>OW569418.2:52446830-53696830 GCA_937662695.2 Halyzia sedecimguttata
TCAGATCTCTTACTTCATGTTCCGTTCCGAAATGTAAGACTTTTCTGAGAAAAACTAATTTCGGAGCAAACAACTGAGATTTTTCTCACTTCGCTCACAATTCTTCGATTGATTAGATAATGTCATGTCTCAGGAAAATAAGTTGACATTATGACAATTCATACATAGAATAATTATATCATTCTGTGACAACGTTGAAATACGATTTATTATTGAAATTTTGAAAAATCATATCTCAGAAAGTATTAGCTTGTTAGAGTTAAAAATGATATCGTTGGATTCTTATGGTAAAACTGCTTATTGAAAAAAATTAATTTGGAATTTGCTTTGTAAAACAAATTTTTTTTTTGTTTCTCCGAAACCATCTGTCCGATTTTACCCAATAACGAACTTAGCCGAGATATTTATCTCCCAAACCTACTCTGAAAATTTCAACTGTCTAGCTTATTCCGTTCGAGAGTTATCGTGCCTACGGCCGTCCGGACATAATGAATTTCGACCACGGATTCTTGATCAGTGAGTCGAACCAAATCGTTTAACACCATTTTCATCGAAAAATTAGAAGATTACAGACATTTGGGCAAATTGATAAGCACTCAGTTCCAAGGAACTAGAGCGCCAAAAAGTATTGAAAGATCGACTTAAATTCAGTAGATATACCATTCATACAAAGTTATTCTATCGATAGAAATACGAAAAAGAGCAATTTCGACCTCGGGAATTGATCCCGGTACCTCGGCCTTATGAAGCCAGATCACAGCAATGACGCAATGCGGGCTCTGTAGATATATGTGAGGTAAAAGCTGGGATTTTAACGAATGTCAATACTTACTTTCGATATGTTATTCACAATTTTCTAATTTCATGTTATTATCATCATGTTACAAATTATTCGACGGTTTTTATCCCTCATCTTCACTTTTTTTGCCATTATTCCGGTTCGAAAACGGTCCAAATCAGGATATTTTGTAATCTACGCAAGCACATCATGATTCATTAAATTTTCTCCAGGCACGCCAAAAATCAAATACTGCTGACAACTTTGTTGGTCGAGTGTAAAAAAAAAAAATGGACAAGTTCTTCTCGATCGTTGCAATATTTCGTTATCTAAGCAATACCTTCATCTATGTAAATTCGATCGAGTTCGAATCAAGAACTTTACTGTGAAATCTGGTTTAGGAGGCTCTCGCAGAATTTCAACGATATCTGACAGATAGTTTCTGACATACATAATTTTTTTATTTTCCAGTCAAGCAATCCTCACAAAATTTTACATAAGACATCCTGTCGGTTTTTTTCAGCCAACTACCGCACCTCAATCCGATTAGATCAGTATTTTCCTAGTTATTGGAAAAACAAAATTTCAGATGGCTTTAACTCTGAAACCACTAGGTGGATTTTGCCCATTAACGAACTTAGCCGGCGCATTTGTACTTCAAACCTACCCTGAAAAGTTCAACTCTCTAACCCATTGCGTTCGTGCGTAATCGTGCTGGCGGACATAAGCAATTTAGTCCTCAGATTCATAATCAGTGAGTCGCAACTAATCGTGTGAGATCATTGTCGGCCAAAAATTCGAAAAGTAAAGACATTTGGACGAATTGATAGGCATTCTGTTAACCTGAACATTGCGCCAAAAAGTGTTTCATTTGATGAGAGTAATCTGTGGTTGAATTTAATATATAAAATTGGTTCAAGCACTGACGTGAAGTCAGAAGCTTTTGGGCGTATGTTCTATTGTCCATTATTCTGTATTGGACACGAATTTACCATGGTAAATTCGATTAAGGGCGTCCAATACAGAAGAATGGACAATAGAACATACGCGCAAAAGCTTCTGACTTCACGTCAGTGCTTGAACCAATTTTTTTTTCGTGATTTTTTTAAATTTTCTAATAGTACGGCTCTTAAAATTTTTTTTTTCGTAAATTTTTTCAAATTTTCTAGGGGTACGGTTCTTACAAAATTTTAAACACGTCTATATGTTGATTTTCTACTACTAGTTACAAAGCTTCAATTCGATCGAATATTTATTTTTTGAGTTATCAAGGAAATAATATTCCAGGGGGGTATAACTCGGAAACCGTTAGACCTATTATGCCCAAAAACGAACTCAACTGTCCCTTTCGGATACGCAACCTACCCTGAAAACTGCAAGTCCATATCTGCTTTCGTTCGAAAGTTATCGAGGCAACGGTCCCCCATCTACTGAACTCACACAAGAATGCTCGAATCTCCAACAATATTTAACCGATCGTATTAAAACTAGAAACTTGGCAGTAGAGTTAGGTTATGAAGGCTCTTGCAAAATTTCAGCAATTTCAAACGACCAGTTACTGATATATAGAATTTTTTTTTTATTTTCAATGATTTATTAAAAATTTTCTACAAATGCTATCCTCACCAAATTTTGCAAACATTTCTGCGTTGGCATTCTACAACTAATAACCATGTTTGAATTCAATCGGTTCAGTATTTTTCGAGTTAATGAGGAACAAAAAACCACCAAATTTCAGAAAATTTCAGATGGCTATAACTCTAAAACCGTTTGGCCGATTATGCTCATAAACAAACTGAAATGTCGCGTTCTGGTGCACATCCTAACCTGAAAACTTTAAGCCGCTATCTCTTTCCGTTCTCAAGTTATCGTGACAACAAATTATTTTTTAATAATTTTTTTTTAATTTTCTAGCCATACGATTCGCATAAAATTTCACGAACGTGCTTAGGTTCATATTCTACAACTACTCACCAAGTTTCAATTCGATCGGATTTATATTGGTTGAAAACAAAATTATTACTCGGAAACCACTGGACCGATTATGCCCATTAACGAACTTGTCCGTCGTATTGGGATGCGCCACCCACCCTGAAAATTTCAAGTTGCTAGCTCTTTTCTTTCTCAAGTTATCGTGGCAACGGCCGGACGGCTGGACGGCCGGCCGGACAGAATCAAATTAGACCTCGAATTCTTCATTGGGGAGTCGAACTAAATCTTTTGAGACCATTTTCGTCAAAAAATTCGAAAGTTACAGACATTTGGGCAAAACTATAACGCGATGTTCCTCAGAACATACGCGCAATTAGAGGGACATTATCCGCTCAAAATCGAAAATATACGAAATAAAGAGAATGACATGGAAATCCATTGCTGTGCCAGCACTCAACATCAGATCGCAAATAACAGTCATCATCGTCGATTATTATCCGTTCCCCGCTTAACATATAGGATTTTAAACATTACGTGAATTATATCACTAATGCAGCAAAACGACTTCACACTTGAAAAAAATAATAATGGAGCTCCATAAACTGGTTTTGCAGGGAGATAAAACGCATGGCTATAAATTCAGAGCAAACAGGTTGCCAATGGAAGGGTGTCTTTTTTTGAATCCGCAACATTATCAAGCGGATTTAAAACTTCGTTTGCGGTCACTGTACTGCTAATTCGCAATGTATAAAATTTTACTTGTTTTGTAGCTGAAATCTTCTCTCTATCAGCTCTTATCAGCTAATATGACTACCCCAGTTTCTTAAATGAGATTCATTTTCAGGTATTCTGGTATTGTTTATTTTTAGACGAGAGTTATATTGACTCTAAGCATTGCTATAGCTGGAAACTCTTTTTGTGCTTATGAAAGGTAAACAATAGTAATGTCCTCATACTCTTGATTATTGAATTCTGACATGATAACTGGTGAATGTGTAATTGTAAGCCACTTTAAATAATTTACAATAGTTAGATTGACTCTATTCACTTCATTGTTTTTCCAAAACAACTTTTTTTTCTAAATCCTTATTACTCTAAACTATAGAGTTTCTGTGCTAAAAAAGAGGGAACGCCCTGTGGACAGGCTCTTTGGCGCTCTTGTTCAATGTTTGATAAATCATACCTCCGAACGTATTGGTTTGGTATGATATCAATGGATTCTTATGATAGAACTGCATCATAAAATAAATTAAATTCAAATATGTTACGACTGCATCATGAAATAAATTATATTCAAACAAGAGCGCCAAAAACCACGAACTTACCCGAGCTTTTCATTACTCAAATCCACTCTGAAAATTATATTCTATCAATTGAAACTTAGCCAATAGTTGAGTTTTGTTTTTACTGGAGCTATTCTGAACCCATTCTGATAAGCTTACCAAAGTATATATTTCCATCATCATATGGATTATCCACGGGCATTAAAATATCACCAAAAAGTATAATATCATTTTACAATCCTCATAATTCTACGATGGCTGAAATGAATTTGACTCTCTCCTATGGGAAAACAAGATGACATGTACGAGTATGAACACAGATCATATAATAATCCATAGATAGAATAATTATATAATTCTGTGAAAACATATAAGTAAGATTTATTATTAAAATTTTGAAAAATCATATCTCCGAAAGTATTAGCTTGTTAGAGTTGAAGACGATATCAATGGATTTTTATGGCAAAACTGAATCTTAGAAAAAATTTAATTAGAAATTTATAATGTAAAACAAAAGTTGTTTCCTTACTCCGAAACTATCAGGCTGATTTTGCCCAATAACGCAGTTAACTGAGATATTTATCTCCCAAACCTATTCTGAAAATTTCAACTGCCTAGCTCAATTTGTTCGAGAATTATTGTAGAAACAAAAATAAAAAATTTTTGAAATTTATTTTTGCCACTTTACGGCAGTCCGGTCAATACAAAACTTCGCATGCATATGAAAGTCATGGTTCTACAATTTGATGCTAAATTTTAGAAAGATCGAGTTATCTGTTCCGGAAATACCCATAAAGAATATTTTTACTAAAAATGGCCTAAAAAACTCCGAAACCACTTGGTGGATTTTGCCCGTTAATGAACTCGTCTGAGATATTTATGCTCCAAACCTACCCTGCAAATGTCAATCCTCTAACTCCTTTCGTTCGAGAGTTATCGTGCCTAAGGCCGGACATCAGAATTGATTCCGACCACGGATTCTTGGTTCGTTTAAGACAATTATCATCCAAAAATTCGAAAATTACAGACATTTGGGCAAATTGATAAGCACTCTGTTCCGACCGCCAAAAAGATTGTTTCAATATGAAAAACTCATTATCATCTCAAAATACTTATCATAGATATAGCTTCGTCAGAACGATTTTCAATAAATAAAATTATTTTTCATCAGATTCTAAATTCTGTGGTGAATCTATCTGCTGAGACTGACAATTTTGAAGGGCTCCGCTACCATTGAAATTCGTTATAAAGAAAACGTTGAAAGTTTCCAGCGGTTGCCGAAATTTAGCTGCTGAACTGGTTATTCTATACCTGTATTACTCAAACTAGTGAACATAGAACAATTAATTATTATTGATATCTTTCCAGTAAATTTTGTTTTATAAAACCAAGATTCTTTTATTTCTTCGCTAGGAGTTCCAAAATACGAAACGTTGAGTCATTAATGTACACATAAACGAAGATGCCAGATAACTTTTCGGATAATAAATATCGAGCAAGATCCGTGAAATTTCAGACTATATAAATGAGGACCAGATTATTTTCAAGGTTACAATGATTTAATTAGTTGTTGAAACAATCTTACGACAACTTTCATGACAGCATAAGGCCCGTTGCGATGCAAGGTCTCCCTGAGATTGAAAAATATCAGGTTAGATGAAGGCTTCTTGGAAGGACAACATCCTTAAGCCTATAAATAGTTCAAGTGAAAAACATTCATCATAATCAAGGAAATATGATGCAAGAAATCAATGAATTCTGAAAAACAGAGCATGAACGGCGAAATAATATTTTTTGTATAAATAAAATTCTACTGTACGTATGTATGTCACTGAACTTATTCTATACAATGCTACCGTTTTTGAAGGAATTTTGTGTTTTTGAGTAGGTTCCTGGATGGTTTTGTTTCAGAATTGGGCCCGGAAGATGGCGCTGTAATCGGATAGGTAATAATTTTCATTCGTATTCTTTGATAAAAATTATTATTTTAGTATTTTTAGATTGAGATAAAAACCTCAAAACTATTTTTTTTCAAATGAGAACCCATCTTTGGCGCTCTTGTTCCTCGGAACAGAATGCTTATCTATTTGCCCAAATGTCTGTAATTTTCGAATTTTTGGCTGAAAATGATCTTAAACGATTTGGTTCGACTAACTGATCAAGAATCTGTGGTCGAAATCGATTCTGTCCGGCCGTTCTGCCGTCCGTTTCGGAGTTATAGCCATTTTTAGTAAAAACATTTTTTATGAATATTTCCGAAACTGATCACTCGATCTATGTGATATTTGGCATCAAATTGTAGAATCATGACATTTATATGCATGCGAAGTTTTGTAATGATCAGATTGCCGTAAAATGGCAAAAAAAATGTTATTTACATATTGTAGTCAATTTTTGCAAATTTTTAAATTTTACAACAAACCAGCTGTTCGAGGATATCCAAAGTCGATGTTTATTTGTTGTTAAAATGCCTAGAGTACGTATACGCGGAATTTATCGCCAGCTAAGTGAATTTGAAAGAGGTCGAATTATTGGTCTACGGGAGACGGGGTTGTCATTTCGATAACTCACTAACCCTACGAACTGTAATCCAACTACTGGTATGAGATGTTGTCAAGCGTGGTTTGATAATGCCCAAAATCGAAGAAGAGTAGGCACCGGACGTCGAAGGGGCACAAATGAAGTTCAAGATCGACGTCCAAGACTTATGGCTATTAAAGACAGATCTTATATTACCTCTACCGGTTGAGCATCGCCAGCAACGATTACAGTTGTCCAGAGAACGTCAACATTGGAATGTGAAATGCACCAGGTCATCTCTTCCGATGAATCTCTATTATCTTTGGGTACACATGATATCCGAAGAAGGGTTAGACGACGTCGGGGAGAAAGACGTGAACCTCAGTTTGATATTGAGCGTCATGTACACCGGACAGTAGGCGTTATGGTATGGGGTGCTATTGCACATGCAAGTAGGTCAGTTTTATTCTTTATTCGAGGTAACATGACAGCGCTGCGTTACCTTTAGAAATAGTAGAGCCATATGTTCTTCCTTACCTCAACCGGCTCGATAATCCAATATTTCAGCAAGATAATGCTCGAACTCATGTTGCCAGAGTTTGTTTCAACTTTTTTGAAGTGCTCATGTGAATATTTTGCCATGGCCGCCCAGATCCCCCGATCTCTCGCCCATAGAGCATGTTTGGGACATCATGGGTAGAAGGCTTGGAATTTTACCCCAGTCCACACGGACTTTGGCGGCTCTGATACATGAACTACAGGTAGCTTGGGATAGTATCCCTCAAGAAGAAATAGACCATCTTATTGCATCAATGCCAGGACGTGTTGGGGAGTGTATAGATAATCGCGGTGGACAAACACATTATTAACAAATTTATCAAAAAAAATTATAAACCTTCGTTTTTTTTCTTCAAATTTCAATCATTTACTCCTTGCTGTACTATCTGTTTTTACAAAAAAAAATTAAAATCCCAGGCGGCGGTCCTTTAGCTCATCCCATGCGGCGGTCCTTTAGACAAGAAATAGAGCTCTCTTCAACCTCCCAGATAGATAACAAAAGTCATCATATTTTCCTAGTGAGAAGTCGCCGATCTATCTCTGGGAGCTCAATGTGTTGCCTGGGGTGTCAAGAATTAGCAGTATAATTTTCATTTACTTCTGGAAAGGACAACCAGAAATGAACCAGACTCATATTATCCAACCTTCGTGAAGAGCTCAACAAAACTATTGTGTCAGAGGATGTCCTCCTCTTTTTTTGATTGAATGCAAATGTATTCAGACACTAAGATAATAATACAATTACAAAGTGAAATTAGGAATTATTCCGATGCCTTGTAATACAAATACTTCATTTTCTGTTCATTGCTCTGATTCATTATCTACTAGTGAATTTTATGTTCCACGTCTTTCTCATTTGCACTAGATAACTGTTATTGCGTGTTGTGTGAATAATAAATAAATATATTTTCGCTATGCTTGAACTCTCGATTAGCTCTTAAATTATCTTCAGGGACTCCCGAGTATTATTTCAACAAAACTCTATGTATAATAAATTTCTTCGTACAATTCACATTCCATTACTGAAATAATGGAAGAGCAACATATTCATGGAACGTATAAGTGACCCTGTCCTACTTCCGATTGGTTCAATTTGTGCTTTAGGGTTTCAAAATAATGTAGAACACAAGCATTGTTGTGCAGCCAGGGGTGGCTTTCGGTTTTTCGGCACCCGAGTGCGAAATATGTTTTGGCACCCCCCATTCAATTTTGGTAGGAAGTTACTAGAGTTCAATCGATTGATGATTCATTCCTAGTTTCGTTGAAACATGGTTCTCTTGAAGGTTAAATAAAAATATTTTTTCAAGTTATCATTTATTCTCAAGAACTAAGGCTATAATATCGAAATCCACTTTTCGAGCTTGTCACTTGTCATTTATTTCGATTGGATTTCCAATACTTATCAACGATAAATTAGTGAATATACTTTGCGACAATGTTGTTCTTAAGTAAGTCTTAATTAAATTCAATTTAGAAAAAGATCTGTCTCTCTGTACCACTTACTGGATTCAATATCATAATTATATGAAAGCTTAATCATCTGATTCTCGAAATTCAATGAAATCGATTGAGAAAACTTGTTTACTCACACAAGTCTTATGTAGAGGTTTTAATTTTTAACAATCATTATGCTGAAATTTTGAAACAACTCTTCCTGACTATTAAAACACTGACTGCATCTTGATTTTCATTAAATATCCACTATAAGATTATTCACGTAATATCTTCATCGCCTATTTGCCTATTTTCACATTCATTAAATATTTTAATTCGCATCATATAAATGAATATAATGTCAATATCCAACCGACTCAATCGAGAAAACCAAGTGACAAGCTCGTCTAGACACAGTATAATAATATTATTATACTGTGACAGAAGCAGGCCCAGAAACGAAATAATTTTTAGAATATTAGGTTAGTCACAGAATATATCGATACTCTAACTTTTAGGTTAGCGGACGTTCTCTTATGTTTATTGTTTACATAATACCGAAGATTAAGAATTTCTCGTCAAGGATAATTGGGATAGGTGGAATGATACTTATAATTGATATTTCTTTTATGCATACTAATATACTATGATTCAACTATGTAGTTAGAATAAAATAATTAGTCGTGACGTGAGTTATGTCTTATCTGTAGAAAATTAAGGAGATGAAATTATGTTCCATATATGATATAATTCCTTAGAATGATTGTGCAGAATCGAAACAGTATGAGAATAAATGTTTAGCTGACATGGATAACAGAGAATTCAAGAGCTTTATATTCAGTATTTGGGATGAAAAGAGAAAAATTGATAGATTAATAATCATGAGAAGCCTATTCATCTATTTCCCAAAAGATAACTACCCTGCGATTCAAGTTGTTTGAATAATGATTGCCTGTGTCTATGGCTTTTATTATCATAAATAACCTGTTTCATGTTGTTTGAATTGCAGGTGAATTTGTACAATTCAAAAATAAGCTGAAATTTTAAACTGATCACTCATCAAGAGATTGAAATTTGATTATTAGATATTCCTAAGTTATACCTTATTAACTTACCCCTTTTTAAGATGGTAATTTAGCCAATCAATTTGGAAACAAACGATATTGAATTGAAATACATAAAAATAAAAATATTATGTGAGATGAGGAAGTTACTAGCTGTACCTCTTTATATAAGCGTCAACTTTGAAATCAATACACATTATATGTCTTTATTCGAGCAGATCATCTGTGATTCTAGTCCAGGTTCAGATTGATGAGAGCAGTTACATTTCTGGAATTTTTATCATATTTCATGACATTCATTGAAGAATATATCTCGAAAACGTTATGTTTTAGGAGGAATGATGAAGAATAATTTAATTTTTTTTAAATGATTGAGTATTTCAAAACTGACAAGATAATCCACATCTGCTTTCATTATGCTAATTTCTCATAGTTTTAAGAATTCGTGAGTATACAGGGTGAGTCTTCAAGTTGTGCATTAATTTTAACCATAGATTCTTCTCATCAAATAAAACAGTTTTTCATTTACCATTTTTCCAAATTCGGAACAGGAAAAAAGATACAGGCTGTTGAAATTTGAAAAAAAAATAGTTTTTCTTTTGTACCTTCGACATGGTTATTCAGAATTGAATGAATATTGGTATGAAGTTTTCTATAACTATGGCACATAATCTCCAATCAACAGTTTTTCCCTACTTCTACTAGTTTCTTCGTTATAGACTCGCGAATTCCTAAAACTACGAGAAATTAGCATAATGGACGTAGATGAAGGTAATTTTGAGTCATTTTTGAAATACTCGATCCTTTTTGAAAATAAAATTATTCTACATCATTACATTATTACTCTATTCTACTAACGCCAAGATCTCGGGATCACAGAGAGAAGTCAAAAAAGATTTTTTCCTCGAGGAGGTCGATATTTTCGATTTTTTCGTCGGTTATTCGAGGGGTGAGGGGGGATTGGAGGTGGAAAGGGGAACGAGAAAAGACGAAATTTTCTCCGGGTATCCGTCTTTGACGAGAGAAAACGTGGGGAGTATTTTTAAATAAATCGTAAATTCGGGCGAAAACGCCCTTTTCGGCTAAAGGTGCGAATTGGTATGGGAGAGATCTGGCGAGGATGCGACGCTCGAAAAGGTATTTCGTCGGGGTCCGAAAAACGAGATTCGTAGGTAGTCCGTAACGGATCTCGATTTTTGATAAAACGTTCTCTTTTTCCGTAAAAAGATCGCAAACTTTGACATATTTTGAAAACCTCGGTGAAATGTGACGTTTAGACCGGTTCGGCTTCGCTCGACCGACTTCGGGTCCTGCTATAGAAGATAAAACGTGGATGATTTACTTCGATCACAGATGAAAGAAACTTCTGTCAGTTTGAATTTATCGCGAATGAGTTGCGATAAATGTCAAATAGAATTAGAATTTCGAACGGAATTTGTCGAAAATCTTGAATCGTGAAATAAGAAGAAATATGATAGAGTCGCCGATTTCGAGCGATCGCATGGCAGAATTTGTGATATTTGAGAAATAATGTGTTCTATCAAATTCTACGTTGAAATGACTGGTAGGTACCCATCTTCGAGGAAAGAATTTTGATGAAACGGTCCGAAAGTGGAGAACGTAAAATAAGGTAATTATCGATCTACACTTTTGACGATATTGCCGATTTTTACTTGCAGACATTTATATACGAATTCAAAATTCAATCGAATGTATCCTAAGGAAACATTTTTTAGTTGTTGACAGGTGTATAAAGTATGATGGGATATCGCCTGAATTTAATCTTTCCGTCGAATTTTGGAATCTTTTACGAAACGTGAGTATTTTCAAATGATATCGTTGTAGAAATCGTATCGTAATTCTGTGCAAAATCTTTTCGCGATTCCTTCAACGTCATAGTGTTCAGTCCGAATGAGGGTCGAATTGTCAAATCGAATTCAAGCTTCCAACGGAATTAGTTGAAAATCTCGAAATCGTCAAGAAAAATTGCGAGAAATATGAACAAGTCGCCAATTTCGAGCGTTCGCTTGACAGAATTGACGATATTCTGGAAATCGAAGGACGGAAATCATCCCAGTGCTATAAAACCTTTATATAGAGCATAATTCCTACTTTTACCTATAGCGAAAGTGGCCGGGAGGGAAGCGTCCTAGGATGAACGGTTGCATCGCGGGGCAGCTGGATCGAATCTCGGAGTGGCCGGCAATCGTTGACGTTATAATTTTTCTTCATTTTTATAGAATGAAAACTTCTGAGTGTGTTATTCCCGTGTAAACTCATCATGGGCTATTGATCTTTTCGTCAAATTACGAAATCTATATTAAATTTTCGTTTGTTTGAAAATTCTTCTTTTAAATTAATCGAAATATTCAAACTTTAAGCAGATAATTAACTGTCGAAAACGGGATTTGGATCTATTCGTCAAGTTACGATATCTATAATCAATGGTTCAATCAGACGGATTTTTGTATGTATTTGAATAGGAACCTACGCTACCGCGTTCATTGCATTGTTTATTTTTTATCCAACTGTGAGTGTATGTATTTGAACAAGGACCTTACTTAACCAAAGACACAGCATTGAATATTTTTGATCCAATTGTGAATGTATGTAGTTGAATATGAACCTACGCCACCGCGTTCAATGCATTGTTTATTTTTTATCCAACCGTGAATGTATGTAATGAATAGGTACCTTACGCAACCAAGGACACAGCCTTGATTATTTTTGATCCAAAAATGAACGTATAATTTTGAATGTTTTGCATTGAAATTACACAAAATATTCAACCATTTAAGTAGAAAATTAACGGTCGAAAATGAAAAACTATTGCTACACAGGGTCTTAAGTGAGATATCACTGCGCGAGAATTATCGTGAAGAGAATTCTCTTCATTGTAAATCCGTTACGAAAAGATAACCGCTGTTATACAGGGTGTTTTTAAATAAATGTCAACTCCGAAACGGCTTTACCCATTTCGATGAAACTTTGTGTGCACCCGTTAGGTGGCGCTGAGTTCGGTTTATAACAACTCAAAAACGACTGGAACAATTTCGATGAAACTTTGTGTGTGTATCTGAGAGTAGGTTTCAGATCCACAATATTCCCCGGTTGGTGGCACTATAATCGGTTCATAGGAATCCAAAAATGGCTATACCGATTTTGATGAATCTTTGTGATTGTGTTTCGGAAGGCCTTTGGTTCTCAATACGATTCGCTACGTGACGCTATATTCGGTTTTTAGTAACTCAAAAACTTCTAACATATTGCGATGGGACCTTCGTGTTATTGATTCGGCGCGTCTCTGATTCACAATAGCATACTGTAGGCGACACCCCGATCGATTTATGGTTACTCTAAAACGGCTCGACCAATTTCGATGAAACTTTGTGTTGTGTTGTGTATATCGTTGAAAATAAACCATTACTATACGGGGTGTTGTTTTTTTCACGGCAAAATTTTACACGATTGAATTGATTCGTGCCACAAACAAACCGTTATCTAAATAGGAATCTTGGATGGATTCTTATAATGTATTTTTGTGGAATCTCTATACAGGGTGTTTTTCTTTTAACGTCAATCGCAACTTGCTGCTTTTCACGACAAATCGTACTATTGTATTCAATTATGATAAAAGAAAAACTTTCGGGACCTACATCGTTGAAAATATACCATTACTATACAGGGTGTTGTTTTTCTATCGGCACAATATTACGCGATTGATTTGATTTGTGCAACAAACAAAGCGTTATTCAAATAGGAACCTTGGATGGATTCTTATAATATATATTTCAGAAATCTCTATACAGGGTGTTTTTCTTTTAATCAAGCAATCACAACTTGCTGCTTTTCACGAAGAATCGTACTATTGTATTCAATTGTGATAAAAGAAATGCTTTCGGGACCTACATCGTTGACAATAAACCATTACTGTATAGGGTGTTCTTTTTCTATCGGCACAATATTACGCGATTGAATTGATTTTTGCCACACTCAAAGCGTTATTCAAATAGGAACCTTGGATGGATTCTTATAATATATTTTTCAGAAAACTCCATACAGGGTGTTATTCTTTTAACGTCAATCGCAACTTGCTGCTTTTCACGACAAATCGTACTATTGTATTCAATTGTAAATGATATACTTTCGGGACCTACATCATTGAAAATAAACCATTACTATACAGGGTGTTCTTTTTCTATCGGCACAATATTACGCGATTGATTTGATTTTTGCCACAAACAAAGCGTTATCTGAATAGGAACCTTGGATGGATTCTCATAATATATTTTTCAGAAATGTGTATACAGGGTGTTTCTCTTTTTTATAATTCCATTTTATTTATAATTTAAATTTTTTTTATAGTTACAATTTTTTTTTCTTCAAGTTTAAAATTTTCAAAACTTTTGATTAATAATTTTTTTTTTCATTTTTTTTCAATATTTTTATCAATTTTTTTTTTTAATATTTTTTTTAATTTAATTTTACCTATGAATAAAAACTACTGACTAATCGAAGCCTCCAACAATAGACTGCGGGCCACTAGTTATATTACTAACGCCAAGATCTCGGGATCACAGAGAGAAGTCAAAAAAGATTTTTTCCTCGAGGAGGTCGATATTTTCGATTTTTTCGTCGGTTATTCGAGGGGCGAGGGGGGATTCGAGGTGGAAAAGGGAACGAGAAAACCGAAATTTTTTCCGGGTATCCGTCTTTGACGAGAGAAAACGTGGGGAGTATTTTTAAATAAATCGTAAATTCGGGCGAAAACGCCCTTTTTGGCTAAACTTGCAAATCGGTATGGGAGAGATCTGGCGAGGATGCGACGCTCGAAAAGGTATTTCGTCGGGGTCCGAAAGACGAGATTCGTAGGTAGTCCGTAACGGATCTCGATTTTTGATAAAACGTTCTCTTTTTCCGTAAAAAGATCGCAAACTTTGACATATTTTGAAAACCTCGGTGAAATGTGTCGTTTAGACCGGTTCGGCTTCGCTCGACCGACTTCGGGTCCTGCTATAGAAGATAAAACGCGGATGATTTACTTCGATCACAGATGAAAGAAACTGTCAGTTTGAATTTATCGACGTTTTCTTTGCGATTGAGTTGGGATAAATGTCAAATAGAATTAGAATTTCGAACGGAATTTGTCGAAAATCTTGAATCGTGAAGATACATTGCTAGAAATAAGAAGAAATATGATAGAGTCTCCGATTTCGACCGATTGCATGGCAGAATTTTTGATATTTGAGAGATAATGTATTCTATCAAATTCTAAGTTGAAATGACTGGTAGATACCTATCTTCGAGGAAAGATTTTTGATGAAACGGGCCGGAGGTGGAGAACGTAAAATAAGGTAATTATCGATCTATACTTTCGACGATATTACCGATTTTCACTTGCAGGCATTTATATACGAATTCGAAATCCTATCGAATGTATTCTAAGGAAACATTTTTTAGTTGTTGACAGTTGTATGATATGAAGTATGATGGGATATCGACTGAATTTAATCTTTCTGTCGAATTTTGGAATCTTTTAAGAAACGTGAGTATTTTCGAATGATATCGTTGTATAAATCGTATCGTATTTTTGTGCTAAATCTTTTTGCGATTCCTTCAACGTCATAGTTTTCAGTCCGAATGAGGGTCGAATTGTCAAAAAGAATTCGAGCTTCCAACGGAATTGGTCAAAAATCCTGGAATCGTGGGTAGAGATCCGTAATTCACTGATAGGCAAATTGGCCCAGTTGGGGGAGTTGTGGATGTAGGCTCTGGGCCACGCGGGCCTACAGCGACCTCAGTATGTTTCTTTTCAATTTTATTCATTTCTACCGAATGAAATACTTCAAGGAGCGTTACTTCCATAGACGTATCTTTTGATATGGTTCTTTTCGTCAAATTACGAAATCTATAATGAAATTCCGTTCGATTTTTTCCATTAAAATTACTCAAAGCAGAAGATTAAGTATAGGAAATGAAAAACCATTGCTATACAGGGTGTTTTTAATGAAATGCCACCTCAAGATACCAATTTAACATGAACAGCATTTTCAACATTGTAAAATTGTTGCGAAAGGATATCCGCTGTTATACAGGCTGTTTTACGAAAAATGTCAACTCCGAAAAGGCTTGACCGATTTTGAAAAAACTTTATTTATGTGTGTTTCGGTGAATCATTGCTTCACAATAGCATCCGGTAAGTGAAATGGCTCGACCGATTTTAATGAAAGTTTGTGTGTGTATCTGAGTAGGTGTGTCAGGTCTGCTATATACCCCGGTAGGTGGCGCTGCAATGATCTATAGAAACTCCGAAATGGCTAGGCCGATTTTAATGAAACATTGTGTGCGTGTTTGAGTGTGTCTCAGGGTCACAATAGGGGACTGGTAGGTGGCGCTGTATTCGGTTAATAGAGAATCAAGAACGGCTGCACCGATTTCAATGAAACTTAGTGTGTATATGTGAGTATGTGTCAGGTTGCAGTAGGTCTATAGAAATTCAGATATGGCTCGAACGATTTCGAACTTTCAAGTTCGAAAAATGTAAATCTACTGGAAAAATGTAGATCTACCGGAAAAATGTAGATCTGCCAGAAAAATGTAGATCTACTGGCTAGGTAGATCTGCGGGCCAACTAGTTTACATATATTACTAACGCCAAGATCTCGGGATCACAGAGAGAAGTCAAAAAAGATTTTTTCCTCTAGGAGGTCGATATTTTCGATTTTTTCGTCGGTTATTCGAGGGGCGGGGGGGGATTCGAGGTGTAAACGGGAACGAGAAAAGACGAAATTTTCTCCGGGTATCCGTCTTTGACGAGAGAAAACGTGGGGAGTATTTTTAAATAAATCGTAAATTCGGGCGAAAACGGCCTTCTCGGTTAAAGGTGCGAATCGGTATGGGAGAGATCTGGCGAGGATGCGACGCTCGAAAAGGTATTTCGTCGGGGTCCGAAAGACGAGATTCGTAGGTAGTCCGTAACGGATCTCGATTTTTGATAAAACCTTCTCTTTTTCCGTAAAAAGATCGCAAACTTTGACATATTTTGAAAACCTCGGTGAAATGTGACGTTTAGACCGGTTCGGCTTCGCTCGACCGACTTCGGGTCCGCTATTAAGGCAAAATGTGGATGATTTGTTTCGGCCACAGATGATAGAAACTTCTGTCAGCTTAAATTAACGATGTTTTCTTTCCGAATGAGCGGCGTTAAATGTCAAATAGAACTCGAATTTCGAACGGAATTTGTCGAAAATCTTGGATTTGCGAAGATAAATGTCTAGAAATATGAACGAGTCGCCGATTTCGAGCGATCGCATGACAGAATTTGTGATATTCGAGAAATAATGTGTTCTATCAAATTCTAAGTTGAAATGACTGGGTACGTACCTACATATCTTTTGATGAAACGGGCCGGAAGAAGTGAAGAACGTAAAATAAGGTCATTATCGATCTATGTTTTCGATGATATCACCGATTTATATAATATAGTATGCTATATGGCGATATTCTTCAGAAAGGTGAAAAGTACCAGAATCTTTCTGAAGTTAATACTCTTTATCCGCGAATTCCGAGATTTCGCGTACAGCCCCGCTGGCGTACAGGTCAGGAGGCTAGCTTTCTGGGTCAGAAACCCGGGGTCGAATCCCGGAACAATCATACATTATTTTTCAATATTTTTCGATTGATCTACACTGCAAAAATATTGATCTATAGCTATAGTAGTTCTGCTGTTTCAATACTAAATAATACTCACGTGAAAAATTGGAGTCATCGAAGGGATTAAGGGAAACATCGGCTGAACCGATTTTGATGAAACTTCATGTTTTTGACTCGGCGCGTCTCTGATTCACAATAGCATACTGTAGGGGCAACCCCGATCAATTTATTGATCATTTATCGATCGTTACTCAAAAACGGCTCGACCAATTTCGATGAAACTTTGTGTTGTGTTGTGTATATCGTTGAAAATAAACCATATCTATACGGGGTGTTCTTTTTTCACGGCACAATTTTACACGATTGAATTGATTCGTGCCACAAACGATTATCTAAATAGGAATCTTGGCTGGATTCTTATAATGTATTTTTGAGAAATCTCTATACAGGGTGTTTTTCTTTTATCGTCAATCGCAACTTGCTGCTTTTCACGACAAATCGTACTATTGTATTCAGTTATGATAAAAGATAAACTTTCGGGACCTACATCGTTGAAAATAAACCATTACTATACAGGGTATTCTTTTTCTATCGGCACAATATTACGCGATTGATTTGATTTGTGCCACAAACAAAGCGTTATTCAAATAGGAACCTTGGATGGATTCTTATAATATATTTTTCAGAAATCTCTATACAGGGTGTTTTTCTTTTAATCAATCAATCACAACTTGCTGCTTTTCACGAAGAATCGTACTATTGTATTCAATTGTGATAAAAGAAATGCTTTCGGGACCTACATCGTTGACAATAAACCATTACTATATAGGGTGTTCTTTTTCTATCGGCACAATATTACGCGATTGAATTGATTTTTGCCACACTCAAAGCGTTATTCAAATAGGAACTTTGGATGGATTCTTATAATATATTTTTCAGAAAACTCCATTCAGGGTGTTATTCTTTTAACGTCAATCGCAACTTGCTGCTTTTCACGACAAATCGTACTATTGTATTCAATTGTAAATGATATACTTTCGGGACCTACATCGTTGAAAATAAACCATTACTATACAGGGTGTTCTTTTTCTATCGGCACAATATTACGCGATTGATTTGATTTTTGCCACAAACAAAGCGTTATCTGAATAGGAACCTTGGATGGATTCTCATAATATATTTTTCAGAAATGTGTATACAGGGTGTTTCTCTTTTTTATAATTCCATTTTATTTATAATTTAAATTTTTTTTATAGTTACAATTTTTTTAATAATTTTTTTTTCTTCAATTTTAAAATTTTCAAAACTTTTGATTAATAATTTTTTTTTTCATTTTTTTTCAATATTTTTATCAATCTTTTTTTTTTATTTTTTTTTTTATTCAATTTTATCTATGAATAAAAACTACTGACTAATCGAAGCCTCCAACAATAGACTGCGGGCCACTAGTCACTATTACTAAAATGAAGATGGGTTCTATAGAAAAGGAACAAAAAAACTTTTTTGAAAATGTTACTACGAACGTGAAGATTTTTCGGACGTTAGGAGGGGGGGAGGGGGGAAATTTCCGAGGGGTTTCGCGAGGAAAAAGACGGAAGTTTCGTAGGGTTTCGCGTTTTCGGAGCGAAAAGAAGGGGGTGTATTTTTAAAAAAATCGCCAAAAGGCGAAAAAACGCCGATTTTGGCGAAAGGTACGAAATGAAGGAAAGGAGATCGGAGGACGGGTGGCGTTCGGAACGACGGTATTTGCGGGAACGCGAAGACGAGATTCGAAATTAGTCCGTAGCTGAGCCCTTTTTTCGATTCACTCTTTCGTTTTCCCGGAAGAACGATAGGAAAATGTGACTTTTTGCGAGAATCGACGAAATTCTGACGTTTCACGTATTTCTGTGGCGAATTTTAACGCGGCTGCTTCACGGTCGACGTTTTTGGTCCGAACGAGCGATTAGAAATGTCAAATCGAATTTGAATTTCGAACCGAATCGGTCGAAAACCTTCGAATAGTCTAGAAAAACCGCGAGAAATATGAACGAGTAACCGATTTCGATCGATCGCTCGACAGGATTGACGATATTCTGAAAATCGAAAGACGGAAATCATCCGAGTACTTAAAATCTTTATGTGGTACATAATCGGGGTCGATTCACGTAGACGTCGGTGGCCGAGCAGACTAGGCGTTGGGTTCATAGTCCAGAGCCTCGCAGGGCGGCGGGTTCGAATCCTCGTTGCGTCCGAAATAGCAAACTTATTAATTTTTTCATTTTTACCCAATGGAAAACTCAGAGGAGCGTTCTCCGGTGAACGTATTTTGGGATTTGGATCTTTTCGTTAAGTCACGAAATCTATAAAGAATATCCGTTCGATCGGACGGATTTTTGCATTAAAATTACTCAAAATATTCAAATATTGAGCTGAAAATTAACGGTCAAAATGAAAAACCGCTGCTATACAGGGTGTTTCAAGTAAAATGTCACCACAAGAGATCTATCGTAAAGAGAATTCTCAACACTGTAAAACTGCTACGAAAAGATAACCGCTGCTATACGGGGTGTTTCTAAAAACATTTCAACTCCGAAACGACTTGACCGATTTTGATGAAACTTTGTGTGTGTGTGTATTTCGGCGTGTCTCAGGGTCACAATAGGTAACCGTTAGATGGCGCTGTATTCGTTTCATAGAAACTCAAGAACGGCAGAACCGATTTCGATGAAACTTTGTGTGTGTATCTGAGGTTGTGTCAGGTCCGCAATACACCCCGGTAGGTGGCGCTGCAATCCGTCTGTAAGAACTCAGAAGTGCCTCGACCGATTTTGATGAAACATTGTGTGCGTGTTTGAGTGGCTCTAAGGGTCACAATAGAAACCCGTTAGGTGGCACTGCATTCGGTTTATGAAGACTCAAGAATGACTGGACCGATTTCGATGAAACTTTGTGTATGTATCTGAGTAGGTTTCAGATCCACAATATTCCCCGGTAGGTGGTACTACAATCGGTTTACACGAACTCAAAAATGGCTATACCGATTTTGGTGAATCTTTGTGATTGTGTTTCGGAAGGCCTTAGGTTTACGAATCACAACAGAACCTGTTAGATGTCATTGAAAAACCGGTTCAATTGATCTACCGATTATATTGATCTACTGAAAAAATTTAGATCTCATGGAAAATGCAGATCTACCGGAAAAAGTAGATCTACCGGAAAAATGTAGATCTACCGAAAAAATGTAGATCTACTGGAAAAATGTAGATCTACCGAAAAAATGTAGATCTACGGAAAAATGCAGATCTACCGGAAAAATGTAGATCTACCGTAAAAATGTAGATCTCCCAGAAAAATGTGGATCTATTGCTAGGTAGATCTGCTGGCTCATCTGAATCCCAAAATATGGACTGCTGGCCACTAGTTTCTCCTAAAACGAACCGTTTTCAAGATATTCGTCATTGAATGTCATGAAGTATGAAAAAAATTACAGAAATTTACCTACTTTTATCGATCCGAACCTGGAATATACAGATGATCTGCTCGAATAAAGGCATAGACTATAGACTGATTATTGATTTCAAAGTTGTTAATTACAACTCATTCAAGCAGTTCGTAGTGTAGTTATCTTCTGGGAAATAGATGAATAGGCTTACCAAGATATGTATTCATCTATGTATCCCCAATAGTGAATATGAAACTGTTAAATTATCTGTTATCCATGTCAACATTTATTTTCATTCTGCATCGATTCTGCACAATCATTCTAAGGATTTCTCTAATATATGGAACATAATTTCATCAACTTAATTTTCAACAGATATAACTACTATTTTATTCGAACTACATAGTTGAATCTTATTAGTTTGTAGTATATTAGTATGCATACGGGAAATATCAATCATAAGTATCATTCCACCTATTCATCCCAATTATTCATGAAGTGAAATTCTTAATCTGGATTCTGGATATACGGATTCAAGTAAACAAATAAATAAATAATCACCGGCGTAATATTCTAAGGTTAAACCACAGAACATATAATATTACCAACGATATATTATGTGGCTAACCTAATATTATTACATTTCTGTGCCTGCTTCTTATACTGTGTTTATACGAGGCCTGTTTTGGTTCGCAGTAGGAACAGTTCCGAATCGGTTCTAAAGAGTGGGATAAACGTAGTGTGTGAAAGATTTCGCCCAGGCAGGACGCCAATTACAATTACAATAAACGACTGTGTGAATACTTTGAACGGTTCTAGGACTGTCCCTATTGCCAACCAAAACAAGCCTATAGAGAACATAATAATAATCACAGAATCACAGATTGTTTTTCTCGATTATGTGAATTCTGTAGATTAGAGTTAGAGGTTATGTTATAATAAATGTTAATAAAAGTTGGATATTGATATTATATTCAATTTCAATTAACATATGTAAGGAATGTGAAAATAGGCGGAGACGATAATGTGGATAATTTTATAGTGGATATTCAATGAAAATCAAGTTGGAGTCAGTTTTAATATCCAGGAAGAGTTCTTGTCCAAAATGCAGCTTAAAAATTATTTAAAACCATTTTAAAAGACTTCAGTGAGTAAATAAGATTTCTCAGACAATTTCGTTGAATTTCTAGCATCAGATGATGAAGCTTGCATATAATTATGCGATATTGAATTTTAAGTGTTTCTATGTTCAACACTTGAAGATAGTCCAGGGCTGGCTTTGCACATAATAAAATCTTTTAACGCTTATAACTTTTTACCTGAGCCGAATCTGGAAAAATGGTTATTGAAAAAAGTGTTTTATTTGATGAGAGGAATATCTGGTTAAAATTAATGTATAACTTAAAGACTCACCCTGTATAACGAGGAAACCAGTAAAAGTGGAGAAAAACTTTGAATTGAAGATTATGTGTCATAGTAATAGAAAACATCACACCAAAATTAATTTCATTCTGAATAACCATGTCAAAGCTACAAAGGAAAACTATGGTTAAAATTAATGTACAACTTAATGACTCACCTGTTTAATATAATTTCTTCCAGTTATTGAGGTACATCTTCATGGAACAATTAACACTATCCTACTTATGAAGTATGATACTTCCTAGTATCATTGAGAGAGTTTGCCAACAATTTTTTATATCTATTTATTTCAAGAGATAGCTTTTTTTCGTTCCTTTCTCCCATCCCAATTACATTTAACAGATCTGACCACATGAATGATGAACTTTTTCATTAGTCGGCTTCTAATTTGTCGTAGAGCCAATTCATTTTATGTCCGTGCTTCCGGCCTTTTCTCTCAAATTTGTAGTGGCTGATTGCACTTTCGAACCTAAACCTAATTGAAGGAACGCTTTTTCGCTTCATTTTATAGTTTCTTTTTCTCACAATAAGCCAGGTTTTAGCCACAGATTCGTCAGTTTCTTCATCGTAGTAATTTAAATATACAGGATGTTTGTTTTACCTATTCATATTCGAATGGGGGTGGAGGATTATATCATTTTGAACGTATTTCACCATTCATACGCAGGGAGTCTCTAACATGGAATAATTTCAGTAAATCAAATATGGTTTTTGGCGCTTTTGTTCCTCAGAACAGAGTGCTTATCAATTTGTCCAACTGTCTGTAATTTTAGAATTTTTGGCTGAAAATGGTCTTGAATGATTTGGTTTGACTCACTGATCAAGAATCCGTGGTTGAAATCGATTCCATCTGGCCGTTAACACGATAACTCTCGAACGCAATGAGCTAGACAGTTCAAATTTTCAGAGTAGGTTTGAGGGATAAATATCTCAGTTAAGTTCATTATTGGGTAAAATCGGTTTAATAGTTTCGGAGTAACGAAAAAAAATATTTTTTTTCACATTATCACTTTTGAATTCAAATTTTCAAAAATGCAGTTTCATCATAATAATCCATTGCTATCATTTTCAACACTAACAAGCTAATACATTCGGAGATATGATGTTTCAAAGTTTCAATAATACATCGTAAGTTCTATGTATTCACAGAATGTGAACACAGAATGTGAACACATAATGTGAACACAGAATCTGTCTGTGATCACTATTCACAAATGTCATCTTTTCTAGCTATTAGAGATTGTCAATTCGTAGTTATTTTCTCTTGGAAAGCAAGTATTCGATTCTTATATTTGTGAATATATACAAGACTATTTCGATGTAGTTTATGGAGGCAATAGGAAAGAAAAACATAATGGAATCATCAAAAGAAATTATTGTTCGTTGACCACTAAGGTTAATATTACCTTTCACTTCCTTAAGTACTGAGACATGTTCCTATATACAGTATTTTTATAATGTTGCTAGCAAAAAAATACTGAAATGTGGATCTACATTTGTGTATCAATCATTTTTTCTTGAGTTAAGGTTCATAATACAGAAAATAATGTGTTAGTGGTATCAACAATTGAATTTTAAATTTTGAAAAGAGGATAATATTTTATTAATATATTTTGAACTACTAAAATAATTTGTTCGTAATCCACTACCTAATCTAATATCAGAAATAAATGGACAATCTGCTATGATAAAATGCGATCTTTGGTAGGTTTGAATTTCAATCTTGTAGGTTTCAGTTAAGTATGGCATTTTGTCTGAGTTTTTACAATCTTTATTTCTCATAAAACGACAAACTAATAAATATGCTCGCTAATCTAGGATGCTAATCTCCTTACTTGTTTTTATTTAACTTTTTTGCTCGACAAAACATGATAAACAAACCTCTCTACATTCCATATTTTAACTGCTTGAATTATTTCATTGATTTGAATGAGATTCCTTCATTTTCGAATTAGTTGATGTTTGTTTAATATCTTTTTAACGACAAGGAATAAAAATTCGATATCTGCTATGCATGTGTAACTTGATATGCACTTTAAGAATAGTCAGAAGAATTTATTAGGATTGCCATTTAAATAAATTATCGATGACGTCATATCTCAAATTAGGACACGCTGGATAACATTTTTTACATCAAAAAGAGCGTAATTTAAAATACTGAGTGAGCTATCCGAGCATATTTACAACAAAAAAACTGTCTTTGATTAACTGAATTTATTACAAGTTGGAGACATTTAGAGACATAGCCCTTTTTTTGAATTTTTCCAAATTGGCTATATATTTCTATTCATCTGGGTCTTTCATTTTTGCGCGCATGTTCTAGGGTACAGCATGCTATCATTTTGTCCAAAGGTATGTAATTTTCGAATTTTTTGCCGAAAATGGTCACAAATGTTCAAAATCGACTCTGTCCGGCCGGCCGTCCGTTGCCACGATATCATTCGAACGGAAAGAGATAGTGACTTGAAATTTTCAGGGTAGGTTGTGCAATTGAATACGATGGTTGAATTAATGAGCATTATTGGCCAAACGGTTTCGGAGTTTTGCCCAATGCATTTCTTCACGTATCAACGCTAAAAATACAACTTAAAGGTTCATCCATTATTTCGTGACGATGCCTGAGGCGTGAATAGAAATAGAACATCCGCGAATTCCTAGAACTGTTCCACGTTCTAAGGTTGAATTAAATGATAACCTGTACCAAGTCTAGAAAATTCACGATTTCAATGATTTCATAGAATTTTTTTGATATATTTTGACTTCTCGACTTATATTACAATTCAAATATCGCTGAAATTTTTTTTTACAGAAAAGTTATAGATTTAAAGTCGATTGGATCATAGACATAGAAAAACATGGACTGGTTTTGAGAAAGAGACCATTGATATCATTACTGAAAAAGGATCACAATATGGCTTGAACATTTAGTGAGGATTTTATTGGATTCGGGGTTCAAATTTGATGCTTTTTCCTGATACATTGCTTAAACTAATGAAACTGAATAAAATTTATGAACGGATAATGAGACTTGCTTGATTGATAGAATATTCTCTTTTTCTGACAACTAATGCAGAAATATATGTTTCTCCAAATTTTGTGAATTTAAATCTCCGTTGCTCTATTTGTAAAAAAAATACTGCTTTCATTCAGTATAGTCTGTACACCATTTTCGTCAAAAATATTTGTAATTTTTTTTCCACAAACTTCAGATATATTCGTCACAAATTTTAGTATCTCCGGGAAACCCAATGTATTGCAATTGCCCTTGTTACTGCACGAAATTGAATATAAAGTTAATTAATTGTCAATACTATTTTACAGTCCATTTTTGAAACTTTTTGAAACATTTTCAACTAGTTCAGCTAAAACCCTTTAAAATTCATCATAAATAGAGACGCTCAAGAATTACGAGATTTGATCAAATAGTATTGATTTTTCACTTATATTTCAGCCAAGGTGAGCATTTAATGATATCATTAAAATCAGTACTTTACCATACGTGTTACATAAAACTACGCTAGTATATAAAGAGGAATTTCGTATGTTATTTAGTCGATGGAAGTTTAAGATCCTTTCACTGATAAAACACAATTACACGTTAAAGGTCTTAAGTTGTTCACTGAAGGAGTATGCTCCAAGGGTTTCGTAAATGTATAATACGCCATGAGGTCTATACGCTATTTTTTATATAATGTATACATTGGAATTTGAAGAATAAATAGCGAATCTTTTCCAAGATTGTCCAAATGAAGGAGGACTATGTTTTTCGAGTGTATGCACTTATATGTACAGGGTCTTTATGAATGATTGTAAAATCACAGTTGGCATTGGATTTCTGTTTCCTTCTTCTCACTTCTTGTGTTTATATCACATAATTTCTGAACTGACAGTTAATATTGAATTATTGTCAATTCTGAAGATTCTTTTTCAAATTCATGAAAATTCAGTTTCCTTATATGCAATGACTCATGATTTAGAGCAACACACATTTATTGTGATGTCCTGTTAACACAGTGGTACATTAATCAATGGTGAATGGATTTACTCTGTAGAGGCCTGTAAAAACGAATATCTGGCAAAATGTCCTGATGTTCAGATTCTAGAATCTTCTCTGAAAGCTCACATCAAAGAGGTTGTAAACAGATGCATACAGACTGGTAACGTTATAACAAGAGAAAATCGACAGAAAGACCTCAGTTGAACAAAAACTCTAATGTCCTGGATAAATTATCTTTACAGTCTGGTGTCCCCTTGAGTACTTGCCATAAGGTATTGAAAAAAAAAACTGAATTTGTACCATTACAAAATAATAATGGTAAGTCAATTCCTACCAATAGATATTCCACGTCGTCTGCAGTACTGCTATTGGTTTCTAAAATTTATCTTAACGCCGACAGATTATTGAACTTAACTGTTTTTAGTGATGAGGCTTGGTTTTATTTGTCAGGTTATGTTAATTCTTAAAACTACAGATTTTGGACATCTGAGAATACCCACAGTTTTATTGAGACTCCATCACATTCCCAAAAAGTTGGTGTGTGGTTAGCAGTTTCTCGTCATGGAATATATGGCTCAGTTTTCTTTCATGATACCATTAATGGTGGAAGGTACAAAATAATAATGCTGCGGCCATTCATAAACCAACTAGACGACGAAGAAATACAGTTGGGTTATTATCAACAAGAAAGGCAACTGCCCATACTACTTCTGCAAATCTAAGCTATTTGCAGGAGTTCTATAACAACCGTATAATAAGTAAAGGACTCCAGTCATCCTTTTCAACACGCTCTCCAGACTTGACTCCCTCGGGCTTAAGTATCGCTGCAAATCTGAAAGATAAGGTTTTCAAAAGACACTACGATGATATTGAGCATGGAGGTAGAAGGAAGTGGAGGGGGCATAAAGATCGAAATTGTCACATACTCCGCCATATTGGTGTGTCCCAATTTTCTATACGAATCCGGAATTCCAACCATAGAAAACTAACAATTTCATGTTTATAACAAAGGATTTGCCCATACCAGTATGGCCGATTTTATGTGACACTTTCGTTACAAGGGAAATATAGCACATGCTCCCTCCACTTCCTCCTACCTCCATGATATTGAGGATCTACCATCATCAATAACAATATGCTGCCGATATATTGACCCACAAATATATTTGAATATAAACGAGAAGAATTTATAAATGCCATGAGAATAATGAGGCACATTTTGAGCATTCGATGTGAATTCATTGTTAGAATCCTCACAAATTGCCAAACTCCCAAACTGGGAGTTATCATAGGTACAGTTGTTCAATGTATTCTGTCCAGTTGTATTCATTTATCACCTGCATTCGAACATTAAAATCAGTTCAAAAGTAGGGATTCAGTTATCAGTACTTACAACTCAAAAATTCTAAATAAAAGTTTTGTAGAGGGAATCATTTGAAATGTGGCTATATCGCAGAATATTAAAAATAACTTGGACAGATCAAGTGACTAACTGCGAAGTTCTCAGGAGGATGGGCAAAGAAAAAGAAGTGGTCAACACTGTGAAAATTCGAAAACTCCAATACTTAGGACACATAATGAGAAATGAGAGCCGGTTCCATCTATTGCAGTCTATCCTGCAAGGAAAAGTAATGGGAAAGCGTGGTGTTGGTAGAAGACGAATTTCATGGTTGAAAAACCTAAGAACCTGGTTTGGAATGAACACTACCGAACTGTTTCGGGCAGCAGTAAATAAAGTTAGAATAGCATGTATGATAGCCAACATCCGGAACGGATAGGAATTGTTAGAAGAAGAAGAAGAAGAGGGCGCCAGATACTTTTGTTTGAATGGTCCCAACTTTTTTGTGCTACAGTGTATACAAATTTCGACCAAATATTTTCATTCTCTAGGTCTAGACGTTTCTGCACAAAAAAGGTATACTTCTTTTGTTTCGATAAGTCTAACCGTTTTCGAGAAAAAACGCAAAATAGCATTACTTACGATGAATACGGAATCTTTTAAATTTATTTTCAACCTTAAATATAGCAATACACACATAATAATAATAACACATAACAATAAATCAGTCATTCAGATCAAAGGTTCAAAGTGACGTCCTTCCTCTTCAATGCATAAATTAATCCTTCTTAATAAGTTCTGACGGACTCTATGGATATTCCTTCCATAAAACGTAGAGCAAATAAACTATGAATAAAATTTAACTTCAACACCCTGTAACTTCTTTAATAATCAATTTTCGAAAACATGTTTTAGGAAGAAGTACCATTTATTTTTGGTCTAGAAATCACCCCTGAATTTTTTGCTCATCATTTCCGGAAACCCTGTAAATGGCCAATTTAATAAATGGATAAATGATGTGTGCAATTTTAAATTGTTTTTAAAAATTTGTCTGAAAGTTGAGCGACTGGGGAGGAACTGAAGGACCATATTATGTACCACCTCGTGTCGATTCTGCGAGTGTGCAATCCAGTTTACAGACAATAGCGTAGAGTCTGAGGTGGACTGTCCACAACACCGTCCTTGGGCCACTTTTTGAAATTCATGCAACCCCCTTCGGGAATTTTTCGTTATGCGCATGACAAATGATTTAACTACTGCAGTTTTCGTCTGAGAGTATTGGGGTTTTGAGGTGGAGGATGCTATACCCCCATAGCATTCTCTTGGCAGGGTTCGCGCATGCGTAGATTGAAGCTGCAATATCTCTTGAGTCATGTCATTAGCAAAAGCGCCAATGCAGATTGACTTCACTATGAAAGGAGTAAAAACGCTAAAAAAGCATTGACGTGGGGTCAATCTGATTTGGCTGAATACCAAATCTGGACTTCATTCTAGGACTCCAGAAAGCAGCCTATTTTAGTCAGTTTAATATACCTACTTGCACCCCCTCCTTTATAGGGGTTGAAGGGTGACAGTTACAGATTTCATAATTCGTCGTTTTTTACGCGCATGTTCTAGGGATCATCTGGTCATCATATTGCCCACATGTCTGTAATTTCCGAATGGCGGCCGTTGCCACGATAACGTGAGAACGGAAAGATATAGCACCCTGAAATTTTCAGGGTAGGTGGCGTATCCCAATAGGACGGACGAATTCGTTAATTGGCATAATCGGCCCAACGGTTTCTGAGTAATAGTTTCGCTTTCAACCGAAACAGATCCGATCGAATTTAAACTTGTTGAGTAGCTGTAGAATACAGACTGAAAGACCTATGTGCAATTTTGTAAGAATCGTATCACTAGAAAATTAAAAAAAAATATTATTCATAACAGGATATAATATAATATATTGAACTGAAAAATAGTTCATTTTGCATTCCACATTACTCGCACAAAATTCTGTTTAACATTAAACTTGCTCCACTCCTTTTTTAGTAATCGATATATACCAATTCGAACGATATTAATTCCAATTATTGACCAATCTCATCTGATTTGTTGGCGTTGTCAACGTTTCAAAATAACAAAACCTATTTCCACAGCTACTGCGTATAGGTCGTAATTACTGAACTTGTGTCTCTTTCATTAATTTCTGTGGCTTTTTCCACTCATTTACTGGACATGCCCCATAAGTTGACATTTTTCCACCTGTAAGACAACAATATGTATTCAACAAACTCGTTTCATAACCAGCTAGAACTTTTTCCATTAACTCTTTGTTTGTTCACATGTGCCCGAGGAATTTTTGCAGACTGCGTTAATTTATGTATCTTATAAAAATGTGGAAGCATGAGGTAAATACCACTCGTTCACTTTGAAGAAATATCTCGTAAATTCTTCATTTAAATCGATGATATTTATTTTGTTCGTTTATTGCGGAGGTGTCACGATTATCACTTCTTGTTGAAGTATATTTGACAACGATAATTGTTTCGAAATTTATTCTAATAATAACGTTCGAACAATATCCTGTTCATTATTAATTACTTTTCTATCATTATCAACAAGATAAGGATTATCGTGTGAGGCAACGGATTTATACATTTATATGAGATTTGTTTCAAATGTCTGTAGTTAGATATGAGGATCTTTCTTGCTCTCGTTCTTGGATGATGAATATAACGCCCCACAAAAGTTGAGGAAGTTCAGACATTTGAGACTGTTTCAAAAGTTCCCAATTTTTTCACCAATTTCTTCAAATATGAGAAATCTAAATGTTTACTCACTTATCTAACTCATTCTTTTGCCCATTTCTCGTTTCATAGTTTCAGGTGGAAATTTATTTTTAGTATTTGGTGTGTAGATCACTATGAAGTTGTGTGGTACACATAAACAAAAATTTTTCTCTATTTCAGTATCGTAATGAGTTGATTACAGCACTAAAAACAGTGCTGTAATGAACTCATTCCCGCATTGTTTCTAGTTATATTTTTTGTTTTGTGGTAGTCAGCACTGACATTCGATCCTATCAAATTTCAACACACCTCAATTGACAATGTAATATAATCTGGATATAGTGAAATAATATAATAGTTTTATTTTCATTAAACAACAAGGTACTAGAGATTTCCTCCTTGCTAATTTTGAATCATTCATGCTATTAGGAAACTGTTTCAAATCTGATCTCCATACCCTACGTACGATTCAAATTCAAATTCCGTAATCTGTCAACTTTCGTAACAGTCACACCAACTGCCAAGTCACTAGGATGTATAATCCGCTTTTTTCATTAAATTTCAACGGTAGTTTACAAAATTTGACTGAAATATAGAAAATATCGTCAAATACTCGTTGTAGAAGGCACTTCCAACACTCATGCATTCGAAAACTCGCTCCTTCGTCGCTCGTTTTCGAATTTCACATTCGTGTTTGAATAGGAGCCCATTCTGCAACTTGTTTTATGGCAATTTCCATTGACATGCTCGGAGCACTCGAAATCGATCTCATCTGTCATGCATCTGTCCAATTGAACCGAAAATATCTGTCAAATATGACTCCGAGTGATCCGAACGTGTCAATGGAAATCGCCATTAGAATATACTATTATCGATCAATTTGATCACTATGGAAAACTACTCTTTCTATAATTTTGTCTTTATTTAATTACTCTGTTTACAGTGAAGCGAATTTGAATTAATTGTTCCTTCAACAAATGATGCATCACATATGCGCGTTGCGCTCTTATATCCCTACTAATTACACAGTAAAGGTATTTAAATGATTATCAATTTGTATAGACTGGTCAATACATTCCGAGTAGAAAATAAGTGCACTTAAAAAATTAAAGAGTTTGGCCTCCTCACATCAATCACAGCCTGACAACGCCTTTGCATACTTTCGATCAGATTGTTGAAGTAGCCTTGATCAATTTCTCTACAGAGTTGCGGTAAAAGCCGTCTGAGTTCTTGAAGTGTATGTGGAGGTGGGTGATGAGAATCCAAAGCTCTTTGTAGCTGATCCCAAGCGTGTTCAATGGGATTGAGATCTGGCAGGTCCAAAAGTGAAACACCATGGATTTCCAGAGCTTCACCAACAATTCTCGCACGATGGGTTGGTGCATTATCGTCCAAAAATACGAAATTTGGCTCAATAGCAGCATGAAACAAAGGAATAATATTGTCAGTGTCTTGCTTTATGTAAATCTGCACATTCTTGTTAGCGTCAAGTACAAATAATTATGTATGTCCATTGAAACAAATGCCCCCCCAAACAGTACCTGTGTCAGCTCTGAACGGATGAACTTCCTGAACCGATCTGCGACTTCTTGGCACCAGAGGATGGGTCCCGAACATGCCGACTATCCGAAAACCGTCCATATCTCGACTCATCTGTGAACAATACAGACCCCCATTTATCCCTCCAATTCACGTGCTCATTGGACCATTCCAATCCAAGTCACATATGATTTTGAGTGGGTGGAATCCTTCTCAAAATTCGTTGAGATTGTAGATTAAAGTCTCGAAGTGTTTGATGAACTGTTTTAATCGAAACCAAAACACCAGTAGCGTTCAAAAGGCGCTTTTGCATGATTCGACAAGTACTCAAAGGTTCTCTACGGGTAGACACAGTCAGAGACCTATCTTGTGCGGAGGGGTAGATATTGGGGTCCACTTCTCGGTCTTACTGTCACGTTTCAAGTTTCTCAATATCGATGGACAAGTCGAGACAGATTACTCCTTTACTCACTTGAGAGAAATTCACAGCAACTGTCTGATTACTTTCCGCCTCGACGGTACTAATAGCCCTATTGGCTTCATCCGCACTAAGTTTACGTCTAGGCTTTATTGCAAAACGAATTTTCAGATTTTGAAGCGGATTGTAAGAACGTAAAACAATAACTGATTAAAAATTCTCAGAAACGCAAACGACAAGAACTTGCCTGAAACTGGACAAGTTATCAGACGAGGAGCAAAAAAACCATTCGCATATAAGAGAGTAAACATTTGAATTCTCATGAATGAACATTTGATGGACAAGAATCGGCCACTTTTTAAACGGTCACAAAATTTTTGACCTTCCTTAACTTTTGTGGAGCAAACCTAAAGGCTTGTTTCACATGCATACGGTTCCATTCGGTTCGGTTCGTTTTCGGTTTCAACCGAAAACGAATGAAGGCCTTTCACACATATACGGTTCATATTAGGTTTGATGTTATCTTCCGACACGGGCTCACAATTCCAATTCCGCGACGTCAGATTCATCAAAGCCATTAAAAATTGAACACATACAACTTTGAATGCATCCTACGTCTTTAATTGATCTTTATATTTTTCGGAAATTTTGTCCCGCAGCACTGGTTTAGATTTACAGCAGAAATCAGTCGATCCACATTTGGTAAACCATCATTTTCTCATGAATACTGAGATAGCAACAATATCCCGAAAATATGTATGTTTATATTTCTATATTTGAACAATTCGGGAAAGATACCTGCTCGATTTGAGGTTAAAACCACAGAACGAGACAGAAAACATATGTAAATATTTATTATTTTATGGTTAAAACCGAAACTAAACCGTATTTGTGTGAACGCCCCGGTTGATCTGTATTCCCTACACACGAATCCAAACCTGATGGAAACCTATTCGTCTCGAGGGAGTATTCGGTGCTGTGCGGTTTCTATTCGGTACCGAATCCAAACCGGAGCACCGTTTCACACTTGTCGCCAGCGACCGAATTGAAACCGAAAACGAAACGAACCGAATGGAACCGTATGCATGTGAAACAAGCCTAACTGAGAGTATCCATTGGGAATTAACGGAAGTTCAAACACTCAACAACGCTTTGTGAATACGGCGGACAGTTTATGAAGATGTTCCTTAATCAATTTAAGAACTCAAAGAGGAGATACATGCCGTTATCGAAGAATTAGAGCCCCAAATATGCAAAAAAAAAATAATGGAAAATTTCATTCAGGAACATGGTCCTGTGAAAGTATTTAGAGCAAAATAATAAGATTATTTGTCACGAAAAAAAAGGTTTTAGTATAAATCAAAATCAAACCTATAATTGGAAAACTCTTAACTAGATTTGATGTGATTGTGCTAAATTGTATATCCAGAAGTGTTATTCGCAATCTTCAAACGTAAACAAAATATTCCACATGAAAATTATATATTAATTGTAGCTCAACAGGAAAAATTCACGTACAATATGCAATTTGGTAGTGAAATCCCACATCAAATTATTTACATGCTGATGTTGATATTTTGCCTGAATTTTCATAACAATAAACAATAAAAAATCAGTTGACCACAGTTTCCAACAAGTTCTGTGCTGAATCAATTCCATATAATCAACAGCAACAAATTTGTTTACGCTGTATACTGAATACATATTGTATGATTTGGTAAATAATTAATTTTAGTTCCATTATCTAATGGATGCTGGATAGCCGAATCATTAATAATGGTAGATTTGAGCAGAATATTAATGAATTATTATATTATTCATGGCGATCTATATGCGAAGTGTTTATCTCATAGACAGACCATTTAGTACCATTACGATAATCCGATATCCAGAGGATATTTAGGAAATTATACTTAAATCGTTTTTTAAATTTAAGAATTCTTCAAAAACTCTGACGTAAATTCTGGCGTTTGCTCGCATGTTCTTTTGTCTATTCACGCCTCATGAAATACTGCATGTACTTTCAAGCCATTCTTGTTCCTCGGAACAGAGTGCTTATCAATTTGCCCAATGTTGGGGGGGTTTGGGGTGTAAGGGTCACTTTCTGCAGCAAAATTTTTTTTTTAAGAGAAAAATAACATTTCGGGGGGGTTGTATTTCAATTGAGGTATAGCTCTCCCTCCATTCCCTATTAAGAATTTAGGGGTGACAACCCCTACAACTAGGCTTGAGAAGATTCTGGCTTACAATTATACTCAAAATACGTCCCTGTCCGATTAAAAATGGACCTCTTCCGGCATTTTCTCTCAAAACATCCCTGTCGTGAAAAAATTGGCCTGACGAGTTTTCACCATGTATATCGATTTCAAATCAATGTAATAAATATATCTTTCATTTGGTAGAGAACAAAAAAAAAAATCTGTTCAAGCACTGACGTGAAGTCAGAAGTCAGAAGTCAGAAGAATTTACCATGGTAAATTCGAATTAAGAGTGTCCAATACAGGAGAATGGACAACATAATTTACCATGGTAAATTCGATTAAGGGTGTCCAATACAGAAGAATGGACAATAGAACATACGCGCAAAAGCTTCTGACTTCACGTCAGTGCTTGAACCAATTTTTTTTTCGTGATTTTTTTTTATTTTCTAGGGGTGCGGTTCTTAAAATTTTTTTTTCGTCATTTTTTTAAAATTTTCTAGGGGTATGGTTCTTACAAAATTTTAAACACGTCTTTATGTTGATTTTCTACTACTAGTTACCAACCTTCAATTCAATCGAATATTTATTTTTTAGTTATCAAGGAAATAATATTCCAGGTGGATATAACTCGGAAACCGTTCGACGGATTATGCCCAAAAACGAACTCAACTCTCCCTTTCGGATACGCAACCTACCCTGAAAATTGCAAGTCCCTATCTCCTTTCGTTCGAAAGTTATCGAGGCAACGGTCACCCATCTACTGAACTAACACAAGAATGCTCTAATCTCCAACAATATTTAACCGATCGTATTAAAACATGAAACTTGGCAGTAGAGTTAGGTTATGAAATGAATTTCAGCAATTTCAAACGAATAGTTACTGATATATAGAATTTTTTTTTATTTTCAATGATTTATTAAAAATTTTCTACAAATGCTATCCAAAATTTGCAAACATTTTCGCGTTGGCATTCTACAACTAATAACCATGTTTGAATTCAATCGGTTCAGTATTTTTCGAGTTAATGAGGAACAAAAAAAATTTCAGAAAATTTCAGATAGCTATAACTCTAAAACCGTTCGGCCGATTATGCTCATAAACAAACTCAAATGTCGCATTCAGATGCACAACCTAACCTGAAATTTTCAAGCCGCTATCTCTTTCCGTTCTCAGGTTATCGTGACAACAAAAATAGTTTTTAATAATTTTCTAGCAATACGATTCTCACAAAATTTCACAAACGTGCTTAGGTTTATATTCTACAACTATTCACCAAGTTTCAATTCGATCAGATTTATATTGGTTGCCGGATCAGAATCAAATTTGACCTCGAATTCTTCATTGGGAAGTCGAACCAAATCGTTTGAGACCATTTTCGTAAAAAAATTCGAAAGTTACAGACATTTGGGCAAAATGATAACGCGTTGTTCCCCAGAACATACGCGCAATTAAGGATCTCTGATCTGAAGTCTCAGTTCCAATTCATCAAAATACATCCAATATACCATATTTGTTTTTCTTTGACAGACGAATGGTTTTAAATATCAATATAAATGCATCTAAATAACTGTTTTCCAACCTCCTATGAAACTGATAATGATTATTTCGTATTGAAAAATTATCGAAGAATAAATGAATAAGCAATATTAGTTTGATTTTAGTGTACTACTTACCGAATATTATATAAATTTCTTCGGGAATAAAATTGCTCTGGATAACTGGCAAAATTTGGACATGCTCTTGATGTGTCGATACACCAAGAGCATGTCCCAATTCGATTACATATCGGTTGATCAACATATTAGAAGATATTTTGCCAATCATCCGGAGCAATTTAATTCCCGAAGAAATCTATACAATCATCATCATCATCAGCAGCCTCTCATAGCCCACTCCTGGACATAGGCCTCCCCTTTTGTCTTCCACATTCTTCTATCATGAGCTTATTTCAACCACTTCTTTTCTATTTGGTCGGTTATATCATCCATCCAGCGTCTCTGTGGTCTACCACAGAGATATACATTCGGTAAGTACTAAAATTAAACTAATATAGCTTATTTATTTATTCTTCGATGATTTTTCAATGCGAAAGATATTTGTCAATAGTTTTCAATTTTATCGTGAATTTAATGAATCATTATGTCATAGACAACATCTATGATTCATATGATTCATTTAATTCTAAAAACGTAATTTAAATACTATTGACATATTAGTTTGTCCAGTGTGCTTCAGTGGACCAGAACATCTTGATTGGATATTTCAGCAATATCTTCACCGATATAATCCGATCGAGTTCAAATCTAGAACTTTACTGTAAAATAAGGTTTTAAAAGGTTCTCGTATTATTTCAACGGACTCTGACCGATAGTTTCTGAGCTAAAGAATTTTTTTAAATTTTCCAGTCATCAATCCTCATAAAATTTTGCATTAGTCTATGTGTTGGCATTTCTCAACTAACTACCGCGCTTTAATTCGATCAGATCAGTATTTTTCGAGTGATTGGGAAAACAAAATTTCAGATGGCTATAACTCTGGAAGCACTCAGTGAATTTTGCCCATTAACGAACGAGCCGGCGCATTTGGACTCCAAACCTCTGAAAATTCTAACTCTCTAAATCATTGCGTTCGAGCGTAATCGTGCTGACGGCCGGCTAGATACCCTCAAGTTTTTTCTCGGATTCTTGATCAGTGAGTCGAAAATAATGGTTTGAGACAATTCTCGGCCAAAAATTGCAGACATTTTAATAAATTGATAGGCACTCTGTTTACATGAACAGTGCGCTAAAAAGGATAACAGGAAATTCCGCGAGGGGCAGAGGAAGCATGTTGTTGGTAAGACACCTGTTTTTGCTCATTGTCGGCAAGAAACAGCCACATGTTTTTTCTGCTCCTCCGCGGAATTTCCCGTTACACAATTCCATTTAAATGAAACATTCTGCGAGATCCTCGTTTCAAGCAACGACCTTTTTCCAGAAATAATTCGAAATCCCCAGGATCCACCAGTGTCGCGTCGTAATAACGTTAAATCCGTCTTCGCTTCAACAAGTGAACCACGCAGCTACGTGGGGAAGTCACGGATGATATTAATCTAGGAGGAAGTAGGAAGTATTGATCCGGTACTTCCGACCACCACTTCTGTGTTCGACGTAGACGGAATGCACGGAAATGAAGACAACGGGTTCGCCACAAACGCAGAATCCGTAGTAAAATACCTCGGGTGAGCTCGTCTTGTGTTGAGAATTGTGAAAAAGTCGGTCAAGTACAAGTTGGGGCCTCCGCACTGTGTATTTAGATACAATCGATATCGCAATGCTGCATGCCAAGACTTTTGACTACTAGTCTAGTCAACAAGTGCTGCCTTTTAGGTCAAAACTTTTTAGAGTTCTCCGAAAATTTTGATTGAGGTGTCATTTGATTCGGAATAGCGTGTAGATATTTTTTGAGAATATTCAAGGGACGCTGGCAAACATTGCAAAAGTTATAAACAATTAAGTGAAAAAAAAGTGGGTTTGGTTTTTTGCATATATCTCTAAAACTATTTGAAATTTTTCGAATTTGAAAAAAGATTAAAAATAATAGGAAAGCTCACAAAAAAGGCTTAACTCCCGGAACTGTAGGACCAATATTAATAATTTTTCCAGAGGGATGAAAATACGCCCTAAAACGAGTGCTCCGGCTTGCACAAGCCACGCCCAGTTCGGACATGAATAAATATTATTTAAACTTATTAAATATGAAAATTAATAACTGAAAACAATTCAAGCGCCTGCAGGATAGATCAATGAACAATAATCCGTGGTCCAAAAATTTTATTCGCGACTTTTCAATTATTTTCATTAGTTAATTAACAATTTTTTGTACCACGAATATTGACAGTGCGATAATTGTTAAACTATTGATCTGAGAATTTTTTCTTTACGTGCAGCTATTCTTTAAAGGTCTTAGAATAGATTCCCGTCGGATGAATTGTTAAACTTTCGCTTTGTTATTAACAATCTACTTAGGTTAAATATGATTAAGCTTAATTAAACATTGAATAAATTTTTTTTTATAATATTACTATCGATCCGATTTCTCATGATCAGAAGCTACTTAAAGATGATTTTTTATCATTTTTATCTCTTATTGTAATAAATAAATGTGCTGTTTATAAGATAATTAACTTTTTTTCTGGAACCATAATCTTTGATGAAAATTATGATTGAAAAAAACCGTCACTTGAAAAAAAAGTGGGAAAGCCCTGCGGACAGGAGCTTTGGCGCACTTGTTCAAAATTTGACAAATCATCTCCAAAATTATTGATTTCTCAGAGTTGGGAATGATATCAATGGATTCTTATAATAGAACTGCATCATAATCAAATATGATACAACTGCATCATGAAATAATTATAATAATAATAATTTTATTCCACTGAATTTACAGCGATGTCAAAAAAAGTCAAAATTTACAATACACAGAAAAAATTGAGTAAACAACTAAGTAACAACAACAATATAAAGACATACAGAACAAACAGATTACCGGGACTCCACCGCCGAGACGAACTCACTGACGCTATTGGGAACTTCCAAAACTCTGGTGGCGAGATTCGGCAACTAACCAAGCTAGTAATGAGCCACGTGCTCCAGTTTAATTGTTCAGTATTCGTCAATAAACTTTTGTTTGAAAGAAAAATTCAAGTTGAAATAGTGAATATTATCCTGCCTAATATGTCTTCGACCAGAAACGACTATTGTTGTGTGCCTCAATGCAATTCATGGGCGAAAAAAATGCCAAAATATATAGGTTTGAGTTTTCACTTCTTACCTCCGGAAAACCAAATATAAATATTGGAAATGCGTTAGAAGGATAACTAATAAACTGAATAGTACTTAACATGGAACTACATCAACATAATCTTCAAACAGAGGACAAGGAGGTACCTCGAAAGAGAAAGGAATGTGTAGATGACGTTTGCTGTGCTGAAAAACCTCAGAAGAAAAAATAAGCATCACCAGCACTCTTGAGTTAGTTGAACAGCAATCATAATGTTAGTAGTAGACTTGGTTGTATACATTGTTACCAGACCACTTAACATTTGTGATGTTAGTGTTATGCTTGATACATCCGATATATATACCTACCTACTTTGAGTGATATCTTTAACAGTGACAGTGCTTTGAAAAGTTTCACAGATATAAACAATTTTAATATTTTCAATTGAATAGATGATCATCAAAACTCTTGGAAACAAAACAAAAACTTTATTATACCTCAAACATTACACTTATTGTTAATAATTCGTTTCACATAATATATGTATCATATTTTGAAAAAATCATTTCAATTATTGGTAACTGTTTTACAAAAGCTTTATCTGGTTCAATTTGACACTATATTCTCATAAATAAACTAGAACATCATGCACCTGAACTTTAATTAATACATCAGTAATATGTTTACACCTCCTCGATGCGCTTTACAAGAATATACCGTACCTTCTATTTTAAGTTTACCATTCTCCACATTAATGGGCCATCAATTTTATGTGGTACTGAATTAAGGGCACTACTTTGTAAACATAAAGAACAAATGTCTATAAAACTGAGACCACAATTTGTTTTGTCACACACGATCACATGATGTACATTTAGAACCTCTTCTCCTTCTACAAGGACTCTAGAATTAGAAGTTGAAGCTCCTATGTACTCCAGAAATTCTAATAAACTGTGTCCCTTCTTAATCATTCGCAAATAGTAACTGAAAGAACTTTTGAATATAATGTAAGTTTGACAAACATATATGAATATACTTACTGGTTGTAGTCTTTATATCAATCAAGTGCCATAAAATTAGTAATATAATGATCAATATTTGAATATATATCACAAAGTAATCCAACAATGATCTCAAGTCAATTATAATTTAAATTTTCCATGAAAATTTCGGTCAAACTTCGTCTACTGACCTGTCCAACACGAGATTGTTTACATTTATTACTAGCGTGGTTAGTTGCCGAATCCCGCCACCAGAGTTTTGGAAGTTCCCAATAGTAAGGGCCGGTTTCTCAATTGCGAGTTAACTCGAGGTCGCGGGTAACCCGAGTGTTGCGCATTCATGAATATCGCTAAATACATGCGTCAACTCGCAACCTCGAGTTAACTCGCAATTGAGAAACCGGCCCTGAATGGCAAGAATGGACCTCAGCTCACGCTTGAACCCCGATGGATGCTTCCCGACACAGTACTCTGGCAGAACATTATAAAGGTGTATACCCGATATTAGCGGCGATCTCTCATGAAATTAATGAAAGAAATTAAATTCAAACAAGAGCTCCAAGAACCACGAACTCACCCGAGATATTCATTCCTCAAATCCACTTTGAAAATTATATTATATCAATTGAAACTTAGCCAATATTTGAGTTTTGTTTTTACCGGAGCAATTCTGAACCCATTCTGATAAACCTACCAAAGTACATATTATCCATGGTCATTAAAATATCACCAAAAAGTATAATATAATATAATAATCCTCATAATTCTACGATGGCTGAAATGAATTTGACTCTCTTTTATAGGAAAACAAGATGTCATGTACGAGTATGAACACAGATCATATAATAATTCATAGATAGAATAATTATAGCATTCTGTGAAAACATAGGAGTACGATTTATTATTGAAATTTTGAAAAAATCATAACTCCGAAAGTATTAGCTTGTAAGAGTTAAAAATGATTATCAATGGACTTCTATGGTAAAACTGCATCTCCAAAAAAATTGAATTTGAAATTTGTAATGTAAAAAAAAATTTTTTGTTACTCCGAAACCATTATTCCGATTTTGCCAATAACGAACTTAGCTGAGATATTTATCTCCTAAACCTACTCCGAAGATTTCAACTGCCTAGCTGATTCTGTTCGAGAGTTATTGTGGAAACAACATTTGAAAATTTTCGAAATTTTTTTTCGGCACTTCACGGCAATCCGATCAATAGAAAACTTCGCATGCATATAAAGGGCATGATTCTACAATTTGATGCTAAATTTCGGATAGATCGAGTGATCGGTTCCTGAAAATATAGATAGAAAATATTTTTACTAAAAACGGCCATAACTCCGAAACCGCTAGGTGGATTTTCATCATTTTCATCCAAAAATTACAGACATTTGGGCAAAGTGATAAGCACTCTGTTCCGAGGAACAATAGCGCCAAAAAATGGATTGCTTAAAAAATGTTCTTCGAATTCTCAATATATTTGCGTATGTATCTGAATACATAATTGAAATAATATTTATTTTCTCGACATAACAGATCACTAATAACCATAAATTTCAACATTCTACGGCGCAATTTGTTTTTAGTGAATCGGCTTATTTTGACGAGTATATGGAAATATTCAGCCAAAAATTGTTGCGTCGTAATAAATGTTTTCAAATGCAAATAGCTGTGGGAAAATTAATGGCCTTTTGTTCCTGGTCCATTCTGAATACATTCCAACCGAAAATTAGTCGACTATATGCAAAACAATATTTTTATTGCAGTGCAGATAATAACATATTTATTGATAAACCTATATTGGTGTCAAAACAGGTTCAAAATACTAATTAATATAAATTAAGGATTTTTCAGAAAATATAATGATCATTAGACTCACCACGCCTGAACTGGTTACTATAAATGTGTTTCAAATTAATTATGACAAAGTGTGGAATGATAATTAATGGATCATTGAGGCATACTGTAGATAAATAGTTAGTTATAGTTCCAGGAGTTCCAAAGAACTGTTCTCTAATAGAAATATATGCCTGTTTTATTACACGAGTATAAAAATTGTTACGTTTCAAAGCATTTTCAATCGGTCATCCATGGTTTTATTGAAAAAATAAATGATAACCTAACCTACAAACAACTACTGTCAAATGGTTTATTGTCATGTAACATGTAATAACCCAATGAACATTTTTGTCGAAAACTGGTTTACAGAACAAATTAATGGAACCCTTTGTTTTGGTGTGTTGGTGCTAGAAACATAGAAAAACCACTGAACCATCATCACCCTGAAAAAACTTATTTGGAAAGTATTATAAAGTTATGCGAATTTAAATTTGCCGTGCTATTTCAGGTCGGGAAAACCGGGCCGCTATACATATAATAAATCAAATTTTGAGAGAAAAAAATTAGAAAGCATCATATTTTGCGCGCATGTTCTAAGGAACGGCATGTTATTACCAAACGCCGAGATTGTTTCTTTTTGTTTCTGGCAGACCTTTGTTGATTGAACATATAGCATCACATTCATGTAGGAAGATATTTCTTACAAAAACTATATTTTCATTATTTTTTCCAAAATTGCGGTTATATTACTGGTTAATTAAAATGGTGGAATCAGTAAAGCACTCGGATTGCCTTAGTGACATAGTATGTCAAATATATCTTATTATAACGTTGAACCCCTTTTAAAATTATGTGCCTGTCTAGCTGGGAGCTGAAAGATATATCCATACTTCCTGGAATATAAGGTAATAAACTGGAATTGATTTTTAAAGGTTTAATTAAAAATTCATTTTATTACACTTAGCTCAGGTTTTCTATTTCTATCCACAGTAACTGTCCTACTGCCCAATTTAATGGCAACCTAGTATGCCAGTTCATTCTGATTCAAATAATTAGGATTCATTTTATGAACAAATGAAAAAAGAAATCCAACAAAAAGCGACAAGACTCATGTACTTACCAGTATCACCAGAAAAGAATACATGCCCCATGTTGGGCGCCAAATGTATAACTTTGAACCCCCTTTTAAACGAAGCCTGCCGGGAGCTCAACGTTATATCTGTACTTCCTGGAATATGAGATAATAAACTGAGATTGGGCTTTGAAGGTTTGATAGAAAACTCTTTTGATTACAAAGAACATTTAGCTTAGGATTTCTATAACGTTGCTCCAAATTATGAACCATTCTTTTTCAGGAACTTCGTCCAGGGAAAGCTAATCCTAAGGCACTAATTGAATCACCTCCATTTACACATAAGCCTTGTAAAAATTAAGTATTAGATATGAATAAATTGTGATAATTTTGGAGGCAAATCGAGAAGTCTAATCAATTTGACAGTTGAGCTTGAAGTTTTAATTTGGGAATCATGATGAAAATAAATGTCAACAAAGACTAAAGTGTTACCACATAGTTTAAATTCGGAAATTTACTTTGACGTCTCCCCTCGTAGCTCGAATGAAACTCAATTACCGCAACTGCTCACCTTCTAATTCACGCGAGCACGACTAAATTACGGCAATTCAATTAATTTCAGCATATTCATTCCGTCTGGAACAAAAGGAACTAGGCGACACAGGCACCGAGGTAGTTAGACCCATTTCCAGAAGTAGGGGAAGTTGGATTTTCGCGCGAGGAAATTGTTATGGTGTCGATATGAATAATATGATGGTGAGATTTGTTCACGGCGTAGAAGATTCATATACTCATATTACCATTATTATCATAGTCATATTATCATCTGGGTTATGCTATTGCTTACGAATTTTCACCAAAAACTGCCGATATCTTCATTTTTATGTTTGACCGCCCGGAGAAAGGGAAACATATGACAGTTGGTGGCTCGAACGAAAAATTGTATCCTGATTACTTTTCTCTTGAACTGTTGAAGATTATACTCCGGAGGAAACACATCAGGTCGAAATGTGTTCCACGAATTGCTAGTTCAGTGGGAGAATGCATCTGATAAACAGAAGTTATAGGAGTTGATAGGCCCCAATCATTTATCTCTTTCAGATCTTCGTTCAAGGAATCGATTTGCTGGCATCTATGGTGGTGAGATTCAACGACGCTCAAAGGTGTGTTACTGGTGAAAGATGTCATCTGCGTGCTGTCATCGATGAAGCTCACGATGTGGTTCTCGGTCGAACCATGAAGATCGTTCTTATGGACCAGAAAGATGGTGAGTGACTAAACTGAGCCTTGGGGCACTCCAGAATTCACGTTGAAGCCCTCCGAACTGACATCATCCATGAGCACATGAAATCTCCAGTGGCAAGAAAATCCTCAACTCGCACAGACCCCAGGGTAAACCATATGACTATTATACAATGGTTTTTTTCTGGGTTTTCTCTCCCAAACTCTGAAAAATATCTATAAAAAAACCATTCAATAATGAGTATACCTCCCACAGTATCCTTTAATGATTACTTAAACCATATGACGACTGATTATTCAGAAGAACCTTATGCCAGACCCGATCAAAAGCTTTGGGCGTGTCCAGAGCAACTGATCTCGATACTCCATAGCGCTCAGCAAGTAGACCTCGTCCACGCTTGCGAAACAAAGCTAAGGAGGTCACCTGTTGATCGGTGTTTGTGGAAGCCATACCCTTCTGCAAAAACTTTGTTTTGATGGATTTGATGCCAGCAGCATAGATCTTAATGGATCATTTCTCGGGGGTAGATCAGCGGCAGTGTATTTGACTGACCACTGGTCAGAGCTGGCTGATATGACATTGGGAGTTCCGCGGGGGTCAGTGCTTGGTACTGTGTCCTTAATTTTTATGAATGAACTGACGGATTATCTGGGGCATTTTATGACTGACGAGGTTCGTTTGATGGTTATATCTTGGTTCAGTTGTAATGGACTTAGCCTAAAAGAGACAAAAACTGAGGAGATGGTTTTTCTGTCTCTCAGTAGTAGTAGTACGACGATATCCGAGACGTTAAATTTTGGATGTTCATCTCGATTCTAAGCCAACTTGGGCTGCTGATGTAAGCCAGATGGCCTCTAGATTAGCTAAGAACATATTTGTGCTGAGGAATTCATCCAACTCTGTATCTCGTATGGTGCTGAGAACTGCATACTTCTCATTTATAGAAATTCACCTTCGATATGGAATTATGCCTTGAGGGGATTCCTATAAGATCTATAAGAATTCTGGATAATCCTAGATACAGAGATGACTGTACGCATTCCTTCCCTAGACTAGGTATCCTCACTGTTCCCGGATTGTTCGTTTATGTTTTGGTCTCAAACGATTTGGTTCGACTCCCCAATGAAGAATTCGAGGTCAAATGTGATTCTGTCCGGCCGGCCGTCCGGCCGTTGCCACGATAACTTGAGAACGGAAAGAGCTAGCGACTTGAAATTTTCAGGGTAGGTGGCGCATCTCAATAAGACGGACAAGTTCGTTAATGGGCATAATCGGCCCAATGGTTTTTATATGTGCGTAGTTGGGAATCACATGGCAGTAGACATAACTATAATACAAGGCATAGGGATTATCTTGTTGCATCTTATTTTGTATTGAGAAAATATTACAGAGGGCCTAACCACTTTGCCCTTAAATACTTCAATTTGCTAGAGAAGTGAGGAAGAGGCTAGGAGGGTCTGGGCATTACTACCTGTTATTTCGTAGCATTTTCTGAGAAAATTCACCATAGTAATCTATATGTTTTTTACACCATCAGAAAGTAGAGTTTTCAAATAACAAAATCTCTATCGACTTTTTTGAAAAAGCAGATATTTTGACTTGAGAATTTTCGATTAGCAATCAGGCTGCTTTTTTGATATTAAGTCAAAATAAGGTGAAAAAATGAATATTTTAAATCAAAAAAATTGAATTGTGTTTGGGACATACAAGGGTAAGTTTTCGCCAAATTTCGTAAAAAAAAAATTATGTGAAGCATAAAAATGAAAAACCAAAATCTTGGTTATTTGAATTTTTCACATAAATTTTGAGGTTATGTGAAAAAAGTGTTGATCATTTTATTACCTACATCTTTGCTACCTAACTTTTTTCCATCGGACTCAGGTTTTGCCAGAAATCGAGAAACCGTTTTTTACCCTTAAAAACCCACCCGACCGCAGATCACCCGTAAATTGTTTATCATCAATTTTTGTTATATTCTCTTACTTTTCCAATGGGTTTCATCCTACTTTTATTTTTTTTTGCTTCAAAAATTATCGAACCTGGTCTACTTATGCTAACCAGTAAGCACCACTGTGAACACGATTTCGTTGACGAGCAATGTGACCAATTATATGGTGAATGGCCGAGCATGGCCTACTGTGTATAGGAGCCTTTAGATTAATCAATGAACGGCCTCGCTCGATGGTTCACGTTGCCAAGTATACACCATTCACAGCATCATCAACGTGGAAGTCAGTTTCCACTCGGTCGCATTCAAAAACCAAAGTGCTCAGTCCTCGAAACTTTTTCCTCGAATTTCTATTCATGTCGAGTGGAAAATTCGCGGAACTCGTGCTAAATGACGGGTGGCAAAATTCATTATTTCCCTTTACTTAAATCCCAGCGCGGAAGGTGCTGCTTCCAGTCGGCAACAAGTTGCCCGTTACATAGACAGAGGGTGCATTTTACAACACTGGCGCCCTACTTTAGTTTCATTACCCCATGGAAGTCCCTCTTGACGGGAATGCTGGCGGTTACCAGGGTGTGAAATATGGATTGTCCCTGGAATATGGACCGACGTAGGGGAAATGCCCGCCGGAGAAAATCCAGAATTACTTCATTGCTTTTCGGATGTTTCCGCTGAGCTATTTCATGGCTTCTGACGTAGGGGTTTGAGTGGGAAAGTTTTCACACTCGTTGAATTGAGTTCGCTGTTTTGGATTCATCGTGCAGAAAATATTTGGATCCAAGTAACAATATATGAGGTGTAGTAAAAAGAAATCTATTATTTTTGTATGAAATTGAAGGCCTTGATTAACATAGTTGGAATGATCCGATTTAGATCACATATGCGCTGTTTTGTTCCATAACTTGTTGCTATTCAGGAGGTAATATTATTGTGCATCTCTCATGAAGCCCTTGTCCCTATTGACAAAAAATTGAGACAGTCAATTTTCACAAGCCTCTGTTGAAGCGAATTTTTCCCCAGCAAAATTGTACACCATGAACAGGAACAGATGGTAATCTTTTGGTACCAGGTCTGACCTATAAGGTGGACGCATAAGAACTTCCCAACCAAGCTCCCAGAGCTTCTGGCTAGTCACTATCACCTAGCGTTGTCCTGATGGAACACAATTCCTCTTCTATTGGCTAAAGCAGACCGCTTATTGGCGATTGCTTCCTTCAGACGGTCCAATTGTTGACAATACAGTTCTGAGTTAACAGATGGGCAGTAGGGGAGCAGCTCATAGTAGATAATTCCCTGCAAACCCACCAAACACACAGCATATCCTTTCTAACCCAATTATAATGCGAAGCTCCAAGTTTGAACACGATCAGATCTATATTGTTGGAGATCCGAGCAGCCTTGTGTGATTTCAGTAGCTTGATGGGTGACCGTTGCCTCGATAACTTTCGAAGGGAGATAGGGACTTGCAAATTTCAGGGTATGTTGTGCATCTAAATGTGCCTTGAAGCCTTCCCAGATATTGAGGTTCATTTATACTCTGGAACTGGAGGGCGAGCTGTAGATGGCGTAATGGTGAGAACAGCTCTGATGGGGGGCACAATAGATCTCAAGGTCGCGGTGCAACGTAACCCCTTATCAATAATAATAATAATAATCTAAATGTGACAGATAAGTTCGTTTTTGGGCATAATCGGTCCAACGGTTTCGGAGTTGTACCCACCAGGAATATTAATTCCTAGATAACTCAGAAAATATGCACTCGATCGAATTGAAGCCTGGTAACTAGCTGTAAAATATCGACATAAAGACGTGTGTAAATTTTTTTTATAACCGTACTCCTAGAAAATTTTCAAAAAATTACGAAAAAAAAATTGGTTCAAGCACTGACCATGGTAAATTCGGTTAAGAGTCTCCAATACAGGAGAATGGACAATGGACGTGCAAAAGCTCCTGAATTCGCGTCAGTGCTCAAACCAATTTTTGGCGCTCTAGTTCCTCGGAACTGAGTTCTTATCAATTTGCCCAAATGTCTGTAATTTTCGAATTTTTCGATGAAAATGGTATTTGGTGCGACTCACTGATCAAGAATCCGTGGTCGAAATTCATTCTGTCCGGCCGGTCCGGCCGTAGGCACGATAACTCTCGAACAGAATGAGCTAGACAGTTGAAATTTTCAGAGTAGGTTTGGGAGATAAATATCTCGGCTGAGTTCGTTATTGGGCAAAATCGGACAGATTGTTTCAGGGTAACAAAAAAAAATTTTTTTTTTACAAAACAAATTACAAATTAAATTTTTTTCAATAAGCAGTTTTACCATAAGAATCCATTCATATCATTTTCAACTCTAAAAAACTAATACTTTCGGAGATATGATTTTTCAAAATTTCAATGTAAATCGTATTTTTACGTTTTCACAGAATGATAGAATTATTCTGTGGGTATTCTATGAATTGTTATAATGTCAACTTATTTTCGTATAAATATGAGAATTATAATATAATATCATACTTTTTGTTGGTTGATATTTTCATGCCGATGGTCAATCCATATGATGATGGGGATGGTAATGGTAAGTTAATAACATTGTCATTCATTCCAGCAATCGTATAAATATGAGAATAATAATATAATATCATACTTTTTGTTGGTTGATATTTTCATGCCGATGGTCAATCCATATGATGATGGGAATGGTAATGGTAAGTTAATAATATTGAGTTCAGAATATCTCCACTAAAAACAAAACTGGAATATTGGTGTATTGGAGTAGATTTGAGGAAAGATATATATTATCGTTCATCGTAGAATTGAGGAATGAACATCTCGGATGAGTTCGTTGTTGGGTAGAATTCGTCTATTGGTTTTGAATTGATAATTTTTGGCACTCTTGTTGAATTCAAATTCTTCCTTTGATGTTTGAATTCAATTTCTGCTAAGATGAAGTTCTAAATTTCAATAATGAATCGCACTACTATGTTTTCACAGAATGCTATAATTATTCTATCTAAGCTTTATTATATGATCTGTGTTCATACTCGTACATTTCATCCTGTTCTATTAGAGAGAGTCAAATTCATTTCAGCTATTTTAATTCGGTTTCTTCCATGGTGCAGTTGTCATTCTCAGATTGCTCATTTAATCTTGATAAATAAACTATTATTTGAATTGAATTTCCTTTATTTGCAGTTCTATCATAAGAATACATATATAATTCTCAACTCTGAGAAACCAATACTTTCGGAGATACAATTTGTCTGATTGAACCAGAGCACCAGAAAGCTCCTGTCCACAGGGCTTGAACCCATCTTTTTTCATACATTTAGACCAATTTTCTCTAATTTCTAGACAGATGGGCCAGTGAACCATGATGGTCTCATCTTCACATTCCAATATACTAAAGAAAAATTGCAAGATCACTTGATTAATTACCTTATCCATCATTCCCATCACAACTTACAAACCAAGGCGAATTCAAATCAATTCCGGTGAAAAAGAACTTTCTTCGATCAAACACAAATGAACAAATCCCCCAAGAGAATGAATCATCTATCCACATTGCTTTCTATCATTAAACAAATGTTTGATATGAAATCCGTAATAGTTTGATGGCTTCGAACTTAGATAATCTGCGGATTGAATACCTTTCACTGTTATTAAGAATTCCCGAATCAGGAAGTAGGAAGCTTGATCGCTTCAGATTTTTGCGATTTGGAAGAAGGAAGAAGTCGGATTACGGGCGGTACATGTTTTGGCGCAAAGGTCCTTGAGAGGATATCCTCGATTATTGGATTCGTATTTCCATTAGGAGATTGGAGTTATTAGTGAGATTTGTTGTGAACAAAGATCTATCTGACCGTTCTAACATTCAAATGAAGGAGGAAGTGAAAGATGATTGTATTGAAATCCCCTATATTAGCTTCAGGCATTTCTCATGGAGTAACTCGGGTCATTAAAATTGATTCGATTCATTCCATGCCAACTTTACGATATAACCATGAGCTCGAAGTCGTCTTAGCAGTAGGGATACTAGAAATGTTTTGTATTTTGTACTTGTGTCACATACTAGAGTCAAAAGGAAATGTTATAAAAAAAATAAATGATGAATTGAAAAGAGAAAACATATAAGTGAAAAATCTTAAGGGGTTATGTGTAGTCAGAGACATGAAAAAATGGGTTCAAGCCCTGTGGACAGGAGCTTTCTGGCGCTCTAGTTCAAACAGACAAATTATATCTCCGAAAGTATTGGTTTCTTAGAGTTGGGAATTATGTCAATTTATTCTTATGATCGAACTGCATCATAAAAGAAATTCAATTCAAATAATAGTTTATTTATCAAGATTAAATGAGCAATCTGAAAATGAGAACAGCACCATGGAAGAAATCGAATTAAATCTGGCCAATTTTGCCCAATAACGAACTTAACCGAGATATTCATCTCCCTAACCTACTCTGAAAATTTCAACTACCTAGCTCGTTCGTTCGAGAGTTATTGTAGAAAAACTTTTTCTAAATTTCCAAAATTTTTTTTGACACTTTGCGGTAATCTGGTCAATACAAAACTTCACATGCGCGTATAAAGGTCATGATTCTACAATTTGATGCTAAATTTTAGAGAGATCGAGTGATCGTTTTCGGAAATATTCATACATTTTTTTTACTAAAATCGGCCATAACTCCGAAACCGCATGATGGATTTCTCCCATTAACAAGCTCTTCCGATATATTTACGCTCCAAACTCACCTTGCAAATTTCAATCCGCTAACTCCTTTCGTTCGAGAGTTATCGTGCCTAGGGCCAGCCGGCCGGACAGAATCGATTTCGACCTCGGATTCTTGATCAGTGAGTCGAACCAAATCGTTTAAGACCATTTTCATCGAAAAAATCGAAAATTACAGACATTTGGGCAAATTGATAAGCACTCAGTTCCGAGGAACTAGAGCGCCAACAAGTTTCGTATGACAATTGCCCAAAACAGGTTTAAAGTACCTACAAATAGTAGATTTTTCATAAAACATGTATGAAAGAAGAGTAATAATGAAAAATTACCTTGTAATCGATCAAACATTTCCTGATCTACGTTCACCAAATTTTCTCCTCTCTCGAACTACAGAATTATGCTTTCCATATTTACATTATATTTGCATTCTATATCTATGGATGAAAAGCAGTCTCACCACTCTCAGATCTTTTACTTCATGTTCCGATCCGAAATGTAAGACTTTTCTGAGAAAAACTAATTTCGGAGCAAATGACTGAGATTTTTCTCACTTCGCTCACATTTCAGAATACACTTTATTCTCATAATTCTTCGATTGATTAGAGAATGTCATGTCTCAGGAAAATAAGTTGACATTATGACAATTCATACATAGAATAAATATATCATTCTGTGAAATACGATTTATTATTGAAATTTTGAAAAATCATATCTCCGAAAGTATCAGCTTGTTAGAGTTAAAAATGATATCATTGGGGTCTTATGGTAAAATTGCTTATTGAAAAAAATTTAATTTGGAATTTGACTGTAAAAAAAAATTTTTTTTTCTTACTCCGAAACCATCTGTCCGATTTTGCCCAGTAACGAACTTAGCCGAGATATTTATCTCCCAAACCTACTCTGAAAATTTCAACTGTCTAGCTCATTCCGTTCGAGAGTTATCGTGCCTACGGTCGGCCAGACAGAATGAATTTCGACCACGGATTCTTGATCAGTGAGTCGAACCAAATCGTTTAAGACCATTTTCATCGAAATATTCGAAAACTACAGACATTTGGGCAAATTGATAAGCACTCAGTTCCGAGCAACTAGAGCGCCAAAAATTACAATTTTAAATATTTTTTTATGCCAGTAAATTATTTTATTTTATAAAACTTAAAACATAGCATCAGTAAATATGGTTTTGACTTGAATTGACAGAAAAGTCAACAACAAACAGAAAAGTATTTGTCGGATTTAGTTAAAATTTTCAGAGAATATTTTTGAGATATTATACTTTAAGAAAATGCAAAAACAAAAAAAAATATTTCTTGAAAAAGCTGACTATGCCTAAACCCTTAATATAAAAAAGTGGGAAAGTCCTGTGGACAGGAGCTTCGGCACTCTTATTCAAACTTTGACAAATAAATATCCGAAAGTAATGGTTTCTCAGAGTTTTGAATGATATCAATGGATTCTTATGATAGAACTGCATCATAAAGGAAATTAAATTCAAGTAATAGTTTATTTATCAAGATTAAATGAGCAATCTGCAATGCTTTAATGCTTCACAAATTGTTGTTTGAAAAAGAACGAGCCATCTGCAATGCTTCAATGCTTGAAAAATTGTTATTTAAACAAACCAACAGTGCCAAAAATCATATATTAATCCGAAACCACCAGACCATTTCTACCCAATAACGAACTTATCCGAGATAATATTCATTCCTTAAATCTACCCTGAAAATTATATTATATCAATTGAAACATAGTCAATATTCCAGTTTTGTTTTTACTGGAGATATTCTGAACCCCATTTTATTAACTCACAAAGTATATGTTTCCACCATCATATGGATTATCCAAGATCCGATGTGACCTCTCATAGACGTCCTAGGGAGGTCTGTGTTGCCTGGGAAATCAGTGAAATGTATTGTACCTACATTAAATAAACGAGAGCCCTATGGCTCCTGACATCACCTGAGGGGATTTTATTGTTTGTTTTTTAAATTCACGTTTCTATTATCTAATATAAATCACAGATCAATAAATCTTTTAGCAGTTAATAAATTATTTTCAAATCAACAATAAAATAATATAACGTTGCGAATGATGAACGTAGTCATGAAAATTAAATTACTGACATTTCAATCGAAAGTGAATAAATTGGGAAAGTTAATTCTCATATTGATGAGAAAATTTCGATTATAATAGCAGTTAACTGTGCGAATGCCTGACATAGTTCCATCATCGTATGTTGAAATAGATTGATGAGTACTGAAGCAGTTCAGAAATGCATATATTGGAAATAATTTTTTTTGATATGATGAGAATTGCACAGAATATAATAGAATAGTTTATAGGTATAATAATCAAGGAACATGATTCTTCAATAACCTTTACTATACTATTTATTCGATTTTTTTATACCTGAGAAACTTGAAATCCATATGGACACACGGTAGAGCACAAGAAGAGCAAAAACATATTCTTGAAAAGCACTCACGTGAAGCTGGGAGCTTTTATGCGCATGTTCTTTTGTCTATTCACATCGTTTGTGAAATTTTAAATTTTTGTCCTTCATATGAACTAGGAAGAGTGTGGGTGACAAAACGGAGCCTTGGGGCATTCCAGCACGGACGCAGAAACCCCCGGAACTGACACCGTCCACATCCGCATATTACGGAAAAATAAGTTATTTTCTTTTCTTCAATAATAACTGTATTTAGTTGGTGTATAGAATAAAGTGAGAACATTTTGCTTTACAGCACTCTAAAATCCTGAAAACTAATTGGACCCCACTTTACATGACGACAATTCAATCTTAAAGTAAACACTAGCAGTAGGAAACTATCAAAGATTAGAATATACTGACTGACAAAGAAACTGCAACACCCAGAAGGATCTGTTTATTTTTTTTTTTTTGGTAAAACATAGATAGTATAGCAAGGAGTAAATGATTGAAATTTGAAGAAAAATACAAAGGGTTTACAATTTTTTTTAATAAATTTGTTAATAATGTGTTCGTCCACCGCGATTATCTATACACTCCACAACACGTCTTGGCATTGATGCAATAAGATGGTCTATTTATTCTTGAGGGATACTATCCCAAGCTACCTGTAGTTCATGTATCAGAGCCGCCAAAGACTGTGGGGGCTGGGGTAAATTTCCAAGCTATCTACCCTCATACTTGACAAACATAGGTCCCAAACATGCTCTATGGGCGAAAGATCCGGGAATCTGGGTGGCCATGGCAAAAGATTCACATGGGTCACTTCAAAAAAGTTTAAACTAACTCTGGCGACATGAGGTCGAGCATTATCTTGCTGAAATATTGGATTCTCAAGCCGGTTAAGGTAAGGGAGAACATATGGCTCCACTATTTCTTGAAGGTATTGCAGCGCTATCATGTTGCCTCGAATAAGGACTAAAGGTGAACTACTTGCATGTGGAATAGCACTTCATACCATAACACCTACTGTCCGGTGTACATGACGCTCAATATCAAACTGAGGTTCACGTCTTTCTCCCCGACGTCGTCTAAACCTTCTTTGGCCATCATGTGCACCCAAGGAGAATCGAGATTCATCAGAAAAGACGACCTGATGCCATTCCACATTCCAATGTTGACGTTCTCATACCACTGTAATCGTTGCCGGCGATGCTCAACCGTCAGAGGTAACACAACATGGGGTCGATAAAGCTGCAGTCCAAAAGACCTTATCCGGCGGTAAACCGTTCGGACAGTTACTGGATGGCCTTGTTCTCCTAACCACTCATCAGCCAAAGATCGAGTTGTCGCAAATCGGTCTCTAATGGCCATAAGTCGATCTTGAACTTCATTTGTGCCCCTTCGACGTCCGGTGCCTACTCTTCTTCGATTTTGGGCATTATCAAACCACGCTTGACCTCTCATAACAGTAGTTGGATTTCTGTTCGTACGGTTCGGGATTTCCCGAAATGTCAACCCCGTCTCCCGTAGACCAATAATTCGACCTTTTTCAAATTCACTTATCTGGTGATAAATTCTGCGTACACGTGCTCGCACAGCTGGTTTGTTGTAAAATTTAAGAAATTTGCAAAAAATGACTACGATATGTAAGTAACAAAAAATGTTTACATGAAAAAACCTTCACGATTTTTTTCTCCAAATTTTAATCATTTAATCCTTGCTATACTATCCATGTTTAACCAAAAAAAAAATTAAAATTCAAGCTGCTCCTTCTGAGTGTTGCAGTTTCTTTGTCAGTTAGTATAATTCCACTGAAATTCAATTCGTGTCCACCTAAACAATACCGATTTGATTGCTCCTGTTCACTTTCAGAAAATTCACATGAAGTTGAATTCTAATGAAAGAAGGTTGAGTGGAAGGTCGATGTCGATTGAAAGGTGGATAATAATAATTACAAATGCATATCCATTGGCCGATTATCGAATGAGGCATATTCTCACACTTGTTATTATCAAAAATTACGAAACTGGTGCAATTAATAGAATTATTTCTCAGTTTTTACTGCTATATAATGGAGAACTGTAATGTAACCACTGGTGATTGAAATCTTTAACGCTGGGGTATATAAGTGTCAAATTCCATTGCAGATATGAATTTATGTCGGGTTATGGAAAAGAGAATGAGAGTGGATATTCAACGTCGAAATTAATGATGTAATTCCAGTGCAATAATTGAATTTGATGGATGAAATTATCTCAATTTTCTGAGCTATAATATTCTATCATATTCCATCAAATGGTACTCAAATGAATCGTTCAATGTGTAGGGTGGTGAACCAAACTTTTTGTCGCGCTTGTTCTTCTGAACATACTCTCAATAAATTTTCCCAAATTTTATTGTATATTATTATACTGATCCTCCTAGGTACACAAGGAGACCCCTCATAAGCTATCGAATGTCTGTAATTTTCGAATTTTCGGCCGAGAATAGTCTCAAACTATTAGTTTCGACTTTCACCACGATGCTCGGTAGGAAAAATGGCTGGGACTGGGACTGGGAACCCAAGTTCTTAAGCGAAATACCATTAAATGGTACACAGACGGTTCAAAAACCACTACAGGAGCTGGCACTGGAGTATAATAATAATAATAATAATAATAATATTTATTTATCTCAACAATCATCCATAACAAATATTGTAACGAATAAAATAGAGACAATAAGTCAAAAACAGAAATTATTTTTTACAGAAATCAATTAATTCATTGATCGAATAGGGTTCACATTAGAGGATGAAGCTGTAAATGCGCTTTCTGAATAAAGCAATCCCATCAATAATTTGTAACTGCTTAGGAAGCAGGTTGAACAAACGCATGGACATGTAAAGTGGTCCTCTTTCAAATCTGGAAGTATCATGAATTGGAAGAAGGAAGGGATGAACTTGCCGAGTGTTATTTCTATTAATATATGACAAAAAATATCGTACATGTGATTTCAGGAAGATGAAAAGCCGATATATGTACAGACCAAATAATGTCTGAATTCTGTTGGATCTAAAAACTCCTCGACACGACTCTCGAAAGCCCAATCCGCACATAATTCTCAATACCCTTTTCTGTATGAGAAATATTTCATCTGCTCTAGGCGAGCTACCCCAAAAAATAACCCCATGGGCCAGACACCAAATGCTCAATATCGCTAGACTCCGCAGCATCTTTCAGGCAGAAGTACTTGCAATAGAAAGATGGCTGGAAATGAACCTAGACAGAAACTATCAGAGATGTGAAATAGCAATCCACTCTGATAGTCAAGCTGCTATTAAAGCCCTGAGCTCCCATGTCTAAGCTAATATGGGAGTACCAAAGAAAACTCAATGCAAGGCAAGAACAATAGGGTCTCCTTGGTCTGGGTTCCTGATGGTCACGCGGGAATTAAAGGAAATGAGGTGGCCATCACACTTTCCAAGAAAGGAGCACTTATTGGCCCGGAACCTTACTGTGAGGTTGGTAGATACACCTACAAAAGTGAATTTTGGATGAAAGAAGAAACTGAAAGAGGAATTTTCTGGAGATTTATCCCAGGAATTTATCGCTCCAAGAATTTCCTCCGGAACATTGATACTGTCAGATCCAAGAAAAACTTGGACCTCAGTAAGAACACGCTACACCTCCTCACTGGTTTCCTCAAAGGGCACTGTGTCCTTGGGAAGCATATGAAGAGATTAGGGCTAGCAGAAACTGACGAGTGCACATTCTGTTGGGAGGAGGATGAAACTCCTGATCACCTGATAATGAAATGCCTCGCCATCTCAAACCAACGCAAGGAATGCTTTGGGCAAGAAATCTGCAGGAGCGAAGACGTAGCCTCCTTGAAGCCCTCCCAGATACTGGAATTCATCAGAACTCTGGAACTGGGAGGCAGCTCACCTTAACTTTAAGGTCTATTGTGCCCCCCCCCCCCCCGTCAGAGCTGTCAATGTCATCACCATGTACAACTCGTACATGGTGATGACAAACTTAATTCTGTCTGGCTGTTTGGAGTCCAAATAAAACGCTGGTTAATTTCGTTAATGCATTTTAGATTTCGTTTTCCAAATAAGTCGAAAAATACTGATCTGACCAAATTAAAACTCGGTAGTTAGTTGAAAAATACTGACGTGAAGACTTATGCAAAATTGCGGATCTCATGACTAGAAAATCAGCAAAAAAATATTTAAAAAATTCTGTATCTCAGAAAATATCCGTCCAATATGGTTGAAATTTTGCAAGAGCCTTCAAAATATTATTTTACAGTAAAATTCTAGATTTGAACTTGATCTGATCTATATTGGTGAAGATATTGCCGAAATATCGAAATATTACAACGATCGAGATGTACTGGTCCACTGGATTACACTCGACAAACTAAGTTGTCAACAGTTTTTGATTTTATCATGTCTGGAGGGAATTTAGAGAATTAGATCAGTCGAAGTCAAATTTGACAAGTCGATACGTCAGTTATAACATTAGTTCAATAAATATTGAGAATGAGTATACCTTATCTATGATATGTAACTTATGTTACAGCCAAGTCCTCGATTTAAACTTGATGAAATAATATGAAACATGATGATATTTACCTGAAATTAATTATTTGAAAACAAGGTATCAAAGTTAAGTGATAACATTCGTTCAACTTACGTTCACATTAATTATTAATTGCCTCTCTGACCTTGTGGTACAAATTCGTCTTCTTGGCAAGTAGGTAACAGGATCGATTCCCGTAGCCTAAATTATGGATCTTTTTCCTTTTTTTTCCAATTCTTTCGAAATAATAACTTTGAGAAAAGGGTTATGGAGGAACTTGAGGTGATATTTTCATACAATTCACAATTACTGTCACACAGGACGTTTTTGATAAAATGCCAATTCATAGTTCCTCACGGCACAACGTACGATTTGACTGATTCGGATCATACGTAGGTATAATTCCCGGAATAAATTACTGAAAATAAACCACTGCTGTACAGGCGTTTGTATCTCATGGAACAGTTGTACGATTCATCTGATTTGTGTCCTACGCTGCCAAAAACAAAGCACTGTTTCTTTTTGACAAAACAATAAATGTATGTGTTCGAATGGGTCCTTAAGCTGCCACAAACGCAACACTTTTTATTTTTGACCCAACAGTAAATTTGTGTATTTGAGTGGGTTTTTGCACTACCACAGACACAGCACTGTTTATTATCGACCCAACAGTGAATGATATGTATTGGAATCGAAACTAATCGTTTCAGACCATTCTCGGCCAAATAGTGGACTAGTTTTTTTTGACGTTTGTGTTACAGTCGGATTTATATTCTTGGAAATATTGCCAATATTATTTTTTTCCTGGATCTAAGTATTTTTGGTCGAGTTCAGTACCTGAATAGGTTTTTGTTCCCATCATCGATCCACTATGAATATTCGGTCATGGCATAAAAGGGTCATGCAATAATAATTCCATTGTAATCCCTATCGTTATCGCGTTTAATGTCAGTTGAAGACAGCTGGTCAATCTTTGATCCGTCTTTTGAACTTCCTATCTATCTGATACATATATTGTTATAGGTCTTGTGAAGCGTTTAATCCCATATTATTACCTTCTGCTTTACATTCAACATTGTTCCTATGAATATAATAATCTGATCTATCTATTTCGCAAAAGGTGTGTTTTGTATAGGGGTTCTTTTGTGTGTATCAGTGGACGGACCAAGAGCTTATTGAGATCCCAAGCTCAAGTGAGGAATATCAGTATCAAATTTGAAATATTTCCATTCATCGTAAAAATATTTTTAGCGCGCTGTTCTATGAACAGAATGCCTATCAACTCGTCCAAATGTCTTTAATTTTCGTTAGAGAGTTGAAATTTTCAGGATATGTTTGCAGTCCAAATGCACTGGATAAGTTCGTTGGAGGACACAAACCACCGTGTGGTTGCAGAGTTATAGCCATTTGAAATTTTGTTTTCCCAATAACTCGACTAATCTGATGGAATAAAAGCACGGTAATTAGTTGAAAAATACCGACACGAAGACTTATGCAAAATTTTGTGAGGATTGCATGACTGGAAAATTAATAAAAAATATTAAAAAAATTATTTATCTCAGAAACTATCCGTCAGGTATGGTTGACATTCTACGAGAGCCTTCAAAACCTTATTGTACAGTAAAGTTGTAGATTTGAACTAGATCCAATCTAAATTGGTTAAGATATTGCCGAAATATCCAAAAATTCCAGCGATCGGGGTGAACTGGTCCACTGTATTTACATTCGACCAACAAGTTGTGAACAGTTTCTGATTCTCGACTCTAAATGATTTCAACAAGTCCAGAGCGTTCCTGCCAATAGGGTCCTTCATAAATGGCTTCGTATAATTAATATACTTATGCATATATTTCACAAGTCAAATAGACCCCAGTGGGTTCATTGATTTGCCGAGAAAGCAAGAGCAGACGCGTTTCTGGCTTCTAGGCCTTCATCAGTACTCTGTAGCTTCTCAACAAATTCAACTAAACTGACCCGGGTTAAGCCTCTCAGAGCCGGCTTGGTCGATCATACCTAATCGCCCACGCCACCTATTGGCGATATTGGGCGATTAGGTATGATCGACCAAGCCGGCCTACCGGCCTACCAACCAACCCGTCCTAGTTCCGGGAGTTGGGGTTTTTTTTTAGGAAATTTCCTCCTCTTCTTGAATTTTTTTTCAAATTTGAATTATCTCATATAGTTTCCGAGATATTGGTGAAAAACCAAACCCCCTCCTTTTTTTCCACTTAATTGTTTATAACTATTGCAATTTTTGCGAGCGGCCTTAGCATTTTCTCAAAAACTATCTACATTCCATTCCGAATCGAATGACACCTCAATCATAATTTTCGGAGAATACGCAAACAATTTGACCTAAAAAGCACTTGTTGACTAGATTATTACTTGTTCTGTCCTTTTTCAGTGCTGATATCAGTGGTCCCTTTCTCACAACCAGTCCATTTCATTCTATGTCTATGGAGTGGATCGCTATAGACCACATTAGTTAGGTTAGGCGGGAAATTTGAATTACGATCCATCCGTGGATCCGAGCAATGAATTCCCCATGCATTTCTTATGAACCTAAAATTTACGCGAATTTCTCGCCTGTTTTTAGATACTTTGGCTAATGTCTTAAGGTTTATTTCGGTTGAAATAGATTCTGTGAACCTTTCTCAACCATCTAGAATAAAGTTTTCATAACAAAATTGTATATTTCCAATATAATTAATTATAAATTGGCTATGCCGTTTGTAATAAATAAATAAATAAATAAATAATTACTAAATATAAAAGTGTTCACCAAATTCGATTGACGTATGTTTTAGCTCACTCGAAATCAGTCAAAAATAATAACATAACCCTAAATCGGCCTTGTAATGACGCACAACAGAAGTCATCTACGATATACGTAAATCTTTCGAACTACACTGGTTTCAATTTTGATTTAAGAATAAATAGAAATAGATTTTAAAGTGGAAATAGCATGAAAATTTGCACTAATGATGAAGGTACCCAATACATGTTGTCTCTGTACTAACATTATCTTTTAAATAGGGTGGTTTCGTCTCAAAGTTGAAATTCCTTGTTAAAAAATTTGAATATGGATCTCCCGCCAAGCGAATGATTCTAACCTAACTAATGTGGTCTATATCTAAGTCACTTCTCTGACAGTTGAATTGTATTATGCGCGTAGTACAGATCTATGATCCTCCCCAAATCATTGGTCAGCGAGTAGAATTGACCAAACGACTCAATTCAAGAACACCTTGTATTTTCTAATAATTATGGCAGAGAAATCCACCTCTTCTGATATTAATTCGGATCAGCTGAACAAAAATATCCACTCGCTTCAACTTGACACCATTCACCGAGGAAAGGTTTGTCCTTCCCCAATTTCGTAACTTCGATTATTCATCGCAAGATTCACTTTGAACATTGAAGAAAACGATGTACCTACCATCAGTTTTTTATAGTCGAAACTTATTAAGGATAAGTCGGTTCAATCAGTACACACTATTTGATTCTCTTTACAACCTATTCAAGAATCGGACTTTCTAATGGATCGCCGGATTAAGACTATAATTTCGTCCTTCTACTTTGCCGTTCCGTTCGATATACATGAAAAAAATTTACGCTATTGAATCAGACCGATCGATAAATCATTTTTGAAATATCCATTACTGGAACCGCATAAAATATCCAACTAAACGTACCGATAGTTTTGCAAACTGTCAATACGGCAATCCTTTCACTTTTAGTTTATCAGTTTCTCGAATAATAAACCGCAGTGAATACATTTTATTTACTCATTACATTAATTTCTCTATTACAGTATCTTAATGAGTTCATTACAGCACTAAAAACAGTGCTTTAATGAACTTATTCCCGTATTGTTTCTATTTATATTTTTCGTTTTGTGGTATAGTCAGTAGTAATATACATATTATTGTTTCTTCACGATTATTATTTCACCTTTTTAGACCCATTGATAAAATTATTAATCCTACAAAAATAATCAGAATCTGTTGAAAAGTTTCGAAATTGCAGTCTAAGAAATTTATATGAAATTTTTCCTTTCTTCACGAGACAATTCTTATCTCCAAATCGACAGCCTTGAAACTATTTTCAATACTATTTTACTTCTTTTTGGCGCTCTAGTTCCTCGGAACTGAGTGCTTATCAATTTGCCCAAATGTCTGTAATTTTCGATGAAAGTGGTCTTAAACGATTTGGTTCGACTCACTGATCAAGAATCCGTGGTCGAAATTCATTCTGTCCGGCCGTCCGGCCGGCCGTAGGCACGATAACTCTCGAACGGAATGAGCTAGACAATTGAAATTTTCAGAGTAGGTTTGGGAGATAAATATCTCGGCTAAGTTTGTTATTGGCAAAATCGGACAGATGGTTTCGGAGTAAAAAAAAAAAAATTTTTTTTACAAGGCAAATTCCAAATTAAATTTTTTTCAATAAGCTGTTTTACCATAAGAATCCAATGATATCATTTTTAACTCTAACAAGCTAATACTTTCGGAGATATGATTTTTGGAATTTCAATAATAAATCGTATTTCAACGTTGTCACAGAATGATATTATTCTATGTATGAATTGTCATAATGTCAAATGATGTTCCAGAGACATGACATTATCTAATCAATCGAAGAATTGTGAGTGAAGTGAGAAAAATCTCAGTTGTTTGCTCCGAAATTAGGTTTTCTCAGAAAATTCTTACATTTCGGAACGGAACATGAAGTAAGAGATCTGAGAGTAGTGAGACTGCTTTTCATCCATAGAAATAGATATAACTCTCGAACGGAATGAGGTAGGTAGTTGAAATTTTCAGAGTAGTTTAGGGAGATGAATATCTCGGTTCAGTTCGTTATTGGGCAAAATTGGCCAGATTTAATTTGATTTCTTCCATGGTGCAGTTAGCATTCTCATGATTGCTCATTTAATCTTGATAAATAAAGTATTATTTGAATTGAATTTCCTTTATGATGCAGCTATATCATATGTATACATTGATATAATTCCCAACTCAGAGAAACCAATACTTTCGGAGATATAATTTGTCTGTTTGAACTAGAGCGCCAGAAAGCTCCTGTCCACAGGGCTTGAACCCATTTTTTTACTCAAGGTTACACTGATCACCAGCCTGTATATTACTTGTGGAATTGTAGCTACAGAATTATGGCTTGAGATAGGCATGAAGCATTAATTATACAGAAACGTTTCGTGAATTTTATCAAAAAAAAAACAATTTCTACATCTGGATTACATAGGATTGCAAATATTCTGCATGTCATGAAACCACGTAATTTTTTGCTCCTGGCACATATTAAGGTGCGTATTCACTAGCAACAGAACACTCCGAACAAACCGCGCGCGCTGCAACAAACATTGTTCGGGCTGTTTGGAGAGTTTGCGGTATTCGCTGCGGTCCCAACCGTATCAGTATTTACGTGATCGTCGACATGGATGCAGACGTAGTGAAACTAGATTGAAGACTATCCATTTTTTTTTGTGTCATTTACCTCAAATCCCATATTTCTACTAATTACTGTCCACGCATCATGTTTTTTAATTTTGTTAAAATAATAGCCGTTTGTGGGATCCCATAAGATAGGATGCAGCTCGAATTGATCGATCAATTCGAGGCATTTTTCCCTGCTCCATTCCATTTTCTCTACCTCTCTCGAAAGAACACCAAACACAACAAACTCCCGTATCCACTGAACACCGGTGAATCATTCCCTTTGATCAGATCGCATTTACCGACAAACCTCGGAAAATGTTTCCCACCCGTATCAGTGTTTACGTGTTCATCGACATGGATGCAGACGATGTGATAGTTGCCGCTGGTGCTTTTTGGCGCTCCAGTTCCTCGGAACTGAGTGCTTATCAAATTGCCCAAATGTCTGTTATTTTCGAATTTTTCGATGAAAATGGTCTTAAACGATTTGGTTCGACTCACTGATCAAGAATCCGTGGTCGAAATTCATTCTGTCCGGCCGGCCGTAGGCACGATAACTTTCGAACGGAATGAGCTAGACAGTTGAAATTTTCAGAGTAGGTTTGGGAGATAAATATCTCGGCTAAGTTCGTTATTGGGCAAAATCGGACTGATGGTTTCGGAGTAACAAAAAAAACTTTTATTTAACACAGCAAATTCCAAATTAAATTTTTTTCAATAACCAGTTTCACCATAAGAATCCAATGATATCATTTTTAACTCTAACAAGCTAATACTTTCGGAGATATGATTTTTCAAAATTTCAATAATAAATCGTATTTCAACGTTGTCACAGAATTATATAATTATTCTATGTATGAATTGTCATAATGTCAACTTATTTTCCTGAGACATGACATTATCTAATCAATCGAAGAATTGTGAGCGAAGTGAGAAAAATCTCAGTTGTTTGCTCCGAAATTAGTTTTTCTCAGAAAAGTCTTACATTTCGGAACGGAACATGAAGTAAAAGATCTGAGAGTAGTGAGACTGCTTTTCATCTATAGACATAGATATAACTCTCGAACGGAATGAGGTAGGTAGTTGAAATTTTCAGAGTAGGTTAGGGAGATGAATATCTCGGTTAAGTTCGTTATTGGGCAAAATTGGCCAGATTTAATTTGATTTCTTCCATGGTGCAGTTCTCATTCTCATGATTGCTCATTTAATCTTGATGAATAAACTATTATTTGAATTGAATATCCTTTATGATGCAGTTCTATCATATGAATACATTGATATAATTCCCAACTCTGAGAAACCAATACTTTCGGAGATATAATTTGTCTGTTTGAACTAGAGCGCCAGAAAGCTCCTGTCCACAGGGCTTGAACCCATTTTTTAATTATAGATGCGCTAACAAGCCTTAATTCTTTTTTTTTTATTTTAAAATTTTTTTTTCCAATTTTTTTTATTACTTTTTTTTATCTATTGTAGGTCTTGGTTTATCTTTGTCTAGGAGAAAAGCCATGGGTGTAAATGCAAACCATTTTGACAAGTATATTTCTTCTCTTCCTATAAAAAAAAGACAAAATTATTTATAAAAAATATCAAACCAGGATATTTAGTATAATAGTAATTTACGTAACAAGTCCGGAAATAGGGTTTTTTTGGACGAATAGACAAAATTCTAGGACGAGCGTAAGCGAGTCCTGGAAGTCTATGAGTCCAAAAAAACCTTTTTCGGGCGTGTTGCGTACAATATTTTTTCGGCAACCGTGTTTTTCTAGACTATTCGAAGGTTTTCGACCGATTCGGTTCGAAATTCAAATTCGATTTGACATTTCTAATCGCTCGTTCTGACCGAAAACACCGACCGTGAAGGAGCCGCATTAAAATTCGCCACAGAAATACGTGAAACGTCAGAAGTTCGTCGATTTTCGCCGAAAAGTCACATTTTCCTATCGTTCTTCCGGGAAAACGAAAGAGTGAATCGAAAAAAGGGCTCAGCTACGGACTAATTTCGAATCTCGTCTTCGCGTTCCCGCAAATACCGTCGTTCCGAACGAGGTTTTCATAATGTATTTACAATGACCAAAACGACGTGATTCTTCCCGGCCTAGTCCGGGAAGTACGTACTTCCCGGACTAGGCCAGGAAATGCTTCTTTCTCAAAGAAAAAGCGTCCGGGAAGTGGGCACTTCCCGGACGGTTGCCGAAAAAATAATTTTACAGAGTTGTAATTGTATTGTAATTACAATAATAATTGCCAAATTAGAAAAATCTTACCTCTTCCTGTTCCTACAGATTTTTCCCCTTGGTTTTTTCCCTTCTAAAACAATATAGAAGACTTTCCATTTTTTTTTACATGTACTTCAAATCCCACATTTTTACCAATTGCTGCCCACTCATCATGCTTTTTAATTTTGTTGAAATAATACCCGTTTGTGGGATCCCATAAGATAGGATGCAGTTCAAATTGATCGATTAATTCTAGGCATTTTTCCCTGCTCCAGTCCATTTTCTTCGCTTCTCTCGAACGAACTCCTAATCCCTTTGATCAAATCGCATTTACCGACAAACCTCGGAAAATGTTTTGCGCGTTCGGTTCTGTTCTGCGCGACGTATTGACTGGACAAATTTGTTACAGCGCGCGCGGTTCGTTCGGTCCGTTCGGAGCATTCTGTTGCAAGTGAGTACGGAGCGAAAATGTTTTGCGCGTTCGGTTCTGTTCTGCGCGACGTATTGACTAGACAAATTTGTTACAGCGCGCGCGGTTCGTTCGGACCGTTCGGAGCATTCTGTTGCAAGTGAATACGCAGCATTAGAGTGAATCTGCCATCATTAAATTAACGATGTATGCAAATATAAATTATATAGGATTGCCCATGTTTGGGATGTCAGCAAATTGCATATTCAGTCACTCCTGGTTCATATTAGAGTAAATCTTCCATCATTTACTCAACGATGTATCCAAACTAGATATGTATTGCATACCTTTGATGTATCATGGATGCATGAAATAATTAGCCAGATTGGTGACGCAGGAATAACCTACCAATCAGTGTTCAATATCACGAAATTTCAATCATGCATATACAGGATGTTTCGGAAGGGATACGATAAAAGGAAACCATAAAATGAGGTCAACTATACTTGAACTCGTATTGAAGGATTTTAATCGTAATATGGACATACAGGGTGGCTTTCGGATATTGAGTAAAATTCAATAAATCTTGAACAAATAATCCGTTTACCATTTCTGAGATTGAAAAATCAGGACCAGAGTAGGATAATGTTGGTCATTTGCTTTCTTTGTTAATATTAGTTTACATTGTACGGAAGACTGAGAATTTCTTCCACCTTTATGAGCATAGAAGAGTAATTCAACAAAATAATCCACAAATATTGAATGCCACTGTAATGCATGATATATTTTATTGTTAAAATGAATTTTGATCGAATTTTTTCAATTAACTAGATTGATATTTCACCCTGTATGAAAATTATACCAATTATATCCTATATTCAGAAAAAGGATGACACAATTTGTGAGCAAATTTATTTATCACATTATTTGCGCTCTTGTTTCTTGGAACATAGTGCTTATCAATTTGCCCAAATGTCTGTAATTTTCGAATTTTTTGATGAAAATGGTCTTGAAAGATTTGCCTTGACTCACCTATCAAGAATCCGTGGTCAAAATCGATTATGTCCGGCCGTCCCTCCGTTAACACGATAACTCTCGAACGGAATGAGCTAGGCAGTTGAAATTTTTAGAGTTGGTTTAGGAGGTAAATATTTCGGTTAAGTTCGTTATTGGGCTGAATCGGCCTGATGGTTTCGGAGTAACGAAAAAAAAAATTTTTTTTACATTACAAATTTCAAATTGAATTTTGTTTTAAGATGCAATTTCATCATAAGAATCAATCGATATCAGTTCCAACTCTAACAAGTTCTAACAGTTCCAAAACAACAATACTTACGGAGATTTGATTCTTCAAAACTTCAAACATAAATCGTACTTCTATGTTTTCACAGAATGCTGTACTTAATTATTCTATCTATGAATTATTATATGATCTGTGTTCATTCATGTCATCTCATTTTGCTCCAAGCGACATTTCGAATTGATTTCTGGTTCGATATTCTTGATATAAAATACCCCTCGTGTTCTAGAAAACAAAATATGATTGAATGCAAAATGACCAATGAAGCTATCGTAGAATTAAGAGGATGATATGATATTATACTTTTAAGATGATAATATAATGGCCGTGGATGATCCATCTAATGATGGAAATATTTATTTTGGTAGGTAAATTGGGTTCAGAATATCTCCCGTATGAACAAAACTGGAATATTGGCTAAGCTTCAATTGATGTAATATAATTTTCATAGTAGATTTGAGGAATGAATATCTCAGATAAGTTCATTATTGTGTAAAATAGGTCTGTTGGTTTTGGATTAATGATTTTTCGCACTCTTGTTGAATTCAAATTCTTTAATGATGTTTCAATTTAATTTCTTTTATGATGAATTTCTATCATAAGAATCCATTGATATCATTCCTAAATCTAAGAAACCAATACTTTCGAAGATATTTTGGTATGCGTTCATATTATTCAAGTTTGTTCATTGTAGATAATCATCATCATTTACTAAATAGGAAATACAATTTTTTACTAATTTATCATTTTTAATAGTGTGTGAAATTTATCTGACCTTTCAACACTCTCAAAACAGATTTGGACAAGTTAATCTCAGTTCTCAATGTAAAGTGATACCAAATCAAGTGATTTGAAGAAATATTGCTTGGCACTATCATATAAGATGATTAATACATTTTATTGTTGGACAAAAATATTTTCATTTTATCAACAAGCTAGATTGATATTTCATCATGCATTGATAGAAATGATATACCAATTTTATATCTTATATATATTCAAACAAAAAATTTCACATCATTAATTCTATATTACTTTCCTTTAACATTCTGAATATTACTTCAATGATTTAATTTTTATGTAACATTATTCTTCTTCTCAATTAACATGAATCTTGGTGTCCCTTTGTCTCGACAATGAGTTGCTTGCCCGTATCTGTTGTTGGTCAAACAAATTTCACACACTAATAAAAATAAATACTTAATTATTCTACAATATAATTTACATAAAATATCTATAATTATCCTTCAACAAATTCAGCCAAATACAACTGAGTAATTTGCAAAATTGTTTTCGCTGTTCAAAAAAATACAAATCGACTCCATAAGTTTCCTTTTTATGGCATGAGAATCATAAACTGGAGTAAAACAAAGATTCTGATGACATAACAAGAAAACTTAAGGAGTCCACTTGTATTTTGTTGAACTGAAAAAACCATTCTGCTAATTACTTATTTGAAATACACCATATTTGATTTGAAGAAAGAGAGAGAATTTGGAAATTTCTCTGCGAAGTGAAACTGTGTTTCCATATTTTTTTCAAAGTTTTGTTTGTCAGTGTGAAAAACTATTTGTAGAATGCCAACGCGTAAATTTTTGCGAAATTTCATGAGGATAGTAGGCATGTATACATCTCCGGAGGAGTGACCGTGCGGGCTCCTTATTCTGCTTTAACGAACCCTATAGGGTGATTGTTCCTGGTAGAGACCAATGGGATACAAGGAGTGATCTCCTTAAACCAGAGGGGCCCACATGGTTCACAGATGGCTCTGTAACGACTACAGGGACAGGTGCCGGCATTGTGGGACCTCGAGTGAGCATGTCCATCCCTCTCGGGAAGAACTGCTCGATAAAACAGGCAGAACTATACGCTGTTCTTGTCTGCGCGCTGGAAAACATCCGACTAGGATACTCTGGCAAGTACATATATATATGTTGTGACAGTCAAGGAACGTTAAAATCCCTATCTGATGTGAAGATAAACTCCTACTTAGTAGGCGAATGCAGGAAGGCTCTGCGAAGGCTGGGCGCTGGTAACGTTGTAAAACTCATCTGGTGTCCGGCTCACTCGGAGATTTCAGGTAATGTTAAGGCAGATAAGCTGGCGAAGCAGGGGGCTCGGTTACCATATATAGGTCCTGAGCCTTCACTTCAAGTATGTCGTACCTCTGTTAAAACATTCTTCAAGAATCGTTTGGACAAGAATTTCTCCAGTGTATGGAACATGGGAGTAGGACTCAGGCAGTCAAGGCTTCTCATTGAGAAACCATCGTCAAAGTCTGAAGTAAAGAAACTTATTTCACTCGAAAGAAGAGAATTGAGCCTGGTGACTGGATTACTAACTGGTCACCAGTTCAACAAACATCTGAATAGGATGGGATTGGCCGATAGCGCTCTGTGTCGCTGGTGCAAGAGCATGGAAGAAACAGCTGAACATATTCTGTTCGACTGTAACAACCTTAAAGACTTGAGGGTCATACACCTAGGCAACCCAACACCTACGATTCCTACGGTGAGAGGGACTTCTCCTTTTAAACTCGCGGCATTCCTGTCAGCGTGTTTTTTGGACTGAGTCTCACGAGTTTGGCAAGCGGGAGAACAATGGGCCAGAAGGCCTCAGTTCAGCCTGAGACGGCACCGCGGTAGAAGAAGAAGAAGAAAGCATGTATACATAATCGGCCGAACGATTTCGGAGTTATTCCCAACTTGAATTTTGTTGTTATTTCCTCCATAACTCAAGATATACAAATCTGATCCAATTAAAACCTGGTAGTTACTTGAAGAATGCCGACGTGCACATTTTCTTGAAATATCGTATCACGTAGTAAAAAAGAAACAATGAAGATTTTTAGGTGTCATGTTTTTTGCGCGTATGTTCTGGGAAACATCGCGTTAATATTTTGCCCAAATGTCTGTGATTTCTTAATTTTTTGCCGAAAATGGTCTCAAACGATTGAGTATGACTACCTGATGGAAAATTCGAGGAGAAATTTGATTCTATTCGGCCGTCCGTTGCCACGATAGCTTGAGAACGGAATGAGATAGCGACTTGAAATTTTCAGGCTAGGGGGCGTATCACAATACAACGGACAAGTTCGTTAATGGGCATAATCGGCCCAATGGTTTCTGAGTAATAGTTTTATTTTTAACCAATATAAATCCGATCGAATTTAAACTTGGTGAATAGTTGTAGAATATGAACTTAAGCACCTTTGTGAAATTTTGTGAGAATCGCATCACTAGAAAATTTTGAAAAAATTATTAAAAAATATTTTTTATGTCACAATAACCTGAGATCGGAGAGAGATGAAGACTTGAAATTTTCAGGTTAGGTTGTGCATCTGAATGCAACATTTGAGTTCGTTTATAGGCATAATCGGCCGAACGGTTTTGGAGTTCTAACCATCTGAAATTTGCTGATATTTCCTCAATATCTCGAAAAAACAGAACCGATTAAATTCAAACCTGTTTATTAGTTGTATAATGCCAACGCAAAAATACTTACGAAATTTTGTGAGGATCGTATTACTAGAAAATTTTTAAAAAATCATTGAAAATGATTGAAAGAAATTCTATATATCAATAGCTATTCGTTCGACATCGTTTTGCGAGAGCCTTCAAAACCTAACTTTACTGCCAAGTTTCAAGTTTGAATAAGATCGGATATACATATATTGTTGGAGATTCGAGCAGCCTTGTGTGAGTTTAGTAGATGGATGGGTGACCGTTGCCTCGATAACTTTTGAACGAAAGGAGATAGGGACTTGCAATTTTCAGGGTATGTTGCGTATCCGAATGGAAGTGTTAAGTTTGATTACGGGCATAATCGGTCTAACAGAGTTATACCCACCTGGAATATCATTTCCTCGATAACTCGAAAACATATACTCGATCGAATTAAAGCTTGATATCTAGTTGTAGAATATCGACATAAGGACGTGTTCAAAATTTTATAATAACCGTACCCCTTCAAAATTTAAAAAAAATTATGAAAAAAAAATTGGTTCAAGCACTGACGTGAAGTCAGGAGCTTTTTTTCGAATTTATCATGGTTAATTATATTGTCCATTCTCCTGTATTGGACACTTAATTCGAATTTACCATAGTAAATTCGTATCAAGAGTGAGGAGAATGGTTAATAGAATATACGCGCAAAAGCTTCTGACTTCACGTCAGTGCTTGAACCGATTTTTTTCTCATCAGATGATCGCTAAAATTTATAACGGACTTAAATAATAGGACATCCAATAAAAACAGCCATTTTAGTAGGCTACTAGGAGAGAAATATCAACATTAAATCAGTGACACTCGACTTGATGGTTCTAGTCTTATTTATTCTCGCGAACGTGAGGGATACGCTCGAATAAATCGTGCAGACGGCGCTGAGCGTACGAAGCGTGAAAGACAAATAAAATTACGAAACACAACAGCACAGATTTATGCATTTCATCTTTGCCATCAATAAGGAAGATGGAAAAGTTACAATGTCGCAATAAATAATATCATTGGTAATTGAAATCGTATACCAACGATATCGTAGTTTGGAGGGCAGCTACAATCAGATATGACAGCTGACAGCTGGCCGCGATCGTTACAATTGGAAATGAATCATCTAACTATAACGAAGTTTAGAAGTATGCCTTTCAGCTGAACGAGTGTACAACAAGAAGTTATGGAGCTATACCATCGAGTCTATACTTGGAAGGTATTCCAGTCGATAAATAGTACGGAATGTTCGGAAGTTTTGTACAAAGTTTTATGAGTATGTGATACGATATTCACGAAAATTAGCACGTTGACATTCTGCAAGTAATTACCAAGTTTTAATTAGATCAGATTATTATATTTAGAGTAATTGAGGAAATAACAGCAAAATTTGAGATGGGTATAACTCCGAAATCATTTGGTCGATTATGCCCAACAACGGAATTTGGTGCCTGCCCCATATACTCCAGCGCCAGCTCCTAGGTTTTTTAACCATCTGTGTACCATTTAATGACAGTTTTTTTGAGAACAGCCTATATTGAAAATTACGAAGATACTCTTTTGATTTTCAGAATATACCTATCCAATCTAACATTGATTGAATGAAAACGAAATTATACAATTATAAGCCGGTGAACAATACTTTACAAATAAAACAAGCCCTGTGGACAGGAGCTTTGGCGCTCTTGTTCAAACTTTGACAAATCATATCTCCGAAAGTATTGCTTTATCAGAGTTGGGAATGGTATCAATGGATTCTTATGATAGAACTGCATCATGAAGGAAATTCAATTCAAATAATAGTTTATTTATCAAGATTAAATGAGCAATCTGCAATGATTTAATGCTTCAAAAAATATCATTTAAAAAAAGTATCATCGAAATGTCTAGGGCAAGGTTGGAGACAGTCATAGGAGATTGTCCATTTATTCCTGATATTTGAGTAGGTAGAGTCTGACGAACAAATTATTCTAATAGTTCAAAATATATTAATAAAATACAATCCTCTTTTCATAACTTAATAGTTCATACCACGAACACATTCATTCTGTATTAAGAACCTTAACTCAAGAAAACATATTTGATACATAAATGTAGATCCATATTTCAGCATTTCTTTGCTAGCAACATTATGAAAATACTGTATATAGGAACATGTCTTACTAGTTAAGGAAGTAAAAGGTAATATTAACCTCAGTTGTCAACGAATAGTAATTTGTTTTGATGATTCCATTATGTTCTTCTTTCCTATTGCCTTCATAAACTACATCATTAAAATGATCCAATTCTAAATCTACTGAAACATCATCCCGAATTTATACGTAAATTATTCCATATGCAACCGGTCAATATTATTTTCAGTTTCAAAACAGTCTTGTATATATTCACAAATTCAAGAATCGGATACTTATTTTCCAGCAGAAAATATTTTGAAACTACGAATTGACATGTCTCTAATAGCTAGATAAGATGACATTTATGAACAGTGAATACAGACAGATAGAATTCGCATTCTGTGAACACATGGAACTACGATGTATTATTGAAATTTTGAAAAATTATATCTCTGAAAGTATTAGCTTGTTAGAGTTGAAAATGAAATCAATGGATTCTTATGATAAATGCATCTTAAAAAAAAATTAATTCGAAAGTTGTAATATACGTTACTCCAAAACCATCAGGCCGATTTTGCCCAATATCGAACTTAACCGAGATATTTATCCCTCAAACCTATTCTGAAAATTTCAACTGTCAATCTCATTCCGTTCGGGAGTTATTGTGTTAACGGCCGGACAGAATCAATTTTGACCATAGACCAGAGAGTCGAACCAAATCGTTTGAGACCATTTTCAGCCAAAAATTCGAAAATTACAGACAAATTGATAAGCACTCTGTTCCGAGGAACAAGAGCGCCAAAAATTGTTTGTCCATTACCAATTCTCCGCAGTATACGAATCTTAAAATCTTTCCATGAACAAACTACACCAAGAAAGATTCATAGTAGTCCAGATTAACATTCAGTTCATCAGAATTCTTCGAGTGACAATCTCATCAGATTTTTCGAATAGAATTACGTTCAATCATGCAAATTTCCGGTGCGCCTCACTACACGAAAGACTCATTGCACAGAAGCTCTACTGCATCGAACTTTACTGCATCGAAGAGTCACCACATCGAAAAACCCCCCACTTTAGAAAGTGGGCGGCACTAACTAGAGTTAATGTTCGTGCTTTCTCCTGCTTGGCCGAACGTGAAAACCCGTTTATCGATCGTCTTCGACGATAGTTTCGCTCGATGAGAGGCAGCGATGCCAGATGTACCATAATTATGGAATTGTACCATGATTTATACCTCAAATTTAGAGCATTCCATAATTGTACCATAATAAATAATTGTACCATAATTTCCATCGATTCTTCCATTCAATATTATTCGCAAAACTATTCAGCGAATATGTCAAGTCCTCTCATTAAATGGCTTTTTTCTGGGTTTTTTCTCTCAAATTCCGAAAAATATCACAGTACTTCTTATAGAAGAAAGATCCTATTATTATTGTTTTCTTCACATATATGTAACTCTAATCATAAATATATATTGTGAGCAGTATAAAAACTATTAAATTACATCACAAAACATTCATAAAACAGAATTTAGAATAAAAATATATTTATATACTTACCTTTTTCCTTCATTTCAAGCTTCCTGCCATTGTTATCGTAATATATTTCTACCTTCGTGTTAAAGGGTTATAGGTATCTTTATACAAATTTCTTTATTACGAATAAGAAGTAATATAGAAACCAATCAAACATACTTAAATGAAGTGTTTGAAATCAATATTAAAGTCAGTGGTGTAACAAAATATCCTGCTCTTTTAATTGATGAACGTTTCAACTTGCTTCGATTATTATAATAAAATGATATTTATATGTGGTCAGATTAAAAGTGATAAATAATACAGCAGCATTTTATTTAGATTTCAATTTTATTTCAAATAAGGATCTGATACTCAAGTAGAGTACATTCTATCATGTTAGTCTATAATAGATAATATTGTTAAAATTAATGAAATCGTTTTCCTTTGAAGGGTACACTTACTATGTTTACTGCCTCTGATGTTTACAGAAAAAGCAGTCAATTAAATAAGATATCATAGAAAATCGGTTTACAGTAAACATTTTAAATACGGTGTTTTTTCTCCCATTGTTATACTAATTTATCATCGTTCCAATTCAACAAATACATAATACAACTTCTATAATGGATAATATTGTGTGAATCAATGAAATAGTTTTCTTCAGTTCCAAGTCCTGGTAATTTATCCCCTGGAGGATAGACATACTGTGTTTACTGCCTCTGATGTTAACCATGGACAGTCGATGTACAGTATATGCTTTAAATACAATTCTTTTTCTGCTCCGATTGTTATACTAGTTTATCACCGTTCCAACTCAACAAAAAAATGCCTTCGTCTTGATTGACTAGTAAGTAGATAGTGCAGGAGCAATTTTACCCGGTGCTGTTTTCTTCTTGACAAATTTAATATTGAGATTTCAATCTTGTTATAAGTTCTATATTGGATAATAGTGTGTGAATCAATTTCTTTCTTTCTTCAGTTCCAAGTTCTGCAGTAATTTTCGTCTGGAGGATAGAAATACCGTGTTTACTGACGTTAACAGATAATGCAGTCGGTTTAATAAAAGACCATGGACAATCGCTGTAGAGTAAATGTTTTAAATAATATGTTCTTCTTTTCCCATTGTTATACCATTTTATCTTTTATAATACTTCCAATAAATAGATCGTGATATTTTCATGTTTTCTTCTCGACAAATTTCTGCACCTTTCAAATTTTAGGTTAGTCCGATCCGATTTCCGTCTGTTGACGTACACTCTTTGAAACAAGTTACCTCTCATCAGCGATGCCAGATGTCGAATATAAAATTATGGTACAACGATGCCAGAATTATGGAATTTTAGGGCAAATTATGGTACAATAATATATATGCATATTTTTTTATAATTAAATAAGAAGTACTGTGATATTTTTCGGAATTTGAAAGAAAAAACCCAGAAAAAAGCCATTTAATGAGAGGACTTGAGATATTCGCTGAATAGTTTTGCGAATAATATTGAATGGAAGAATCGATGGAAATTATGGTACAATTATTTATTATGGTACAATTATGGAATGCTCTAAATTTGAGGTATAAATTATGGTACAATTCCATAATTATGGTACATCTGGCATCGCTGCCTCTCATCGAGCGAAACTATCGTCGAAGACGATCGATAAACGGGTTTTCACGTTCGGCCAATCAGGAGAGAGCACGAACATTAACTCTAGTTAGTGCCGCCCACTTTCTAAAGTGGGGGGTATTTCGATGTGGTGACTCTTCGATGCAGTAAAGTTCGATGCAGTAGAGCTTCTGTGCAATGAGTCTTTGATGTCGTGCACCCTACTCCAAATTTCCAGAGTCAATTTGAATATCCAGTCTTCCAACACAGAATTAAAAAGCTTTCCGTAGTTGTTAAGCGCGGACGATCAGGAAGTCGGCGGATTATTTTGCAGGTGGTTATATACCGAGGAGAAGACCGATTCAATCTGATGACATAATCTGATGCATACGTGCATTTCCCTGGTATGCATTTTACTATTCATTGTGTGCAGAAGTGGTGGTTGGCTTAGGAGCTATTCATAACACAGAATGTCTTTAAACCTGTTGATATTTTCGATTCAGAGGGAATATTGAATTTCGAGGAGTTCCCTTCTTGTTTTGAGTGGTTTTGTGAATTATTAATTTTATACAGGGTGTTTCGAAAAATGGTGGCATCTTATTCTAGTTTGAGTTCACTGTGGACTGCTCATGAACACCACAAAAGTAACTTAACTCTTGTCCACTACAGGTTTTCTCGTCTGACATACGTTTCGGAAACGATTTTCCATCTTCAAAGACGAAGTGGTACTGGGTAGTTCTCACGAAATGTTCCACTTTGGTGTTCATGACAGTTTTCTGCTACATAAAACTGGTTTAATCGTTTAATTCTCTATATTATATCCTTTTGAAATGTAACAATCACTATAAAGAATAAAAAATTGCAAAATTTCAAAAATTTTAATTTTCAACGCTAGTTTTCTTCCCAGAAGAATTGAAAACCTCACCTCCGTGACTGTTCCTCTTAGTTATCGCATTGTCCTAAACTTAAAATTACAGCATTAATGGAATTCTGGCACAGCGTATTTCTAGTTCATTATCCACAATTAACTAAGTAATGTTGACAAGATAAAATCTCAATAAAAAAATTATCGGTGTTCGAATTATACTTATATTAGTCGATGTTCCTGCATTATCTATCACCTCCGTGAAGCGACATTGTAATTTGACTCTTTAATCGCAAGATGACGGTATCGTCATCGTGGACCGCCTGGAATATCGGTTGATGCGCAGGTAATACTGACCACTTGAGATTTGAACTTCAAAGTGTAACTTATTGGTTAAATTCTTACCCAAGTGATAAAGACGTGTATGGGAAATTTGAGATTCTCACCTCCGTGAAGATGAATTGTAAGGTAGGAGATTATTTTATTCAATTATTTGTTATATGAATATACTTAATTACGAAAGTTATTTAATGAGTTAAAATATTGTTTTGAAGCCTTTTTCTTTAAATGAGATATTCTATAAAAAAGTCAAATTTCTCACCTCCGTGAATCTCACCTCCGTGAATATAGTAATTCACGGAGGTGAGGTAGTCTTCACGGATGTGATAATAATATTCTGTTCCTCCTTTCAGGACATGAATTCTAACATCATTAAAAAAAAATAAGAAAAAAGTTACTGCATCTCATGAAGAACAGAAGAAAAAACAACGAAAATCTATGAGAAGACTTCATGAAGCCCGAAAAAATGATCCTGAATTAAGTATACGAAGAAGAAAAACGTAAAGAACGAGGGCTATTATAAAAGAAAAAAGGAAGGAAAAATTAAAAATATTCTGGATATGTCCAAAAGAGAAAAATTGGTTCAAGCACTGACGTGAAGTCAGGAGCTTTTGCGCGTATGTTCTATTGTCCATCCTCCTGTATTGGACACTCTCTTAATCGAATTTACCAAGGTGAATTCTATTGTCTGTTCTCCTGTATGAGACACTCTTAATCGAATTTACCATGGTGAATTCGATTAAGGCTGTCCAATACAGGAGAATAGACAATAGAATTCACCATGGTAAATTCGATTAAAAGTGTCCAATACAGGAGAATGGACAATAGAACATACGCGCAAAAGCTCCTGACTTCACGTCAGTGCTTGAACCAATTTTTTTATATTAAGGATATATGAATTTTTTTTTTCATTTAAAATTTAACATTATTTCATTTCCGTGAATTTTACCTCACATCCGTGAATGCCGGTTTCATGAAAATCTCATTATTTCACAAAATACCAACGAAAGTGTGTAACCTTAGGCATAAGATTAATAAGAATTAATTTCTGGTTTAGGATATCTAAAAATAAATTCAATTATTGTTAATTTATTTTTTCTTAAACTAAAATGCGAAAGGGGAACATTTGGTGGGAATTACCCTACTAAAGCATGCTATCAATTTCTATACTCAAGTATGGGTGGACATTATACTCTTAGTCATACACCGATTAGTGAGATTAATGATATATTCAAGTGTTCCTAAATACAATTTATTGGAATTTTTTGACAATTTTATGGAATTTTCTGGCATTGAGTGGTCATTTGTTGAAACGTGATTTGCAACAGCAGATTTATCGATGTTGTGGTTCCGAATGTGACCCGTATGATCTTTATACCGTGTGAGAATGTTTCTGGTTATTTGCCCGACGTAGCACTTGTTGCAATTTAACTTCATACATACCCAATTTTAACATGGCCAGAGTTTTATCGAATGTACTTCCTAAAAGTTGTTTATTCTGCAGTTTGTTGTTTGTATTCGGATGGTAGCAGAAACCTGTTTTTAACTGGTTTTTATTTCTTTCGTTGAGGTTATATCACTGCAGAGATTTTTATGTTATATTTTTTAATCATTTTCCGAACTAGTTTCTTTCGGCAATTTAGAAAATCATTTTTGCTAGCGGATTATTAATTGACTGGAATATTGAATAACATGCTGCACTACGACCTTAAGGTATATTGTGCCCCCCATCAGAGATGTCAATGTCACCACCATCTACAGCTCGCCTACCAGTTTTAGAGTTCTCATGAACTCAAGTATCTGAGATATCTGGGATGGCTTCAAGGAGGCAACGTCTTCGCTCCTGCAGATTTCTTGCCCAAATCATTCCTTTCGTTGGTTTGAGAGGGCGAGGAATTCCATAATCAGGTGATCAGAAGATTCATCCTCCTCCCCACAGAATCTGTACTCCTCAGTTTCTGCTAGCCCCTATCTCATCATATGCTTCCTAAGATAGTAGTGCCCTGTGAGGAGTAACTTTTTGGAGGGATACATTCCTGGGAGAGATCTCTAGAGTTCACCTCTTTCAGTTTCTTCTTTCAGCCGAAATTCACTTTTGTAGGTGTATCAACCTAACCCATTGTAAGGGTTCGTGCTCCTTTCTGGGCAAGTGTGTTGGCCTCCTCATTTCCTTATTTGCTTTAATTTCCGAGTGACCAGGAACCCAGACCAAGGACAGTAAGGACACCCTGCTGTTGTTGCCTTCTTCCTTAAGTTTTCTTCGGCAATCCAATATTAGCTTAGACTCGATAACAATGGAGCTCAGAACTTAACAGCAGCTTGGCTGTCAGAATGGGTTTCTATATGACACCTGATAATTTCTTTCTAGGTTCATTTCCACGCACCTTTCGATAGCAAAGTATTTCTGCCTGAAAGCCGTTCGGATAGGAGCCCAGCGATAGTGAGCATTTGGTACCAGCCCCATATAATCCAGCGGCAGCTCCTATATTGGTTTTTGAACCACCTGTGTACAATTTAATGACATTTTTTTGAAGAACTTGGCTGGTGGATTCCCTGTCCCAGTCTTTCTTCCTACCTAGCATCGTAGTGAAGTTTTTTTCGATGCTTACTTTCTTAATAATCTCGTCACTAGTAAGATAGGATCAGGCTGGTAATAGAGGACCAGGCTTTCTGGTTTTTAATACTCTCATTACCCATTCCTTCCCTAGATATTCTGAGAGTGGCTTCATGGGCCATTTTGACTTTCACTAGATGAAGGGGTGTGAGATTTGTGATAATCTCAAGTGTCCTGGTAGAACAGGTTCCCATAGCTCCAGTTATACACACACAGGCAAGCCTTTGTACTTTGTCAAGGGTTTTCCTCGTACTGCCGGCTCTGATGGTGAAACAGTGAAGCAACTGTTTCAGGCGCCAACTTTCAGAGTTGTGTTCGAAAATTAACTCCACGGAGTAGAGTTTTTGAAGGTTTGACAGATTTACTCTAGAGTTACTCTGACACTGACACTGACAGTGACAGAAGGCGCCAATATCGGAAAATAGGTTATGTTGGTTTAAGAAAGATCCTATTATTATTGTTTTCTTCACATATATGTAACTCTAATCATAAACATATTGTGAGCAGTATAAAAACTATTAAATTACATCACAAAACATTCATAAAACAGTTAGACAAAGATACTAGATTTTCCTACCCCTGAGTTATGTCAATTTTGACAGGAGTAAAATGAACTCCGAGTCGAATACTCCGACTTTTCGGACGACAGTCACAGAGTAAAATTTACTCAACCTTTCAGTTTTCGAACGCAATGGAGTAAATATTACTCTACGGAGTTAATATTCGAACACAACCCTGGGGGCGGCATTTTGACCCAATTCGCCGGCCGACTTTTCATATTTCATAGGTATGGGCGGGGCGCCTGAAGATTTGCTGTTTGCTTTAGGCACCAAATTTATTAGCGCCGGCCCTGCTCGTACTATTCTGTCTATTTTTGTATACCAGACTTCTACTCCATACGTGTGAATATCTTAGTTACAACACCCTGTATCTTGAATGCGGATAATGTTACGAAAATTGTTTACTAAGCAAACCCCCCAAAGTTGTTAGTGTTCTGCTATCCCAACAATGGAGCCAACTTTTTGCGCGTATGTTCTGGGGAACATCGCGTTATCATTTTGTCCAAATGTCTGTAACTTTCGAATTTTTTGACGAAAATGGTCTCAAACGATTTAGTTTGACTCCCCAATGAAGAATTCGAGGTCAAATTTGATTCTGTCCGGCCGTCCGGCCGTTGCCACGATAACTTGAGAACGAAAAGAGCTAGCGACTTGTAATTTTCAGGGTAGGTGACGCACCCCAATACGACGGAGAAGTTCGTTAATGGGCATAATCGGCCCAGTGGTTTCCGAGTAATAATTTTGTTTTCAACCAATATAAATCCGATCGAATTGAAACTTGGTGAGTAGTTGTAGAATATTAACTTAAGCACGTTTGGAAAATTTTGAGCATCGTATGGCTAGAAAATTATTAAAAAATATTTTTGTTGTCACGATAACTAAAGAACGGAAAGAGATAGCGGCTTGAAGTTTTCAGGTTAGGATGTGCATCAGAACGCGACATTCAGTTTGTTTATGAGCATAATCGGCCAAACGGTTTTAGAGTGATAGCCATCTGAAATTTGGTTGTTTTTTGTTCCTCATTAACTCGAAAAATACTAAACCGATTGAATTCAATCATGGTTATTAGTTGTAGAATGCCGACGCGAAAATACTCGCAAAATTTCGTGAGGATAGTATTTGTAAAAATTTTTTAAAAAATCATCGAAAATTGAAAAAAAAAATTCTATATAGCAGTAACTATTCGTTTGAAATTGCTGAAATTTTGCAAGAGCCTTTATAACCTAACTCTACTGCCAAGTTTCAAGTTTTAACACGATCGGTTAAATATTGTTGGAGATTCGAGCAGCCTTGTGTGAGTTCAGTAGATGGGTGACCGTTGGCTCGATAACTTTCGAACGAAAGGAGATAGGGACTTGCAATTTTCAGGGTAGGTTGCGTATCCGAATCGGAGAGTTGAGTTCGTGGTAAATGGTAAATGGTAAATTCGATTAAGGGTGTCCAATACAGAAGAATGGACAATAGAACATACGCGCAAAAGCTTCTGACTTCACGTCAGTGCTTGTTTTTAAACTCCCTGTACAATACAACTGTCTGATGGGATGATGTCATTGATAAAACTAGTTAATTTCAGATGTCCGAGTCGACCCATCTATTTATTATTCAAATACAAGGAGGATGCATTCCCCTCCTTATATTAACGTTATTCACTTTTTCTCTCCTGGCCTTCATCTTATGATGCTTTTGTTTACATTGATCTTCATTTGTTCTCACATTGTTCATCGTATCAATGGAGTTTGCACACAACAATCTCGTGTGAGCTTTCTTCCTATCAAATTTGAGTTTGAGAAATGAGTCATATGTCATTGGATGAAATATACTGTGTGCGTCAAAAGTGTGGAATCATGGATTTAATTTCTCACCTTTCAGGAATGGCGAAAAGTGGTTTGATAGGTCAAATTAATTTATTTTTGAAGGAACATTATCCCGTTATTCTAATTTTTCTCATTTCCCGTTACCCAGCAGTACGTCATTTAATCGGATTAAATCGGAAGCCCAATTTTTTTCCTGCTATGAATAAATCATAAAATTCTAGGTTATATATCCGAAACCAATCACTTGATCTATCTGAAATTCAGCATCAAATTGTAGAATCATGACCTTTATATTCCTGCGAAGGTTTGTATTGATCGGATGGCTGTAAACAAAAAAAATTGGTTCAAGCACTGACGTGAAGTCAGGAGCTTTTGCGCGTATGTTCTATTGTCCATACTCCTGTAATGAACACTATTCTTAATCGAATTTACCATGATGAATTCTATTGTCTATTCTCCTGTATTGGACACTCTTCTCAGTCGAATTCACCATGATGAATTCTATTGTCCATTCTCCTGTATTGGAGACTCTTCTTAATCGAATTTGCCATGATGAATTCTATTGTCCAGAATGGACAATAGAATTCATCATGGCAAATTCGATTAAGAAGAGTCTCCAATACAGGAGAATGGACAATAGAATTCATCATGGTGAATTCGACTGAGAAGAGTGTCCAATACAGGAGAATAGACAATAGAATTCATCATGGTAAATTCGATTAAGAATAGTGTTCATTACAGGAGTATGGACAATAGAACATACGCGCAAAAGCTCCTGACTTCACGTCAGTGCTTGAACCAATTTTTTTTTCGATTAAGAGGGTCCAATCAGGTGAACGGACAATAGAATTCATCATGGTAAATTCGATTAAGAAGAGCAAAAGCTCCTGATTCACGTCAGTGTTTGAACCAATTTTTTTTTTCGATTAAGAGTGTCCAATACAGGAGAATAGACAATAGAATTCACCATGGTAAATTCGATTAAAAGTGTCCCATACAGGAAAATGGACAACAGAACATACGCGCAAAAGCTCCTGACTTCACGTCAGTGCTTGAACCAATTTTTTATTTATAATATCATTTAAATTAATATTGTAGGACGTTACTTTAAAAGTTCTAAGCTATACTGACTTACAGCTAAAATATTATAAAGAAAAGAAGCAATTGGATAGTCTAACTATCATTTTAATAAAATGATGCATTTTTATTGTTCAAATAAAGATATTTTGTTAACTTACAAGAATTTCTTCATTCAATGGTATTTCAAAGATCTAATTACAGTTTTAAATATAAAATAAGTGTCCAATACAGGAGAATGGACAACATAATTTACCATGGTAAATTCGATTAAGGGTGTCCAATACAGAAGAATGGAAAATAGAACATACGCGCAAAAGCTATCTATCATTTTCTTCAAGTTTCACGCCCCAAAAAGGCCTAAATCGTCAGTTTCGCTTTCGAAAATTTCCGACCCCGTCTCTCGAATTAATTCTGACGTTTCTCGGATTGACTTTTTGAATGGAAAATCGTCGGACTCAAAACCTCCGAAACTTGTATCGAATTAGTATATTTAGGCTCAACCTAGAAGAACGAAATTTGGGAAAAACACAAATCGATTCGTCTTCTTCGACTCGACGGCAAAAGTCCGGGTCGAGCGATCGTTTCTTCGGAGCCTTACGCTACACCAAATCGGTACTACTGAACTCGCACAAGAATGCTCGAATCTCCAACAATATTTAACCGATCATATTAAAACTTGAAACTTGGCAGTAGAGTTAGGTTATGAAGGCTCTTGCAAAATTTCATGAATTTCAAACGAATAGTTACTGATATATAGAATTTTTTTTTTTATTTTTAATGATTTATTAAAAATTTTCTACAAATGCTATCCTCACCAAATTTTGCAAACATTTTCGCGTTGCCATTCTACAACTAATAACAATGTTTGAATTCCATCGGTTCAGTATTTTTCGAGTTAATGAGGAACAAAAAACCACCAAATTTCAGAAAATTTCAGATTGCTATAACTCTATAACCGTTTGGTCGATTATGCTCATAAACAAACTGAAATGTCGCGTTCTGGTGCACATCCTAACCTGAAAATTTCAAGCCGCTATCTCATTCCGTTCGCAAGTTATCGTGACAACAAAAATATTTTTTAATAATTTTTTTAAAATTTTCTAGCCATACGATTCGCACAAAATTTCACAAACGTGCTTAGGGTCATATTCTACAACTACCCACCAAGTTTCAATTTGATCGGATTCATATTGGTTGAAAACAAAATTATTACTCGGAAACCACTGGGCCGATTATGCCCATTAACGAACTTGTCCGTCGTATTGGGATGCGCCACCTACCCTGAAAATTTCAAGTCGCTAGCTCTTTTCGTTCTCAAGTTATCGTGGCAACGGCCGGCCGGACGGCCGGCCGGACAGAATCAAATTTGACCTCGAATTCTTCATTGGGGAGTCGAACTTAATCGTTTGAGACCATTTTTTTCAAAAAATTCGAAAGTTACAGACATTTGGGCAAAACTATAACGCGATGTTCCCCAGAACATACGCGCAAAAAATGTCAAATATTTGAAAATGAAATTGAAATTTTGTTCTCACTATAACTCGAAAAATACTGATCCGATGGAATTGAAGCTCGGTAGTTAGATGCGAAGTACCAATGAAAATACTTGTGCGAAATTTCGTGGGGATAGCATGAGTAGAAAACATTTAAAAAATGTTTAACTCTTAGCGGAATATTTTGCCTGAAATTCCGAAACAAAATATCGGATTGAGATCAGTTTTGGCACTTCGGTGACGAATTATGACCTCTTGGGGTGTGCAAAACTTCACTGCAAACAGACCACTAGGAGCCTAAAAAAAATTAATAATTTTGAACTTCCAAACTTGACAAATAATTTCATTTCGAAATCCTACATGGAATATCTCTAACATCTGGTGATCAGATTTCGTTCAGATGTCTTTTTTACGCGTTTATCTTAACCAAGTCGATATGTACGAGGGCAACTTATCAATATATGGACCACTTACTATCATGGCAATTGAATTGAGTAAACGATGTGTGGAAGTCTGAATTGGTTTTCAAAATTTGTCTGAACGGTGAAAGACTGGGGGTGTAACTGCCTCTTTTGGGCATTTTTTTGTTATTCGCATAAGCAGACGAGAAATAATTAAACTGCTCGAGTTTTCTTCTGAGAAGATTGGGGTTTTGGGGTAGAGGATGCTATTCCTCCATAGAATCCCCCGGTGCGAGTCTGCGCATGCGTGGATTCAGGATGCGATATCTCCTGAACCACTAGTGTTGGAGAATCGGAGTTTTTTGTGACTGACCGGATGGCCATAAAGTGACAAAAAATTTTTTTTAAATTTTCAAATTTTGTTTTCACGATAACTCGAAAAATACTGATCTGATTGAATAGAAACTCAGTAGTTAGATGCAAAAGACCTAAGCAAAGACTTTTGCAAAACTTCGTGAAGATCACGTGACATGAATAAATGCAAAAAATAACTACTACTATTTTGTGGAATATTTTGCTTGAAATTCCGAAACCTATTTTTTTGATGTTCATGCTGCCCGTTCCGGGCATTTTTCGTTCTGCGCATGTGCAGATGAGAAGTCATTTAACTACTGTAGTTTTCGTCACAGAGGATTGGGATTTTGGGGTGGCGGATGCTATTACTCCATGGAATCCCCTGGTGAGGGTCTGGGCATGCGTGGATTAAAGATTCGATATCTCCTGAACCACGAGTGTTGGAGAATCGGAATTTTTTGCAACGTTGTGATTTTGAGAGGACTTTCAGCCGCGAGTAGATTTCGCATGCGCAGAAGAGAAGTGACTGTTTTTGGGTTGTATGGGTTATGTTGGGAGTGCTGAGCGATATTGCGAGGTTTTAAAAGAATATTTATGGCAATTCAGTGCAAGGACAGTTTGGGAGATGTATCGGTTTTTTCCGAGTTGAAGTGTCCGCACCGAGGCCCTGGGGCTAATTTTGAAATTGATGGGGCATTTTTCATTATGCGCATGAGCAGACCAACAGTGATTTAACTGCAGGTGTTTTCATCAGAGAAGATTGGAGTTTTGGGGTGGCGGATACTATTCCTCCTCAGAATCCCCTGGTGAGGGTCTGCGCATGCGTGGATTAAAGATGCGATATCTCCTGAACCACTAGGGTTGGATAATCGGATTTTTTTTGAAAGGTGTGTAATTTTGGGAGGACTTTCGGCCGCAAGTAGATTGCGCATGTGCAGAAGAGAAGTGACTTTTTTTGGGTTGTATAGGTTATGTTGGGAGTACAGAGCCGATATTGTGAGGTTTTAAAAGAATATTCATGTCAATTCAGTGCACGGACACTAGTCAGTTTGGGGGAAATATCGTTGTTTCCGAGTTGAAGTGTGCGTACCGTGGCCGTGGGGCTAATTTTGAAATTGAGCCCTTACGTGCATTTTTTGTTATGCGCATGAGCAGACGATAAGTGAATTAACTGCTGGAGTTTTCGTCTGAGAGTATTGGGGATTTGAGGTGCAGGATGCTATTGCTTAACAGAATCCCCTTGGGTATATCCACGCGCATGCGTGGATTGAAGGTGCGATCTCTCTTGAACTAATTGTTTTGAAGAATCAGAGTTTTGTGTGCGTTGTGTGATTTTGAGAGGACTTTCAAACACGAGTAGATCGCACATGCGCAGAGGTGACGAGGCTCTTTTTGGGTTGTATGGCTTATGTTGGGTGCGGTTTATGTCTAGCGGTCATGGATTTTATGCTGAGCCAATATTGTGAGGTTTTGAAAGAAAATTCAAGACAATTCTGTGAACGAACAAGTCAGTTTCGAGGAAATAGCGTTGTTTTCGATTTGAAATGTCTGTGTCGTGGCCCTGAGGACAATTTATATATAACTATATTTGGATGATCAATTTTAAATTATTTTAGGATTTGGAGAATAGGCGAAGAAATTGCGTTTAAATTCGAAATTCATGTAACCCCTTTCGTAGATTTTTCATTCCAAGCATGAGCAGACAAGAAGTGACTCAACTCCTGGAGTTTTCGTCCGAGAGGATTTGAGTTTTCAGGTGTTGGATGCTATTCCTCTATAGAATCCCCTTGGAAGTGTCTGCGCATGCGTGGACTGGAGCAGTGATATCTCCTGAACCAATGTTGAAGAATCAGAATTGTGTTTGAAGTGTTATTTTCAGGGGACTTTAAGCTACGAGTAGGTTGCGTATGCGCAGAGGAGACGTTTGGATTGTATGGCTCATGTTGGGAGTGGTTTGCCTCTAGCGGTGATGGATTTGGTGCTGAGCCGTCATTTCAAGGTTTTAAGAGAAATTTCATAGCAATTCTGTGCACGGACAAGTCAGTTTCGGGAAAATAGCGTTGTTTCCGAGTTGAAATGTCTGTATCGTGGCCCTGGGGCGAATTTATAAATAACAATATCCGTTAGATCTATATTAATTTACGTTCGGATTTGGAGAAGAGGCAATTGCGTTCCTAACAGAGGTCCCATAACCGCAATTTATTTCGATCTACGGTAAAGCTAACAGCCAAACTTTATTGATAGCCATATTTGTTAAAGGAACTTGAAAAAATAAAAAAAAGCACTGACGTGAAGTCAGTACTCTTTGGCGCGCGTGTTCACGGTAGCTTTGTCGCGCGTGCTATAAACATGATTTGGATTATTTTGACCCTCCCAAATATTCTAGGAGCTTGTGCGACTAAGGAGAGTCAGTTGTGTTCTTTTCCAACGTTGTTACTCTATCCTTATGGCAGCTTAGATGCAGCACTGTTAATTTTTGAACCGACAGTGAATGGTGTCCACTATACTTTGGGTAGATCTTCGGTTCGCTCTATCCACTGAGCTTGAAGTACTCATCATTCAATTCAAACTAGCTACCGTGAACACGCGCGCCAAAGAGGACTGACTTCACGTCAGTTCTTTTTTTTTAGGTCAAAATTTTTGCGTATTCTCCGAAAATGATGATTGAGGTGTCATTCGATTCGGAGTGGCATGTAGATAGTTCTTCAGAAAATGCTAAGGCCGCTCGCAAAATTTGCAATAGTTATAAACAATTAAGTGAAAAAAAAAGAAGGAGATTTAGGTTTTCGCCAATATCTCAAAATTTATTTGAGATAATTCAAAAATGAAAAAAAAATTAAATAGAGGAGGAAATTTCCTGAATAAAAGAGTCCCAACTGCCGGAACTGTAGGACCAATATTTATAATTTTCCTATAGGCTTGAAAATGCGCTCGAAAACGGGTACTCCGGCTTGCGCAAGCCTCGCCTCCTTCATACCTTTGATGAATAAATATATGTTTATCGCGATTTTTCAATTAGTTTTCTATTAGTTAATTAACAGTTTTTTGTAGCACGAACATTAACATTGCAAGAGCGATGTTAGTTCTTAGAATTGATTCCTATTGGAAATTTTAAAACTTGTTAATTTTCGTTTTGTTATGAATAATTTACTTAAGTGAAAAATTATAGAGCTTCAATTTATAATATTACTATTGATTCGTTTTATTGTGATCAGAAACTACTTATAAACTAATAATTATTTTCTCCTATTGTTTTAAAAACTGTTTTAAGCGTTGTTCATGAGATAATTTAAAATTTTCTTTTAAAACATAATTGAAGCTTTATAATTTTTCACTTAAGTAAATTGTTAATAACAAAATGAAAATTAACAATTTTTCAAATTGTCCAATATAAATCTATTCCAGGACCTTTGAAAAATAGCTCCATGAAAGAAGAAAAAAATCAGATTAAGAGTTTAACAATTATCGCACTTGCAATGTTAATGTTCGTGCTACAAAAAATTGTTAATTGACTAATGGATAACTAATTGAAAAGTCGCGATAACCACTTTTGGACCACGGATTATTGTTCATTGATCTATCCTGCAGACGCCTGAATTTTTTCGATTTTTTATTTTCATATTTAATTGTTTAAGTTTAAATAATATTTATTCATGAAAGGTCCAAAGGGACCGAGGCTTACGCAAGCCGGAGTACCCGTATTCGGGAGTATTTTGAACCGTCTGGGAAATTTATAAATATTCGTCCTAGTTCTGGAAGTTGGGTTTTTTTTAGGAAAATCCTCCTCTTTTTGAATCTTCTTTCAAATTTGAATTAACTCAGACAGTTTTTGAGATATTGGTGAAAAACCGAACCCCCTTCTTTTTTTTCACTTAATTGTTTATAACTATTGCAATTTTTACGAGCGGCCTTCGCATTTTCTCAAAAAGTATCTACATGCCATTCCGAATCGAATAACACCTCAATCATAATTTTCAGAGAAGACGCAAAAATTTTGACCTAAAAAGCACTTGACTAAACAATAAGAATTACCTGTTCCCCTTCACGCACAGAAAGATGTACTCGTTTCGTAAAAGTAGTACCGAAAAGAGAGATAGAAGACTGAAGTCGTTCTTGAAGCTCACCAGGCGAGTTCGAGGATGTGCACGACAAATGTCAAGGCCAATGGTCGAAAACGAGGAGTTCGTCCACTCTCCCTTTCGTCCACAGTCGCCAATTAAGCTGATTATATTTCGATGAAACAAAACATAAAAAATCGATGGTTTTTGATCGTGTTCCATTTTTGCAGGTTGTTTTGGCATGCACGTAACGATATATTTGCAAGGTGCTAGTTTAGTTCTCTATCATTACGTATTGGAAAGTTCATATTGATTGGGTTCCAAAGTGATGGAATAATGGAAAAATTTACATGTCTGTTTTGGCGAAACGACGGATTTGGCCTAGAGCGGAATATTTTGTTTATTTTGTTGGTTGGGATATCCTTGAAATTAATTATTGAAGGCGTCTGGATTCTTTTGTATGGAAATGTCTGATCCATTTTCAAAAGAATTATTCGATTCATTTAATTATTTGCAGCGAATATTTATGCCTCATAGATGTGGCCGACATAGATTTACAGAACGTTGTGATAAAGTGAATAGGTCTCTTCTATGTAACACGAAATACCATATGTTTATGTTTTTCTGAATCTACTTCAATACCAGATCACCATGTATGCCCTCATACACTTTCATAATTTATAAATGTTGAATATTTCGGTATTGAAAATCGGTAAATCAAGAAGCAATTTCTAATAGGGTGAAACGCTTCTGAATCGTTGCTATGACGGATGACGTAATCAAAATTTATCATCTGCTTGTTACAGGCAATGCGGTCTGCGAGCCCTTTATATGGAGCTGTATTACACTGGAATAAAGAATGAAACGGACACGAGAAGAGAGTGTGAGTAGATATGACGGGTTACGTCACGGATTGGCGCCAAATTTCAATCCTTTGAACATTACGTGCAAACAAATTTGAATGATCGTTTTCTCGTTGGGAATTGAAATTTTTGACGGCGGTTAAACTTTTTCAGTATTCTTATGGATATAATAATCGATTCCAATAATAAAAAAATGCATGCAAGAGACCTATTATCAAGTTTTGCTCAGAAAGCTGAGCTGTATATTTATGCCGATTAAGTTTGGGGCGGTCCTACGTAGACTGTGCGTGCTACGTAACGGGTCTTTCAATGAGAATGGCATATTGACATTACTCATGCACGGCAGCCATTTTTTATTTGTGACATTGACAGTTGTGTTTGTCAATGTCTACCATTTAATCGTAGAAAGGTACACGCTTCAACAACTTTTACAAATAATCCGAATATATTATGAAAAAATGGGTTCAAGCCCTGTGGACAGGAGCTTTCTGGCGCTCTAGTTCAAACAGACAAATTATATCTCCGAAAGTATTGGTTTCTCAGAGTTGGGAATTATATCAATGTATTCATATAATAGAACTGCATCCTAAAGGAAATTCAATTCAAATAATAGTTTATTTATCAAGATTAAATGAGCAATCATGAGAATGAGAAAAGCACCATGGAAGAAATCAAATTAAATCTGGCCAATTTTGCCCAATAACGAACTTAACCGAGATATTCATCTCCCTAAACTACTCTGAAAATTTCAACTACCTACCTCATTCCGTTCGAGAGTTATATCTATGTCTATGGATGAAAAGCAGTCTCACTACTCTCTACTTCACTCACTAATCTCTTACTTCATGTTCAGTTCCGAAATGTAAGAATTTTCTGAGAAAAACTAATTTCGGAGCAAACAACTGAGATTTTATTCACTTCGCTCACAATTCTTCGATTGATTAGATCATCATTTGACATTATGACAATTCATATTCATACATAGAATAAATAATAATATCATTCTGTGACAACGTTGAAATACGATTTATTATTGAAATTTTGAAAAATCATATCTCCGAAAGTATTAGCTTGTTAGAGTTGAAAATAATATGATTGGATTCTTATGATAAAACTTTTTATTAAAAAAAATTTAATTTGGAATTTGTTTCGTAAAAAAAAAATTTTTTTTTTGTTACTCCGAAACCATCTGTCCGATTTTGCCCAATAACGAACTTAGCCGAGATATTTATCCCCCAAACCTACTCTGAAAATTTCAACTCTCTAGCTCATTCCGTTCGAGAGTTATCGTGCCTACGGCCGGCCGGACAGAATGAATTTCGACCACGGATTCTTGATCGGTGAGTCGAACCAAATCGTTTAAGACCATTTTCATCGAAATATTCGAAAATTACAGACATTTGGGCAAATTGATAAGCACTCAGTTCCGAGGAACTAGAGCGCCAAAATGGGTTCAAGCCCTGGCGCTCTAGTTCAAACAGACAAATTATATCTACGAAAGTATTGGCTTCTCAGAGTTGGGAATTATATCAATGTATTCTTATGAAAGAACTGCATCATAAAAGAAATTAAATTCAAATAATAGTTTATTTATCAAGATTAAATGAGCAATCTGAGAATGAGAACTGCACCATGGAAGAAATCAAATTAAAATAGCTGAAATGAATTTGACTCTTTCTTATAGAACAGAATGAAATGTACCAGTATGAACACAGATCATATAATAAAGTTTAGATAGAATAATTATAGCATTCTGTGAAAACATAGATGTACGTACGATTCATTATTGAAATTTAGAAAAATCATATCTCCGAAAGTATTAGCTTGTTAGAGTTGAAAATGATATCATTGGATTCTTATGATAAAACTGCTTATTGAAAAAAATTAAATTTGGAATCTGTTTCGTAAAAATTTTTTTTTGTTACTCCGAAACCATTTTTCCGATTTTGCCCAATAACGAACTTATCCAAGATATTTATCTCCCAAACCTACTCTGAAAATTTCAACTGTCTAGCTCATTCCGTTCGAGAGTTATCGTGCCTACGGCCGGACCGGCTGGACCGGCCGGACAGAATGAATTTCGACCACGGATTCTTGATCAGTGAGTCGAACCAAATCGTTTAAGACCATTTTCATCGAAAAATTCGAAAATTACAGACATTTGGGCAAATTGATAAGCACTCAGTTCCGAGGAACTAGAGCGCCAAAAATGGTGATCTGTTACTCTAACTTTACGTGCTTCAACGGCAATATTTGGTCCTTATAATCGTCCGGATAGAAGAACAATTGAACGTTTATTGAAGAAGTTTGCAACACTTTTTACAGTATTTTTACTTTTCTTTACTTCATGATGTTACAGTGCCAGTGAGACGAAGAAATACAAGAAGTGAAGAGAATATTGCTGCCGTACGTGAGAGTATTCGTGAAGAACAAAATTTATCAATTTCTCGTCGTTCTTAATAGCTTGGCATCTCCCAGGCGTCTTTGTGGCGAATTTTACGAAAAGTGGTTTACATCCATACAAAATTGTTTTAACCCAAGGATTCAAACCAACTCATAATACAAAAAGTCCTGTATTCAGTAATTGGTGCTTAGGAAAAATCGGAAATGATTTTCATAAGGAAATCATTCTCAGTGATGAGGCTCATTTCTGGTTTAACATTAACAAGCAGAATTGCCGTATCTGGACTGGTGATAAACCTGAAGAATATCAAGAACCACCATTACATCCTGATACTGTTCGATACGGATTTTTATGCTGGAGGAGTCATCAGATCAATTCGGTCGCTGGCGACAAGTGTGAAACGGTGCTCCGGTTTAGATTCGGTACCGAATAGAAACCGTACAGCACCGAATACTCCCTCGACACGAATAGGTTCCTATCAGGTGTGGATTCGTGTGTAGGGAATACAGATCAACCGGGGCGTTCACACAAATACGGTTTAGTTTCGGTTTTAACCATAAAGTAATAAATATTTACATATGTCTTCTATCTCGTTCTGTGGTTTAACCTCAAATCGAGCAGATATCTTTCAATATTTCCCGAATTGTTCAAATACAGAAATATAAACATACATATTTTCGGGATATTATATATATTATATATATTGTTGCTATCTCAGTATTCATGAGAAAATGATGGTTTACCAAATGTGGATCGACTGATTTCTGCTGTAAATCTAAACCAGTGCTGCGGGACAAAATTCCGAAAAATATAAAGAACAATTAAAGACGTAGGATGCATTTAAATATGTATGTGTTCAATTTTGAATGGCTTTGATGAATCTGATGTCGCGGAAAAATTGTAATTGTGAGCCCGTGTCGGAAGATAACATAAAAACTAATATGAACCGTATATGTGTGAAAGGCCTTCATTCGTTTTCGGTTGAAACCGAAAACGAACCGAACCGAATGGAACCGTATGCATGTGAAACAAGCCTAAGGCGGTAACTGTTAATGGAAATAGTTATCATTCATTGTTGACTGATTTCTTATGACCTAAGTTACTTCGTCTTGATTTGAGGAACATGTGGTTTCAACAGGATTATGCCACTTGTCATACTGCCATTGACACAATGACATTATTGAAAACAAAATTCGGTGATTCGATTATTTCAAGTAATGGACCGATATATTATCAAACTCAGTCCTGCGATTTAACTCCATTGGACTTCTTTCTGTGGGGTTACAATAAGTTATTGGTTTACAGCAATCATCCAGCAAATTTGGACTATTCACTGATCAATATTGAACGAGTAATTGCTAACAAACGACCTGATTTGTGCGAGAGAGTAATGGAAAATTGGGTTCATCCACTTCATTCCTGTTAGCGTTTCCATGGTGGACATTTAAATGATGTTTTGTTTCATAACTAATGGTATCCATATTAATTTATGATGAAATAAAAATTTCAATAATTTTCAAATGAACAATATGTTTTATTTACAAAAGAAAATGGGCGCTCTTAAGGAAAGACTCGTTGGTATGTGCAGGATATCGCATCAATATTCATCTGGTTCTGGCGTGCTTCAGGGTTCTAATCGGGGACCATTTTTATTATCATATTTATGAATGACTTAGTTGGTAGGATTTACGCCAGTGGACGTTCACTAATTACTTTTTTATTCGAATAAAACATGTAAATAGCGATATTTTGAATAGTTCTTCGGATAATTAATGGATTATTCTGTTGAAGACATTGGCGTGTCTATATAATCCGTGATTAAGAATTTACGTGTACTGTTGAACGAGCCGTTTTATTGTTTGTATAGGACTCATTGAATCTCGGCAAATACTTGGAGATTAAAAATATGAGGGGGACGAAAACTTCTTATAGAAGCATTTATTAATTATTCTCAACGGAAATCTTCTTTCAATTATCAGGAAAATCCCCGACACACCCTATCCTGAGAAGGCGAAAGCAATTCGGTGGAATTTGTCCGTATCTGAGCGGAAATAAAGCTAAGTAGCGAATGTGTTCATTTATTTATGGATCAAATACGAACAGCTATTATAGGATTAAGTTTTTATGCGGAGATAAGAAGGTCGTTTATCATGTTTGGCATTATCAATATTAGGCGTTCGCGAATTTTCTTATCGCAAATTTTGTCAGATGGGTTTAAGCATGCAAGATTCTAGTAATTCAAATAGTGTCGTATAATTAGATTCCTGAGGAAAAATCTCACTATGATAAAGTTGTTTGTCTATTACAGGTGTTTTCTTCGAATGCAGTTTGATGTAGGATTTGAGGTTAATTATTATATCCAACTGTAATATTTTGCTATCGAACAGAAAAAAAATTAAAACTACAGGTTTACTTTCTAATCTAATGTATTTAGATAATATTCGAATAGAACAAATACAAAAATGGTGACAAGACCTAGAGCTCGCTTGAACACTAATTATCAAATATATTTCACTTATGTGTAACAAAATTTCCAGGAAATCGTCTGCAGAAAGATTCGTCAGATTTTCACTATCCCATACCAGGAAACACCTGCAGTTGCCATGAACTGCAAATTGGCCAACAGATTTGGAAATCAACGAAATATGAAAGTATGTCCAGAAACCACCCGTTGCCACTAGGCTACATATCAACACAACCAAAAAAATCTCTATAAATGCACCATTACAAAAGTAACGAAGGAAAGAATTTTGTCAACGTTTTCAAGAAGATAATTGCGCGTATGTGGGACATCGCGTTATAGTTTTCCCCCAAATGTCTGTAACTTTCGAATTTTTTGACGAAAATGGTCTCAAACGATTTAGTTCGACTCCCCAATGAAGAATTCGAGGTCAAATTTGATTCTGTCCGGCCAGCCGTCCGGCCGTTGCCCCGATAAGTTGAGAACGAGAAGAGCTAGCAACTTGAAATTTTCAGGGTGGGTGGCGCATCCCAATAAGACGAACAAGTTCGTTAAGGAGCATATTCGGCCCAGTGGTTTCCGAGTAATAATTTTGTTGTCAACCAATATAAATCCGATCGAATTGAAACTTGGTGAGTAGTTGTAGAATATGAACCTAAGCATGTTTGTGAAATTTTGTGCGAATTGTAAGGCTAGAAAATTTTAAAAAAATTATTAAAGAATATTTTTGTTGTCACTATAATTTGAGAACGAAAAGAGATAGCGGCTTGAAGTTTTCTGGTTAGGATGTGCACCAGAACGCGACATTTCAGTTTGTTTATGAGCATAATCGGCCAAACGGTTTCAGACTTATAGCCATCTGAAATTTCGTTGTTTGTTGTTCCTCAATAAACTCAAAAAATACTAAAGCGACTGAATTCAAACATAGTAATTAGTTGTAGAATGCCAACGCGAAAATTCTTGCAAAATTTCGTGAGGATAGTATTTGTAAAAAAATTTACAAAAATCATTGAGAATTGAAAAAAAAAATCTATATATCAGTAACTATTCGTTTGAAATTGCTGAAATTCTGCAAGAGCCTTCATAACCTAACTCTACTGCCAAGTTTCAAGTTTTAACACGATCGGTTAAAAATTGTTGGAGATTCGAGCATTCTTGTGTGAGTTCAGTAGATGGGTGACCGTTGCCTCGATAACTTTCGAACGAATGGAGATAGGGCAATTTTCAGGGTGTTGCGTATCCGAAAGGGAGAGTTGAGTTCGTTTTTGGGCATAATCAGTTAAACGTTTTCTGAGTTATACCCACCTGGAATATTATTTCCTTGATAACTCAAAAAATAAATATTTTATCGAATTGAAGCTTGGTAACTAGTAGTAGAAAATCATCATAAAGACGTGTTTAAAATTTTGTAAGAACCGTACCCCTAGAAAATTTCAAAAAAATCTTGAAAAAAAAATTGGTTCAAGCACTGACGTGAAGTCAGAAGCTTTTGCGCGTATGTTATATTGTCCATTATTCTGTATTGGACACCCTTAATCGAATTTACCATGGTAAATTATGTTGTCCATTCTCCTGTATTGGACACTTAAGTCGAATTTACCATGGTAAATTATGTTGTCCATTCTCCTGTATTGGACACTTAAGTCGAATTTACCATGGTAAATTAGAATTCAGAGTGTCCAATACAGGAGAATGGACAACATAATTTACCATGGTAAATTCGATTAAGGGTGTCCAATACAGAAGAATGGACAATAGAACATACGCGTAAAAGCTTCTGATTTCACGTCAGTGCTTCAACCAATTTTTTAATAATGTCTTTATATCTGATTAAAGCTGTTTCCAAATAATTAAAAAATTCTAGCAGAACAACCTGTTTAAATTTCCCACAAAAATAATGGTTTGGGGAGCAATATCTCAGCGTGGTGCTACTCCTCTCTGTATAGTTGATGGTACCATTAATAGTGAAAACTATTTTGGCATTCTGAACGATTTTCTCCTTGAAACGGCGCATGCTTTATATCCAGAGTGATGGAGTTTTCAGCAGGATAATGCAAGATCCCATACACCAAGTGACGACCATTCCATAGCCAGCAGCTTGACCAGATTTTAGTTCCAATGAAAACAAATGGGGACTAATGAAGTTGAACGAGCAGCGCCACGAAATAAAGATGATTGAATTCATTCAGTTTTACAGTCCTGGATCAACATCAACGAGAATTATGGAGGTGGTATAAGTAAATAAGATGAATAATTTGTTGTAATTTCCTAATTCTAATTAAAAATATATACTAAATAATTGCAATTGAGCTTTGGGTATTTTTGCAGTTTACCGCCCCCTCGTAAATTTCGACTTTTTCGAGTTTTTCGAAGAAAATATGCATTGTACAGTGTTTTTTGATCATTTTCAATAGTGGCAAATCAGTTATTTTGAAGCAATCTAACGGTATGGGGATTGAATTGGGGTACTGGATGGGGTAATAAATTCAATAGGATAGCTTAGAATTTTCAAATTTTTGGCTAATAAAATGAGAAAAATGGTAAAATTTATGACGAAAATTGAAATTTGGAGTAAATTTTTGAAATAAAAAATTCATCGTATTGAATATATTACCCCTCCCAGCACTCTCGTTCACTTCCCCTCCCGTTTAGATTCCAGCAAATGGACTATTTTGCCACTATTTAAAATCATCAAAATTCACTTCACGATACAATTTTTTTTCGAAATAATGAAAAGTGAAATGCGTCTCTAAAGCCGGGCCTGGAAACAGTTAAAACTGCCAGTTTGGGCTTACGTGCCTGAGTGTCTATCATAATACAGATGAATGGACAAAACCGGTTGCTACAAAAACACATTTGGATAGATTTAGCATGCATATATATATATATATATTGAACCTAATATGATTCTAGTATCTTTAACTAACCTAATATTTTCCTTGAATCCACCTTCAATTTCTTTCTTGCGTTTTCTCTCTTATTATCTCCCTTTAATCTAATGAAATCCTTGTATCCTCCTTCGATTTCTGTCTTAAAATCTTCTCCCTTTCAAAAAACTGAGATATCTCTATAAAACTTGTTTCTTCTTGTATTGTTTTGTCTGGAATAATATCCAATTTCAACTCTATATTTCTTTAGGAACCTTTAATATTCTTCTCTTGGGCACTTTGACTTCTTTCAAACTCGATATAATTTCATTTATTTTTCCGTTACCTCGGTTTCTCTCCCATAAACTACTTCATAATTTTATATTTTCAATAAATCTATCAACATGACAATTATAATTTTGATATTTCTAAGCTGTTCCTAGATATTTTACAATTCTAATTTTCAATTTTCATTTTGAATTTTCTCGAAAAATACTCATTTGCCAGTGCTAAAATTGAAACTGTGGTATATCAACATCATGCAGATACTATATACAGAATATTTTGTAAATCGGTGAGGGGGCGTTAAACTGCAAATTAACCGAGCTTTGTTTCTTTCCGGATGATATCTAGCTAGAAGGACTATAGTTTGCAAATGTCCAGAGCTGGGCAGCCTAATAATTATACATATTAGTGAACCAGAGCTAAGTCCTCTTGACCTGATATCCAATACTCCTAAGGACATCATCAGGTATTCTTCCTCCATTGCAAATTTTCTTAGGATTGGATAATTAGGATAATAGAACAACTAGAGCTTATAATTTGTCAGAAATCTTCTTCATCTGTGATTCAAATCAATATATTTCAAATCCATTGACGTTTATCGTATCAAAGGAATAAAGAATCCACTAATCCACATTAGAAATGGGCGTATCCAAACATTTTAATAATACGTACAACAAAGGAATCAAGTTGGTATTGACTAATATACAGGGTGAGTCTTTGACCACTGCATTAATTTTAACCAAAGATTCCTCTCATCAAATGAAACACTTTTTTTATTTAACATTTTTCCAAATTCAGCTCAGGTAAAAAGATACAGGCCGTTGAAATTTTGAAAAAAAATCAGTTTTTATTTTGTAGCTTTGACATCCTTATTTCGAATTAAATGAATGTTGGCGTTAAGTTTCCTATGACTATGATACATATTTTCCAAATATTAGTTATTTTTTACTTCTACTGGTTTTCTAGTTATGGACTCGTGGATTCATAAAACTAAACGAAATTAGCATAAAGAAAGCATATAAAGTTTTTCTTGAGTCATTTCAAGAATATTCCATCGTTTTAGAACATTATATTATTCTTCATCATTTCTCCTTAAACGCACCGTTTTCGAGATATTCTTCATTGAATGTTTTAAAATGGAAAACTCCAGAAATTTCACTACTTTTATGGATCCGTCCCTGAGCGTTGGAATCCCGAATCAAGCTGTAAACCACGTTACCATGCCTTATTCTCGTCCGCCAACAACGTCATAAATAATTTATATGTTGGAGTGTATTAGCACATTGTGAAATATTTAAACGCTTATAACTTTTTACCTGAGCCGAATCTGGAAAAATGGTAAATGAAAAAAGTGTTTCATTTAATGAGAGGAATCTTTGGTTAAAATTAATGCAGTGGTCAAAGACTCACCCTGTATATTAACGCATTTTAGCTACACTTTAGACGTTTTCTATCACCTTCTGAAATGCGTTCTATAAAAGAGGGAGTGTACACCAAGAAGTGTACTCTTTTTAATACTTTGCACTCATTGTATCAGTCTCTTGTTTATTAATCGCTTTATTATGCTTAGTTTCTGTGGCTTCGAATTATGTAACGTTAAAAAAAATACGAGTCTAGGAAGAGATGAGTGTAGATAATTGAGGATATCGATTAATTTGAATTATTCATCATGATGATTTTACGTCATTACTAAGTCAGCGCCACGGTTATAAAACCGATTTAAAAGTGAGAAATCGATATAAAATGAAATGGTTTTTATCCTGGAAGAGTTTGTGGTTTAGAATACGTAATGGCATTTTTAATTGCAGTGGATTATGTACATTTTTCCATGAAGTACATATTAGTATTTCATAAACAAATGACGAAGCAGACTTTTACGCTATATGTGGCTATATAAACAAAAGTGTTGTTTTCTCCACAATTCCCACTGAAAGATATTGAGCAGCTTATATCGTTTAACCAAATGATGCGAATTTTATACCGAGGTTGAGTTTTCTTGTACGAAACCTTTCAATTATCCATATGTATTTTGATTTATCATTTTCTCAAATAAGAAACCTGGAATAGTGCAGCAAAAAACTTTGAAATCTGAGATTTTCATTATTTACACTAGGAATGTATGTCGAAATAGGTTCAAGCCCTATGGACCGGAGCTTTTTGGCGCTCTTGTTCAAACAGACAAATTATATCTCCGAAAGTATTGGTTTCTTAGAGTTGGGAATTATATCAATGGATTCCTATGATAGAAATGCATCATGAAAGGAATTAAATTTAAGAAAAGTGTCGTTAAAAAAATGCTTCAAAAATAATCTTATAAAAAAAGAGTAATCTACAATGCTTCAATGCCTTAATGCTTCAAAAATTGTCATTAAATTTATTTATCAAGATTAAATGAGCAATCTGCAATTCAACCTCGTGGAATGGGTTGTTGCAACTTACACTCAGTGCATAGTTTTCACAACTCGAAATACCTAAGGAAAGTATCATCGAAATGTCTAGAGCAAGGCTGGAGACAATCATAGCAGATTGTCCATTTATTCCTGATATTTGAGAAGGTAATGGATTACGAACAAATTATTTCAATAGTTCAAAATATATTAATAAAATACTATCCTTTTTTCATAATTTAAAATTTAATAGTTCATACCAACAACACATTCTTTTCTGTATTATGAACGTTAACTCAAGAAAAAATGATTGATATACAAATGTAGATCCATATTTCAGTATTTTTTTGCTAGCAACATTATGAAAATACTATAAATAGTAACATGTCTCACTACTTAAGGAAGTAAAAGGTAATATTAACCTCAGTGGTCCACGAAAAGTCATTTCTTTTGATGATTCCATTATGATCTTCTTTCATTTTGCCTCCATAAACTACCTCAAATCAGTCTTGTATATATTCACAAATTCAAGAATCGAATTTTTGCTTTCCAAGAGAAAATAACAACTATGATTTGACAATCTCTTAAAGCGAGAAAATATGACATTTATGAATAGTGATCACAGATAGATTATGTGTTCACATTCTGTGAATACATAGAACTTACGATGTATTATTGAAACTTTGAAAAATCATATCTCCAAAAGTATTAGCTTGTTAGAGTTGAAAATGATAACAGTGGATTTTTATGATGAAACTGCATCATAAAAAATAATTAATTCAAAAGTTGTAGTAAGAAAAAAATATTTTTTTCTGTTACTCCGAAACTATTGATCCGATTTTGCCCAATAACGAAGTTAACCGAGATATTTATCCCTCAAACATACGCTTAAAATTTGAACTGTCTAGCTCATTCCGTTCAAGAGTTATCGTGTTAACGGCCGGACGGACGGACGGCCGGACAGAATCGATTTCGACCACGGATTCTTGATCAGTGAGTCGAACCAAATCGTTTAAAACCTTTTTCAGCCTAAAATTCGTAAATAACAGACATTTGGGCAAATTGATAAGCACTTTGTTCCGGGGAGCAAGATCGCCAAAAATGGAAAATAAACAATTTGACAGTTTACCCTCCATCCAGATATTTTTGTCTTTGCATTGGGGATAAATATATCAAACTGCAAAAACTGTACAGATCTTACATAAATGTTTATATGTTTCCCATCCAAATACAATTCCCTCTATTCTTATTCTTCTATTATTTCTATGCCTAGTATAAAATTTCTTTGAGGAACGTGAACAAACGCACCAAAGATGATTTTTGTCGCGTCAGTGCTTTTTCCAGTTTTGATTTTTTTTATTAGTTTCTCAATGAATATCTTGGACACATGAGTTGTACTGTCTTAAGACCGGCGCTCTTGTTCCTCGGAACAGAGTGCTCATCAATTTTCCAAAATTTCTGTAATTTTCGAATTTGTTCGACTCACCGATCAATAATCCGTGATCAAAATCGATTCTGTCCGGCCAGCCGGCCAGCCGTTAACACTATAACTCTTGAACGGAATGAGCTAGGCAGTTGAAATTTTCAGAGTAGGTTTGGGAGATAAATATCTCGGTTAAGTTCGTTATTGGGCAAAATGGTTTCGGAGTAACGAAAAAAAAACTTTTATACATTACAAAATTTTTTTCAAGGTGCAGTTCCATAATAAGAATCCACTTATATCATTTTCAACTCTAACAAGCTAATACTTTCGGAGATACGATTTTTCAATATCAAATCGTAATTCTATGTTTTCAGAGAAAGCTGTAATTATTCTATCTATGAATAACATGATCTGTGTTCATACACGTCATCTTATCTACCTACAAGAGCCTATTGCCAAATATATTTCTGGTTCGTTACTCATGATATAAAATACTCCTCCTGTTTTAGAAAACAAAGTATGATTGAATGCAAAATGACTTATCAAATAACCTCAGCTACCGTAGAATTATGAGGATTATAGGATATTATAATTGTTGGGTGATAATATACTGCCCTTGAATAATCCATATTATGATGGAAGTATATACTTTGGTAAGTTTATCAAATTGGGTTCAGAATATCTCCAGTAAAACAAAACTGGAATATTGGCCTTTTTCAATTGATATAATATAATTTTCAGGTTAGATTTGAGGAATGAATATATCGGATAAGTTCGTTATTAGGTAGAATCAGTCTGGTGTTTTCGGATTAATTATTTCTGGCACTGTTGTTTTTTTTTAATGATACTTTTTGCATTCAATTTCTTTTTTGATGCAGTTCTATCATAATAATCCATTGATTGATTTGTCAAAATTTGAAAAAGAGTGCCAGAGCCCCTGTCCACAGGGCTTTTCCACTTTTTGGCGCTCTTGTTCCTCGGAACAGAGTGCTTATCAATTTGCCCAAATGTCTGTAATTTTCAAATTTTTGGCTGAAAATGGTCTCAAACGATTTGGTTCGCTGATCAAGAATCCATGGTCGAAATCAATTCTGTCCGGCCGGCCGTTCGTTAACACGATAACTCTCGAACGAAAGGATTAAGAGGATTGAACTTTGCAGGGTAGGTTTGGAGCGTAAATATCTCGGACGAGGTCGTTAACGGGCGAAATACACCAAGTGGTTCCGAGTTATGGCTGTTATAGTAAAAATATTGTCTTATGAATATGTCCGAAACTGATCACTCGATCTATCTGAAATTTAGCATCAGATTGTAGAATAATGACCTTCATACGCATGCGAAGTTTTGTATTGATTGTTTTGATTTCGGATTGCCGTAAGTGTGGAAAACAAAAATTTTTAATTTAAAAATTTTTTTTCTTCAATAACTCTCGAACAAAATTAGCTGGGCAGTTGAAACTTTCCGAGTAGGTTTGAGCGATGAATATCTCTGTTAAGTTTGTTATTGGGCAAAATAGGCCAAATGGTTAACGAGAAAAAAATTTTTTTTTAACTTACAAATTTCAAATTCAATTTTTTTCAATATGCAGTTTCTCCATAAAAATCCATTGATATCATTTTCAACTCTAACAAGCTAATACTTTCGGAGATATCATTTTTCGAATTTTCAATGATGAATCGTACTTCTATGTTTTCACAGAATGCTATTATTATTCTATCTATGAATTATTATATGATCTGTGTTCATACTCGTACATGTCATCCTGTTCTATAAGAGAGAGTCAAATTCATTTCAGCTTTTCTAATTTGATTTCTGCCATGGTCCTCATTCTCAGATGGTTCATTTAATCTTGATAAATAATAACAAATCTTGTCAAAGTTTGATCAAGAGCGCCAAAGTTCCTGTCCTCAGGGCTTGAACCAATTTTTATTGTTATTACTGTTGCTTAAATGTATCTAATTCTTGAATTTTTGGTCGAAAATGTTCTTAAACGTCTAGTTTCGACTCCATTATGAAGAATTCGAGGTCAAACTAGATTCCACACACCGTTCATCCACTTCTTGAAACCTTTCTGTAGTAACACTTTTTCGTAAGCTCCCGTATATTCACCCATACTTGCATCCTGAAAAATTTTCTTCGAACATATTCTTACAGAAGAAATAGCGATAAGAATTCACATCGTAATTAAAGCATTGCTAATTTAATATTATAATTAGTTTTTCGAAGCTGCTAAGGGTTGGTTTGCCATGAAATTTGACACCCTTCAAGAGGTCACTATTGGTCACCTAAATGTCGAAATTAGACTCAATCCGGTGTTTTATTCCGGAATTTCTAGCAAAATATTGCTCGAAATAGTTGAACATTTTTTAATTTTTGTCTATTCATGCGATCCTCACGAAATTTTGCATGAGTGTTTGCGTGGGTCTTTTGCAACTGAGTACCGGTTTTCAATTTAATCAGATGAGTATTTTTCAAGTTATCGGGAAAACAAAATTCCCTAGAACAAAAATGAATAAACTCATCAAATAACATCCCATGATAAATTTTCTTGTCTGAACGCGTTAGTCCAATCAATAAATCGACCTCGGGAAAATCACCCATAAATAATTCAAAAATTACGCCGCGTCGGAAAAGCGACGAGGGGTCCTCGGAAAAACGAAGGAAACGACCGTACATTGCATTTTCTCTAGACTTTTCCAGAACCTGTAGAGCGTACGCTAGAAAGAACGTACGTGCATGCAATCGCCGAGCAGAGCATGCGCCGCGTATTCCGTCGTGATCCGCGTTTCGAATTCTATGTTCAACCTCTTCCCAAGTTCCCAGTGCGGCCTGCGGTTGGTAGCGAGTTGTGCGGTCGTTGAAAATTGCTCTCCAAGCTCTGACACCTACTGAAAAAAAAAAATCACCAAACTCACCACCAAGTTCTCGTCGATCAAGACGCGTTTTTCGTGCGTCGAAACCAACTAGAACCCACGCACGGAAAAATTTTTTCAAAGTGACAGATTTTTTTTGTTTTTCTGATACCGAAAGGGATCGCACCATCTGTGAGTTCATTCAGTTTGTGATTATGGGTACAGAATTCAAGGATGTATACGGCAACGTGAACATGGAGGATTCGGGAAACAGTTGTGGCAGCAGTGTTGTCTCGGACTTCAGCGGCCCTTCCGACCACCAGGACTTCGACACCGATAGTGTCCAGATATCGGACCTCGAAAACGATTCTCAAGGACTTCTATCACAGGTTTGTTTCTATTTTTGCTCGAAACGGCCGTCGATTTTGCTATTTCTGTTGATACGTGAGGTAGGTAAGTTCTAAATGGCCTACTCTGCGAAAAGTTGCTACTTTCCTTTTCAACAATGAGCTTGCAAGATCTATGTCATGAATTACGGGCGGTTTCTATGTCAGCATAATTTAATTAAAGAGACTATTAATTCCATTTGCAAGGGACGTATTCCGTACTTTAAACTGCGATAAGTTTTATTTCACCAAGAAAATTCACCTCCATAAAGTTAGCAGAGCCACTTGCGAAAATTTCAATGAAACCTATTGCATTCATTGTCGAATATTTGTCGGGAATTTGTCGTGATTGTCGCTATATGGGCTAACTTAGTATTAGGTTAGCGGAGGCACACACAAATCACGTAACTTGGTTAAAGGCGGGTTTATACAGCAAATAAGATAAAATTAGGAATAAATTAAAATAAAATAAGAAGCGTTAAAAGGATCGGTTTATCAGGATGATCTAAAAAAAATAAGTAATAAGAATGAACCAATCAAATCGCAGCTTTTTGACCATTTTATGCAAGTTCTATGAATTTCACTATTTGAGCATGCGCATTGTCATTTTCCAAACAAAATAACATAAAATAAGAAATAAAGATGAGAGTTGGCCAACTTTAATTCTTATTCTTATTTCCTACTTTATCTTATTTCGTGTATAAACGCTCTCAAAGAAATGTACTTGTTCAACTTTCTTATTTTATTTCAATTTCTTTCTTATTTTATTTTATCTTATTTTATTTACTGTATAAACCCGCCTTAACTGTATTTTTTTTTTCCACCAGAAATGAACTAAATATTTGTCGAACGATCAGAACTTATTTGTCGTGACAGAAAAAAAATTGTCATGCCCTGTTTTTTTATATAGGGTGGCTCTGCTAACTTAATATTAAGTAAGCAGAGCCAACCCATATAAAAAAAAATAAGGACGCGACAAACTCTTTTTTGTCACGACAAATACGGTTTTGTCGTTCGACAATGATTTAGTTCATTTTTGGTTAAAAAAAAAACATTCAACTAAGTTACCTGAGTGTATTACTGAAAATTTGGAATTGTATTTATTTGATTTTATATATGTATAAGCCATAAGGAATGCATTTTGTTAACGTCAGATCGAGCGTCAGATGGACGTCGACAAATACTCGAAAATTATTTATAACCAGTAAGATGACATTCGATTTTTATTTATGGCTGGTTCTGCTAACTTAAACTTAAGTTAGCAGAGCCACCCCATAAAAAAAACTAAGCGCGTGACAAATATTTTTCTTTCATGACAAATTCTCGACAATTATTCGACCATTAATGCAATAGGTTTAATTGAAATTCTTGCAAGTCGCTCTGCTAACTTCATGGAGGTAAATTCCAAGCTCAGATCATTGTTCCTGATAATCTGTTACGTATTTGTAGAGTGAATTTTTTTAAATTTTTTTCCATGTCTATTTGAGTTTTACCGACCTGCATTTAAATTTATTTATTGTGTTCTCCCAAATTCTGTGAGATTTACTCAACGATTATGGAAATGTGTAGATTACAAAAACCACACAGTTCATTATTTTAATCGTCTGATTATTATCTCTCGAATTGTGTGTTACTATATTGTAAAAAGCAACTTTTATCTTTGCGAAATTTCCCACACGCAAAAATGATTCCTATACGTAATAATTAATAGTCAAACCGAATCAGTACATTTGAGATTCACCGTATAAATTTCAATAAATTTTCGACATAAAAATCCAATATAGAAGCAACCATATAATATTCCTGACATTTTTTAGATGCAGGATGATAAATATTCTTGTATATTATATTAATTTCATGCATATTGAACTATTTAGTCAAGCAGCGCTTTTTCCTCCGACGTGATTTTCAAATATCGAGATTTCGAAATGAAAACTTATTTATATGAGAATATAATATAGCTTCGCTTTCCCAGGTGAAACCAGTTAATAAATAAATGAAATCTACAATACAATTCATTGGATTAATTCATATTATCTACCTCATTAAATGGGAAAATTAGATGAATAATATTTCCTCATAATTTCATGTAATTTGCCGATTATTTTATCATGGATATATGATTTGTTTGTTGTTGCCGAATATTATTGTTTTTTATGCATTTGATGGTTTCCGTCATTTATTTTATATCAGTGGTAACATAACAAAATCGTATGTTATTACTTCCGATGCAAACGTCTAATATTGCATGAACAAAAAAAAGATTATTTTGAGGCATACAATTCCATTTTTAAAACTTCTTTAAAAAAATATATTTTGTTTTCATAAAAATGTTTATTATTTGATAATCGTTGTTTGTTAAAGAAAACTTGTGCCTTAGGTAACATACTTTTTAAGTTTATAAATTTATTCTTTTCGTATGTAAACTTGATCACTATAAACTTAATACATACGTGCATTGTTAGTCAGTCATAAATGCTTCGTCTAAACTTAATTACCTGCCAGAGTTATATTATTGGTTTTAAATAACTTCCTCGAAACTTTTCCTTGATAGTTGTGTGTTAAAATCAATCGAAAATCTCACGATTGTGGACTTCAATTTATTTGATTTCAAGATACTGCTATTTACACATTATTGTTAAAACAAACAAAGCCTCTCAGATATGTTGTCTATGGATTATTTCTTGGGAATTAAGTAGAGAAACATTGGAAATATTCCATAATCTTCCCCAAAGCTTGATATCTGCTTGTCAATAGTTTGGACAATTCCAGTTTATAAAGAATATTTTTTAAGAGCTTAATAATTGAAATGAAATATCATAAAAAGTGGGAAAGCTCTGTGGAGTCGAAGTAACGAAAACATGAATTTTTTTAGATTTCAAATTAAATTTTTTTTAGATGCAGGTTCATCATAAGAATCAATTGATATCATTCACAACTCTAACAAACTAATACTTCCGGATATATGATTTTACAAAATTTCAATAAGCTTTCCTACATTTTTTTTATTAGATATTTGTCAACGAATTCAATGCCCATTTATAATGAGTAAAATTCCTTACGATGGCTTCATCTCGGAACTAAATTGAAAAAAATTCATGTCTCACATACGTTCATACTGACGAACGAATTTAAATTGAATATCAATTATGTCTGCAGTAAAGCATTCATTTATTCAATCGCTAAATGATATTCTTATAATTAAAAAGAAAGTAGATCATAGAGTGAAACTCTAACCCCTGATGGATTACAGCAAACATGAAAGTGTCCCATATTTGCAGAAAAAAATGTTGTGAATTGGATATATCATCAATAACAAAATTCAGAGGATCTTCTGATGGAAAAATAATTTTTAATTTTTTTTTTCACTTTTCGTTGCTCTCGAATAACCGAATCGAATATCCAATTTCTCTTCAATTACTTACCTGGAGGTGCTAATTCTTGAAATATTTGTATACACCTGAATATGGAATTTTTTGAGCTGAAAATCGCTGAAAATTTAGAGGAAAATTCTACAAAAAAGGGTTATTATTTGTTATCAAAACTGCGGATTATTTCTTTTTTTTTGTTGAAAAACATGAATCTTTTCTGCACCCCCCTTTTGCGCATAATTCTCGAACGCCTGATGATAAAGCACCGCGGTAAAAATATAAGGTCAAACAGTTGAGTTTTGATCATTATTCAAAGTATTTTAAAAAATAAATTAAAAAATTTCAGGTAGTATACTTTGACGCTGGTCAATTGCAAAAGTTAATGATTCACCAAAATTAATACTGTGATAGCTATTATGCTATATCCGAAACTACTTGATTCTGGCTGAAAATTAATTAAATTTGATTATAATCTAAATACGAAACATCGTTGAAATGACAGAATAAATTGATTTCGATCTGGTTTTTGTTTACGAGAATACCTAACTGGGTATAATTAAAAAATAATTCAATTTGCATTTTATTAACAATGAGATAATGTGAGTGGGCACTCGATAATAAAATATCAATTAATTACTTCAAGTATATTCAATACTAAATTTTGAATTATTATTTTTATTGTGAATCACTTAATGATTCTCATGATTTCCACTTTCTGATAATGATATGAGGATTTTATATCTAATACATTTCCAATCTCATGCTTTGTGGAAATATTTTCGATATGAATATAATTGAATTATATACTGCAATGTTAAAGAACTACCGGAAATTGACCAATTAAACGAAAAATTTTTTTATTAATACAAATTTATCGCCCTCTTTCCGATATAAAAAAAACACTTACGCCGAACCCTAATCGAGTCATCAAAATATTTTTTAAGTATTTTTGGTGATCGAGTTCAGTACTCGCCCCTAAATTATATTAAATGTCTTCTTTCGACTCGAAGTCGTAATTTGAGTTTAGGGAGGAGAAAATGTCGGCCGGAGCCATATCAGGAGAATATGGTGGTTGTTCGATAATAATTGTCGGGTTTTTGGCCGGAAATCTGTTTACAATGATAGCCTTGCGATACGGTAAGTTATCGTGGTGGAAAATCCACGAGTGCATAACACACCTGGGTGAAAATGAATCGAGTACTGTAAACAAAGTAAATGACAAAATCCGATTGAGTATAAAGGACAATTATGCCAACTTAGCTACAAAAACAATTTCGATAAGATTTTCCAACAGGTTTTTTAAATGATCAATTCTTCATCTTTCGTGACTGCATTGAGATCAAAATATTATTTCGAATAATCCATCCTGAAAAAATAGATCTATTGTTTTGAAGTGTTTTCTGTATAATTTCCGTACAATTATTTCGAACCATTTAACTGAGTTATTCATTGGCTTGACAAAAATCATCCATTTTCGAAAAGTCAGACATATGTCGAAGAAGGTTTGGAAAGCACTGATGTAAGGTCAGTCTGCTTTGGTTCGCTTGTTTACATTTATAGCCACAGTGGTCTCTAATCCAGGTAATGAACTGACCCAAGGCTTGTTAAATTGAAAGTAATACCAACTGAATGTTCTGGAAAATATCTTTGTATATCCCATTTTAGTATAACAAACGATTCTTTATATTTCAACCTATTTAATATTTATTTTTAGAGCATTTTATAGTATTAAAAAGCTTGACAATGAGTATTTCTGGTTCAAAATTGTGTGAATGAATATTATCTGCCCTTCGCAAATAAGAGACCTGTTTTTTTATGAATAGTTATACAGAATATTCGTTAGTATAAGATATATATATATTCTTTTGAACTTGAGCATTACAATTAATTTTTTATCTAACAATAAAGCATGTGTATGAAAAAAGTGTTAGCAGAGGTTAGTGTAACGGGGTACCATATAATTTGATATATGATACTAGAGCTTAGGGAAAAAACCTCAGCAAAAAAACCCTATCTCCCCGTTAGTGTTGTGATTTATGAAAATTGAAATTGTTAACAAAATATGCTGAAATATTAAATATTGAAGGGCATCTATTTCTTCATTATCGCTTCTTCCTTCAACAATCAGAGAAGTTTCTCCAAGGTACCCGAAACCCAATCTGGAAAAGGAAAAGGCAAAGGGAGAAAACGAACAAATTAAAAATGGAATATTCTATATTTTATTAAATAGATTTAAAACTCGCTACCCATTCTAAAAAAGATTCAGAAACATTATGAATAGCCCTAAAACCATCTTTGAATCTATATATGCGACAATTATTAACTAAATGATCTATGGATTCCTCTGCTTCCCCGCATTCACAACTAGGGCTCTCAACTGAGTTCCACCTGAAAAGATAAGATTTTCCAACAGGTTTTTTAAATGATCAATTCTTCATCTTTCGTGACTGCATTGAGATCAAAATATTATTTCGAATAATCCATCCTGAAAAAATAGATCTATTGTTTTGAAGTGTTTTCTGTATAATTTCCGTACAATTATTTCGAACCATATAACTGAGTTATTCATTGGCTTGACAAAAATCATCCATTTTCGAAAAGTCAGACATATGTCGAAGAAGGTTTGGAAAGCACTTATGTAAGGTCAAAAAGAATAGAACAAAAATCAAATTTTAATGCATTTATTCTTTAAATGAAATCAACATACCTGCATATCGAAACATATTCGAAGATATATATATGTCATTTGAGGACTAATTGCAAATTTAAACGTTTGTCATTTAGACTCGGCTAGAAATAGAAATACAGTGTGTGGATAAGTAAGGAACGAAATTCATAACTGCGTTATTAAATCTTTTCAAGCCAAATGCTTGGACGGGTCCATTTTAGTTCTTTATTAACCACCTTATGGCATACAAATTTTACTAATACGTCATCCAATTTTACATAGGGACGTTATAATTTTTTTTTCAAATGACCACCCCAATTTTTTTTTTGCTGCTTTATTAGACGGAGCAACTTACCTAAATGATTGTGTGAGAAATTCTTATGCCATAAGGTACATTGATTAGACTTGGGGGATCTCCCTACATTGGAGATGTGATCATTCTACATTGCGCTTGAATACCATATTTTGCACATTACTGGAAATGATAAGGCTGTATATTTGCTCTATTTGGACCGGAATGGTACATGACGATGCAAAACTGATAATTAATCGTACTCGGCGAAATTATTGCCAAGTTAATCAAGAATAATTTCCGCGATAAGTGATATCATACTTCTCTTACTAAATTGGGAGTCGATATAACACCCATTCATCAATTCCCAATCAATGAAAGATAATTTGTTTCCCAAATTTTGCATTGCAAAATCACACATCTAAGTTTGCGAAATATCGACTTTTAATCGCTTTTTTCCACGTAGATATAATGTTGCGGAAGATCATCGTAGGATGTTGAAATTATTGTCTATTTCCTCCATGTTGTTTCAGTTATACACTGATTTCATTGACGAAATTCTAGTCAAAGTCAGTTCTCTTTGTCCTTTGTGTAATAACATAACTTAGGAACTTGCTATTGCAAGGTAGATTTGAAGCTCAAATAAGAAATTTTGTTCTCTTAATATATCAAAAGGTTCAAGACCATCCAAAGAAATATAAATTTCAATGTATGCGATGAATTTCGTGGGACCCATTTAGGATTTTCAGAGAAATTAAGTTTTGCTTCGAAACGTTAATTTATAGAGTCACTATTTGAATAGGATTTTATTGCTAACATTTTCGATTTTCTCCGTTACAATGAACGTGAGAACTCATGGACTGAATGTTATTCCAGGTTATGTTCAATAAGGAAATGTCAAGTTTTTAAATTCAAGAAACTCAAAATGTCAAATTCAAACGTCAATTCTTTTTAAGCTTCTTTTCAAATGTTTAACATAGAGTATAACAAGAGCTCGTTGTTCATTTCCATAATTTCATCAGCAAAGATGATAAAATATTGGAGATAAGTATATAATATATTATAATGTTTTACTGAATAAGCGAACGCAAGGAGTTTATTAAATTAAACGCATTTTGTTACAGATTTATTTTATCTGATGAATGCTTGCCTTGTTTTCAAATTTCATTGTCGGTATATTCGATCGATATCAACTTTTGTTTTTAATCAACATTGTTTACTAAAAATATTCCATATGTTAATCTATTAAACGAATTCGTGGAATATGTGAGATAATGAGGTGCTTGAATCGAGTTTTTGCTAGTAGATATATGTTCTCATTATATGATTTCTGAAGTAAAATATGCGACAAATCTCTAATTGGGTCCATTTTTTTAACATCTTTTGGCGCTCTTGTTCCTCGGAACAGAGTGCTTATCAATTTGCCCAAGTGTCTGTAATTTTCGAATTTTTGGCTGAAAATGGTCTTAAACGATTTGGTTCGAATCACTTATCTAGAATCCGTGGTTGAAATCGATTCTGTCCGGCCGTCCGTTAACATGATAACTCTCGAAGTAATAATTTTCTCGACATAATTTTCAACTCTAATAATCTAATACTTTCGGAGATATGATTTTTCTCAATTTGAATAATACATCGTACTTCTATGGTTTCACAGAATGCGAATTCTATCTGTCTGTGTCTAGCGGTGTTCCCTGTTCATACATGTAATCTTATCTACCTTTACAGACATGTGAAATGTATTTCTGTTCTAACAAACAAAGTATGAGTGAATGCAAAATGACCAATTATAGGATTATACATAAGGATAGGGATTATAATTATCCCTACCCTAAAATTCCCTTGGATAATCCATATGATGAAGGAAATTTATAATTTGGTAAGTTTATCGAATTGGGTTCGGAATATCTTCAGTGAAAACAAAACTGGAATATTGGCTAAGTTTCAATTGATATAATATAATTCTCAGTGGAGATTTGAGGAATGAATATCTCGGAGAAGTTCGTTATTTAATTTTAATTTAGTTTCTTTTATGATGCAGTTCTATCATAAGAATCCATTGATATCATTCCCAACTCTTAGAAACCAATAATTTCGGAGATGAATTGTCAAAGTTTGAACTAGAGCGCCAATGCTCCTGTCCACAAGGCTTTCCCACCTTTTCTTTTAACGGTGGAATCAGACGACCTAGAGATATTTTTAATTTCTTCGATTGAAGTACTTACAAGTTTTTCTGCTGCAAGATTTCAAAGGTTAATTAACTGACAAAAAAATTAATGTGGTCATGGGATTCCAGTTAGGAACTGAGTTCCTTATATTACGTTATTTCTTCGTCTCGGACTGTAATTCGAAATGAAATCAGTCAGATGTCGCTGCTTTTTTGCGAGAACTTTCGGTACCTAATTTTGCGGCCAAGTTCTCGATTTAAACTCGACGGGATCAGTATTTCACGAGTTATTAGGAAAATATCGAAAAAATAAGACTAATACACTGGGCCAGTTTCATTCCAGTCGAACAGCGAAATGTCCATAGAATTCACAGAAATTTCGCTTTTCGACTGGCTGCGCACTCGCCTGCCCGTCTGTTATTAAATGCAGGTACACATAATCTCGTATATTATATAGAAATCGCGTGGAAAGGGCACTCGTCACGTGTGATAGTGGCGATATCTGACAAGTATCTCCTAAGGCAAGCCTCGGAAACTTCGTTCCAAAATCCAGAATACCGTGCAAGTTTATTTCTTAGGAAATATCGACTGAAACTGAGAAAAAAATCAGGATCTTCTCAAACTGAATGAGTCATCTTTTCATGAAATTAACAAACAAATCTACAGTTGAACTCGTGGTTGTGAGAAAATGATCATGGAGTAACAAGTTGTAATAAGTGCCTTCACGATCGTGTGAAATGTGCATAATTTCTCAGGCCTGATTGAGCAAATGTTTTCCATTCGAATCATATTATAATATATTCAATTGGATATGCTTAAGTGTATAATTGTGTATAATTATAATGCGAAATAATGAAGGATATCATAAAAGTTACATCCTGAAATGGAAATTTTCTTCGAGATTAAGGAAATACACAACCATCAACAAATATTCCGCGTGGCCGGGATAGATCGCCTCATCGCTCAGTGTTTCCCAAACCAAAGAGGAAGAGGTCATTCAAGGGCAGACACAATACCAGGGTTTCATGGTTATTACCAATCATCAGTGTGACTTAGCCAACACTGAATGACACCGAAGGTGTTCTAGGAAATGAATCCTTCCGAACTTCGACCCTCTGCGATGAAGAAACTTTGAGCGATCTTCAGCGTTGTTCATTCTTTCGCCGTAAGAGGGCCAGGGATGCTCGCAGGGATGGCAATGCCATCTACCTATATACGACCTTTACGGACTGAAAATGCCCGGCTTATTGTGGTTGGATAAACCACCAACCAGTGAACATTCAATGAGTATGATGAGTATGAGTTGATCTAGCCCGGCGACGCTGAATATTTGTTTATGGTTATAATCAATTAATATTTCAACTTGTCTTTTCTTAGTGATTGGCAATTAGCACAGTTCATCTCATTGAATGTCCCTCGAGTGGCCCTGGAGTATGGCCATATCTGATCGAATTAATTCTCAGTTGCTAGTGGAAAAAAACCTGCTAAATCCAGAATTTCGTAAGGACTGGAAAATTTCAAAATAACTATTTAAAAAAATTCTGTACTTTGCGAGAACTTTTATCACCTAATTTTACGTCTAGGTTCTAGATTAAAACGCGATGGGATCAGTATTTTTCGAGTTATTGGGAAAATATCGAAAAAATAAATCTAATCAAGTGGACCAGTTTCATTCTAGTCGATTAACGAAATATCCATAGAATTCACAGAATTTCCGTGATGTTCTATCGAACAGAGTTATTTCCGTCGACCAGAATGTGGTAGTTTCACGACAGATGTCGAACTATTGATAATCAATAAATTATATTTATAATTTTTTACTAAATATCAAATCGATCAAATTACTTAGTTTTGTGTCATGTGTCAAATTTCATCCAATCAACTCTGGATTACAGCGATAATACCCTACATGTGGTGTTTTTAGTTCGATAATCAATTATTGTATTGAAAATTATTAAACGTCAGATTGACAATCAATTTTTTGAAATCTACAAAGTAAAAAATTATCTTATCGAATATCCCTCGGGCCTTGATAAATACTCAAAATTTCGTCATAGAGAATCCTCCAAGTGTGTTGCTCAAGGATAATATTATTATCAAGCAACACGCTTTCAGCTCTATGACAAATATATATTCTCAAGGCCCTAGGCCTATTACTACTGATAATCGATTTTGATTTCAAAATTCTTTGCAGCGTTAGGCGAGTTCAATACCTCAATGTCTGACCACTCTGGCTATGAATTTGAACAAGTGCGCCAAAGCCGACATCCTACAATATGAAAATTCCCACCCTTTATCGAAACCCTTAGTTTAGATTGCTGGTAGTAAATTGTGATACACGAGTCAAAAGACCGATATCAAGGCAGCCAGATTGCATATTTTATCGCCAGTTACAAGAACCCATATCAAATCTAACCTGCACTCGAAGTCTTCAATTGGATATGTAATTCGATAGAAGTTCTCGTGATCTGCCATCAGTTTTGTACACCATACCATTCCAAGGGTTTATAATATGTATTAGAGGAATTCTAATGGCGTGAGATCAGGTGATTGTGCCGGTTATTCTAGCAATACTGGCATCCTTAAATACCCATAATGCTTTCGAGATTATGGCGGCAAAAAAAATCACCATATCTTACGCCATTATATTCCCTTTTGTGGAAATGTGTAAGTATGCGTACAAAATTAAACCAGTCATGTAGGTCTACTCGTTTCGGTCAAGCCTATGATTAGGATTAGAATAGTATATTCTAAAACAAGTTGCAGAATGGGCTGATATTTAAACACGAATGCGAAATTCGAAAACGAGCGACGAAGGAGTGAGTTTTCGTACGCATGAGTGTTGGAATTGCCTTCTGCAACGAGTATTAGACGATATTTTCTCTATTTCAGACAAGTTTTGTAAAATACTGTTGAAATTTAATGAAAAATTAGGATTATACATCCTAGTGACTTTTGTATTGTATCCTGGCAGTTGGTGTGACTGTTACGAAAGTTGACAGATCATGGAATTTGAATTGTACGTAGAGCATGGAGATCAGATTGAACAGTTTCCTAATATCATGAATGATTCAAAATTAGCAAGAAGGAAATTTCTAGTACCTTATTTTTATTTTTCGTCTATTTATTTTTCGTCTCAACAATTATTTCACCTTATCAAGATTATTTTGTATTGTCAATTGACGTGTGTTGAAATTTGATGGGATCGAATGTCAGTGCTGACTACCACAAAACGAAAAATATAACTAGAAACAATGCGGGAATGAGTTCATTCCAGCACTGTTTTTAGAGCTGGAATGAACTCATTACGATACTGAAATAGAGAAAATATTTTCATATAGGAATTTACATACAGTGCGGAAAAGCCAAATGGAATTAATTGATCTTCTTGCTTACTGTATATATTTATGGAGAATCCCGAAACACGTCAAATTCAAATTTTAAATTGTCATTCTTCTTCGTAAAAATGCTACTCCTACCTTCAACCCCCTTCGAAAGACAGGTACAACCCTAAATTTTTCAAATAGGAAGGAAGTATGGGCTTGTGACAAATCGTTGAAAAGGTCGCGTCATTCATTCAAGAATGTTATCACTTTCATGTTTATTGCGAAAATCAAATTAGAAAAAAATAAAATCAAGTGATTACCGAAATTTGATACATTATCAAAAACTAAAATGTAATCCAAAATGTAGCAAAAAAATTATGAATTTTAATGAAGTAGATGTTCAAAGTGTTCAACGGCGACGCCTTGGCAACATCCTAACCTCAAATAAAAATTTATTCAACGTCTCAGGAGTGATTGACCTAATCGCAAGCGTTATTCGATCTTTTAGGTCATGCAAATCAAAGGGTTTAGTTTTGTACACTTTGATCTTCACATATCCCCATAAAAAGAAATCTAATGGGTTAAGATGAGGGGACTGCGCTGGCCATTCGATCGTTCTTCGCCTTCCTATCCACCGATTTGGAAATATTGCGTCGAGGTACTGCCGAACATTGCGTTGGTAACAAGGGCGTAGCCAGGAATTAATTTCGGGGGGGGTTTTGGGGGTGTAAGGGTCACTTTCTGCAGCAAAAAAATTTTTTTTAAGGGAAAAATAACGTTTCGGGGGGGGGGGGGTTTGAACCTCCAAAACCCTCCCCCTGGCTACGCCCTTGGTTGGTAATGTAGTGATGCTCCATCCTGTTGGAACCATATCGTATTCCGCGGTACTTGAGGATTTCCTTGATCGGAATATAAATTTGCCAAAGTTGGAACGACATTTTGCTATCGCAGAAACCCTTATTGGATTGAAAATTTGACTTTTCGTCTCCCGACAAGTGCTTGACTTTTGGGAGAGAATTTTTGAAATTTTCATTGTTGAAAAATGAAAACATGAAGAAATTGAAATTAAGCCCATTGGTTTCACCTCGTTTTGTACCCATGTTCACTCACTTGAACGAATATTGTACATTATATAAATATTTCATTCTGATAACCCGAAATATCCATTTAATATTCAAATAATTTACAGATTGTTTGAAAGAGGAATTCGATATAGGCCATTAACAAAAATATTCGGAGTAATTTTCGTTATGGAACGTATGATATGTGTGGAGTGTAAAGACTGTAAAGTAACTGGATGTTGATAATTGCGACAATTTTGATAACAGAAACGGGTATTAGGTTGAGTAAAATTCCACAAAAATTGGTTAAGGCACTGACGTGAAGTCGGGAGCTTTTGCGCGCATGTTCTATTGTTGCCTTAGGATACACAACCTACCCTAAAAATTGCAAGTCGCTATGTCTTTCCGTTCTCAAGTAATCGTGAGATGAATAATATTTTTTGAATTTTTCTAGTGATATATATATATACAGGGTGAGTCTTTGACCACTCTCATCAAATGAAACACTTTTTGCATTTACCATTTTTCCAGATTCGGCTCAGGTAAAAAGTTACAAGCGTTTAAAGATTTCACAATGTGCTAATACACTCCCGCATATAAATTATCTATGACATTGTTGGCGGACGAGAATAAGGCACGGTAACGTGGTTTACAGCTTGATTCGGGATTCCAACGCTCAGGGATGGATCCATAAAAGTAGAGAAATTTCTGGAGTTTTCCATTTTAAAACATTCAATGAAGAATATCTCGAAAACGGTGCGTTTAAGGAGAAATGATGAAGAATAATATAATGTTCTAAAACGATGGAATATTCTTGAAATGACTCAAGAAAAACTTTATATGCTTTCTTTATGCTAATTTCGTTTAGTTTTATGAATCCACGAGTCCATAACTAGAAAACCAGTAGAAGTAGAAAATAACTAATATTTGGAAAATATGTATCATACTTATAGAAAACTTTACGCCAACATTCATTCTATTCGAAAAAATTATGTCAAAGCTACAAAATAAAAACTGATTTTTTTTCAAAATTTCAACAGCCTGTATCTTTTTACCTGAGCTGAATTTGGAAAAATGTTAAATGAAAAAAGTGTTTCATTTGATGAGAGGAATCTTTGGTTAAAATTAATGCAGTGATCAAAGACTCACCCTGTATGTATTTTTTTTTTCGTTATTCCGAAACCATCCGCCCTATTTTGCCCAATGATGAACCTAACCGAGATATGTATGTCCCAAACCTACTCTGAAAATATCAACTGTCTAGCTCATTCCGTTCGGGAGTTATCGTGTTAATTGCCGGACGGCCGGACATAATCGATTGTTACCACGGATTCTTGATCAGTGGGTCGAACCAAATCGTTTCGTCCAATAACAAACTCAACCGAGATATTTAACTCCTAAACCTACTCTGAAAAGTTCAACTGCCTAGCTCGTTCCGTTCGACAGTTATCATGTTAACGGACGGACGGCTGGCCGGACAGAATCGATTTTGACCACGGATTCTTGATCAGTGAGTTGATCCAAATTATTTGAGACCATTTTCAGCCAAAATTCGAAAATTACAGACCTTTGGGGAAATTGATAAGCACTCTGTTCCGAGGAAAAAGAGCGCCAAAAAAATAATATTTAGTTAGAATTCTCTCCTGGACCAATGTACGCTATTCGAAATATTCGATCAGTTGGTAAGCTAGGATCGAGAATTTAATCGAATAATAAGCCATTCGATTGTTGAAATCTCTGGAAACGTGACATTTCGATTCTTGAGATTATTCGATTGCGACCATCACTAGAAAGATAGTCTGCTTTATTTAAAGGCTGGATATACACAAGGTTGTATGATTATCTGTACAGGGTGAGCCACAGAAGTCCGAAAGGACACAGTGGTGTACGTAAAAATATTAAAAATAAGAATGAAGGTTGTTAAGTGAAGATAATAAACCGCAAGAAAATTCAATTAGGGCTGGAAATATTAGTCGTGATAATAGGGACGCGGAGGGTAGGTTTTTGGTGCGCTGTTCTATGAGCAGATAGACCTTAAGGTCGTAGTGCAACGTTACTCCCAACAAGAATATATAGATAGATACATAGATACATTTATTCAATTCAAAGTATAGAGATTTTTACAGAAAAAAATGTCAACAATACTTGCATTAAAGAAAACATGTTACTCCGGCTTTACAAAATTCAAAAAAATATTCTTGTATATAATAAGGCTCACATTTTACTATGCAAGAATTAATTCTCTTATGTAGTAATCATTGCAATGCATTCATTAGCTTCATGCACATATTATACATAGCAATCATTCTGTGTTACAGTCAACGTCAATATTGACTGTGTCATGTAATGCATGAAGTCAAATGGGTCCTTATGCCACTACAAACACAGAACTGTTTGTTTTCGACTCAGCAGTTAAATTATATATTTGATTGGACACCATACGCCACACAGCACTGTTCATTTCTGAACTAATAGTGGATGAATGTATTCGAATGGGACCTTATGCCACCCCAAACACTGCACTGTTCATTTTCGAACCAATAGTAAATGTATGTATGTGAGTTGGAACTAATCGTTTGATACTATTCTCGGCCAAAAAGTGTACCAGTTTTTTTTTGGACTCTTGTTTTTACTGTCGGGTTTAAATTCTTGGAAATATTGGGAATATTATGTTGTTTCCTGGAGCTAAGCAGCTTTGGGCGAGTTCAGTACCTGGATGGGTGACCGTTCTGGCTGTAAATTTGAACAGCGCACCAAAGCTCCTATCCACAGAGCTTTCCTACTTTTTCTTAGGAAATAATAAGATTTTGTGTGAAATCGGCAACGTTGTTCTCCTGTAGCGTACGGCAACCGTTGCCAACCTTTCAATACCGAATTCTCCTTCAAGCCTACACTTTTCGTAATCCTTCATAGTCGACATAAATAATTCATTTTCCACACAGCGCAGCGTTGTGAATCATAAACAATAATGGGAAAAGCGATTTCTTTTCCATCACACGCCGTTTGCATCGCTTTACCGTTTCTGCCTCTCCACAAACCTAATTTCGTACCATCGTCGTGGAATCCGACCTTGGATTAGACCGTCGTAATCGAGGCGAGAAGATATAATAAAACACAGATGATTTCACTTTCGTCATCGGGTAATTTTGTCTGGTACGTATCTGATCGGCCTACGCCCGCCGCCTTTATCGTGTTGAACGGGCTTAATGGAGGCGCCGTATTTAAAGCGGGAGCACGTAATGAATTGAATACGGATCTGGGGTGACGGGTGGCGGTCTTAATAGGAATTTGAGGGGGGTGACGTTTAGTATTTTAGGATATGCGGTGGGACAATTTGGGAATTAGGAAGTTTGAATTATCTTCAATTTAGGGCCTGTTTCACCACTTGCTGATAAAGTCCCGAATAAGCTATTCATAGCTTATCCAACAGATAACCCTGAAAATTGTGTTTCACACGTGGCGGATAGGTTAAACTAGCTGATAAACTCCTGGATAATTTAACACCTAGATGAAGCGGCCATTATATTTTTATTCGTTGTATAACCCAACTTTTATCCTGACAGGCGTCATTCATATGCGCAATGACATGTTACCAAGTGTATTTTGACAGGCGAAGATGGAATTTTTTCTTGACTGCTTTTGGAGCAGCAGCAGCTTATTTGTGTGAACATGGATCTTTTCGAGTTTTTAGAGGACGAATTTGACGATTTCCTTGCACGTATCTCACGTCCACGAAAGCGCCATGAAATTATATCTAGAGTTGATTTTGCTGAATACGACGAGGAAGAGTTTAGGTCCAGGTTTCAACTAACAAAGTTAACAGTTGACTATATATATTTTATAGAAGACGACATAAAAACAACAACCTAATAATGTCTAACCTAACCTCCTAAATTATTTACAAAACATTCTGATTCTATGCAACAATCATCTCAGAGACATAAATACACAAGTTACAAGGCCCCAACTTACGTTTGTTCAACCAGTAGCAAGCATAAATGCGACGTTGCCAAACACACCTCCCACTAAATTGTCAGATAGCTATCTAGTAGATATTTTATCCGGGACCCGCGTGGTGAAACCGAAAATAATTATCCGACAGATTTATCCACCAGATATTTTATCCGCTGGATTCATATCAGGGACTTTATCAGCAAGTGGTGAAACAGGCCCTGAGTGTCGATCGTTGCACGAGGAACTGTATGGACCGATATAATGAAGAATGGGAAAGGTTTAACGGGTAATTCCGCAAAAGGTGCAGAGATAAATCATTGTGCTGGTACTTGCTTTCATATTTTCCTTGGTTTCTTGGTTGCCCTGTTCTGAAGAAGCCAACTAGCAGAAACACGTGACGGCACGTACCAGCAGAATTATTTTTGGCGCTCTTATTCCTCGTAACAGAGTGCTTATCAATTTAATGGTTTCTTTCTGGGTTTTCTCTCCCAAACTCTTAATTATTTTGTGATTTGTTCCTGCGTAATGCGGCCCATACACATGCTACTTTTTCGGCGTTCTGGTAGCTGGCGTTTTACGAGCGTCCTAGACGCTCGTGGAATTATGACCACACACAAGCGTCTTAGTAGCTCGCCATTCGCTGACGCGAGAGGTGTGCAAAGCGTCGATTTTCAGCCATTGTTGACGTTCGCACACATACACAAGCGTTTTTCAAACGTTTTTCCGGCTATCCTGACGCTAAAATCAAACACGTCTGATCTTGGCGTCCGGCGTTGCGTTCTGCTCGGCGAATCGCCAGCGTGGCAGCGGATACACATACACAGGCTTTTTCGAGCGACTTTTGGGTGTTTTGGTCGCTAGCTGCCAGAACGCCGAAAAAGTAGCATGTGTATGGGCCGCATAAGAAACACGTTAAGCGTCTGAAGAAGGAGTCTGATATAGACTCCAAAACGTTACGTTACGATATAGTTGTTTCTTCGTTGATTTTGTTTCGTTGTTATTTGTTAGGCAACATTGTTCAATTTATTGCTTCTAACAAATATCTTGTGTTTCTTACGCAGAAGCAAATCACAAAATAATTAATTTTTTTATTTTATAGATATTTTTCAGAGTTTGGGAGAGAAAACCCAGAAAGAAACTGCTTATCAATTTGCCCAAATGTCTGTAATTTTCGATTTTTTTGTTGAAAATGGTCTTAAACGATTTGATTCGACTCACCGATCAAGAATCCGTGGTCGAAATCAATTCTGTCCGGCCGGTCCGGCTGGCAGTAGGCACGATAACTCTCGAACGAAAGGAGTTAGAGGATTGAAAATTGCAGGGTAGATTTGGATCTTTAATATCTCGGACAAGTTCGTGAACGCGAAATACACCGAGCGGTTTCGGAGTTATGGCCGTTTGTAGTAAAAACGAAAAAAAAAAATTTTTTTACATTACAACATACATTACATTACAGTTCCATCATAAGGATCTATTGATGTCAGTTTCAACTCTAACAAGCTAATACTTTCGGAGATATGATTTCAATAATACATCGTACTTCTATGTTTTCATAGAATGCGAGTTCTTATGTAATCATGTAATCTTATTTGTTTATATAATTCGTACTTTCGAGAATATTTTGTGTGGGAAACAAGGTTCCGCATCTTGAACTCGTGAATATATAACTGTTTTGATACCAAAAATAATATTGACTTGTTGCATATTGAATAATTTATGTGCAAATATTGGGGATGATATTTCAGAAGATTTAGAATTGGATCATTTTAATGATGGTTTAAGAAGGCAATGAGAAAGAACAATATACTGGAATCATCAAAAGAAATTACTGTTCGGTGACCACCGAGTTTAATATTACCTTTTACTTCCTTAAGTAGTGAGGCATGTTCCTATATACAGTATTTACATAATGTTGCTAGCAAAAAAAATGCTGAGATACTGATATACATTTGTGTATCGAATATTCTTTCTTGAGTTAAGGTTCATAATACAGAATGAATATGTTAGTGGTGAGAACTATCAAATTATGAAAAGAGGATTGTATTTTATCAATATATTTTGAACTATTAAAATAATTTGTTCGTCAGCTTATACCTATTCAAATAGCAGGAATATATGGACAATCTGCTGTGATTGTCTCCAGCCTTGCTCTAGACATTTCGATGATACTTTCCATAGGTATATTTCGAGTTGTAAAAACTATGCACCGAGTGTAAGTTGCAACAACCCATTCCACGAGGTTAAATGATTGCAGATTGCTCATTTAATCTTGATAAATAAACTATTATTTGAATTTAATATCTTTTATGGTGCAGTTCTATTATAGGAATCCATTGATATCATTCCCAACTCTGAGAAACCAATACTTTCGGAGATATGGTTTGTCAAAAATTGAACAAGAGTGCCAAAGCTCCTGCAACAGGGCTTTCCCCCTTTATTTGCGGAATTACCGGTTAAACCTTTCCCACGTAGTTTGAGCGTCATCTGTCATTTAGGGTCTGTTTCACAAATTGCTGATAAAGTCCCGTATATGCTTAACAAACAGATATCCCTAAAAATTGTGTTTCACACGTGTCGGATAGGTTGAACTGGCCGATAAACGTCCGGATTATTGAGCACAATGTATCCAGCGGATATATCGCAAAAATTAGCGTGTCAGCATTTTATAATTATTTACCAAGTTTTAATTGGATTGGATCTGTATTTTTTGAGTTATTGCGGAAATAACAAGAAAATTTCAGATGGATGAACTTCAATACCGTTATGTCTATTAACGAACTTAACTGTCGCATTCGGATGCGCAACTTATGCTGCAAACTTCAAGTCACTATCTCTTTACATTCGAAAGGTATCGTGGCAACCATCACACATCAAGCTACTGAACTCGACCAAGGCTGCTCGCCATTTTTCAATATCTCCAACAATTTAGATGCGATCGTGTTCAAATTCAGAACTTCGCTGTAAAATTAGTTTTTGAATGGTCTCGCGAAATTACAGCGATATCGGACGAACAGTTCTTGAGATACAGAAGTTTTTTCACTTATTTCTTTAAAATTTTCTATAGTGATACAATCCATACGAAATTTCGCAAAAATTTGCGCGTCGGCATTCTAAATCAAATTACCATGTATGAATTGGATCGTATTCGTAGTTTTCAATTTATTGAGGAAAATATAACAAAATAAAACTAGGTTTTGAAGGTTTGATTTCAGATACAGAATTTTTCTTAAAGATTTGTGTAATTCATTGGAATATTTCCCGATTGAGTTAATAAAGTCGAATTGACGTTACCATAACGGATTCATGGAATCAAGAATATGATGATGTCATTTCCATGGTTTTTTCACAGCCATGGAGGAATGTTTTCGCTGTGCAATTATCGCTACACGATGTGATTACCGCTGTAATTTTTCGGTAATTCCAATTACGAGAGGTTTATGACATGAGGGAAATAGTCGAAATAATTTGATTTCCTCTGTGAAAACAAATAATGAAAACATGCTCGTTTGCAATGCGAAAAAACCTAATTTCCTATTTGACATGTACAAATTGGGAACATAAAAATAGAAACAAATATTTTAATTTTAGTCACTGAAGCTCCATAGCCAAAGAAGAACGTTAATAAACCGAATTAAACTCAGAAATTTACTTAATATTATCGATATGTCTATAGAAAATAATTAGGTTAGTTGTTAGGTACTTTGCTTATAGGTGGCGCGTCCAAATACGACGGATAAGTTCGTTAATGGGCATAATAGGCCAAACGGTTTCCGAGTACTAATTTTGTTTTCAACCAATATAGGTCCGATCGAATTGAAACTTGGTAACTAGTTGTAGAACACTGAGACAAAGATGAATGTGAAATTTTGTGAGGATCGTATCTCTACAAAATTTTTAAAAAACTATAAAGGAATATAATTTATCTCCGATACCTTGAGAACGGAAGGAGACAGCGACTTGCAATTTTTAGGGTAGGTTCATCATCAAAATGCATCGTTGAGTTTGTTAATAGGCATAATCGGCCGAATTGTTTTGGAGTTATACCCATCTGAATTTTTGTTGTTATTTCCTCAATAACTCAAAAAAACGAGTCCCATCCAATTCAAACATGATAATTTGTTGTTGAATGCCGACGCGCTAATTTTTGCGAAATTTCGTGAATATCGTAATACTAGAAAAACAAATAAAATAAGTTTTTTTTCTGTGCGAGAAAAGCTCCTAATTGTTCGTCAGTGCTTTTCTCAATTTGAGTTCATGTTGATTTACCTTATATCATATAGACCACATTAGTTAGGTTAAAATCATTCGCTTGGCGGTCATATTCAAATTTTTTAACAAGGAATTTCAACTTTGAGATGAAACCACCCTATTTAAAAGAGAATGTTAGTACAGAGACAACAAGTATTGGGTACCTTCATCATTAGTGCATGTTTTCATGTTATTTCCACATTAAAATCTACTTCTATTTGTTCTTAAATCAAAATTGAAACCAGTGTGTATAGTTCGAAATATTTCAGTATGTCGAAGATGACTTCTGTTGTACGTCATTACACGGCCGATTTAGGGGTATGTTATTATTTTTGACTGATTTCGAGTGAGCTTAGACATACGTCAATCGATTTTCGTGAACACTTCTATATTTATTAATTATTTTGGAAATATACAATTTTGCTATGAAAACTTGATTCTAGATGGTTGAGAAAGGTTCACAGAATCTATTTCAACCGAAATAAACCTTAAGAAATTAGCCAAAGTATCTAAAAACATGCGAGAAATTCGCGTAAATTTTAGGTCCATAAGAAATGCATGGGGAATTCAGTGCTCGGATCCACGGATGGATCGTAATTCAAATTTCCCGCCTAACCTAACTAATGTGGTCTATGTCTATAGACCCCGCGGCAAGTTACAGAAGCATACATTAGGTCTGCCCCCTATACAGTCCGCTCTTTTGTAATGTAACACTAATGACCCCAGTATTCAGGTCAAACTTAACGTGGCTTGACTAGATCAGGATCTCCGTGTTGCTTCCGCATCATCAGTCCAACGAAAGTGAAAAGGGACCATCCGCTCGTGGAAATTGCTCGGTCAATAATGATCGACCGAATTACAACCAAACGATTAGGCTCGGTTAGCAACAGTGTCGGCCTGCGAGAGTCAATGGCCGGTTTCGGTGTCATGAGCGGACTAAAATAATTTTTCCAAATGTTTAATCTTTCAACATTGCAGTCAGTGCGATGGTTGGTCTGGAGACTGTCAAACGGGTCTTTCCTTCGGAACACCACATTTTCAAATTGACTTTACTCACGCACGGCAGCCATTTCTTATGACATTGACAGTTGTATTTGTCAATGTCTACCATTTAATCATAGGAAGGTACACGCTTCAACAAAGATTACAAATAATCCAAATTTGTTATGAAAAATCGCGATCTGTTACTCTAACTTTACGTGCTTTAACTTAAATTTTTGGTCGTTATAATAGTCCGGATAAAAGAACAATTGACCGTTTAGTGAATAAGTCTGAAACAAATTTTACACTACATGATGTTACAGTGCCAGTGAGACAAAGAAATGCAAGAAGTGAGGAGAATATTGCTGCCGTACGTGAAAATGTTCGTGAAGACCAAAATTGATCGATTTCTCGTCGTTCATAAATACTAGGCATCCGCCAGACGTCTTTGTGGCGAATTTTACGAAAAGACCTTGGTTTACATCCATACAAAAATGTTTTAACCCAAGAACTCAAACCGACTGATCATTTAAAGCGTCGTATATTCAGTAATTTGGTGATTCGATCATTTCAAGAAATGGACCGATAAATTATCGGCCTCGCACGGCAGCCATTTTTATTTGTGACATTGACAGTTGTATTTGTCAATGTCTACCATTTAATCATGAAAAGGTACACGCTTCAACAACGTTTACAAATAATCCAAATTTATTATGAAAAATCACCATCTGTTACTGTAACTTTACGTGCTTTAACTTCAATTTTTGGTCGTTATAATCGTCCGGATAAAAGAACAATTGAGCATTTAGCGAAGAAGTTTGAAACAAATTTTACACTTTATGATGTTACAGTGCCAGTGAGATAAGGAAATTCAAGAAGTGAAGAGAATATTGCTGGCGTACATGAAAGTGTTCGTAAATTTCTCGTCGTTCATAAGAACTAACCAATGTTGACTGATTTTTTTTTTGGCCTGAATTGGTTCCTCTTGATTTGCAGCACATGTGGTTTCAACAGGATGGTGCCACTTGTCATACTGCCAATGACACAATGACTTTATTGAAAACAAAATTCGGTGATTCGATTATAAGAAATGGACTGATAAATTATCCGACTCGTTCCTGCAATTTAACTCCATAAGACTTCTTTCTTTGGGGTTACATTAAGTCATTGGTTTACAGCAATCATCCAGCAAATTTAGACGATTTACAGATCAATATTGAACGAGTTATTGCTAATACACGACCTGATTTGTGCGACAGAGTCATGTGGAAAATTGGGTTCAACGATTTCATTCCTGCCAGCGTTTCTGTGGTGGACATTTGAATTATGTTTTGTTTCAACTGTTTAGCTCATTCCTTTCGAGAGTTATCGAGCCTACATCCGGTTGACCGGACAGAATCAATTTCGACCACGAATTCTTGATCAGTGAGTCGAACCAAATCGTTCAAGACCAATTTCATACAAAAAATTGAAAATTACATACATTTGGGCAAATTGATAAGCACTCCTGTTCCGAGGAACAAGAAGACCAAAAGACACACGGTAAAATTCATTGATTTTCATCAACAAATATTCCCCGTGAGCCAGGCTAGGTCACCTCATCGCTCAGTGTTCCGCCGAAGGGGAAAGCGTCATTCAGGGACAGATACAAACCGGTTTTATGTTCCTAGAAATTCTTTGAGTGTCATTCAGTGTGGCGAAGTTACGCTGACGATTGGTAATAACCATGGATCGGTTCGTATCTGCCCCTGGATGACGCGCTTCCTCTTTTGGGGAACACTGAGCGATGAGGTGGCCTAGACCGGCTCACGGAGAATATTGGTTGATGGTTGAATCAATGAATATTTCACCGTGTGTCTTAACCCGAATCTACAATGTATAATATTTGAAATTGTTCATTTATTCGTGAAATTTGAGGTTGACCAAAAGCGACATTCAACCACAAAACTTCTTTCTTCTACAGCACACAGTTCCCTCGTATGAAGGTGGCCTTAGAACGAGCCCGTCCGACGCTGTCCACATTCATATCACCGCACGAACAGAGTACTTAAGGTTTGAAAATAGATTCGGATATGCGTAACTGAACGATCATGTGACCAACCGCTCAATCCAGTCTTGTAATCGCGAACGGAAAAATTATTTGTAAAATTTACGACGGTGTTGTCGGGCCTGATGGGCACTTAAAGGATGGGGCTAAACACTGTTAACTTCTATGGTTGATAGTTGAAGAAGCCATCCGACCAGCTAGTTGTTCTGATCCGTCCTATTGTTGGTGGGATCATGGTGGGCGTTAGGAGGGAGTTGGCGATTCAAAGGGTCGAACACGGGTAGACATATATTATTTCGCCTGAATAACTATAGTCCATTCACTTTTATAAAGTCTCCCGGCTGGCCATGACACATTTCACCGTGTATATTTTGAAAAGGTTATGCTCATTTTCCTGTTGTTACTATGAAAATATTTCACTTAAAACTGGTTGGAAGATTCACTTATGCTATTTTCGGAAATCAAGAATCAAGTGTTGAAATTTTAATGAAAAATAATAGATACAGTAGTCCGCTACTATTTGATAGTTCATTTGAAAAAAGAATAAAAGTACCTGAATAACCTGGCAGGGAAACTTCTAAACGAACAGACGTACCTATGGCATTCCCCACTCTTCGAAATTCTCAAGAAATAAGCCTACAGAAGACATTTAAATACCTTGTTGCACAACTTGAAATACACCAGTTTCAAAACTTAGTAGTACTACGAAACCCTAGTCACTGTTAAACCTTAATAAAATATAGTGATAGGATAGGAAACTAAGTAATTTCATTCGAGAGTTCAACATGTCCTAAGACAGAATGAAGTTTTCCTATTGCAGATTTCAGTTCTGTATAGCACTAGCTGATACTTTGTCTGTGCTTCCTCAAAACTGCTTTCGGCATTTTCAATGCGAAAAGTTCTTTTTTATTCGAAGATATTGATCGGTGATGATATCTTGTCTAAGATGGAACATTATGTTGATTGTTGAGAGTAGAAATTGGCCACGTCTCAGAGAATTGGTTTGACATTGACGATATTTCAGGAGTGTCAACCTGCCTTAGTTTTAGTTACAAGAACGTGATAGACCTAAATCATGGCCAACCGGGAGACTTTATGAAAGTGAATGGAGTATACCTCTTAAGTTTTTAATACAGCTTGGTAAAGGAGCCTGCTATAGATGTGTATTGCACAGTACTTTGTTCGATCCCTAGAACGATGCGAAGAGGGGTACTGATCAAATATTTCCGTAAGATCATGATTTCATTAACGTCTAGGAAAATTGCAGCTCCGAAAAATGAGATAATTCGGGGGAAAACTAACATTTTCATCAGTTCCCAGAAGAAAGGTCGGAAACTTGTTCTATGGCCAGTTGCAACATTTGATGAGCAACCGAACAGAATTTGTGATTACAGGAAATGAAAGATAACTACGTTTTCCGGTAGAGTGTACAACGTTAATCATCAAATAGAACGTCTGATAGTTTTGACGTAATTTGAGACGTCAGGACAACCTCAGGCAATGAATATCTGTGGTGGATGACTAGAGGGAAAACATATAATAGCGAAACCGCTTTCCCGATTAAACCTTTTGATAATATAATCGTTATATAGGGCAACACCTCCTACATTGAAGGCCAGTCATCAAAACCAATATGACCGCCAACTTGAATGGAGAAAAGGCGGTAAATTCAAAAATTGGATTATAGGATTTTTCACATATTCAAACATGTTGATTAATTATGCATGTCATGCAATAATGAGATGATATTATTTAATAGCGCACCTATATTTTCCATTGGTCCACTATTGGATGATTTTGAATCTTAAGAAAAATAGCATAATCTTCGTGATACTCAAGTGATGCCCTAGGACCATGTTCCATAAGGGCTACTACCACTGTGGTTTGATTAAAAATGTTCAGCACTAGTTTTACATTATGCTTTTCAATTGATGTTGGATGTGCGGATATGGTAGGTCTACCAGTTATTTCTTATATTTTTCAAGGGATGAACTGAGTCGACAGCATGAAAAAGGGTATTTTATTATCAGAAGGATGATTATATAGAATAATGCAATTTCTCGCATCTCAGTCGCCATATACTCCTATTCTGCCAATCTCGGTCTTGCAAACCTCTCCTATACATTTCTTCCTGAACTCCTTTCCTCCACGTTCTTCTGGGTATTCCTCTTCTTTTTTGCGGAGGGCCCAGTATATCAGTATATCTGATTCTTGACTGCGTATCTGACATTGTAGGAAATAAATAAAACCAAGTTAATAACTGTTTTATGATGACAATAATTTTAGATGTAATTTCAATATAATTACTCAGTCTCGAAAATTGATCTGACCAAGTTGTCTTGAGAAAGATCTTAACCAAGATCGAAACGTCGACTTCCTGGAATTGATCGTTTTATTTGCCCAGTCCTGAAGCCAATAATCATCCACCAACTCATAAATTAATAGGACAATAGAAGTCAAATATAATATATTTGTTTTTGAGGTGTTTATGGTCATACCCCACTCTATATATGCATCATCTAATTGTCTCAACATTTAATAAATATCTTAATCGAATTTACCATGGTAAATTCGATTCGAGTTTCCAATACAGGAGAATGGACAATAGAACATATGCGCAAAAGCTTCTGACTTCACGTCAATGCTTGAACCAATAGCCGTATATTGGTGAATGTGATATAATAAATATGATGAAAAAATTGTACTTCCGATTCTTATAACAAAAGCAGAAAGAAGAGCACTTGATATAAAAACATTTTTCTCGAAATATTCAGGTCATCACTCCTTATAGTTGCCATTAAGAACGGCAGGATTTCCTGGCCCTGCTGAATGAAGCAGGCTGTTACCATTAAAGCCTTCTCATGTTTTTCTACTTTTGTATCATTTTATTTCTTTACGTCGGCTTCTCAGCTTTTATGGGACAAGAAAGAATATTGTGAAGGGGGACCTCCACTGTAATTGATTAAGGTTTAATAGTAGGATAATATGGGAATTATAATGCCTTCTATATTAAGACAGAAGAATATTTTGTTTTCCTTTGGCATATTGTTAATTGATAACGCTATCTGATCGAACCAAAAATACTATTGCATTTTATTTAGCTTCAGTATTTTCTCCAATAATAAACCTGTGTAAATTTTTGCAATGTTTCCAAACATTGGTTGAAATTGTACAACTTTAAGACTCGTATGTGTGCCTGGTGATAATAATAATAATGAAGGTCTTTATTAGTTCATCCTTTAGTACAGACATATTGTTACTTAATAATAGGGCGAGGTTCAAGTATCGCACACAGAAAAATATCATGTAAATGTGTGTCAGAAGTAAACTTCATTGAAAACAGTTATTTAACACTATCATTCAATACATTTTCCAATATTCCAAAAATTCAATTATTGAAATTTCAAGAAATGATCCTTTCAGTGATATCCTGTTTTTGTCAAAATTTGTATGAGATTATAGACACTACATTTTGCGCGCAAGTTCTGGGGGAACATCGCGTTATCATATTGTCCAAATGTCTGTAATTTTCGATTTTTTGCCGAAAATGGTTTCAAACGATTGGGTTCGACTTCCTGATGAAGAATTAGAGGTCAAATTTGATACTGTCCGGCAGGCTGTCTAGCCGTCCGGTCGTTGCCACGATATCTTGAGAACGGAAAGAGATAGCGACTTGAAATTTTCAGGGTAGGTGGCGCGTCCCAATACTACGAACAAGTTTGTTAATTGGCACAATAGGCTGTGTGGTTTCTGACTTATCATTTTGTTTTCAACCAATACAGATCCGATCGAACTAAAACTTGGTGAGTAATAATTGTAGAATACTGACTTAAAGAGGTATGTGCAATTTTATGAAAATCGTATCACTAGGAAATGAAAAAAAAATTTTTAAATATGATGCATCTCACGATAACTTGAGAACAGAAAGTTATAGCGACTTGCGATTTTAAAGATATGTTGAGCATCCAAATACAAATGTAGGGTTCGTTCATAGGCGTAATCGGCCAAACAGTTCTGGAGTTGCACCTGTCTGAAATCATTGAAAATATAAGAAAAAAATCTATATCTCAAGAACTATCCGTCTGATATCGCTGTAATTTCGCGGAAGGCTTCAAAACCTAACTCTACAGCCAAGTTGTTAGTTTGAACATGATCAGATCTCTATTGTTGGAGATCCGCGCAGACTTGTGTGAGTTCCAATATTTTAAAAGAATTAAAATCTCATACTTGAATAAATACGGATGTATGCATTTTTTCCCATCTATTATTAGATGTTTAATGAATTCCTATTCCGATAGAATACATATGTCAGAATTAAAAATTCTTTGATCTCAGACGATTATCCCATTATTCAAGTAGGTATTTAAAATGGTACTTAATGTATTCATATCTTATAAACGCTGAGAAAACGGTCTATGTCGATGGTAAATTCGATTAGGAGTGTCCAAGATTTGAGAAAATAATAATAACCAGTATATTTGCTCGCCTAAACATGTCATGAATGATGACTCAAACTGCTCACACACTAACGTTCCATTGGAGCATTGTCATGAAACAATCTGAAACAGGATCTACGGATTCCATTGCAACAAAGATAAATCAACCATGTCTATTATTACATTGACTTCTGAATTGTCGACCCATATTTAAATGAATTATTATTTAGATTCAAGAACACGACTGAATTGGCGCAACCTTGTTATGAGAGTGGAAAGAAAATGCAATATATATGCCAAGTTCCAAACTATTTTTATAATCTTGCATTTTATTATATCCGTAGGCGTGAAATCAATTCAATACAATTGCCTGAATTTTCACTTTCATCGCAGAAAATAGAATATTTGTTGTGACAGTTGTCAGTTGACAGCTTTAATATTATTCGATGTTAAGCTTGATCACTGATTTATATTAATTTCTCCATGGAGCTCGTTTAAGCATGCTATAATTGATGCTGAAATACTTTTGCACGGTTAAAATTGAAGCGATTAGTTAGTACATTTGGAACTAGCTCTCTATATGCTCTGCTGCTGTATGTACCTTGTTGCACTCGTGAATTTTTCTCGCCTATTTTCAGATGCTGCGGCAAATTTCCTAAAATTTATTTCTGTTGAAAAACATTCACCTTTCTCAATGAGCTAAAATCAATTTTTAAAATAAAATTATTAATTTGCAATACAACTAATGAACATAAAATTGGTGGCAAATTCGATGACGTCTCAGCTCGCTCGAGATCTACCAGAAAAATAGAACTTTCTATTATACAGGGTGAGTCTTTGACCACTGCATTAATTTTAACCAAAGATTCCTCTCATCAAATGAAACACTTTTTTCGTCTAACATTTTTCCAAATTCAGCTCAGGTAAAAAAGATACAGGCTGTTGAAATTTTGAAAATAAATCAGTTTTTATTTTGTAGCTTTGACATCCTTTTTTCGAATAAAATGAATGTTGGCGTAAAGTTTCCTATAACTATGATACATATTCTCCAAATAGTAGTTATTATCTACTTCTACTGGTTTTCTAGTTATGGACTCGTGGATTCATAAAACTAAACGAAATTAGCAAAAAGAAAGCATATAAAGTTTTTCTTGAGTCATTTCTAGAATATTCCATCGTTATAGAACATTATATTATTCTTCATAATTTCTCCTTAAACGCACCGTTTTCGAGATATTCTTCATTGAATGTTTTAAAATGGAAAACTCCAGAAATTTCACTACTTTTATGGATCCGTCCCTGAGTGTTGGAATCCCGAATTAAGCTGTAAACCACGTTACCATGCCTTATTCTCGTCCGCCAACAATGTCATAGATAATTTATATGCGGGAGTGTATTAGCACATTGTGAAATCTTTAAACGCTTGTAACTTTTTACCTAAGCCGAATCTGGAAAAATGGTAAATGAAAAAAGTGTTTCATTTGATGAGAGGAATCTTTGGTTAAAATTAATGCAGTGGTCAAAGACTCACCCTGTATAACGTAATGTATGTAATGTAGAGTTTTATGGTCACAAAAAATAACATAACCCTAAATGATGCACATAATATAAATCATCTACAACATACATAACTTATTCGAAGAACAATGTTTTCAATTTTGATTTAAGAAAGGTTTCAATTATGATTAAGGATAAGTAGATTTTGATGTGAAATTAACATGAAAAAACGCACTAATTATGAAGGTACCCAATATTTGATGTCTTTTCATTAACATTCAGCTTTAAAAAGCGTGGTTTCATCTCAAATCTCCTTAGACGTCCATAAGAAAATTGAATATGGATCCTTTGGCAAGAGAATGCCTCTAACCTATCTAATGTGTATATATATATAATCTTTAAGATACCACTAAACAAGGTAATTTTTTTTAAGATTTGTTCGTTTTATCATAAAACCGAGACAAGACAATTCAATGGTGGAATGCGTCAATATCAGTAGCGAATGAAGTCATGTCTTATCACGATACATGAAAAACATAATTTGTTTGTCAGTGTTCAACATTCTTGGTGCTCGGAATTGCGCGAAATGTATACTGAAAACTGTTCGAAAAAGTGGGAGAGCTCTGTGGACAGGAGCTTTGGTGCGCTGCTCAAATGTAAAGCCAGAGCGGCCATCCATCCATGTATTGATCTCGGCCAAAGCTGTTTAGCTCCAAAAAAAAAATTTTCCCAATATGAATATTAAATCCGACTCTAAAAACAAACCTCCAAAAAGAACTGATCGTCTTTTACGCCGCGAATGGTCTCAAATGAATAGTTTCGACCCAAATACATACATCCACTGTTGGTTCGAAAATAAACAGGACTGTGTCTGTGGAAACTCAAAATATTGATGGGCATTTATTTCTTGATAATGGATTCCTTCATCAAAAAACAGAGAAGTTTCTCCAAAGTACCCAAAATTCATTTGAAAAACGGAAAGACCAGAGGAGAAAAACGAACAAATGAAAATAATACATAACCTTTCAAACGTCCCCTCTCACAAATATACTCATGCCGCCTGGATCTCTTGAAGAAGAATCACCTCCGCTAATTTTCGAATATATTCACTCTCAGAAATCCCCTCAATATTTGAATTAAATGAGGAAAATGCGGTTGCTCATAAGGCCAGTAGGGTTGTTTTCAAAACCAGGTAAAACAAGCGATGATTATTCAGAACTTCAGATGTTCGAATACTGCTACAGGACCCTAATGTAGGGCTATTATCTCCCATAGATATATGATGCTTTTCTCGCAGTTATTATTTCTATCTTCACCAATATAGATCCGATCGAGTTCAAATCTAGAACATCATTGTATAATAGGCGTTTTGAAGGCTCTCGTAGAATTTCAACGATATCTGACTGATAGATATCTGATATATATATATATATACAGGGTGAGTCTTTGACCACTGCATTAATTTTAACCAAAGATTCCTCTCATCAAATGAAACACTTATTTCATTTACCATTTTTCCAGATTCGGCTCAGGTAAAAAGTTACAAGAGTTTAAAGATTTCACAATGTGCTAATACACTCCCGTATATAAATTATCTATGACATTGTTGGCGGACGAGAATAAGGCATGGTAACGTGGTTTACAGCTTGATTCGGGATTCCAACGCTCAGGGACGGATCCATAAAAGTAGTGAAATTTCTGGAGTTTTCCATTTTAAAACATTCAATGAAGAATATCTCGAAAACGGTGCGTTTAAGGAGAAATGATGAAGAATAATATAATGTTCTTAAACGATGGAATATTCTTGAAATGACTCAAGAAAGACTTTATATGCTTTCTTTATGCTAATTTCGTTTAGTTTTATGAATCCACGAGTCCATAAGTAGAAAACCAGTAGAAGTAGAAAATAACTAATATTTGGAAAATATGTTTCATAGTTATAGGAAACTTTACGCCAACATTCATTTTATTCGAAAAAAGGATGTCAAAGCTACAAATTAAAAACTGATTTTTTTTCAAAATTTCAACAGCCTGTATCTTTTTACCTGAGCTGAATTTGGAAAAATGTTAAATGAAAAAAGTGTTTCATTTGATGAGAGAAATCTTTGGTTAAAATTAATGCAGTGGTCAAAGACTCACCCTGTATATATATATATTTTTTTATTTTACAGCCAAGCGATCCTCACAAAATTCGGCATACGTCTTCGTGTTGGTATTTTTCAACTAATTATCGTGCTTTCATCCGATCAGATTAGTATTTTTCGAGTTATCGGGAAAACAAAATTTCAAATGGCTATAATTCTGAAACTACTCGTTGGATTTTACCCATTAACGAACTTATTCGGCGCATTAGGACTCCAAACCTACCTTGAAAATTTCAACTCTCTGACTCATTGCGTTCGAGCGTAATCGTGCTGACGGCCGGCCGGACATAATCAATTCTGACCGGGGATTCTTTATCAGTGAGTCGAAACTAATCGTTTAAGACCATTCTCGGACAAACATTCGAAAATTACAGACATTTGGACGAATTGATAGGAACTCTGGTCATAGAACAGCGTGCCAAAAACAGTTTTATGCCTATTTCAATGTTTAAAATTTTTGAATGAAATCTATCGAGAAGGATAGGTTATTACGTTGAACTTCAAGCTAGAATTATTTATACGTAGTAGATTAGGTATTGTTATTTTCACCGCAACCTCCTCAGTGTATGAATAAACATTGAGAGAATTATGTTATGTAATTTTGCGATATTCAGAGAATGTCATCGTTCCTCACAATTTCTCAGAAATCTTATATGAATTTGGATAATTATTTGTTCGCGTTAGTATGCATATTATGTACATTCATATTGAACTCATATCTTTGCTCACAGGAGGTATAAAAATACTTTTTTTTTATCTTGTTATGCAATCATTTCCGTGAGTGTACGATAAATTCTCAATTTGAGATATATTTGAGACTGTAGCGGAATAAAGCTGCAAAGTTTTACACAAAGTTTCAATGTGTCCTTACCGCGATAAACCACTTCCCTCTATTCTTCATTCAAATCTGCTGCTCTATTGCCTTTTTCTTATTTTGCTCACTCTCGAACTACTGAAAATTCTTGAAAAGCACTGACGTGAATTCAGGAGCTTTTGCGGGTTATGCCTAAATTATAAAATAAAAATTTATTTTTTTTTAAATATTTATATTTTATTTTTCTAGTGATACGATCCTCAGTGAGTTTCTTAATAATTAGTGCGTTGGTATACTACAAGTATTCACCTAGTTTGAATTGGATCGAATTTGTATTTTTCGAGTTGTTGAGGAAATAACAAAAAAAAAATCAGATCGGTATAATTCCGAAAACTGATTATGCCCATTAACGAACTTGATACTTGCATTTGGATGCGGAGCCTACCTCGAAAATCGAAAGTTGCTTTATCTTCTGGTATGAAAGTTATCGTGGCAACGGTCCCCCATCCAGTTTTTCTCAATTTTTCCAATAAAATAGATATGATTGTATTCAAATTTGAAACACGGCTGTAACATTAGGTTTTGAAGGGCCTCGCAAAATTTTGGTGATATCGGACGGATAGTACCAGAGATACAGAATATTTTTTATAATTTTTTCTTTAATTTTCTAGTGATTCGATCCTCATGAAATTTCGCATAAGTCTTTGTGTGGACATTTTACAATTAGTTACCGAGTTTCAATTTGATCGGATATAGATATCGGACGGATACTCTCTGAGATTCATAATTTTCGCGTCCGCATTCTACAACTAATTTCCGAGTTTAAATTGGATCGGATCCGTAGTTTTAGAGTTAATGAGGAAATAAAAATAAAGTTTCAGGTGGGTATAACTATAAAACCTTTTGACCGATTATGCCTATTAATGATCTTAATTGTCTTATCCTACCCTCAATTTGCAGGTCGCTATATCTTTCCGTTCGAAAGTTATCGTGGCGACGACCGGACAGAATCGAATTTGACTTCGAAAATATAATTCGAAGAATCGAATTTGACTTCGAATTCTTCATCAGTCAGTTGGACCTAATCGTTCGGGACCATTTTTGGCAAAAACTTAAAAAATTACAGTTATTTCGGCAAAATGTACGGTGTTTCCTAGAAGATGCCCGCAAAAATTTAAGTAATATTATTTTTCTACAAACGTCAAAAAATGACAAGGTTCGCGCATTGAAAACAATATGCGAAGTGACCCTTTTTTTCATTTTCCTTCGTTACCATGACACCGTGCGCGAAGTAGTGTGCGAAGTACTTACTTCGCACACTGCATGTAAACTATATGGAGTTTTTATATTTTAACCTTTATGTTCCTCAATCAAACAAACAAATGCCATTTTATTTTCATAGTTACAGTATTTACTTGATTTGGAAAAACATTTTAAGCCAGTTCAATACTATTTTTCATATTAAGCTATGCATGTTACTTATTTTAGAACAATATTTTTGGCGTTTGTAGAAAAAATTTTGTTTACATCTCATGCGCGAAATACTTTGGTGATCTCGACTATTTTTTTAACTCGGCTGCGCCTCGTTAAAAAAATCAGTTCTCGATCACCAAAGTAGCATTTCGCGCACTAGATACAAAAATAACTATTAATTTCACGTTCTCGAGTTGCTGATGATAATTGATTCATTTACGAAGTCTAATTAATTATCCATTGCTACAAAACTATTATTTTTCATCCGATAATTGTACTTCCAAACGTGAAACTTGCTGATTTTTTGTCGATATTCGTTCGGAAGTTTCATTGTTTGGTATACATACCTACACCATGTAATATTGCCTCGAATAATTTATGATGTTTGTACAAACAATAAACTGGTAAATGTTTCTCACTCGGGATATAAAAGTAGGAAAATTTTTCGGAACACCACAAATGTAAAATGTTCTTTACCTCAAGTGAACAAACATTATCCAAATATACAGTTGCTGTAGTCAATAAGCAGAACAAATAAATCTCATTTTACAGTTCAAATAAATATTGAGGAATTGTTTGTGAAGCGATATTCATGAAGTAGGTATAGTCTGAAACACGGTGATGTCAGAATTGAATTCCATTTCTGTTGGAATTTTAGCAAACATGAAAATAATTGAAAAAAAATTATTGAAATTAGTCGATACATTAAATACCTATAATACCAACGAGATGAGAACAGGAGAAAACTCACTGAAATTTAAATGGAGGAACTTATTTAAGTTATGATAAATGTCCATTTCCGCGGATTATACGCGATATGTAAAAATAGAGGAAAATTGAGAACACCATTGGATTCAACAACCCCGAATTCATAAAGAACAGTCATGATTCAATTAAAGTTGGATGACCGATATTTTGACAATTATTTTCCCAGAATTCTATGAAAATTATAATTTTCATAGAAATGAACCCGTAGAATAAGAAAATGTAAACAGATATTTTCTATAAAGTTTAGTTACCAATTGACACAATTCGGAAGTAGAAATTTTACGTCTAAATACGAAGCTTATGTTCCGGAAGTCGTCATTCAGAAAATATCATTAGTACAGACTTAATATTTTTATTCATGATTGTAAACTCATAAAGAATACGTCCTGAATATTTCAAATTGATACATGGACTAGTTTTGACGTGACGCTTTTAAATTAACATTCTTATGACCGATTTAAGAAGATCAACTTCTCGTTTTTTTTTTCAATACTTTGCGGAAAGTACTCAAGGGAACACCAGACTGTAAAGATAATTTATTCAGGGACATTTGAGAACATTCTTCAACTCGTGTTCTTAGTTCTTCAACAACTTCTTCAGAATCTTGAGGTCTTCCTGCTGATTTTCCCTTGTAAACGTTTCCAATCTGCATGTATCTGTTTATAACACCTCTGATGTGGGCTTTCAGAGAAGATTCTAGAATCTGAACATCAGGATATTTCGACAGATATTCATTTTTACAGGCCTCTACAGAGTAAATCCATTCACCATTGATTAATGTAGCATTGCTGTAAGAGGAGATCACAATAAATTTGTTTCGTTCTAGATTATAAGTCATTGCAGTTTCAGAAAAAATCTTAAGAATTGACAATAATTCAATATTGGCTCTGCCTGTCAGCTTACAAATTCTATGATATAAACAGAACACAAGAAGTGAGAAGCGGCAAATAAAAATCCAAAGCCAACTGCGATGTTACAATCATTTGTAAAGACCCTGTATAAGAAAGGTCTCAAGGTAGATCTCACTGTGTATGGGGTGTGTATTCTAGAGAGTTTTCAAATCAATCTCAATGGTGGATAATGGAGTGATGGACAAGATCCAACAAGACCCTTAAAAATATGAAAAAACCTTTATTAATAAACTCTTACTCCAGCGAACAAAGCTTTCCTCTTCTATTCTCTATACTTCCATATCTCGTCTTCCGTCGAGCTAGCACAATCCTGAGACGCGCAGCAGACAAGATTACAGACGCGAAAAGTTCTAAAATTACCTCAGTCTGATCCCAATTCAACCAGACAAACTGTTGAGTAGAACGTGATCGTTACCTGTAACAGAAAGCCTCGGACAAAAAGTTTTATATAGAGGATAATTCAGCACAGCGTCGCGCCAGTCGGGTTAGCTCAGTTTTTTTAGGTTTTACGAAACAGGAGAGGACGTGTATCCTTCCGGAAGGATCGTATAGGCGGACAGGACTTCCTCACGTTTCATTGAATGGAAGGAGGAGTTTGTGGAGCAAGGCACTCGGATAAGTGAGATTAGGACACGTAGAAGCCGGTCTTATATAGTTACTCAAAGGTTTCGGGAATCAACCCCCGCTTCTTTTGAATGACAGCTATTCAAAGATTTAGGGATATACATGGTGGCCAACTGAAAATGAAACAGAGCTATTTTTAGGAACTTCGTCGATTTCAGAAACACCCTCAGACATGTTAATTTTTGAGTAAGGGGAAGTACTTTTTGTGGTATTTTTGATACTTTCACATCCAAGAGAGGGTAAAAATCAGCTCACAATTTAACTTTAGTGAAGATAACCAATGAGTCGGTAGATACTGATCGCAGTAGGGGTTTGAGAACAACAAAACATTCTTTATACCTAAGACGCTTTTAGTAGCTTTTGTTTTTTACTAAATATAATAACCAATTAAATTACTTAATTTTGAGTCATGTGGAGATACTGAAAGACTGAAGACAAGCAGCCTTGAGTGGGTTCCATAGCTGGATGGGTGACCGTTGCCATGATAACTTTTGAACGGAAAGAGATACCGACTTGCATTTTTCAGGATAGGTTGCGCATCTAAATACGACAGTTAAGTTCGTTAATGGGACAAATTGACCGAACGGTTTCTGAGTTATACCCAATCGACAATTTGTTGTTATCTCCTCAATAACTCAAATAAAATAAATACGATCCAATTTAAATGACGTTATTACTTGTAGAATTCCGACGCACAACTGTTTGCAAAATTTCGTGGGGATCGTATGACTAAAAACAAATAAAAAAATGTTTTTCTTCAAAAATTTTATATTTCAGAATCTATCCACCAGAATCTGTTGAAATTGCGCACATATCTTTGAACCGCCATTTTACAATCGAGCACCAAATTTCAGCTCGATCGACTCGTATAAGGCGGGAATAGACGCAAGGCGGAACATGCACGCAAATGCTCCTGGCTCAACGTCTGTGCTTTTCTCGCTTTTTTTTTCATAGTGCCATGAAACTTTAAATTAATCATCTATCATATTTAATTTTGGATAAAATACTCCTTTCTTCGTTTAAGAAGAAACAAAACATATAAAAAAGTCTAGAAAATTTAGTTTTCGATTTTTTTGTATATTTTGCCAGCGTTTTTGTGAGACACTTTAAGGTTGAGAAGTTACCGACGATATCCTATGGTTCATTCATTACGTACTAAGTTATACCAACTTATCCAAATATCCTTAACTATTTTTATCTATATTTCAGTCTAAATTATCGCTCCGAAAAATTGTTTTTATCATAAGGTACTCATAGAAGGGAATGTTTGACAGTTCACAAAACCCCACTTCGATTTCCTGTACGGTCATTATTTCACGACGTTTTCATGATCAAACTGGAAAAGGACTTTTTGCTTTTATTGACGATAACTCAGCTTTTTTTTCGATGATTTTATTAAGTTACTCTGGAACCGTACATGACAAGAAAATGTATGGCCAGATCGGAAAACTAGACACTTGGAGCTACAATTCGCTCATTTTTTGGCTCTATGATAATCTTCCTCTGAGTTACAAAATTTGTTTCACATTCCTTAATTTTTGTGACTAGTTTATTTAAGCTTTTTGTATTTCTCAATTCTTCATTATTTCATAATTTTGGCTGACTGATTAAATGTCTCGCAGGAATAATAACAGTAATTTTTATTATTACAAGGAGGTGGTGAAAAGTTGGAAATTAGGGGATGCAGATGAAAAAAAGGGGATTCTAAACATTCCGACGAGTGAAAAATGAATTTTCATCCAGAGTTTTTCGTATAATATGCAACATGTCATCTTCGAGCTCGAGAGACCCACGTGTGCATTGATTATTTTTCGGAATTTTAATCTATTGTCCCCTCTATTTCTGGCGTTTCAGCTTTTCATCCCCCATCATGCCACTGTCATCATTTCCATATTCATGGAAAAACCTCAGTGTTATTTTTTCCATCCATGTAATTGAAGGTACGGAATAATTTTCATTTCTCCTCCACCCACCGCTCGGTTCTGCCGCCCCTGTAGCCATCCCCCTAACACCCCATTACCGCCCACGACTCGGGCGCCAGTCTGTCGTCATCCAGATGGAACCTAACCAACGCGAACAAAAGACTTACGTACGCGCTGCACACTCGAGGACAGGCCCATTCGACCCTAGACCATGACAGGCTAATTAACCCCATCTAGTGCTCTATTTAATTACACATCCTGAGATTAATAATCGCGCCGGTGATAACAGGACACTGATTATCACGAGCGTAATCAAAGAGAGAATTCCTGTATGTAGTGAATTGTACTGGGTGATTGATTAAAAAACCGGTTGTAGCACTGACGTGAAGCCAGGAGCTTTTGCGCTCATATTCCATTGTCTATATTCACGCCTCATATATCAAGTCGATCGAGCACAGTTTCTGAAAGGTAAGATTTTTCAAGATAGCTGAAAAAAATTGATTCTAGCCCTATGGGGGTGAAATTATAAGTTTCTGGGAATGATATAAATGGATTCTTACGATAGAACTGCATCATGAAAGAAATTAAGTTCAAACAGACCGATTCTCCCCAATAACGAAAATTATATTATATCAATTAAAACTTAGACAATATTGCAGTTTTGTTTTTACTGGAGATATTCTTAACCCAATTTGATTATGTATCTTACCAAAGAATATATTTCCATCATCATATGGAGATTATCCACGGGCATTATTTTATCACCTTATAAGTATAATATCATATTATCATCCTCATAATTCTACGATAGCTGGAGGTTATTTCATTGGTCACTTTTGCATTCAATCCTATTTTCTTTTCTAGAACAGGAGGTGTATTTTATATCAATAATAACGAACCAGAAATGTATCTCTCATAACAAGATAAGATGACATGTAAGAACACAGCTCATATAATAATTCATAGATATAATAATCAAGTAGAGCATTCTGTGAAAACATAGAAGTACGATTCATTATTGAAATTTCGAAAAATCATATATCCGAAAGTATTAGCTTGTTAGAGTTGAACATGATATCAATGGGTTTTTATTGTGAAACTGCATCTTAAAAAAAATTCAATTTGAAATTTGTAATGTAAAAAAAAATTGAGAAACAGGAGCGCCAAAAATAAAAATTTAACCTTAAATCGACAAAATTACCGTTAATAATGTTTTATTCATTCTTATTCGAATTTACCATCGATTCGCATCATTTTAATGACAGACTTGGCACCAATTTCACAACAGCTGGCTGAGAATGTGCTACGCGATGACTGAACAAACTTTTTTTTTGCACACATTTTGAATGGAATTTTAACGAACACAATCACAAACAGTTAATTGTGAACTTTATCCTAGCATAAAATTGTTCTTTGTGATAATTCCGAAGGTTCATCGCTAGACGAACAATATTGAAACATGATTGATACGTTGTCACTAAATCAAAAAGTCCTGAGCGTTGGACCAATAGGGTCTCAAAATGAGGTTTGTATAATAAATATACAAACCCATTTCGAGACCCTTTTGGCAGAACACTCTGGATTTATTGATTTACTTTACTCATAATCAACGAAATTTGAGTAGAACACGTTTGCGTGGTCTTAAACAGTCGAGGCAAAGATTAATGACCCCAGATAAAAGCAAGCGCTATGATGCTAAAATATGTGAATATGTTTTGAGCATAATATATTAGCTGAAATATTCTATTTCCAAGTGTACGTTAGAAAGCTACCTCGATAATTCTAAACGTTTCCATTAATACCGATATCCATTTGAATCATATTGGTTTTGATATTCTTGTTTGCGTATCGCAGGATCCTCTCATTATAATCTGCTGCTTTTGCACAGTATGCCGCCTAATGAATAACTTATACAGGTGCAAACTCAATCTGAAAAAGTAAAAGACAAAAAGGAATAAATTATAAAAGAAATAGTTCATTCCGTGGTTTATCAAATAGTTTTTGCGCGCTGTTCTATCAATAGAGTGCCTATCAATTCGTCCAAATGTCTGTAATTTTCGATTGGCCGAGAATGGTATTAAATGAATAGTTCCGACTCACTGATCAAGAATCCGAGGTCAGAATTCATTCTTTCCGGACGGCCGGCGATCAGCACGATTACGCTCGAACGCAATGGGTTAGAGAGTTGAAATTTTCAGGGTAGGTTTGGAGTCCAAATGCGCCGGCTGAGTTCGTAAATGGGCAAAATCCATCGAGTGGTTTCAGAGTTATACCATTTGAAATTTTGTTTTCTCAATAACTCGAAAAATACTAAACTGATTGAATGAAAGCACGGTTATTGGTTGAAACATACCGACACGAAGACTTATGCAAAATTTTGTGAGGATCGCATGGCTGCAAAATCAGAAAAAAAAAACAAAAAAAATTCTGTATCTCAGAAACTATCCGTCAGGTATTCTACAAGAGCCTTCAAAACCTCATTATACAGTAAAAATCTAGATTTGTGCTCGATCGGATCTATATTGGTGAAGCTTTGCCCAAAATTCCGATATTTCCCAAAGTTCGGTTCCCAAAGTTCGGTTTCACATTCAACCAAACAAATTGTCAACAGTTTTTGATTTTTGAAAGAATATAAGTAAGTGTTTGCATACCTAGATGATTTTTCTTAGTGTTCTGTGATGTCATATTTCATATCGTTCTATGTTCGAGTTAATGTCATTGTCTGACATGACGGAGAAAGGTTGACAGACAAAGCAGTTTAAAAATGATCATAAATAAGAATTAGGAGCCAGTTTCGCAAGTTACACACAAAAATTGCAAAATGGTTAGATACCCAAAAACATTTTTCCCATGCGAAAGTAGAAATATGTATTTCAAAGTGAAAATGTCCGAAGGAAACTTCAACGATTTGATAAATGGAAGTGTTTGGTCAGAAGGAACTTATTTAAGCAGGTTTCTTACTGAAATTGATATAATTTCAAGGGTTTCACAAAGCTTTGGCAGCTCACAAGATAATAGACCTTAAGGTCGTAGTGTAACGGTACCCCTTACAACAATAGATATATAGATACAAAGATAGGTTATTCAATTCAAAGTACAGAGATCCCTACAGGAAAAATTCAAAATATTCTTGTACATTATGAGGCTCACATTTTACTATGGAAGAATTAATCCTCCTATGTAGTAATCAATGCCATGCATTCATTAGCTTCATGCACTTATTATACATAGCACTATTCTATGTCACAGTCAATGTCAATATTGACTGTGTCATGTAATGCATGTACTCGTTTGGGTACTTATGCCACCACAAACACAGCACTGTTTGTTTTCGACCCAACAGTTAAATGTATGTATTTGAATAGACACCATACGCCACACAGCACTGTTCATTTTCGAACCAATAGTGGATGAATGTATTCTAATGGGTCCTTATGCCACCCCAAACACAGCACCGTTCATTTTAGAACCAACAGTGGTTGTATGTATGTGAGTTGAAAGTTGAAACTAATCGTTTGATACTATTCTAGGCCAAAAAGTATACTGGTTTTTTTTTGGACGCTTGATTTTACTGTCGGATTTAAATTTTTGAGGAATATTGGGGATATTATTTTTTCCTGGAGCTAAGCAGCTTTGGGCGAGTTCAGTACCTGGATGGGTGCAGCTCTGGCTATAAATTTGGACACTTTTTCAAATTCACTACCGATTCTAAAAATTATTCAGAAACTTTGTGTGTAGTCCTAAAACCATCCTGCAATGTATATACGAGAAAATTAAAACCAAATGATCTATTCTATTCTCTGCTTCCCCACATTCATTATATTATCAACTATAGGGCTCTCAATAGAGTTCTATCTAAGAAGCATGCTATTGCAATGACTATGACTTGTTCTTGTACGATTCAGAAGAGATCATTATTTTCGAAGAATCAGTAATTAGATCTTTGTTGAAAATATCGTATGAATTCCACTCAGACTGCCAAATTTCCTTGTCGCTTTCATTCAAATTGAGAAAAAACTCTGGTCCACTAATACCATGATGTGTTTGGTGCTGCAAGTTTGGATATCGTAGCAAACGTCGCTGTCCACTACACCACTCAAGGGTCGATTTAACACATCACAAAAGCAATTTGGTCTCGTTAGGTATATTCGATTGTAATAAAAGATTCATTAATGCAGTCCTCAATGGGGCAATATTGGGGATTCTCCAATTATTCTAATCGATCATCTAAATGATCATAACTTTCACCGGTGTGAACCTAGCAGACTGTTTCAGCAGACCGTTTGGCGGAAACACCCGAACGCTCCAGGCCAGTGGCGTGCAGGCTGATTCTAGTTTCTCTCTCATATGATCGTCTGTTCGCCAGAGCACTTGAATATTTTGGATGTGGGTTCCGTATAGCAATGGAAATATCGCCTGAAAAAATTATATCGACTCCCCGAGGGGCTGCGGAATAGTCTTTTCAACCCTTAAAGTTCAAAATTTAATATCTCCTGAACTCTTCGCCGGAGCACACACATATTTTGCATGTGGGTTAATAATACCGATAACAACATCCCCTGAAAAAATTATCGACTTCCCGAGTGGCTGCGGGGTAGGTTTTTCAACCCTTAAAGTTCAAGATTTAATATCTCAGGAACTATTCGCCGGAGCACATACAGATTTTGCATGTGGGTTAATAATACCGAAAACAACATTCCCTGAAAAAATTATCGACTTCCCGAGGGGATGCGGGGTAGTCTTTTCAACCCTTAAAGTTCAAAATTTAATATCTCCGGAACTATTCGCCGGAGCACATACAGATTTTGTATGTGGGTTAATTATACCGATGACAACATCCCCTGAAAAAATGATCGACTTCCCGAGGGGCTGCGAGGTAGTTTTTTCAACCCTTAAAGTTCAAAATTTAATATTTCCGAAACTATTCGCCGGAGCACATACAGATTTTGCATGTGGGTTAATAATACCGAAAACAACATTCCCTGAAAAAATTATCGACTTCCCGAGGGACTGCGGGGTAGTTTTTTCAACCCTTAAAGTTCAAGATTTAATATCTCCGGAACTATTCGCCGGAGCACATACAGATTTTGCATGTGGGTTAATAATACCGATAACAACATCCCCTGAAAAAATCATCGACTTCCCGAGGGGCTGCGGGGTAGTTTCTTCAACCCTTATATTTCAAAATTCAATATTTCCGGAACTATTCGCCGGAGCACATACAGATTTTGCATGTGGGTTAATAATACCGAAAACAACATTCCCTGAAAAAATTATCGACTTCCCGAGGGGCTGCGGGGTAGTCATTTCAACCCTTAAAGTTCAAAATTTAATATCTCCGGAACTATTCGCCGGAGCACATACAGATTTTGCATGTGGGTTAATAATACCGATAACAACATTCCCTGAAAAAATTATCGACTTCCCGAGGGGCTGCGGGGTAGTTTTTTCAACCCTTATATTTCAAAATTCAATATTTCCGGAACTATTCGCCGGAGCACATACAGATTTTGCATGTGGGTTAATAATACCGAAAACAACATTCCCTGAAAAAATTATCGACTTCCCGAGGGGCTGCGGGGTAGTTTTTTCAACCCTTAAAGTTCAAGATTTAATATCTCCGGAACTATTCGCCGGAGCACATACAGATTTTGCATGTGGGTTAATAATACCGATAGCAACATTCCCTGAAAAAATTATCGACTTCCCGAGGGGCTGGTGGGTAGTTTTTTCAACCCTTAAAGTTCAAAATTCAATATCTCCGGCACTATTCGCCGGAGCACAAACAGAATTTGCATGTGGGTTAATAATACCGATAGCAACATTCCCTGAAAAAATTATCGACTTCCCGAGGGGCTGCGGGGTAGTTTTTTCAACCCTTAACGTTCAAAATTTAATATCTCCGGATCTATTCGCCGGAGCACATACAGATTTTGCATGTGGGTTAATAATACCGAAAACAACATTCCCTGAAAGAATTATCGACTTCCCGAGGGGCTGCGGGGTAGTCTTTTCAACCCTTAAAGTTCAAAATTTAATATCTCCGGAACTATTCGCCGGAGCACATACAGATTTTGCATGTGGGTTAATAATACCGATAACAACATTCCCTGAAAAAATTATCGACTTCCCGAGGGGCTGCGGGGTAGTTTTTTCAACCCTTAAAGTTCAAAATTCAATATCTCCGGAACTATTCGCCGGAGCACAAACAGATTTTGCATGTGGGTTAATAATACCGATAGCAACATTCCCTGAAAAAATTATCGACTTCCCTAGGGGCTGCGGGGTAGTTTTTTCAACCCTTAACGTTCAAAATTTAATATCTCCGGAACTATTCGTCGGAGCATATACAGATTTTGCATGTGGGTTAATAATACCGATAACAACATTCCCTGAAAAAATGATCGACTTCCCGAGGGGCTGCGGGGTAGTTTTTTCAACCCTTAAAGTTCAAGATTTAATATCTCCGGAACTATTCGCCGGAGCACATACAGATTTTGCATGTGGGTTAATGATACCGATAACAACATCCCCTGAAAAAATTACCGACTTCCCGAGGGGTTGCAGGGTAGTTTTTTTAACCCTTATATTTCAAAATTCAATATCTCCGGAACCATTCGCCGGAGCACATACAGAATTTGTACGTGGGTTAATAACACCAATAACAACATCCCCTGAAAAAATTATCGACTTCCCGAGGGGCTGCGGGGTAGTTTTTTCAACCCTTAAAGTTCAAGATTTAATATCTCCGGAACTATTCGCCGGAGCACATACAGATTTTGCATGTGGGTTAATAACACCGATAACAACATCCCCTGAAAAAATTTTCGACTTCCCGAGGGGCTGCGGGGTAGTTTTTTCAACCCTTAAAGTTCAAGATTTAATATCTCTGGAACTATTCGCCGGAGCACATACAGATTTTGCACGTGGGTTAATAATACCGAAAACAACATTCCATGAAAAAATTATCGACTTCCCGAGGGGCTGCGGGGTAGTCTTTTCAACCCTTAAAGTTCATAATTTAATATCTCCGGAACTATTCGCCGGAGCACATACAGATTTTGTATGTGGGTTAATTATACCGATGACAACATCCCCTGAAAAAATGATCGACTTCCCGAGGGGCTGCGGGGTAGTTTTTTTAACCCTTTAAGTTCAAAATTTAATATTTCCGAAACTATTCGCCGGAGCACATACAGATTTTGCATGTGGGTTAATAATACCGAAAACAACATTCCCTGAAAAAATTATCGACTTCCCGAGGGGCTGCGGGGGAGTTTTTTCAACCCTTAAAGTTCAAGATTTAATATCTCCGGAACTATTCGCCGGAGCACATACAGATTTTGCATGTGGGTTAATAATACCGAAAACAACATCCCCTGAAAAAATTATCGACTTCCCGAGGGGCTGCGGGGTAGTTTTTTCAACCCTTATATTTCAAAATTCAATATTTCCGGAACTATTCGCCGGAGCACATACAGATTTTGCATGTGGGTTAATAATACCGAAAACAACATTCCCTGAAAAAATTATCGACTTCCCGAGGGGCTGCGGGGTAGTTTTTTCAACCCTTAAAGTTCAAGATTTAATATCTCCGGAACTATTCGCCGGAGCACATACAGATTTTGCATGTGGGTTAATAATACCAATAACAACATTCCCTGAAAAAATTATCGACTTCCCGAGGGGCTGGTGGGTAGTTTTTTCAACCCTTAAAGTTCAAAATTCAATATCTCCGGAACTATTCGCCGGAGCACAAACAGAATTTGCATGTGGGTTAATAATACCGATAGCAACATTCCCTGAAAAAATTATCGACTTCCCGAGGGGCTGCGGGGTAGTTTTTTCAACCCTTAACTTTCAAAATTTAATATCTCCGGAACTATTCGCCGGAGCACATACAGATTTTGCATGTGGGTTAATAATACCGATAACAACATTCCCTGAAAAAATTATCGACTTCCCGAGGGGCTGCGGGGTAGTTTTTTCAACCCTTAAAGTTCAAGATTTAATATCTCCGGAACTATTCGCCGGAGCACATACAGATTTTGCATGTGGGTTAATGATACCGATAACAACATCCCCTGAAAAAATTATCGACTTCCCGAGGGGCTGCGGGGTAGTTTTTTCAACCCTTAAAGTTCAAGATTTAATATCTCCGGAACTATTCGCCGGAGCACATACAGATTTTGCATGTGGGTTAATAATACCGAAAACAACATTCCATGAAAAAATTATCGACTTCCCGAGGGGCTGCGGGGTAGTCTTTTCAACCCTTAAGTTCAAGATTTAATATCTCCGGAACTATTCGCCGGAGCACATACAGATATTGCATGTGGGTTAATAATACCGATAAAAACATCCCCTGAAAAAATTATCGACTTCCCGAGGGGCTGCGGGGTAGTTTTTTCAACCCTTAAAGTTCAAAATTTAATATCTCCGGAACTATTCTCCGGAGCACCAACCGACTTTGTATGTAGTTACTTAGACCGATCACGATATTCCCTGAAAAAATGATCGAGGGGCTGCGGAGTAGATATTTGAAACCGTAACTTTAAAAATTCAATAACTAGTTATACAACTATAATTAGTCTTCAACTCTCCAGCGCTGATTTTTGAACAATATAATATGGAATGTTGTATTGGAGAATTTTCCAACAAGAACCTCGTAACTTTAACTTGAAATTGATTTGAATTTTTTTTTCATTGAATGGCTCGTGCATTACCTACTACTCGAATTCGTCATGAAAAAATTAGTTCGGAATAAAATACCATTTCGTTTACCTACTTATTTGCAATTATATAAGTTTAGGAAATATCTGAATCCTTCATACCAAAAAGGTACAATACAGTTGCATCCTCGGTAACTGTATTGTAATAAATTATCGGTGATAACTGTTGTCCCTGGTCTCATCAAGGGAATTTTCGTAGTTTTTGATCTTGATGTGTCTGTTATTGTATATTGTATATTGATTATACTGATCCTCCTAGGTATTTCCCAAGGAGACCCCTCATAAGCTCTCGAAGAGCTTGAGCGAGTAAGGAGAACCAGTTCGTGTTCTGTGTAGGCTTTGTTACTGTGTCCTTACGCCACCTTAGGCACAGCACTGTTAATTTTTTGACCCAACAGTGAATGGTGGCGATTACCGTGACTAGAAAATTTCTTTCCCAGCCTCGGAATTGAACTTGATATCCTATATCCATTTTGTGATAATACGAAACAATTTGATTTCCATAATTGCACTGAATTAAATTCAGCAACCTCCATTAAGTTAGCAGACCCACTTGCGAAAATTTTTTTTTATATGGGGTGGCTCTGCTAACTTAATATTAAGTTAGCAGAGCCACCCCATATAAAAAAAAACTAAGCGTGCGACAAACTTGCTAACTTAATATTAAGTTAGCAGAGCCACCCCATATAAAAAAAAAAAAATTTAAGAACCGCACCCCTAGAAAATTTAAAAAAAATCACGAAAAAAAAATTGGTTCAAGTACTGACGTGAAGTCAGAAGCTTTTGCGCGTATGTTCTATTGTCCATTCTTCTGTATTGGACACCTTTAATCGAATTTACCATGGTTAATTATGTTGTCCATTCTCCTATATTGGACACTCTTATTTCGAATTTACCATGGTAAATTCGAATTAAGTGTCCAATACAGGAGAATGGACAACATAATTAACCATGGTAAATTCGAATTAAGTGTCCAATACAGGAGAATGGACAACATAATTAACCATGGTAAATTCGATTAAGGGTGTCCAATACAGAAGAATGGACAATAGAACATACGCGCAAAAGCTTCTGACTTCACGTCAGTACTTGAACCAATTTTTTTTTCGTGATTTTTTTTAAATTTTCTAGGGGTGCGGTTCTTAAATTTTTTTTTTTCGTCATTTTTTTCAAATTTTCTAGGGGTACGGTTCTTACAAAATTTTAAACACGTCTTTATGCTGATTTTCTACTACTAGTTACCAAGCTTCAATTCAATCGAATCTTTATTTTTTTAGTTATCAAGGAAATAAAATTCCAGGTGGATATAGCTCGGAAACCGTTAGACCGATTATGCCCAAAAACAAACTCAACTCTCCTTTTCGGATACGCAACCTACCCTGAAAATTACATGTCCCTATCTTCTTTCGTTCGAAAGTTATCGAGGCAACGGTCACCCATTTACTGAACTCACACAAGAATGCTCGAATCTCCAACAATATTCAACCGATTGTGTTTTTAACACAATCTACTGCCAAGTTTTAAGTTTTACTTAAAACTTGGCAGTAGAGTTAGGTTATGAACGCTCTTGCAAAATTTCAGCAATTTCGAACGGATAGTTACTGATATATAGAATTTTTTTTTTTATTTTCAATGATTTATAAAAAATTTTCTACTAATGCTATCCTCACCAAATTTTGCAAACATTTTCGCGTTGGCACTCTACAACTAATAACCAAGTTTGAATTCAATCGGTTTAGTATTTTTCGAGTTAATGAGGAAAAAAAAACACCAAATTTCAGAAAATTTCAGATGGCTATAACTCTCAAACCGTTTGGCCGATTATGCTCATAAACAAAGTCAAATGTCGCATTCAGATGCACAACCTAACCTGAAATTATCAAGCCGCTATCTCTTTCCGTTCTTAGGTTATCGTGACAACAAAAATATTTTTTAATAATTTTTTTTTAATTCTCTAGCCTCACGATTCGCCCAAAATTTCACAAACGTGCTTAGGTTCATATTCTACAACTACTCACCAAGTTTCAATTCGATCGGATTTATATTGGTTGAAAACAAAATTATTACTCGGAAACCACTGGGTCGATTATGCCCATTAACGAACTTGTCCGTCGTATTGCGATGCGCCATCCACCCTGAAAATTTCAAGTCGCTAGCTCTTTTCGTTCTCAAATTATCGTGGCAACGGACGGCCGGAATGCCGGACGGCCGGCCGGACAGAATCAAATTTGACCTCGAATTCTTCATTGGGGAGTCGAACTGAATCGTTTGAGACCAATTTCGTCAAAAAATTCGAAAGTTACAGACATTTGGGCAAAACTATAACGCGATGTTCCCCAGAACATACGCGCAGAAAACTAAGCGTGCGAAAAACTTTTTTCTATCACGACGAATATGCTTTGGTCGTTCGACAATTATTTAGCTCATTTCTGGTTGAAAAAAATACAATTAACCAAGTTACGTAATTTGTGTGTGGCCCCTTTAACCTAATATTAATTTAGCCCATACAAAAAAAAACGAAGCGCGACGAACTTTTTTCTTTCACGACAACTTCTCGTCAACTATTCAACAATTAATGCAATAGGTTTCATTGAACTTTTCGCAAGTGTTGAAAAAACTACCCCGCAGCCCCTCGGGAAGTCGATCATTTTTTCAGGGGACGTTGTCATCGGTATAATTAACCCACATACAAAATCTGTATGTGCTCCGGCGAATAGTTCCGGAGATATTAAATTTTGAACTTTAAGGGTTGAAAAGACTACCCCGCAGCCCCTCGGGAAGTCGATAATTTTTTCATGGAATGTTGTTTTCGGTATTATTAACCCACATGCAAAATCTGTATGTGCTCCGGCGAATAGTTCCGGAGATATTAAATCTTGAACGTTAAGGGTTGAAAAAAATACCCCGCAGCCCCTCGGGAAGTCGATAATTTTTTCAGGGAATGTTGTTATCTGTATTATTAACCCACAAGCAAAATCTGTTTGTGCTCCGGCGAATAGTTCCGGAGATATTGAATTTTGAACTTTAAGGGTTGAAAAAACTACCCCGCAGCCCCTCGGGAAGTCGATCATTTTTTCAGGGAATGTTGTTTTTGGTATTATTAACCCACATGCAAAATCTGTATGTGCTCCGGCGAATAGTTCCGGAATTATTGAATTTTGAAATATAAGGGTTTAAGAAACTACCCCGCAGCCCCTCGGGAAGTCGATAGTTTTTTCAGGGGATGTTGTTATCGGTATTATTAACCCACATGCAAAATCTGTATGTGCTCCGGCGAATAGTTCCGGAGATATTAAATCTTGAACTTTAAGGGTTGAAAAGACTACCCCGCAGCCCCTCGGGATGTCGATAATTTTCTCATGGAATGTTTATTTCGGTATTATTAACCCACATGCAAAATCTGTATGTGCTCCGGCGAATAGTTCCGGAGATATTAAATCTTGAACTTAAGGGTTGAAAAAACTACCCCGCAGCCCCTCGGGAAGTCGATCATTTTTTCAGGGGATGTTGTCATCGGTATAATTAACCCACATACAAAATCTGTATGTGCTCCGGCGAGTAGTTCCGGAGATATTAAATCTTGAACATAAGGGTTGAAAAAACTACCCCGCAGCCCCTCGGGAAGTCGATCATTTTTTCAGGGGATGTTGTAATCGGTATTATTAACCCACATGCAAAATCTGTATGTGCTCCGGCGAATAGTTCCGGAGATATTAAATTTTGAACTGTAAGGGTTGAAAAGACTACCCCGCAGCCCCTCGGGAAGTCGATAATTTTTTCATGGAATGTTGTTTTCGGTATTATTAACCCACATGCAAAATCTGTATGTGCTCCGGCGAATAGTTCCGGAGATATTAAATCTTGAACTTAAGGGTTGAAAAAACTACCCCGCAGCCCCTCGGGAAGTCGATAATTTTTTCAGGGGATGTTGTTATCGGTATTATTAACCCACATGCAAAATCTGTATGTGCTCCGGCGAATAGTTTCGGAAATATTAAATTTTGAACTTAAAGGGTTGAAAAAACTACCCCGCAGCCCCTCGGGAAGTCGATGATTTTTTCAGGGGATGTTGTCATCGGTATAATTAACCCACATACAAAATCTGTATGTGCTCCGGCGAATAGTTCCGGAGATATTAAATTTTGAACTTTAAGGGTTGAAAAGACTACCCCGCAGCCCCTCGGGAAGTCGATAATTTTTTCATGGAATGTTGTTTTCGGTATTATTAACCCACATGCAAAATCTGTATGTGCTCCGGAGAATAGTTCCGGAGATATTAAATCTTGAACTTAAGGGTTGAAAAAACTACCCCGCAGCCCCTCGGGAAGTCGATAATTTTTTCAGGGAATGTTGTTTTCGGTATTATTAACCCACATGCAAAATCTGTATGTGCTCCGGCGAATAGTTCCGGAAATATTGAATTTTGAAATATAAGGGTTGAAAAAACTACCCCGCAGCCCCTCGGGAAGTCGATAATTTTTTCAGGGAATGTTGTTTCCGGTATTATTAACCCACATGCAAAATCTGTATGTGCTCCGGCGAATAGTTTCGGAAATATTAAATTTTGAACTTAAAGGGTTAAAAAAACTACCCCGCAGCCCCTCGGGAAGTCGATCATTTTTTCAGGGGATGTTGTCATCGGTATAATTAACCCACATACAAAATCTGTATGTGCTCCGGCGAATAGTTCCGGAGATATTAAATTTTGAACTTTAAGGGTTGAAAAGACTACCTCGCAGCCCCTCGGGAAGTCGTTAATTTTTCCATGGAATGTTGTTTTCGGTATTATTAACCCACGTGCAAAATCTGTATGTGCTCCGGCGAATAGTTCCAGAGATATTAAATCTTGAACTTTAAGGGTTGAAAAAACTACCCCGCAGCCCCTCGGGAAGTCGATAATTTTTTCAGGGGATGTTGTTATTGGTGTTATTAACCCACGTACAAATTCTGTATGTGCTCCGGCGAATGGTTCCGGAGATATTGAATTTTGAAATATAAGGGTTAAAAAAACTACCCCGCAGCCCCTCGGGAAGTCGATAATTTTTTCAGGGGATGTTGTTATCGGTATCATTAACCCACATGCAAAATCTGTATGTGCTCCGGCGAATAGTTCCGGAGATATTAAATCTTGAACTTTAAGGGTTGAAAAAACTACCCCGCAGCCCCTCGGAAAGTCGATAATTTTTTTAGGGAATGTTGTTATCGGTATTATTAACCCACATGCAAAATCTGTATATGCTCCGGCGAATAGTTCCGGAGATATTAAATTTTGAACGTTAAGGGTTGAAAAAACTACCCCGCAGCCCCTCGGGAAGTCGATAATTTTTTCAGGGAATGTTGCTATCGGTATTATTAACCCACATGCAAAATCTGTTTGTGCTCCGGCGAATAGTTCCGGAGATATTGAATTTTGAACTTTAAGGGTTGAAAAAACTACCCCGCAGCCCCTCGGGAAGTCGATAATTTTTTCAGGGAATGTTGTTATCGGTATTATTAACCCACATGCAAAATCTGTATGTGCTCCGGCGAATAGTTCCGGAGATATTAAATTTTGAACTTTAAGGGTTGAAAAGACTACCCCGCAGCCCCTCGGGAAGTCGATAATTCTTTCAGGGAATGTTGTTTTCGGTATTATTAACCCACATGCAAAATCTGTATGTGCTCCGGCGAATAGATCCGGAGATATTAAATTTTGAACGTTAAGGGTTGAAAAAACTACCCCGCAGCCCCTCGGGAAGTCGATAATTTTTTCAGGGAATGTTGTTATCGGTATTATTAACCCACATGCAAAATCTGTTTGTGCTCCGGCGAATAGTTCCGGAGATATTGAATTTTGAACTTTAAGGGTTGAAAAAACTACCCCGCAGCCCCTCGGGATGTCGATAATTTTTTCAGGGAATGTTGTTATCGGTATTATTAACCCACATGCAAAATCTGTATGTGCTCCGGCGAATAGTTTCGGAGATATTAAATTTTGAACTTTAAGGGTTGAAAAGACTACCCCGCAGCCCCTCGGGAAGTCGATAATTTTTTCAGGGAATGTTGTTTTCGGTATTATTAACCCACATGCAAAATCTGTATGTGCTCCGGCGAATAGTTCCTGAGATATTAAATCTTGAACTTTAAGGGTTGAAAAACCTACCCCCGCAGCCACTCGGGAAGTCGATAATTTTTTCAGGGGATGTTGTTATCGGTATTATTAACCCACATGTAAAATCTGTGTGTGCTCCGGCGAAGAGTTCCGGAGATATTAAATTTTGAACTTTAAGGGTTGAAAAGACTATTCCGCAGCCCCTCGGGGAGTCGATATAATTTTTTCAGGCGATATTTCCATTGCTATACGGAACCCACATCCAAAATATTCAAGTGCTCTGGCGAACAGACGATCATATGAGAGAGAAACTAGAATCAGCCTGCACGCCACTGGCCTGGAGCGTTCGGGTGTTTCCGCCAAACGGTCTGCTGAAACAGTCTGCTAGGTTCACACCGGTATAACTTTCAATGTTTATATCGAAACTCTCCTTGGAAATATCGATTGAAGTTTGTTACTTATTCCTAATTAAAACTTTTCATAATATATTCCTACTTGGTACAGGTTGGCACGAATAACCCTCATGGGAATAATAATAATTCTCGTTTTTGAAGGGAAGATTGCTCAAATGCAAGTTCGGGTGGAACATACTTCGTAACTAACTCAAAATACACGGAAATGAAATGGATATTTTATTTAATGTGCATTTTATGGACTGAAGCGTGAGACTGCTGTTTTATGCCAAGTTCACATCAAATATGTCATATTTCGCTAGTCAAATGATTTTTATCTGTTGTGTAGCTGTCCACGCTGAAAGGTTTCAGTATTATATCATAAATCTGAGTAACATTATTTGAGTACCTACCTCCATTCATACTCGTATGATAAATCTAAATAGACGATATATAAATTCATAGTTGCAATGAAATTATTTGGAGGAAACTCGGGAGTAAAGATGAGTTAATGTTGAAAAAAACGAATGAACTGATTTTAAAAAAATTATTTTAGTGACTGGCGCTCGAGTAACATGATACTGAATATTTTTAATGAAAACATTATATCCCACTTCTTTTATAGGATTAACTATTTCCTGAATATTCCTTAATTTCGTAACAAAAAAATATTTTCAAATATTTTCGTATTTGGAACTTCGAGTAGAAAAATATGGATCAACTTGTATGTATTTCAACCATCACACACTGAGAAAATGAATTAAACATTTTTTTCAATTTTTATTAAGATAAAAATAAATAGAAAACTAACAGTTTTTAATTGACAAAAAATGTCAAATGAATAAATAAATTGCAATACCCTGTATATCAAAAATATTGCAAAAACTAAACTTCCTACATTTCAGAAACGGGATAAGTACCTACCTACACGAGTAACATTCAAATACAATATTCTTACTTGAAACTTGACAGTGATATCTAATTTGCATCATAATCACCATAAAAACTCGTAGACATACCACCCACTATGTTTCGACAAAATATGGATTAACTTACACATGCTGCCAATTTCAGGCATGTGTCAACATGAGTCTCACTCGATAAAGGCTTTGAACTATATTAAACAATTAAAAAACAGAAAGTTAATAATTTTGCATTCATTTCGGAAAAGATTTTAACGTTAATAATACCGATTATTACAAAAAATAGGATCTCATAGTGGCTTTGGTTAAGAAATTTTCCCCATGTGTTCTTGTTCCTGGAGATATCAAAATTCAGATATTCGAATACAAATCCTACCGTAAAATAATGAAAAGTGGAATGAAAATAATCAATTCCATAAATTAAATTTTCAATTGCATATTTTTTTTCAACATGAGTTTATGCCTCAAATGATCAAATTATGGTATTTCATTATAAAGTGATAAACAAACTAATTGTTATTTAATATCCACAAATAGAAATGCTATTTAGTTTTCATTGCATATTTATAAATATATAGAGTAATTAGGTTCATTAATGGTTATTCAGCAGAAGGCAGATTTATTAGGATTTATGTCTCATTCAACCATTATATTTATTATAATTTTATTCGTATGCATAATAAATTATGTCTTTATGTATTTTACGGTAAAATTTTGACTAGTTGGCTCAAATGTCAAAGTAAATATACAATTTTTATTTGAATTTGTATGAATCTACCAATTTTATATATTTCAGAAACAAAAAATCTTTTCATAAAGTAGGAATAGACACAACGATTCTTTCAATGAATTTCGAATACTTTCCACAAATTGTTGCTGCGTTATAGGCTCAATATTAAATTGTTGCTGACCATTATCTACAGCTGTCAAATAGTTCGAATTTAAAACTCTTCGTAAAATAATGTCCTCAGTTTTAAATTTAAATAGCAATACTTTGTTTATGTGTGTAGGAGTACATATATAATTTTATTTTTAGTTTTCCTTTTCACGTAAGAATTTATAAAGTTTCACATAAAATCGAATACTCGAATATTTATACCTATATCCGAACTCTTGAAAAGTTGAATATTCGAATAATCGACCTTTTTGATCAACACAAAATTTTAATTTCGAATTATCGAATATTTTAATACAATACAGAGCCCACCTTCGATGTAAGTCTAGGAATTTTTGAAATATGAGAATTCGAATAGTCGAAAACTCCAATAATCGATTACATTTAATTTATTAGTTGAAAATTCGATTTAACACTGTATTCGAATTTAGAATAGTCGATGTCGAATAAAGCCCCAGTTCAAAATGTCGATATTTTCTCTTGAGGATGTAGGTATACGTTATATAAGTATAGATTCAGATGACTGAATTTTAATCAATTTAAAAAATATCCTATAAAATTAAATCGGGTACTTATATAATTGATCCAGTCATCAGACAAAACAATAATCGTTTTGTGGCAGGAGGCCAAAATTATAGGAATAAACAAATTGACAAATCGAAATCGTGTATAAAAGAAAATGGCAAAATCGTCAATATCTCCACATTTAAAGTCATGCCATATCACCAGATGTCACAGAAAAAGGTTAGAGGTGAGATCTCAGATGACTATATTTCACTTTCTTTTCGAAATAACAACTATACAGAATCTTATGATTATTTGAAGTAAGCATTCAATCTTGATAATCCAATTAGTTAAATACAAATCTTAATAATTATAAAAAGAATTAATTTGATAAGAGCCACTAATATAAGGCGACTTTGATTGACTGAATACACATATAAAATATTCTAGAATGATATTATGTACTTGTTTGTAAACATATTATTTGTTTCAGTCAATTCCATCGGCAACACATTTATGTACCCACGGCTCGAAATTCAAGGCTAAATATAAGTGATTATTGCAGATGAAAAAAATATGAATAATATTTATCATCAGTAGGTATTCCACCTTTTTAAAATATAAGGAAAACAAACATACTCCAGATAGGTACTTACTGGCATTTGAAAATATTAAATATTGAAGGGCATCTTTTTCTTTACTATCGCTTCTTCCTTGAACAAGCAGAGAGGTCTGTCCAGGGTACCCGAAACTCAATCATGGAAAAGGAGAAGACAAAGGGAGAAAACGAACAAATTAAAACTGGAATATTCCTTGTTTTATTAAATAGATTTGAAATTCGCTATCCATTTTAAAAAATATTCAAAAACATTATGAATAGCCCTAAAATCATCCTGGAATCTATCAATGGGACAATTATTAACTAAATGATCTATGGTTTCCTCTGCTTCCCCGCATTCACAACTAGGGTTCTCTACTGAGTTCCATCTGTAAAGCATGATTTTGCAACGACCATGACCTGTTCTTGAACGATTCAGAATAGACCATATTTTCCTTGGAATATCAAACCCCTGAACTCTATTTGAAGGATCAGAAATTAAATCTTAGTGCATGGAATGAATCGCAAGAAATCCATTAAGATCGCCAAACTTCCTTGTCACTTTAATTCACATTGAGAAAACAGTTGGACCATAAGGGTAATATGACTTCAATGTGGGAATCTTATTGCCTGGAGTATTAGGACAGAATCGGAAATGAATTCGGAAAAGAATAAAATTAATTCCAAGAATTTGAAACAGCTGTCTGCCTGCGAATGTGGGGCTGGACAATGTTTGAAAGAATTGGCAACCAACAATGAATAGGTGTAGATCTAAGTTCCAGATCTATTAAACCACACGGGACAACCATATTCAGCGGCAGAAAAGTCCAAGGCTAAGTCTGCCGTTTGAAGAGTAGCTGCGTCAGCACCCCATGAAGTACCAGCTAATTTCTGAAGAATATTATTTCTTGTTTTTAACTTCAGACTCAAGTCATCCAAATGGGCTTTGAAATTCACAGAGGAATCTAATTTCACTCCTTGGTATTTAGAATTAAAATTATGTATCCAGAAAGAATCTCCGAAAGTTTATATTTTTGATGATTATTCAAATGGAAGCAGGAAACCTCAGTTTTATTTGAATTCGGACACAACCGCCACTGAAATAGGTAATTTTTCAGGATTTCTAAATCTGCAGAAAGATTATTTTCTATACTTTGGAAATCAGAATGACGAAATGCAAGGGCAATGTCATCAGCGTATATGAATTTCTCAGAGGAAGTAGCAAGAATAATATCACACAGATGTGAATTGAAGGTGCTAAAACTGAACCTTGTGGGGCACTGTTATTCAAATTTTTAAAATTACTACTATTATTATCGATAAAAATACGAAACCTTCTACCTGTCAGCATATTTTCGAGTAAACGAACCATTTTTCCTCACTTTAAATTAGTATAAAGTTTTAAAATCAAACCTTCTTTCCAAACCGTGTCATATGCTGACGATAAATCCACAAATGCTGTTCCTGTTTTCATTTTATTATTGAAACCTGTTTCGATAAAAGTAGTTAGACTAAGAACCTGATCACAACAATTTCTATTTTTCTTGAAGCCCCCCTGGCAATTCTGTAGAACGTCTTCTACAGACGATTCAATCCTAAAGAGAATCAATATTTCTAAAATATTAAAAGGGATACCCAGCAGACAAATGGGTTGATAACTTTTTGGATCAGAAGCATTCTTTCCACGTTTTAAAATTCCTATGAGTTTCGCTTTGTGGAATTATTTTGCAGTATTCAGTATATTATTACAGAATGATAATAACACGGACAAGGCCCTTTTGCCTAAGTGTTTGATGAATTCAGGATAAATTCCATCAAATCCTGCTGCTTTTCGAGATTTGGTGCATTTAACTGGTGATTTTAATTTATCCAAGTTGAGCAGATTATTCATATTTTTCAAACTCGATTGAAAAGGATCGAATCATGCGCCTTTGAATTAATATTAATTTTTTGAAGTCACTGATTTTCAATCACCCTATACTTTCATGGAAATAACGCATTTCAAATTAAACTTCCAACGGGAAAAAATTCAGGAATACCTATTGATAAAGCTGAATTTTGTCTGCGAAATCGAATGAAGTGAACTGACACGTATCGAAAAATACAACATTAAAATGCAATACGCGCAACGCTCGTACATTGAAATTTCCAATGAATTCTGGACATTTCGACTGAAGTAGATGATGACATCCATTCCTCATGACTTGCATGGATTATAACTGATTCGAAACGTTCAAATCCACTGAAACGTGCATTTCGTTATATTTTCCAGGAATAATGGCTCATGAGCGCACGAAATTCAGTAGCTATCGAATAAATGCATCAACATTAATTTCCGAAAAGGAAGTCAATGCAGTTTAGTACATGTTGAATGTACAATAAAATTAATCAATATCACGATAAGCCCCGTTGAAATGCCGTGCTGACATCAACTCACCTATGCGACGGGGTGTTTTTTTGGATATACAATATTTTCTCTATTTCAGTATCAAACTATTAAAATATGCAGTTTTGGCGCACATTTCCTAATATTTTTTATTCTGGAACGAATATTTGTGCTAGAGACCCGAAGAATATACCAACCGAACTAATATCAAAGGACTCCTAGAATATTTCAGGGTCGATAATTTTTTAGACAAAAAAAAATAATAGTAGGATGAAACCCATTGGAAACGGAAGGGAATGTAACAGAAATTAAAGGAGAAATAATTGACGGGCGATCTGAGGTCGGGAAGTGGAAAGGGATGCATTTTTAAGGGTAAAAATGGTTTATCTCGATTTCCGGCTTACTACAAGTCATATGGAAAAAAGTTAAATGGCAAAGTTATAGGTAATAATAAAAAGATCTACAAATTTTGTATTCACACTGTTTTTTACAACCAATTTTTTGATTTTTTATTTTTATTCTTTATAAAACTTTTTTTTTTTACGAAATTTGGTGAGAACTTACCTTTTTATGTACCAAATACACTGTAATTTTTTATTTAAAATATTAATTTACCATGGTAAATTCGATTAACAAATACTTATGCATAATTTTGTATGGATCGTAATTTGAAAAAATATATTTCAGCTTGATCGACTTTGTATGAAGCGTGAATAGACAATGGAACATGCCCGCAAAATCTCCTGACTTCACGTCAGTGCTTTAAAAGGATTTTTGCGCGTATGTTCTGGGGAACATTGTGCTATTATTTTGCCCAAATGTCTGTAATTTTCAAATTTTTCGCCCAAAATGGTCTCAAACGATTGGGTTCGACTCCCTGATCAAGAATTCGAGGTCAAATTTAATTCTGTCCGGCCGTCCGTTGCCACGATAACTTGAGAACGGAAAGAGAAAGCGACTTGAAATTTTCAGGGTAGGTGGCGCATCCCAATAGTTCGTTAATGGGCATAATCGGCCCAATGGTTTCCGAGTAATAATTTTGTCTACAACCAATACTAATCGGATCGAATTGAAACTTGGTGAGTAGTTGTAGAATATAAACCTAAGAACGGTTGTAAAATTTTGTGAGAATTATCGCTAGAAAATTTTTAAAAAATTATTGAAAAATATTATTTACGTCATGATAACCTAAGACCGGAAAGAGATAGCGACTTGAAATTTTTAGGTTTGGTTGATAATCTGAATGCGCCATTTGAGTTTGTTTATTGGCATAATCGGCAAAACGGTTTCGGAGTTATACCCATCTGAAATTAGGTTCTTAATCCCTCAATAACTCGAAACATATAAAACCGATCCAATCCAAGCATGGTTGTCATTTGTAGAATGCCACCGCAAAAATTCCTGCGAAATTTCATGAGGATGGTATAACTCCAATTTTTTTTAAAAATCATTGAAATTCATTGAAAAAAAATTCTATATATCAGAAACTATTCTTCCGACATAGCTGAAATTTTGCGGGAGCCTTCAAAACCTAACTCTACTGCCAAGTTCCAAGTTTGAACACGATCGGATCCATATTGTTGGAGTTCCGAGCAGCCTTGTGTGAGTTCAGTAGCTGGAAGGGTGACCGTTGGCTTGGGCTTGATAACTTTCGAACGGAAGGAGAAAGGGACTTGCAATTTTCAGGGTAGGTTGCACATCCCAATGGGACAGATAAGTTCGATTTTGGGCATAATCGCTCCATCGGTTTCGGAGTTATACCCACCTGAAATATTATTTCCTCGATAATTCAAAAAATATAGTCTTTATCGAATTGAAGATTCGTAACTAGTTGTAGAATATCTGCATAAAGGAGTGTGTAAAATTTTGTGAGAACAAAATTACAAAAAAAAATTCGTAAGAAACGTACCCTTAGAAAATTTTTCAAAATTACGAAAAAAAAATGGGTTCAAGCACTGACGTGAAGTCAGGCGCTTTTGCGCGTATGCCTGACTTATCGTCAGTGCTTGAACCAATTTTTTATCTTATTTCTGCTTCAACTGGACGGTTAACTATGAAATTCTAAGGAGGAAGGGTAACATAATTTGTTTCTCTGAATAATTCCAAACGTATATTGTTGGATGAAATAATGGAAAATACATCGATTTATCATAATTTATTCACGAAAATGGTTAAAGAATCAACATTGTTCAATGGTCAGGCTCAAACCACTTACATGCTAATTACATTTCTCAGTTGTCCTGAACGACAAACGTCCTTTAGTGAAGCGATATTTTATCGTTTTTCATTTTGTGTGGGCACTTTGCATAATCCAGACAAATTATTTAGGAACGACTGTGATAATCTCGTGAGAGCTCGTGTTACTTAACAGACATCGACTCAGTTGACTCTAAAAATAGCATCGAAGTTATGCTCTGATCAAATACGTATTCGAGATATGGTTGGATTATTTTTTAACGTGGTGAAAAAAGTTGAACTTGAACTTAAACTGGTGGTCCTTCGTCCGATTATTATGGTCTATAAATTCAGTGATTTGTCCGCGACTTACTCGATCGTCCTTGAAATCTAAATATAGCTTTATCTATTTGGAGTTGTTAGCATCTAAATTCTATGATAATTAGATACCGATAAGTTCAGATACAATCTCATAAATGTTTCAGTTTTGAAGAAATCGATATTCTAAAAATATTTATTTGTATTTTTTAATTCAACACGTAGAATGCGAGAAGCTAATATTCACCATTTGAAATAATCGCACAAACTTAAATCGAAGTGGACAATAATGAAAGTAACATGCGAAGAACCCTGTGTAACCATAAATGATTACCACAACAATACCATGCTACTTTGAATTTCTATACATCACTTCACCAGACGAAACCTTCATAGTTTTTAAGAAACAGCTTAGTTACAGTTAGGTACTTCATTGTCTGCATCACTTCAAATTTTTCCGCCAATATTAGTACCTTCAGAAAGTCTTCGCATATTGTTTTGTGCTGATAAATTGTGGTTTATAAATTGTCTAATTTGGGTTTAAATTTCATCAACTTTTTGAATTTTGAATAATGGTTCGATTAACAGAAATGCACAAAATAACAATTTTACAAATGATTGGTTACGGATGAGATAACACCCGAACTCAAAAGATAGTAAGTCGCTTGCTTCATGAGAAATTTCCGAATTTACTGCCTATAACGCAAGAGAGAATAAGTGAAATGGAGAAAATGTGAGGCAGATTAAAAAATCAGCTGCTAATACACCGTGTGAGGATGCGAAATTAGATGTGAAGCTTGACTTTGAGAAAATCCACATAAATCGAGTAGAGATGCCTCCACAACATTCAATGTCATCCATACATCGATTCTAAACATATAAAAACAAAATAAGATGCATACCTATAAAATTATACCTACTCTGGAGCTGTTGGAAGACGATTTTGATAGAAGAACTTATTCTTGTGAACAATTGATGGACATGTTGGATAACATTATTATACAATTAGTAGACGTTTTGTTTTCTGATGAGTGCACTTTTTCTCTCAACTGCCATGATAATCGTCAATAATTGCCTCTACTAGTCTACCGAAAATCCTCACTGGATGAGAGAGGAACACTCACAAAAGGTTAATGTTTGGACAGGAAATGTTCTAATTATTTAGCACTCCTTCAAAATGATGTCGTTCCAACTCTGGCAAATTTCTATCCTGATCAAGGAAATCCTCAAGTTCCACGGAATATGCTCTGGTTCCAACAGGATGGAGCACCACCACATTAGAATATAGAACGACGGACCTTTCAAACGATTTATAACAAGCCCCTACTTCCAATTTAAAAAATTGGGGGTTCTACCTGTTTTTGAAGGGTTTTGAAGCAAGGGTTCGCATTTTTACGAAGAAGAATGACAATTTAAAAGCTAAATTTGATGTGTTTCGAGATTTTTCATAAATATGCACAGGAGTCAGGATAATGAAGTCATTTCATTTGGCTTTTCCACACTGTATATGAATATTGAGTGGATTGCTGAGGAAGGTACATTATTGGAAAATACAATAAACCATGTAGTTTTCATGTAACACGCGCAAGGATATCTATTGGTTAATCTGATTCATTTACGGAAATTGTGGAAGTTCCACCTGCTGGTAAGTTTTCCAGTGAGAATATACAATTTGTTTTTTTTTTTCAATCATGCAGAGATTCCCTACAGATAAATACCCTATTAAATTTCGGTTACGTGCCTGCTTATTGGTTTATTGCGAATTGAATTTCATCAGAACGAAAAACCATTCCACGCTTGAATTATTCCGACATTTCTTTGGGGAAAGAGGGAAATTTTTTCCCCCATTGTGTTCAAGGCAGTAACATGGTAAAAAATCTATGACCACAAGCGAAGCAGTTAATATTAGTTGCCTGTGTTTTCCCTAATGTGAATCTCACTTAACCCAGCACCCATATCCAACACATTAGGAACGGAAACGTTTACAAAAAATATCCTTTTGGTTTATACAGGGTGTTCCTAGTTATTCGCTTTTCATCGTCATAGCCAGTATGAGCAGATATTCGAGTTTTATCTTCTGCAGCCATGTATAGCATATTCTAGAAATATTTTTGCATATACGTTCCATGTGAAAGGAATATATCAAACCTGAGTTATTTTTCTTTCGTTATACCTTATTTTAAATGTGTTGATTACTTTTAAGAATTGATAAAACTTTTTCTTGAATAGTTCTTGAGAATTTTCAGTATTTCCCGAATTATTAAAGTAAATACATATGCGTAAATAAATATGAGAAAAAAAATAAGAAGAATCATAGGAACATTCGTTAATACGCAATTTTGACAGTTCTAAGACTTTGCCAATTAGTGTCAATACTATTACATGCTGAGTGTTCTGAAATGTAATTCGAATTTCATCGACTTTCGAAGAACTTGAACTCGCTTATATCCAATTAAATACCCTGTATTTTATGATTTAAAAAGTTTGGAATAGTACATTCTAAAACAAGTTGCAGAATGGGCTGATATTTAAACACGAATGCGAAATTCGAAAACGAGCGACGAAGGAGCGAGTTTTCGTATGCATGAGTGTTGGAATTGCCGTCTGCAACGAGTATTGGACGATATTTTCTCTATTTCACGCAAGTTTTGTAAAATACTGTTGAAATTTAATGAAAAATTAGGGTTATACTTCCTAGTGACTTTTGTATTGTATCTTGGCAGTTGGTGTGACTGTTACGAAAGTTGACAGATCATGGAATTTGAATAGTACGTAGAGCATGGAGATCAGATTTAACAGTTTCCTAATATCATGAATGATTTTTTTATGAAAATAAAACCTTTCCTCTTAACAATTATTTCACCTTATCCAGATTATCTTATATTGACAATAATTGACGTGTGTTGAAATTTGATAGGATCGAATGTCAGTGCTGACTACCACAAAACGAAAAATATAACTAGAAACTATGCGGGAATGAGTTCGTTCCAGCACTGTTTTTAGTGCTGGAATGGACTCATTACGATACTGAAATAGAGAAAATAAATTTCATATCAAACAATCTAACTCTAGGGTTTGAAATTCCCTCATAATTTGTTTGGGTTTGTCGTTATTTTTTGTTTTGTTCTTCGTGATTAATTTTAGATACCTGATTGTTGTTGGGTCTACACAATGGTTTTTTTCTGCAATATTGATCTCAATACCAGTGTTTGAAGTCACTGTTCAGAGACTGTAAATAATTATGTATTCGTATGATAGTTCAAATCAAGCAGAGTTTAAAAAAAACCCAGTACGTAATAGTCTTCATATTTGACTCGAATTGGCAAATGCTCAGTACTGAGAAAATTGCATATTACGGAATGTTTCTATGGTTGTATTTCATTTCTTCTTATGTTTACTAATTCAGTGCAATTTTCTTTTTTCGAATCAACAAAATGTGATTATGAAAACGTTTTATCAATCAAGGGTTATCGAAATATTTAAAATTGTATAAGTTGTTATAGAGGAAAAAAGATAGGTAAATATCAAATGGAACACACTATATACATACCAATGAAAAATATTTCTAGCATGCACTACAAAACGTTTTTATATGACTCCAGAAGAAAAACTACAAATATCTGTTTGTAATGACTATGGCGAAGAAATGCGAATATATAAGTTTTTCCTGTATATTATAAATAAATAAATTATTATTATATCTCGAAAAAATTAATATTTATGATTAGGATTTTAATATGATGAATGACATGACATGAATGACATGACATTGGAATTATATCGCCTAAGATTTATAATAAATACTGGAATTCCATTATCAAACGATGTAGTTTCTCTTCCTCCTTTGTAAATTCTTGCGTTCAAATATAGACTGTTATACCAGAAATTGGCAATTATATCGTTATTGTCATGTTTGTAATTTTCGATTTTTTTTGCCGAAAATGGTCTCAAACGATTAGGTCCGACTCACTGATGAATAATTCGAGGTTCGGAGATTTTCTTTTACATGACTTGAACAATACATATCCGATCGAATTGAAACTTGGTAACTATAGTTGTAGAATGCCGATACAAAGACTTATGCCAAATTTTTTGAGGGTCGTATCACTAAAAAAAATATTAAAAAATATTCTGTATCTCGGAAACTATCCGTCCGATATCGCTGAAATTTTGCGAGACCCTTCAAAACTAAATTCTACAGCCAAGTTCCAAATTCGAACACGATGAGATCTATATTGTTGGATATATTGAAAATGGAAAACGTGCTGCCTTGGTGAGTTCAGTAGCTAATAGGCATAATCGGTCAAAAGGTTTCGGAGTTAATCCACCTGAATTTTTTTTTGTTATTTTTTTAATGACTCAAAAAATACAGATCCGATCCAATGTATACTTTGTAATTAGTTTTCTCTATTTCAGTATCGTAATGAGTTCATTACAGCACTAAAAACTGACATTCGATCCTATCAAATTTCAACACACGTCAATTGTCAATATAATATAATCTGGATATAGTGAAATAATTGTTGAGAGGAAGAGTTTGATTTTCATTAAAAGATGAGGTACTAGAGTGGTTATCAATTTTCCCAAATGTCTGTAATTTTCGAATTTTTGGCTAAAAATGATCTTGAACGATTTGTTTCGACTCACTGATCAAGAATCCGTGGTCGAAATCTATTCTGTCTGGCCGTCCGTTAACACGATAACTCTCGAACGGAATGAGCTAGGCAGTTGAAATTTTCAGAGTAGGTTTGGGAGAAGAATATCTCGGTTAAGTTATTCGGAAAAATCGGCTGGATGGTTTCGGAGTAACGGAAAAAGAAAATTGGAAAAAAATCATTTAAAATAATACTGTACTTCAGAAACTATCACTCCGATATAGCTGATATTTTGTGAGAGCCTTCGAAAACAAGTTCCAAATTTGAACATGACCAGCCATATTGTTGGAGATATCGAAAAAATATTGGATGCCGAGCAGCCTATTCTCAGTTGAAGGAACACGGCTTGGAGGCAGTATTTCGTGAGGCTGTGAGGCGCGAATTGACAGAAGAATATGCGCGCAAAAGGTCCTAACTTCACGTTAATGCTTTTTGAGAATTTTATAATGTTATTTTAATTTTTCAGATTTTTCATCAATATATATAAAAATCAATGCCACTTTTCGTTGTAATTTCATTACTCAAGACATTATTCAAACCAAATGTTTAGACTTTGTTCGGACTATTTAGTAGATGGTTTTGAAGAACGGAAGAACGATAGGAAAATGTGACTTTTCGCGAAAATCGACAAAATTCTGACGTTTCACGTATTTCTGTGGCGAATTTTAACGCGGCTTCTTCAAGGTCGACGTTTTCGGTCTGAACGAGCGACGAGAAATGTCAAATCGAATTCGAATTTCGAACGGAATTACTCGAAAATCTTGGAATCGTCTAGAAAAACTGCGAGAAATATGAACGAGTAACCGATTTCGATCGATCGCTTGACAGGATTGACGATATTCTGAAAATCGAAAGACGGAAATCTTCCGAGTACTAAAAATCTTCATTTGGTACATAATCGGAGTTGATTCACGTAGGTAACGTGACCGAGTGAGCTGAGGCGTTGGATTGGGAATTTATAGCTCCCGAGCCTCGCGGGGCGAAGGGATCGAATCTCGGAGCGTCCGAAATAGCTTTCTCGTAAATTTTTTTCATTTTACCCAATGAAGAACTTAAAGGAGCGTTACTCTAGTAGATGCATCTTGGGTTTTGGATCTTTTCGTTAAGTTACGAAATCTCTAATGAATATCCGTTCGATCAGACGGATTTTTGCATTAAAATTACTGAAAATATTCAAACATTAAGCAGAAAATTAATGGTCGAAAATGAAAGACCCCCAGTCGTTTGTTGATTCATGCTCAAAATGTAAAAACAAAAAATATTGTTTATCCAAATGTTTTGCATTCAGTTTTAAAATAGCTGATAAAATATTTTTTTGTTTGAATAAATAAATTTGATGTTCCAATTCAATTTTTATTTTTTTCATTTTATACGTAGTGAAGCACGTAAAGGGCCGCTAGTATATGTATATAATAATTTTATGTTGGAAAATGAATATATGTTCTGTACAACACTAAAAGGGAGATGAGTACCTTCATTTCGTGAATAAAACGTATTCATTTACGTTGCTCAATGTCATTTTCTTCGCATTAGTCTATAAAGAGATCGGTATGTCAGGGTGAAATACCGATTCCGCACTAATAACTTAATATCCTAATTCCGTAGCAAAATCTCCGGTGTGTAACAAACAGATAGAATTTTTATTGCACAAAACTCGTTGAATCTCTATAATCAATTTGGTCCGACCTTGAGTTGCGAAATTATCGTCATTTTCGAATTGTTGCGACGCGAGATATTGTGGTTCTTCAATACGTTCGTATAAAATTGAATAATTGCCGCTCTCTGGTAATTTGTGGGTTTTATTCAGGGAACGAATAATGCTCATTGTGTTCCGTGGAAAAACCGACGACGCTTTATAATTGGATATTGGGACACGTGCCATATCTCACCTGAGTCGAAATTAAATTTTAGATTTTCGATGTACTTGTACGTTTCTGTGTTAGAATTGCTTTTGTTCGTGACCAAATAATATACAGTGTGGGAAAGCCAAATGAAATAAATTCGTCGTCTTAGTTACTGTAGGTACATGGTGATTCACTTATCTTGGTAACCCCAATTTTCTCGAAAACGGTCGAATTTTTTTTTAATCTTTGAACGGCGTTTTGTACAAGCTAATGTTAACTTGAGATGCCCGTAGAAGTAGGCGAAAAATATAGAGATGGCAAGCGTCGCAGGGCAGTCAATTTTTTTTTTCCAGAAACACATATCTTTTATTATGCCATTCGAAAGACGATTTTATTCTGAACTTTTTCTGTAAATACCATCTCTTCCATTTTAAACCGTAAGTGATCTGCAGCCTGTTTTATGTTAATTCAATTTTATTTTTTTTTCTGTATTGTGACAGTATGCCTTGATTTGGATACATACATATTATTTTCTTCAAGGAAGCTCTGAAATAAACTATTTCTCTGCAGTGACAGTTTTGTGGTGTCAGCTCTGTAGAACTTTTTGTGTAAATACGCACTGGAAAGATTAAAAAACTTGTTTTCGCACGATGAAGAGGTGGATATGTTTTTGCGCGTATGTTCTGGGGAACATCGCGTTATAGTTTTGCCCAAATGTCTGTAACTTTCGATTTTTTTGAGGATTATGGTCTCAAACGATTTAGTTCGACTCCCCAATGAAGAATTCGAGGTCAAATTTGATTCTGTTCGGCCGGCCGTCCGACCGTTGCCACGATAACTTGAGAACGAAAAGAGCTAGCGACTTGAAATTTTCAGGGTGGGTGGCGCATCCCAATACAACGGACAAGTTTGTTAATGGGCATAATCGGCCCAGTGGTTTCCGAGTAATAATTTTGTTTTCAACCAATATAAATCCGATCGAATTGAAACTTGGTGAGTAGTTGTAGAATATGAACTTAAGCACGTTTGTGAAATTTTGTGCGAATCGTATGGCTAGTAAATTATTAAAAAATATTTTTGTTATCACGATAACTTGAGAACGGAAAGATATAGCGGCTTGAAGTTTTCAGGTTAGGATGTGCATCAGAACGCGACATTTCAGTTTGTTTATGAGCATAATAGGCCAAACGGTTGGTTTTAGAGTTATAGCCGTCTGAAATTTTGTTGTTTTTTGTTCCTCATTAACTCGAAAAATACTAAACCGATTGAATTCAAACATGGTTATTAGTTGAAAAATGCCAACGCGAAAATTCTTGCAAAATTTCGTGAGGATAGTATTTGTAGAAAATTTTTAAAAAATCATTGAAAATTGAAAAAAAAAATTCTATTTATCAGTAACTATTCGTTTGAGATTGCTGAAATTTTGCAAGAGCCTTCATAACCTAACTCTACTGCCAAGTTTCAAGTTTTAACACGATCGGTTTAATATTGTTGGAGATTCGAGCATTCTTGTGTGAGTTCAGTAGATGGGCGACCGTTGCCTCGATAACTATCGAACGAAAGGAGATAGGGACTTGCAATTTTCAGGGTAGGTTGCGTATCCGAAAGGGAGAGTTGAGTTCGTTTTTGGGCATAATCGGTCTAACGGTTTCCGAGTTATACCCACCTGGAATATTATTTCCTTGATAACACAAAAAATAAATATTCGATCGAATTGAAGCTTGGTAACTAGTAGTAAAAAATCAACATAAAGACGTGTTTAAAATTTTGTAATGAATTGTTTAATTCGTGTATAAATTTCATTAACTTCAGTTTTGAATAATTATTCGATTAACGGAAATGCACAAAATAACAATTTTACAAATGATTGGTTATGGAGATGAAACCCGAATACAAAAATTAGTAAATCACTTGTTTCATAAGAAGTTTCCGTATTTGATGCCTATAACCCAAGGGACAATATCTAAATTAGAGAAGCAGTTTTCGAGTTTGGGCATGTAAGGCAGATTAAAAGAGCAGCTGCTAATAAACTTTGTGAGAATTTGAGGTTAACCAGTTGTGTTCTGTGTAGGCTTTGTTACTGTGTCCTTACGCCACCTTAGGCACAGCACTGTTAATTTTGGAAGGCGATTTTGATAGGAGAACTTATTTTTGTGAACAAATGACGGACATTCTGGATAACAATATTATTCAATTAGTAAACGTTTTGTTTACTGATCAGTGCACTTCTTCTCTCAGCAGCCATGCTGATCGTTAAAATTTCCGCTACTGGTCTACCGAAAATCCTCACTGGATGAGAGAGGAAAAAGTTAATGTTTAGGCAGGAAATGTTCGAAACCACATAAAATATTCATTCAGGGCAATTTGAATTGCGATAAATATTTAGCACTACTTCAAAATGATGTCGTTCCAACTTTGGCAAATTTATAGCCTGATGATCAAGGAAATCCTCAAGTCCCACAGAATACGATATGGTTCCAATAGAATGGTACACCACCACATTACTACCTCAACGCAATAATTCTAAATCGGTGGATAGGAAGGCAAGGAAAGATCGAATGGCTAGCGCGATCCCCTGATCTTAACCCATTTCATTTTATGGGAATATGTGAGGAGCATTGTGTACAAAACTAAAGCCCTTGATTTGAATGACCTAAAAAATAGAATAACGCTTACGATTAGGTCGATCATTACTGAGATGTTAAATAATGTTGGAAGAAATTTTTATTTGAGGTTAGGATGTTGCCAAGGCTTTCGCGGTGAACAATTTGAACAACAATTTCACTATTAAATCGTAACTCTATGATTTCACAGAATGCTTTATCGAAAATTAACGTCTGTATCTATGAATGTAATATGTGTTCATATATTGCATCATTGTCATCTCATCTACAGATAAGAGATATTATTATGTGAAACAAAGTATAATTGAATGCACAATGGCCAACGGAATAACCTCAGCTATCGTAGATAGCTCTTGTATAATCCATATGATGATGATTTGATGATAATCCATCTCGTAATCCATATGATGATGATGGAAATATATACTTTGGTGAGTTAAACAAATTGGGTTCAGATTATCTCCATTAAAAACAAAACTAGAATATTGGCTAAGTTTCAATTGATATAATATAATTTTCATAGTAGATTTGAGCAATGAAAATCTCGTTTTGGATTAATAATTTTTGGCACTCTTGTTGAATTTAAATTATTTTATGACGTTTGAATTTAATTTATTTCATGATGAAGTTCTATCATTAGAATCCATTGATATCATTCCCAACTCTGAGAAACCAATAATTTCAGAGATATGATTTTTCAAGGTTTGTTTTTGCTACATTATGTATTAAATTTAATTCTGGCCATACTTCCTATTTGAAGAATTAGGGGTTGTACCTATCTTTCGAAGGGGGCTGAAGGTAGGGTTCGCATTTTATCGAAAAAGAATGACAGTTTAAAATTTGAATTTGAGATGTTTCGGGATTTTCCATAAATATCTACAGTAACCACGAAAATGAATTTATTCCATTTGGCTTTTCCACACTGTACAATAATATTTATGGCGATCTGAATCCTCGTTAAATTCAGTATGTTATGAGACAGAACGGGTTGAATGTTTGTTATGAAAATATTCTAAGTATATAAAATTTTTAGAAATTAATAAGATTTTTTTTTTCCAGGTAATTACCTCAACTTTAACTTGAGAACTATGCGTCATCAGAAGTTCAAGTTGTGAGTTTTAGTTTAAGGATAAAAATATGTGTACTTCATCTTGTCGCAACATACCTACGAAGTTCACGCTAATTTCAGCAGAATATTATTTCTTGTTTTCAACTTCAAACGCAGGTCATCCAAATGGACTTTGAAATTCAAAAAAGAATCTACTTTCACTCCTAGGTATTTGGAATTTAAATCATGAATCTCCGAAAGCTACAATCATGATGGGTTTCACGAAGCTTCGATTACCTTAATTGTGGATTAAATTCGATGGTTGCATCAAAAATAATCTGGGAATCAACATAGAAACGCACTGGCAATTGAGAACTGTCAGAGCTTTGTGAAACCCACCGACCACCTTCTATGTTAATGTTATATTTTTGATCATTGTTCAAATGGAAACAAGAAACCTCAGTTTTATTTGATTTCGGGCGCACACGCCACTCGAAAAGGTAATTTTTCAGGATTTCTAATGAATATAAATCTGCATATAGATTATATTCTATGCATTGGAATCATAAAACGAAATACAAGGCAATGTCATCAGCGTATACGAATTTCTCAGGGGAAGTAGCAGGAATATTACACAGATATAAATTGATTGGAAAATCATAATGACGGACTTATTTTCATATCTCATCAATCCACAGAATTATCTCATTACCTAACTTAACGACCACAACGGCGGAACTGGATATTTCATCCTCGAGTAATCAGGGACAATTTCGGCGAATCACGTTCAAATTTCGGCCATAAAATGATGAATTTACGAGCAGGAAGGCTAAATCTGCGTGGGGTCAAGTTCACATTGAAATTGCAAAGTTTTATTGCGATTATCGCATGTTCATAGAATTCCATTGTTATCGGTTTGCATTACGTTATGAATTGGGTTGAACGATGAAATGTAGAACGACTTGATTCGAGTCATGAAGGTTCCGTAACGAAATTTGATGTTCTAGATCTAGATGGGAGGAATATGTCATGATTATATGACCAACAAATATTCCGGTTGGAATAGATTACATTAGTTCACTATAGGGGTCGATTGGATCGAACTACCTTTCTATACTTCCACCAATAAGATCTATTAATACTACAAAAGTAACTACACTCTTGTCCACTATTGTTTTTGTCGTCTGACATATGTTTCGGAAAGAATGTTTTTTTCTGATCGACCCAATATTGAGCTATATCGCCTTAGTTACCATGTGTCATAACACACTCATATTTCCCAAGGGAAATATGAAACGTCTGTTCATATTTCCCTAGGGAAATATGAAACGTCAAATCATATTTCTTTCAAAACGTCAAATCATATTTTATTTCTTTATTTAGTAACAAAATGGAAACTGCAATTGTTGAAATTTCCGCTAAAAGTATTTCCACCAGATACAAATGAAGAAGAAATATCTTGTTCATAATTATTGGTCGACGAGACTACAGTTTTCTTGAGAACATTCCGTGCAACAGCATTCTCGGACGATTCTCCCAAAACGGTCTTCAAAGATTGTGATGCTGCAGATGGCTCTCCCTCCACACCTGCTATCATCTTCGCTACCTTATTTTTGTGCAGCATACTGTCAGCCAGATAGCCTTCTGCAACAGACGAACTTTTCCAACCACCATGTCTCTTAAGTGTTGTCATTGAGGCTCCCGCATCGGCAACCAATGTCGCGGATGTTCGTCTTCCACAATGGCCTGTATACGTTTTCGGATTATCTAAACCCAACCATTCAGCAACCTTACTCGGAATTTTTCCGAAGGTATTTTTGCCGACAGGCTGAAGAGTACACTTCTTATTCCTATAAGCTACGAAGAACCTAAGAACGCCTTGCGGACGCAACGCCGAATACTCCCTCACCAAACGAGCAGCACCCAGATCTTCTTCATCAATTATAGTGAATATTCTGTTTATATCATTCTTAGTCTTTGAGACTTTGATTATGATTACCGACCCACGATCTTCGATATCTGAAGATAGCATATTCACCAACTCTTGTGTTCTGCAGGCGCCAAAGATTTCCATTATTAAAACAACCTTCAAAATTATGAATGTAAAAATCTTATCAACAGAGGAAATCAAAATGAAACATTTACCTTATACATCAAAAAAACGTCATTAGGAGCTTCACTCAAGAATGTCTTGAGCTGCTCCCGGGACAACACTGCTGATTTTTTAGGAACGTATCCTTTATTTTTATTCTTAACAAATGCTTCGACTTCATCGAATAATTTGACATCAGTTTTTTCCTTCAAATGTAGCATAGATCTTAACATCGATAGTTTCGGCCATAACGTGTTTGGAGAATATTTCTGCGACTGGGGATCGAATGAATTAATCATACATCAAGAATAACAAGAATCAGAGCAACATACCAAATCTTGGAAATATGCTAACAAAATATTATCGCTCACACCGTCCACCAATTTTTTTCTTTTCCACTCCTGAAAGCATTCGTACTCTTTACTGTAGGCAGCTTGAGATTTGACCGGAACCAAAGATTCACGGGCCTTAGCCGCTTGAGTTTTGACGTAGTTCGACATTTTTTCAATAATTTTATTTTTGACAAGACGTCAAAATGAAACCAGTCAACCAAGATTCTCAGGAACATGGTCCATAGCAACGTTAAAAATTTAATTATTACAAAAATATACAATCTAATAATAATTTTTCCATATCAGATTGTTTCAATCAGAAAAAAACTATTGATTACACCACGGGAAATATGAATACATTTCCCTCGGTTGTCTATACATCCCTCGGGCTCCGCCCTCGGGATGTAACTTTGACAACCTCGGGAAATATACTATTCATATTTCCCTAGTTGTAATAATAGCTATTCTCTATTTCAGTATAGTAATGAGTTAATTACAGCACTAAAAACAGTGCTGTAATGAACTCATTCCCGCATTGTTTCTAGTTATATTTTTCGTTTTGTGTTAGTCAGCACTGACATTCGATCCTATCAAATTTCAACACACATCAATTGTCAATTAGTCCGGTCAAATTAGACCTAATAATAAGAGTAAAGTTACATAAATTGCCACCAAGCTGAAAATCAGTAGGATTGTTCAAAATATCATTAAAAATAATTTTTGATAGTTCCCCATCTTTCCCCTGTAAGGAAAAAATTTTATTCAAGGTCAAAGGTAAAAAAAAAATGAGTTTTTCGCGAGTTTCAGCAAAACGGTAAATTTTATCATAAAAATACCTCAGACAAAAATTGCAGATCATAAAATTACCTACAAAAAAATTATTTATACTTTTTTCTCTACGAGCCACCGTTTTTGAGATATAATGATTCAAAAAGTTGTAATCGTCATAATATGCATGAGTACGCCACATTTACATCTCTATAGTTGTAATATATGTTAAAATATTTTTCTATCGGTCTTTGTAACTTACACTTACTAATATAATGTAATATAATGTAATCATGTACTATTTTTACACGCAATAACTGGCTGTGATACGACATCTGCATTTTACAGGAGGAGTAAAATAACAGTTTTCAAACTATTTGAGAAACAAAATTTAATTGAATGTGCTGAAGTTTTTAAAAATAGTAATTCTACTCGGCAATAAATTATTACTAATGGCATTCGCTTTCTTCTTTCTATGTACGGAGCTCCTAAAAAAACTACCTGCTTAGATAAGTATAGATATGCATGTTTCGTTAAAAACACCAAAAGTAAAAAAGAAGTACAATTAGCTTGTCTTCCTCCGACCTCAGTTGCTGCTCATCAACACCTTCTTAGGGTATATTACCAAGTTAAAGTGTGGCTTGGTTATCAGCTAGACCCTACAGACTGGGGTTGGAAGTTGTACAACAATTCATTAGAACCAGTGCACACTTTACTTCCACCTGCGCCGGAAAAACTGCTGAACTCGAATTTTTGCAACTGCAAAAAGGGATGCAGTGCTAAATGTGGTTGCAAAAAAGTCGGACTGTTCTGTTCTCAGGCATGTAAACATTGTCAAAGCCGGTTATGCTCTAATATTGAATAACCAACAGTAGAGGTTCCCTTTGATTCCAACGAGGCAACATGCGATACATCGCTATTAACGCAGTTTACATGCACTCAGGATGAAGAACAAGAACAAGAAAATCAAGAAGAAGAACAAGAAGAAGATTTTGAGAGTTACGACTCGGACGATTAAATTTCGCTACTTTTTTTTAACTTAAATTGCTTTTATCTTTTCAATCTCTGCTAATATCCATTATTTTTCAATAGTTTCCAATTAAACAGGATCAAAACTGACCCGTGGAATAGGCCTACTGGGGAAACCACGTTAAAAAAACGCGCTAAGTACACTACCTCATAGGTTGCGAAGAAACGTGTGCATATTATGACGATTACAACTTTTACAACTTTTTGTATCGCTATATCTCAAAAACGGTGGCTCGTAGAGAAAAAAAGTATGAATAAATTTTTTGTAGATAGTTTTATGATCTAAAATTCTTGTCTGTGGTATTTTTATGATAAAACTTACCGTTTTGCTGAAAATCGCGAAAAACTCATTTTTTGACCTTTGACCTTGAATAAAATTTATTCCTTACAGGGGAAAGATGGGGAACTTTCATATTTTGTTTTTAATGATATTTTAAACAATCTTACCGATTTTCAGCTTGGTGGGATTTTATGTAACTTCGAATGTCTAAATTGACCGGACTACAGTATAATATAATCTGGATATAGTGAAATAATTGTTGAGAGCAAAAAGTTTTATTTTCATTAAAAAATAAGTTACTAGAGATTTCCTAATTTTGAATCGTTCATGCTATGAGGAAACTGTTTTAAATCTGATCTTCATGCTCTATGTACGATTCAAATTCCGTAATCTGCCAAGATACAATACGAAAGTCACTAGGATGTATAATCCGAATTTTTCATTAAATTTCTACAGTATTTTGAAAAACTTGACTGAAATAGAGAAAATATCGTCTAATACTCGTTGCAAAAGGCAATTCCAACACTCATGCGTTCGAAAACTCGCTCCTTCGTCGCTCGTTTTCGAATTTCACATTCGTGTTTGAAAAGGAACCCATTCTGCAACTTGTTTTAGAATATGCTATTCCATCTTCAAAGACGAAGCGTTACTAAAGCATACTATCAATTTCTACGCCCAAGTATGGGTCGGCAATCAGACCTATTCTGTTTGCACATAGCAATATTGCTAAAAAAAAAAGATATTGGTTCCACAGCAAGATTCGAAATATTGCTATTCTGATCATCGATTTTGAGCAATATAATCTGTCATTTTTAGAAACATATTGCAATCCACATTGCTGTCTCAGCAATCTCAACATTGCACTTGCTAAGGGGATAACAAGATTTGGAATATGGCAGAGAACCACTTTTTTCTGCCAAGAATTCGAAAATATTGAAAATAGGTAGGTCATTTAATAAATATAGGTACCTATATATAATCATTTATATTTGATGTAGGTACTTCAAAATACTTCATTTTAAGGAAATTTCTAAGACTTAGTTAAGACACCAACAATCCCTTCCATTTGTAAACAGAAAAATTCACAAAATATGCAGACTTGATAATTAGGGCTTCACGCGAGAGCGAGATTTTTCTCGTCTCGTCTCGTTCTCGTCTCGGAAAAGCGAGACGAGACGAGACGAGACGTTTCCAAAAATATTATAGGCGATACCGAGACCACATACAGCGCAACACGAGAGTCTCGTTTTAGGTCTCGTTAAATTTTTTGTATGAAGTTTTATATACGACTCGACTTCTTTCAACACCCACAGAAAACAATTGATTATGAAGAGTTTCCACTATAATTACCAATATATTTTGTCTATATTATACATCGATCGTTCTAGAAATATACGATTTTTAGAAGATTATTAATTCGTTATTACCTTGCGACAATTGGGATTATTTTTCAAGAAAAAATAGAATTCATAACCATAAAAACGGATGCCATTATGAATTCAATACTCAACGGACAACTTTGATTGCCCCTAAATCCCAATGCTTTGAAAATTTCGTCTCTATCTGAACATCCGGAGAAATTTATTCTCTTGTGCTCCTTGTAGTGAAAATGTGAACAATTATTGTATACATCTGTGGAACTACGTATAAAGAAACTGGTAAAGAAATGAAGCTATTCAATGTTTCGATTTAATTTAAGAGCTGAGGGAGGAATTTTATTCATTCATTTATTTGTTCATGATCAAACTAGGAGAGATACTGCTTCTTTTAATTTAGAGATATGCATTGGAACACTGACTGACTGGTTGAAAAAAATTAACGCGACCTACGGATATGGAACCCAGCGCTCACCCCCATTCTGTTGAGCGGTGCATAAAACTAGAACTAGTTAATAGCTACTAGACGGTTGTTCGAGAGTTCATTTGCAATTCCAGACCAACTTTCGCTTGAAGTAGGTGCGCCTTAAGTGCCCCAAAGCCATTTAGCCGAAGAAGTTTAAAGGGAACCTTGCTCAGTCTTGTGGCGACATAATTATTCTCACAAGACCTGCTGATGCACATAACCATATTGCTAGGACATTGCTGATGTTGTTGTCTTTTCAACATTCTGGTGAGCAGGACATCAAACTTAAACTAGCTTATTAGTCTTAGCCAACTGTTCGAAATATATTTGCAATTCCAAACCGACTTCAGCTTACAGTAGGTGGCCTCTTGGTTTCTCGAAGCCATTTAGCCAATGCGGTGATAAAATTGTGTTCCGTAATTTTTGCTGCTGGCTCAAGTCCTGCGACGTCTCTTCCCGATCTTATGCACATGATACTTTACCACATAGAACCTATGAGTAGACCTGTGAGCCACCTTATTTCATTTCGATAGCGATAAGGCAAATTACGCCCGTTATTCTGATGATGTGTACAACTTCTTGGACTGCGTTTGTCCTTTTATATCCGTGGAGTAGGAATCTTTCATTGATTGATGAACAATTGATCAATCTTCACCTGTATCAGTGAGAGACATGTCCTACATGAGGGTCCAGGTCCGAAGAATGTTTCGCAGGCACCATTTTTTTGGTGGACATTCTGGTGAGCAGATACGCAAACACTAACTATAACTATTAGCCAGCTGTTTACTAGTTTTTTTTTGCAATTCCAGACCCCTCAACCTACAGCTTGCAGTAGTTGGCTGCTATCTGAATTCATTTGGCTGTCTGTTATTCATGTTTTGTGAGATAATATTCCGTTTCCGTGAACGGGAAGAATGATCCTATTTTCACTCATTCCGCGTCTACGTTGAATGGGATTCAACGAATGAAAACGATTATGAATTTAACAATTGTTCTACAAGATGCAAATCACGGCCAACATTTGTAAGCAATAAAACATCCTGTCATCTTCTTTTCAATTCAATTAGAGCGGATGGTATTTCATGGGGGCATATTACCCCACGCTTCCATTTACGTTTCGTCGGAACTTGGGGATTTAGAGGAGGATTTGCGCGATGTTCAATTTTCGACGATCTCGCCATGTCAGGAGTCGAGGAATAATCAGTCACGTCTGGATAAAATCTGCACAGTTGTGGCTATGTCTGAAATGGAACATTTGGGACGCGAATTTAATCAGTGCCGATGAAATTGGTGTTAGAGGTAGGCTGAAGTACTACCATTTTTACTCGTGAATGGACCACACCATAATGAATATTATGTAGGTAACACAGTATATATATTTAGATCCAGATAGTACAAGGGTGGAAGAACATGCATTATAACAGATAGGCAAATACGTTGGAGGCAAATAGAGACCACCTGATGTCCTTTCGAAGGTGGTGTGCAATGAGGCAATGAGGAGACAGATATCCTTACCAAGGCAGGAGTGGCACCTCCTCTAATACTCCCTGAACTAGCTTGTGGACTCTCCTTCAGGAAATTCCGGCAAGATATTGAAAAATGGAGTCAGTGTCATCACCTCTCCATCGGAAACGATGCCTCAGACAATGCTACGCTTGAGCAGAAGTTCAATCAGAAATGTGGTTGGCTCCACCGGTCACTGTTATCTGAGGAACCACTTGAAGCTGATGAAGGGACATCAGGACTCCTCTCAATGCAGATTATGTGTCATAGAGGACGAAATAGCCAGCTATGTTGACTTATTTCCACAGGAGAATTAAGATTAACAGAGAGGCAAATGACTTTGAGGCACTTGGGGACCACCCCATGTCCTTTCGAAGGTGGTGTGCACTGAGACAATGAGGAGGCAGCTATCCTTGCCAAGGCGTGAGCGGCATCTCTTCTAATAGGCCCAGCTCTCTCTTTCAGGAAAGTCCGGTATGATATTCAAGAATGGGTTCAGAGCCACCACCTCTCAATCCGGAACAAAACCTCAGGCAATGTTAAGGTTGAGCAGAAGTTCACTCAGAAATGTGGTTGGCCTCTCCGGTCACTGTTATCTGGAGCACTTGAAGGCGATGAAGAGACATGCTCTGACTCCTTTCAATGCAGATAATATGTCAAGGAGGACGAAACGGTCAGCAAGATGACTTATTTGCACTTGAATTAAGTTTCACATACTCGTGGGGTTCATAGAAATATCCAAGCTGTTCTCAAACTAATCTTGGATAAGGGACACTGAACTTCCTTTCGGATATACAATGTTCACCACCGTTAAATACTTCAACTGAGGTTGCGATTCGTATTTATGTTAGGACTTAATGGAGATTGTGAATACGGAGGAAAGTCTTTGATCCCATAGAATTCGATCCACATAGAGTTTCTGTGAATGATTTCTAATAATTACATATTATGATCAATCTGTGTGTTGGAATCACATCTCAACTATTCAATTTGAAATTTTCTTGGAAATTGAATTTTCTATATCAGTATGGGCGATGATCAAATTATGAATAATATCATAGTGGGAAAAATTGATGGCTATTGAATAAAAATTGAGTCGGAGATCATTATTTTAATATTGAAGGATTAATACTGGAATATTTTACAAGCTAAAAAGCAATAATATACAGGGTGTTCCATTTGAAATATCAAAATTATTAGACTTTTGGTTGAAATCGTACGTCCCGTTCTCCATGAAAGTCCAGGGTACCATCGCCCGTGGCCCAGCCTGTATATCGAAAATTTCAGTTTCTCAATATTGTAGGGAAACTGGTATTCCATCGGAACTCACTCGTTTTTCGGTGCAAAAGTTTCAAAGAGTCGAAATCCGAATTCAATGCTGCCTTACAGCTAAAAAGGCCATTCTTTCGAAAATAATCGATATGTACCGAATGTAAAAAATAATAACAATAGGTAATCTATTCGATATTCTTAAGTATCGGAATATAAACTATATTGGAATGCCGCAACGTCTCCTGAATGCATAAATTGTGCCATTAAAATTAATTGTCGTAGTAAGTATAGGACGTCATTTTGCACGTCAAAAACTTCGAGAGCCAATAAAATTATGAATGGTGGAACTATTGACGTTTGCTGATGCTTGAGGTGGAAAATTTCATTTCACGGTAATTCCATTTGGAATATATTTTCTCTATTTCAGTTCATTCCAGCACTAAAAACAGTGCTGGAATTAACTCATTCCCGCATTGTTTCTAGTTATATTTTTCGTTTTGTGGTAGTCACCACTGACATTCGATCCTATCAAATTGCAACAACAAATTTCAAATTTCATAAGGTGAAATAATTATTTAGAGGAAAGGTTTTATTTCCAAAAAAAAATAAAGTAGTAGAGATTTCTTTCTTATGCTAATTTTGAATCATTCATGATATTAGGAAACTGTTAAATCTGATCTCCATGCTCAACGTACAATTCAAATTCCGTGATCTGTCAACTTTCGTAACAGTAACACCAACTGCCAAGATACAATACAAAAGTCACTAGGATGTTATAATCCGAATTTTTCATTAAATTTCAATAGTATTTTACAAAACTTGCCTGAAATATATAAAACATCGTCTAATACTCGTTGCAGAAGGAAATTCCAACACTCATGCGTTAGAAAACTCGCTCCTTCGTCGCTCGTTTTCGAATTTCGCATTCGTGTTTTAATAGGAGCCCATTCTGCAACTTGTTTTAGAATATACTATATTCCACTCTTGATGTTAACGTATTTTTTGCTGTGGGGTTTTGCCAGAATTTCTAGCTGGAAATAATTTCAATTGTTTACATCGAAATGCTGAGTACAGTTCCCAACATCTCAGTTCTTTTGGAGGCTAATTGAAGCGCCAACGAAGGCTCTATGAATTTCATCAAGTATTCCCTGTGTTTAAGTTCATTATGTTTGCTTGAAACAGCTGTATTTTTCGAATTGTTGGATGAAAATGGTTTTGAACGATCACTGATCAAGAATCCGTAGTCAAAATCGATTCTGTCCGGCCGTTAACACTAAAACTCTCGAACGGAATGAGTTGAAATTTTCACAGTAGGTCTGGGAGATAAATATCTCGGTTAAGTTCGTTAGTGGGCAAAATCGGCCAGATGGTTTGGGAGTAACGAAAAAAAAATATTTTTTTACATTACAAATTTCCAATTCAATTATTTTTAAGATGCAGTTTCATCATAAGAATCCATTGATAACAAGCTCTAACAAGCTTAAACTTTCGGAGATAATATTTTTCAAAATTTCAACATTAAATCGCATGTCTATGATTTCACAGAATGCTGTCATCGTAAATATGAATTTGATGATCCGTGTTAATACATATCACACAGAATATACCCTAGGTCAGGTATATTCTGTGTGTCGTCATTGTCATATATTAGTGTTCTGTGATTGTCATCTCATAGAGAAATACAAGGTATTGTCTCTGTCTACAGATAAGAGAGGTTTCAAACTGAGTATGATGTCACATTTATTTCTAGTTCTATTCAAAATTCTTGATATAAAATACCTCCTGTTCTGGAAAATGAGTAAGTATGATTGAATGCAAAATGAATAATGAAACAACCTCAGCTATCATGGGTAGCTCTTGGATAATCCATATGATGATGGATATATATATGTACTTTGTAAGTTAATAAAATCGGCTTTAGAATATCTGCTGGAACTGGAATATTGACTAAGTGTCAATTGATGTAGATTTAAGGAATGAATATCTCGGATAAGTTCGTTATTGGGTAGAAACCGTTTGGTGGTTTCGGATTAATCATTTTTGGCACTGTTGTTTTTTTTAATGACAATTTTTCAAGCTTTAAAGCTTTGAAGCATTGCAGATTGGTCATTCTTTTTAAATGACAATTTTTGAAGTATTAATGCATTGAAGTATTGCAGATTACTCATTTAATCTAGATAAATAAACTATTATTTGATTTTTTTCCCATATGATGCACTTCTATCATAAGAATCCACCGATATAATTTCCAACTCTGAGAAACCAATACTTTCGGATATATGATTTGTTAAAGTATGAACAAGAGCGCCAAAGCCCCTGTCCATAGGGCTTTCCCACATTTTTTAATACCAATATTGATACTAGTACGTTATCGCCAGCAGAGCTGAACCATATTGTACTCAAACCACCCATTTTCAATGAATATAATTACAAAATATATAGTATAGGTTCGAGCACTGACCCCTGCGGCACACCAATATGTGTTTTACACTCATTATTTTCAAAATTTTTGTACCAATGGATGCCAAATGCCACAAGAAATCATTGAATCTATGCTGGAAATCTACATTATAACTTCTACCTATTACTATTCGCAAAAAAAGATTGAAAACACACCTCGAGAATAACTTTCCTGAGAAACGCATAAATAATCAATCTGAAAGTAAAATACCTCAGTGTCGAACCAGCCAATCGGCATGTTATTTCGTAGTACCGTTTCTAGGCTAGTAATGACCTTTATTAACCATTCAACAATTGATATGCAAAGGTAATCCATGATGTAATGCATGGCGTTCATAATGTATCCGACTTACGTTCAACGGCTGATTCGGCAAACAAAGAGATTTATGGGTATTGAAAATGTCTCACCATTATTAAACATTAGCGAAATGTGTAGCAGCTGCGCCGATATAAATAGCTGAGGCCATTTATCAGACGACGAAGCGCTGTTGAATGAGTTTTCGATCGGTTTTAACGCCTCGGATGCGAATTTGTTTCAATTCTCTCGACGCAGAGGATTTGCTGATATAATGGATTTGGAGGTTGAACGAAATTTTGAAATGATGTCAATGGTGAGGCACCTAACTGGTTTCCATTTCGGTGGATGTTGCAGATATTCTCAATTTCATTTTTGCCCGCATGTTCTTGGGAACGGCGTGCTATTATTCCTCCCAAATGTATGTAATTTTCGTTTTTTTTTTACCGAAATTGGTCCAAAACGGTTAGGTTCGACTCGCGGATGAAGAATTCGAGGTCTCGGCAGAAAGAGATAGCGACTTGAAATTTCCGGGGTAGGTTGCGCCTCTGAAAATTTCAACTCTCTGGCTCATTCCGTTCGAGAGTTATCGTGTCAACGGCGGGCCGGCTGGACAGAATCGATTTTGACCACGGATTCTTGATGAGTGAGTCGAACCAAAACCATTTTCATCCAAAAATTCGAAAATTACAGACATTTGGACAAACTGATAAGCACTCTATTCTGAGGAGAGCGCAAAAAATTCTGTATCTCAGATACTAAGCGACAGACATTGCTGAAATGTAGCGACACCAATCTTTCGCTTCAACGGTGTTTCTTCCATCGAAAATCAATGTCAAATTCTTGTCTTCCCATTTTGTTTTGAAAATAAAAAAATTGTACCACTAAAATCACTATCAGCTTCGAACGAAACGTTAGATCATTATAAATAATTTGCAACTACCTTTCGAAAGCTAGTACCTACTAAGCAAGGAAAACATTTATTCTGCATTTGATACGCCATCTGTATATTGAAACTCTATCAATAATAAAGGCGAATTTTAGTGATCTAATTGCATTGATTTCTATCGCCTTAACTGAATAAACTGAAAACTGTGTACATACTTTGCGGTCAGCAAATGCTTGTGAATTAGATTTATTTTCGGTATCAATTTTTTCACTCAAAAGCTACTTCGAATCGGAGATCTTAAGTTGATAGCTGATCATTAGTAATGCTTTTCTATTACAATTTTTTTTTGTATTTTTTAACAATTTACTTTGCTTTGTATAATATTATTACTGATTAATTGTTGAATTTTCAAGCTTTGCTTTTGACTTATGAATTATTATTTTTTTGTTATTATTATTTATTATTCTATTGAAATGTAAACTGGCATGTCCGTATGAATAAATAAATAAATAAATAAATACTTGATTGGGAATGCAAATCCTGCGGCTTTACTTTTCAGAGAACTCTGCGTTGCAAATCTATTGATTTTTCATCAAAATCTGTACGTGCTACAAAGTAATTTCATGTATGGACATTTATCAAAGATATGTCATGTCGAGGAAAAAATTTTAAATGTGGATATTCATAAATTGTTTATCATAAATATGGGATGAGAGCTAAGATAATAGCCTTACTTTCGTTCAACTAACTGGCTACTGTTTGCGTTAGCTGTCAGTTGGAAAGGTAAACGTCATTAATGTCAAACGGAATTGAAAGTGTATTTCAGAACAGTTTGGTTGATGTACGCATGTAAACAATTAAAAATTTGGATTCGCTAAGTTCATAGGTAGAGTTTTTTGGTTAGTGAGTCTAAAATGAATAGTGCAAGGAAGTCGAGCATAATTTACGAGTCATTCTCTAATTGGAAGATGAACTTATATTATTAAGTAATATTTTGGACAATGATTATGAACCTCCAGCGAAAAAGGTTGACCCATTTTAGGCCTCCATTCGTGGAAGAATGGTTATCCAATTAATGGTACAATCAGTTATTCCTTAGTAACACTATTCAAGATTCCCTACGTAAGTATTCTGGTTCGAGTTCTCTCTGAGCTGATTACATTAGATTTGTTTCATAAATAAAAGTGGCTTTTTCATTTAGACAAATTTTCAGAATTACTCCTGATAGTTTCGAAATACTTGTAGCCAAAATTGGGCCGTTATATAAAGATAAGATCCAAAGGGGTGACAATTCGCACGGTAGTATGAAAAAAGCGGATAGAAATAAATAAATTAAAGAAACTTCATAAATTGGTAACATAACCCAATTCCCTCACAAGTCACAACGTACAAATGACGCCAAACATATATCCGAGAATGTTTGCTTGTTTGACGTAAACATATAGCAACCAGGTTGTTTCTGGTAGCAATCAACCACAAATGAAAATAATGCAAAATGCTAACAGACGTAAAGAGTTAGTTAGCGTTTGCAATCGAAAGTGAGGTTAATATTGATTATTTTAGTTGTTTTTGAAAGTCTTCAAGATTTTTTATGAATATTTTTGTTCGTTCAAGTCGCATGTGACATGTATTGTTCAGTAAATCAAGGCAATTGTTAATCGTACCTGCGAATTATGAATGAAGCAGTGCCGAGAATAATTTCAGAGTATTCACTGTTGATCTTGAGATGAAAAACCTCGATAAGAACATAACGCCGGATTTAATATAAATTTCGACGTGTATTTTCTACGCGGTACTCACATTCGTGCTACGTCTTCAAAATGAAATATCCTCCCATACCCTTGAGGTTTTCGTGTTGCACGCTTCCTTCCCACAGCGATCTAAATATAAAAGCCGCTTTTCCATTTTCTTTATTTAGGAGTGTATATCGGTCCAATTCTCAGCGAGATTTTTTTCTAACTTCATCTTCACCCAATTTCTTTGTGCGCTCTGAAACTTTACAAGATTTATTTGATCGTTGGTGTCTTTTCATTATGATATACATTTTGGGCAGCATTATTCCATAAATTTCTTATGATAAATTCTATGTATTGGACACGCTTAATTCGAATTTACCATGGTAAATTCGATTAAGGGTGTCCAATACAGGAGAATGGACAATAGAACATACGCGCAAAAGCTCCTGACTTCACGTCAGTGCTTGAACCAATTTTTTTTTTCGTGAAGTCAGGATAGAAAGCAATGATGAAAAAATTAACACATTATTGTCTACCTTCAATTCTTCTTTAGGAGAAGAATACATAATTATTCTTGAAAAATATTACTGGAATTATTATCATATTTAAATAATCAAAGTAACGAAAATTGTAAGTTTAGTTACTAACATATTGAATGAAATTCAATTGAATTCCAGTAATATTCAATTACTTATTCTTAACAAATAAATGTCCATTGATAGATATAAAGGTTATGAGGTGAAACATAAAGATATATTCTCATTAGTGATAGAAAAACTGGCCTAAAATTCCTCTCTACCCATCACGAGACTTAATATCCACAAATGAGCTTCTCACCTTACAACATCAGAAAGTGTGGTTAATTTAAAGTTAAGTTTTGAAACCTTCAGCAAAATTTCAGCGATATCATATTTAAAATAATACATAACCTTTCAAAAGTCCCCTCTCACAAATATACTCCTCTGAAGGCACATGGATCTCTTGAATAAGAATCGCCTTCTCTATTTCTCAAAGATATTCACTCTTGTTCATAGAAATCCCTTGAATATTTAGTTGCCTCCTCCTAAGGAGGATCTCTTTCAAAACCAGGTCTGACCGCTAATGTAGGGCTATCATCTCCCATAGATTTGTGATGAAATAACACGATTTTCCCAAGAACATACGCGCAAAAATATGTCATCATGACATTCATATTTTTGAAGGTTCTCGCAAGAATACGACCATCGACAACATATCATACGACGATTCGCATCCAGCTGCCGAACTCACAAAAGGCTGCTCGGTTCTCCAACAATATGGATCCGATCGTGTTCAAACTTGGAACTCTGCAGTAGAGTTAGGTTCTGAAGGCTCTTCCAAAATTTCAGCCATGCCGGACGAATAGTTTATGATATATAGATTTTTTTAAATTATTTTCAATAATTTGGTTGAAATTTTCTAGTTATACCATCCTCACGAAATTCTGCAAGAATTTTCGCGTTGGCATTCTACAACTAATAACCATGTTTGAATTCAATTGGTTTTGTATTTTTCGAGTTAATGAGGAACAAAAAACAACCAAATTTCAGATGGCTATAACTCTAAAACCGTTTGGCCGATTATGCTTATAAACGAACTCAAATGTCGCATTCAGATGCAAAACCTAACCTGAAAATTTAAAACCGCTATCTCCTTCCGTTCTCAGGTTATCGTGTCATAAATAATATTTTTTAATCATTTTTTTAGAATTTTCTAGTGACACGATTCTCACAAAATTTCACAAACGTGCTTAGGTATATATTCTACAACTATTCACCAAGATTGAATTCGATCGGAACTATTTTGATTGAAAACAAAATTATTACTCGGAAACCATTGGGCCGATTATACCCATTAGCGAACTTGTCCGTCGTATTGGGATGTGCCACCTACCCTGAAAATTTCAAGTCGCTAGCTCTTTCCGTTCTCAAGTTATCGTGGCAACGGCCGGACGGCACCACAGAATTAAATTTCACATTTGGGCAAAACGATAACGCGATGTTCCCCAGAACATACGCGCAAAAACATATAATACACTAGAGCGACTTCACTTTCAACATCCTTGAAAATATTTTTTTTTCACGAAACAGTCAATTCTAATTAAGTACTGATATGAAGTCAATGATCTTCATGCTCTCGTTTAAGCCAGGTCAAAACAACTATCAGTCATTATAACCGCATAATCAATTATTTAAAAATAACGGGTTACTGCTAGCAAATGTTATACTTTGGAGCTATTTATTCATTATGCATTTATATGTGAGATAACTTTAATCGAATGTCGCCTGTAATTCTTATAATAATGTATTAATTCCGGTGAAAAACAGCTAAAGGGAACTGCAGATGACCCAACCAGGCTGCATACCGAATATGCTAACGTATTCATACTGTAAATAGTGAAAATGAACGTGTACTGCGTTTCTTGCCAGTAGATTTTTGCTGCCGTCATGTGCTCCTCGTCTTAGACTATAGTCGTTATAGACTCGTTATAGTCGTTATAGTCGCTATAGTCGTTATAGACTCGTTATAGACTATAGTCTAAGGTCCTCGTCGGATGAAGATCATTTTATAGTCGTTGTAGTCGCTATATTCGTTATAGACTCGTTATAGACTATAGTCTAAGGTCCTCGTCGGATATAGATCATTTTATAGTGTGGCAATTAATGTGTGGGTAAATAATTAACTTGCTCCTAGTCTAGACGCATTTACTTCGAGTGTGTATTTTAATATATTTGGGCGTTGAATCCATTGCAATCCATTCACAGAATGAGTAACTACTGCTTGTATATTCGGTGTGCTAAGCGACAGATGATTCATTCACTAATGGTGGGCTTCACAAAGCTGCGATTAGCTTAAATGTAGATATAATTCGATGGTTGCATCAAAAATGAACTGGGGATCGACATAGAATCACACTGATTTGGCAATTAAGAGCTCACAAAGCTTTGTGAAATCCCTAAATTATTTCACGAAATACTGTGAATTTGAATATTCACATCGGAAAATTCTAGGGATATTCTTTGAAATAGGAAATGTTTTCAAGACAATATAATATTTGTCTCAGACTGGCTTGGAATAGACCTATGTACCTATAGGTACATCCTCGGGTACAGCGTGGAAAAGCCGAATGGTATAAATTCATTATCTTGGTTACTGTAAATATTTATGTAAAATCCTGAATCACGTCAAATTCAAATTTTAAATTGTGATTCTTTTTGGTAAAATTGGTTCAAGCACTGACGTGAAGTCCGTTCTCTTGTATTGGACACTCTTAATTGAATTTAACACGGTAAATTCGATTAAGTGTCCATTTCAGGAGAACTATCAACATGTTTTCATTCACTGAAGAAACGGCAGCTCTCCTAAAATACTTTTTCAGATCGTGAAAGAATCACACCTATCATACCTGAGCGACGCTGAAGCCACCGCTGTCCCCCATTTCATATATGGTAGGTTCCATGCATAGATTAACTGGGGAAATTTCAGGATTTCCTAAAATATGTGTTGTCTGCCGGCCACTGGCTCCTAGAATCCTAGGAGAATCGAGATTAATCAGAAAAGACGACCTTATGCCATTCCACATTCTAATGTTGACGTTCTCTGGACCACTGTAATCGTTGCCGGCGATGCTCAACCGTCAGAAGTAACACAAGATGGGGTCGATAATGCTACAGTCCAAAAGACCTTATCCGGCGGTAAACCGTTCGGAAAGTTACAGGATGGCCTTGTTCTCCTAACCACTCATCAACCAAAGATCGAGTTATTGCAAATCGGTCTCTAATAGCTATAAGTCTTAGATGTCGATCTTGAACTTCATTTGTTCCCCTTCGACGTCCGGTGCCTACTCTTCTTCGATTTCGAGCATTATCAAACCACGGTTGACAACATCTCATAACAGTAGTTGGATTTCTGTTCGTACGGTTAGCGATTTCTCGAAATGACAACCCCGCCTCCCGTAGACGAATAATTCGACCTCTTTCAAATTCAGTTAGCTGGCGATAAATTCCGCGTACACGTTCTAGCCATTTTAACAACATCTAAACATCGACTTTGGATCTCCTCGAACAGCTGGTTTGTTGTCAAATTTAAAAAATATGCAAAAAACGACTACAATACGTATGTAACAGAAAATGTTTACATGAAAAAACCTTCACGATTTTTTTCTCCAAAATTTTCATCATTTACTACATGCTATACTATCTCATTGTTTTTACCAAAAAAAAAAATATTCAAATTTAAACAGGTCCTTCTGGGTGTTACAGATTCTTTGTCAGTTAGTATATTTTTTTGGAAGAAAATTTTAATGGGTAGTAGGGAAGAGTCGACACCTTTATATTCTATGCAACTATTATATAACGTAATAATGCATAAGTATATTAATTATACGAAGCCATTATGAAGACCTTATTGGCAGGAACGCTCTGGACTTGCCGACACTTGAAGCACAATTAAATATCATAAATTATTGTTTCGGAACTTCTCTCAAATATTCTCAGTCTTCATGAGTGTATCATTGTCACCTTTTATCGCCAATAAATATGATCATTGTTTTCCAATATGAATTTGTGCTGGCGACTTGAGTTATGATCATCTATCGATCTTTTCTGGACCTGGGATGTTGCTAGATTGAAACAATATTTCGCATGTCACGATCTTCCGTTGCTATTGTTGGTACTGGCAGTCTTCCATTATTCATGACTCATGGAAATGCAATTTTCTTACCTATGTGGCCCGTATCTCGTATCGCTCATCGGGTATCCTCAGGGATAGATGAACAAATTTACATTGGTTCATTTAGTTATCGAATTCATTTTTCCAGATTTGCTGGAAACTGAATTCAGTTTTAATGGATAATAATGAATTAATTCCTTGAACGAGGATTAAAAACAATTGGTTCCTGCCCTGTGGACAGGAGCTTCGGCGCTCTTGTTCAAACTTTGACAAACCATATCTCCGAAAGTATTGGTTTCTCAGAGTTGGGAATGATATCAATGTATTCTTATGATAGAACTGCATCATAAAGGAAATTCAATTCAAATAATAGTTTACTTATCAAGATTAAATGAGCAATCTGAAAATGAGAACTGCACCATGGAAGAAATCAAATTAAAATATCTGAAATGAATTTGAATCTCTCTTATAGAATAGGATTACGTGTACGAGTATGAACACATATCATATAATATTTCATAGATATAATAATTAAAGCATTCTGTGAAAACATAGAGGTACGATTCATTATCATTATCTCCGAAAGTATTAGCTTTTTAGAGTTGAAAATGATATCAATGGATTTTTATTGTGAAACTGCATCTTAAAAAAACTGAATTTGAAATTTTTAATGTAAAAAAAACCGAAACTCTGAAACCAATATCGAACTCAACCGAGGTATTCATCTCCCAAACCTACTCTGAATACTGCCTAGCTCATTATGTTCGAGAGTTATTGTAGAAACAAAATTTTAAAAATTTTTAAATTTTGTTTGACACTTTACGGCAACCCGATCAATACAAAACTTTGCATGCATATAAAGGTCATTATTCTACAATTTGATGCTAAATTTCAGATAGATCTAGTGATTGGTTTGGGAAATATTCATAAAAAATATTTTTACTAAAAACGGCCATAACTCCGAAACCGCTTGGTGGATTTCACCCGTTAATCTTCCCGTCCGAGATACTTACGCTCCGAACCTACCCTGCGAATTTCAATCCTCTATCTCCTTTCGTTCGAGAGTTATCGTGTTAACGGACGGCCGGCCAGACAGAATCGATTTCGACCACGGATTCTTGATCAGTGAGTCGAACCGAGTCGTTCAAGACCATGTTCAGCCAAAAATTCGAAAATTACAGACAATTGGGCAAATTGATAAGCACTCTGTTCCGAGGAACAAGAGCGCCAATGATGTTATTCCATTGAAACTGAGGATTATAGCTCCTTCGCGCATCGTAATCATCGTTCACAAACGCCAAATTTCTATTGTATTCACATGCTCCATCGAACAGCGAATGGAACAACCTTCGTTCGTGCTAATTTTCGCACAAAATAGCAAATTCTGGGCACGCTCAATCCCGCGTATCTACAGACATCGCTCCTCGGTCCCGTTAAAAAACTAAACTTTCGCAATGCGCGCTGTCATTACTTTCGTTTTCTGTGCAGTGCGAGGTATAGTTTAATCTCGAGGTCGACTGGAAACATTCTATCTTTTATATAAATAGAATTATGTTATTAAAGGTTAATCGAATATGGATAAGGAGGTGGATCGATTTTTTCCGTTATTGCGAAAAATTCTGCGTTTTTGCGCGCTCGTTCCATTGACCAAATTTCTGTAATTTTGAGCTGAAAATAGTCTCAAATGATTGGACTTACTGATGAAAAATTCGTAGATAAATTGAATTGTGTCTGTAAACACGCAAAATCATCCAAATGCTTTTGGGGATGTATACCCATTCAAAAATTTATTTTTCCAATATTTCCAAAACTACAAATTCAATGAAGTTGAAATATGACCTTTATAGGTGTAGAATATATCGACTTTGTGGTTTAGACACAATTTTTGAGTCTCATATCTTTGTAGGAATGAAGAACAAATATCAGAAATTTTCAATATTAATACCTATCTCATAAAATATAAGCCGCTGATTTCTTATGTTTTTTCGAGAGCTGAGAACACTTCGTCTGAGAAGATGGAAACATCGTTTCCGGATCATATGTCACACGCCAAAATATGTAGTGGACAAGACTGTAGTTACAGTGAAGGGTATAATAACACAAATTGATGAAAATTCCCCATTTTCTACATCAACTAATAGACCAGGGTCGATAATTTTTGAAACAAACAAAAATAATAGTAGGATAAAACCCATTGAAAAGGAAGAGAATATAACAAAAAAATGTGAAACATTCAAATAACCATAATTCGATTTCTATTTTTATCTTTTACAAAAATAATTTTTTTTCACGATATTTGGTGAAAACTTACCTCTTTAGGTCCCAAACACACTATAATATTTTTGATTTAAAATATTCATTTTTTCACCTTATTTTGACTTGATATAGAAAATGCAGCATAATTTTCAATCGAAAATTCTCACGTCAAAATATCGGCTTTTATAAAAAAGTTGCTAGGCTTTTCGTTCGTTGAGAACAGAAAATGCTAAGTTAATGTTTAATAAGACATCTACAATATTTTGAGAAAGTTGTAGAATCATCTCGATATTATATGCGTAGATGCCTATTTATTGCTAATTTAAGATAACTAATATACCTGAGTGACCTAGGTAAAATTTTAGAAAAGGTATTTCATAGAGAAGTGGGGAAGGGGATAGGAGGGGTGGGCCTTACTACCTGTTATTTCTTAGCATTTCTGAGGAAATTTACCACAGTAATTCAACTTCTTTCTATTGGACTTGTAGTTTTGCCGAAAATCGCCCTTAAAAAGTCAATCCCTTCCCCGACCTCAGACCACCCGTAAATTGTTTTTCCTTTAATTTTTGTTATATTCTATTCCTTTTCCACTGAGTTTCATCCTACTATTATCTTTGTTCACTTTTTACCATTTTCAGAGGTACTAGTCTATAACTAGTGAACCTAATATGAATTAGCCAACTCGTCCCTATAGGTAGATTGTCAAAAATTCCATATGCAGCTGGTCTAATGAAATGAGTGAGGACTTCCGCTATCATTGCCTCATGGTGGATTTGATAAGGTTCCCTATAATGCCTAAGTCAAACAGATAATGTGTGACGCCAGCGTATTTGAGACTGGTTGTCTGTTCCGCCTGTCATTTTTAAGCATTAAGTGGCCTCAGTTTTTTGTGAGAATAAAACTGCTGTCTAAACTGTCGTTTACCTATGATTAATATGGATATGATTAGTGAAGTTCCGTTCAATCATCGTCATCACAACAAAATGAAGTCCGTATTGATTCCACGTCTTAATGATTTTACAAAAATTATTATCTCGTTCTGTCGGGAAAATGTCAGTGATAGTTTCTTGAAACATGAAATTAAAAAAAAAATCTCTAGAAGATCCATCCGATCCACACGAAGTTTCGCTTAAAATCAATGTTTCGGCATTCTACAAGTAACGACGAAGGTTAAATGGAAGCGGATTTGTATTTTGTGAGTTATTGAGGAAATTACAACAAAATTTCAGATGGGTAAAATTCCGAAACAGTTTGGTCGATTATACCCATTAACGAACTCAAGTATCTCACTCTGATGCGCCACCTACCAGAAAATTGCAAGTCGCTATCTGTTTCCCTTCGAAAATTATGGTGCTACTGAACTCGCCTAAGGCTGCTCGGCTGTCTCCAACAATATAGATCCGATCGTGTTCAAATTTTGGACTTGGCGGTAAAATTAGTTTTTGAAGACTCTCGCAAAATTTCAGTGTTATTGGATGGATATTTTCTGAGATACAGAATAATTTTGAATAATTTTTTAAAATTTTCTATTGATAAGTTCTTCATGAAATTTGTCTTGTGTCGTGTTACCAAGTTTCTATTTGATTGGATCTGTATTGTTTGAGTTATTGGGTAAACAAAATTTGAAGTATGATACTGTTAGCCCATTTAAGAACATAACCGTCGTGTTTGGATTCGCAACCTACTCTGAATATTTCAAGACGCCATCTCTTTTCGTTCGTAAGTTATCGTGGCAACGTCCTGATATAATCGATTTTGAATTCTTTATGAGTCGAACCTAATCATTTGAGTTAGGTTTTGCATCTGAATGCGACATTTGAGTTTGTTCATAGGCATAATCGGCCAAACGGTTTTGGAGTTATACCCATCTGAAATTTGGTTGTTATTTCTTCAATAACTCGAAAAATACAAAACCCATCCAATTCCAGCATAGTTATTATTTGTAGAATGCCAACAAAAAAATTCTAGCAAAATTTCGTGAACATCGTATCACTAGAAAATTTTTTAAAGATCATTGGAAATCATTGAAAAAAATTCTATATATTAGATACTATTCGTCCGACATCGCTAAAATTTTGCGAGAGCCTTCAGAACCTAACTCTACTACCAAGTTCCAAGTTTGAACACAATCGGATCTATATTGTTGGAGATCCGAGCAGCCTTGTGTGAGTTCAGCTGCTGGATGGTTGACCGTTCCCTCGATAATTTTCGAATGAAAGGAGATAGGGACTTACAATTTTCAGGTTCAGGTGCGCATTCGAATGGGAGAGTTAAGTTCGTTTTTGAGCAAAATCGGTCTTAAGGTTTCGGAGTTATACCCACCTGGAATATTATTTCCTCGATAACTCAAAAAATATAGACTCGATCGAATTGAAGCTGAGTAACTAGTTGTGAGAACCGTACCCCTAGAATATTTGTAAGAAATTATTAAAGAAGAAATTCGTTCAAGCACCGACATGAAGCCATATGAGCTTTTGCGCGTATTTTCTATTGTCCATTCTCCTGTTTGGCAGTGCTTGAACCAATTTTTTTTACGTTCGTTCCTACGCGAGGTAGCAATATGAAGTCAGCATCTTTTGCGTTCTTGTTCAAACTAGTAGTCAGTACGGCCGAACAACTGCTTATACTGAACTCGCTTAAAGTTGTTTGGTTCAAAAAAATATATTTTAATAATACATAATTCCAAATCAATAAATCTGATCGATTTGAAATTTAGGACTTGGCTCTAGAATAAGGCTATGTAGTTTCTTGCTAAATTTGGGTGATACCGGACCTATTGTTTCCGAGATACGGAATTAATGAAAAACAATTTGTTTTTTATTTTCTAGAAATACGATCATCTCTAATTTTTGCATGTCTTCTTGTCGATATTCTTCAACTAACTAATAAGTTTCAATTCGATCGTATTCGTGTAATCGTGGTGATAGCCGGCCGGACGGATGGATAGAATTAAGTTTGACCTCGGATTCTTCATCAGTGAGTCGAAACGAGTCGTTTGAGACCATTTTCGGCCACAAATTCGAAAATTACAGATATTTCGGCAAATTGATCACTGGCACAGGGAATAAGCGTGCCAAAACCTTAGTTTAATCTACTTCCGATATTCATCCGTTGATAAAAACTGAGGAATCGTTATGCAATAATTGTCTACCCGATTACCAAAACTATTCACGAATTCCAGTAAGGCATGTTATACACACGTATGCTCTTCAAATATAATGGAATATCGACAAAAAAGATTACGACTGACGTCAAAGTCACATTTATGAAATAACTTCCATTATAATTTGTACGTCATAACGTCACGCTTGGTTTTGGTGATTTCAATTATGTTTTATCTATTTTGTTGATGATAAATTCAGAAGACAAACACTCGACGTCGCTTGACGTAAAATCATTCCAAGAAGAATAAACATCGGGTCGCTTCAAGTGAAAATGGATTGTGGTAAAGTTACACAGGATAAAAATATATCGATAGTTCCTAGATCAACGAAAGAGAAGCTGTGCCGTCGCTTCGAGGAAAAAATATTGATTAAGACTTTGAATAAGTCGTATTTATTCGGGTGATTTTTTTTTGTAGGACCATTTTAATACAGGATGCTTCCGGAATTCAGTTAATTCGATTTATTAGGAGGTATGTCTTAACCGAGGGGGAAACTGCTGACAAAAATGTGTACACCAGAATTCCAACTCAACCGGAATTTAATTGGAATTCAATAGGAATTCTTTTCAAATCCTATTAGAATTATATATTCTTGTGCACTAGAATTCCTAGCGGTTTACCCCTCGGTTAAAACCAACTATTTGGAGCTGTATACATGATTGTCCGATAGGTGTCGCACTCTAGCATCGATAGGAATTCTTTAAAATTCAATAGGAATTCTGCGGAATTCCATGGAATTCAATAGGAAATCCACGGAATTCAATAGGAATTCCTCGGAATTCACTAGGAATTCCAATGGAATTCCATTTTCTTGTACACCAGAATTCCTAGCGCTTTACCCCTCGGTCTTAACCCCTTTCTCCACAAGTTTGGGTTCTATCATCCCTGCTGTGTAGCCTGGTCATGGATGGAATTCTGTAAAGCACGACAGGGATGTTTTGAGAGAAAATGCCGGAACAGGTCAATTTTTATTTGGAGGGGGACATATTTTGAGCACAATTGTAAGCTAAAATCTTCTCAAGCCTAGGTGTAGGGGTTGTCACTCCTAAATTCTTAATAGCGAATAGAGGATGAGCAACTGAAAGACAACTTGTCCCTCTACATGAATAGGACAGCTTGCAAATTTGTATTGAGTCCTTGAAGTAGTTACAAGGCAAGTTTTCAAATTGTCACCTGGTATATACAGGGTCCGAGGCTGCCACACGGACACGGGCAAGGAGGTGATAGGGTACCATTAGGGTCCGACACTTTCTGTTGTTAAACTGTCCTCCGGGTCTTCTGATGGAAGTTATGGATGGTTTCAACCAGGGGTGAGTTTCCTTATTTTGCAAACATTTTAGAGACCAGTTGAGATAGAGCAATGAAATTTGGCGGTTTGAGTAAGCAGCTCGAGTACTTTGAAACCCTGGTGAAATAAGTTTTTGTAACCTCCATTAAAACAAATGGTAGGGGGTGGGGGTACTTTTTAAAATAAATGTTTTTTTCGACGGTAGCGTACTAATAATAATTCGTCGATTTATTTTTTAGGCAAATAGGCGCATTTTCAAGGCTTGTAAAAATAACAAAATATCATGGACACCGAATATTTTTTATTTGCGAAATGCATACGTTTTATGCTAACAATTCAATCATTAAATGAAATATTAGAAAAAATTTAAAATTTGGAAGTTGTGAGATGACTAGTCTTTTTTGGAACACCATCTATACTTCTTATTATCTTGAAAATATGGAGACTATGGTCCCTAATGACTCTCGCAATAGAAAACATTTCAATATGGTAATGGGGACCTGGGAAAAGCCGATCTGTATGTAGTGCTCTACCCCGTTATCGAAAATGTTGTGTGTTCCTGACATTCTATTGATAACGTCTTTGTAACCGATTGAGCCCCAAGTGTCAACGTTACACCAAATGAGAGGTAAAAGATAGCAGTTTTGGGATCTTATTCATTATTAGTACGTTACCGCGAAAAAAACTCATGTATTTCAAAAAGAACACCCACCCCCTACCATTAGACTACTGGCCCATGCTGAAAAAATTATGGGTCATTTGAACCACCAGGTGACCTATCTAGAACGATATAAGAGCGTAAAATAATAAGATTCAGCACTATGCCGTCACTTGTAAGCTGTCCAACTGAGTGCAGGTGAGAATTCGAAAGTACAGGTAGAGTGAGTACATTTTGGTCACATATTTTTGTACGGCATTCTTACCACCGATAGATCCATGAAAAATAATAAGAAAACGCGCAGTGCCGTACAAAAATGGTGGTCCACAAAGTCGAATTTTTTTTTTATTTTCTGACAAATACCAGGGTAAATTTTGTCATTTGATCTTGTACGGCATCTGTGTCATACTATTTCAATACTGCTTCTAATCCATTATTCCGCAACGCCGTACAAAAATCGTGCGACAAGTGGAAAAAATCAAGGGTTGTAATCCCCTCTCTTTCCGTGGTCCAGGGGGTGATTTGAAAAAGTACGGCTTCGGTTCCAAAACATTATCTAGCACTCAAAAGTACTTTTAAAAATAATGCCGTCAAAAAATGATTGTTCATTTGAATGTAAATCAATAATTACCTTAATTGTATCGTATCCTTGATTTTTAGAGCTGTAAAGTCATTTGATCCTGTACGGGAACTTTTTTTTTAACATGATATTGTAAAATACAATTGCTATATAGTATTGCCGTTCAAAAAAAACCGTTCTAAAAAAAATTATAGATAAATATAAAAACTGAAATTTTGCGAATTATTGTAAAAGTTTAAATATCATAGATCAATGAAATATAGCAGTTTTCTACATTTTATCCCTTGTTTTAAATAGTATTAACATATATAAATTAGGAAAAAATTATGCCGTTCATTTTTATGCACACCATATCTTTTAGGCTGATGAAAGTGACGCTACAAGTTTGAGGGTACTTTATGGCCATCTGATACAGTACGGTATCAACATAATTTTGAAGAGAACAATTGATAATATGATAAAATCACTATGACGTCTAACTGAACTGAAACGGTGTGTATATTATGTCCAAGAATTGAAACTGTCAATCCCAGTATCAACAGTTTTGTATACTTTTTGGTTCAATATATACTTCAAACCTTATTGATACATACATATAATTGATTTGTTTCATTGTAATGATGTGAATAAATAAAACAATCTTGTTTTAGAAAAATTCGAAATATTTAATGATAATAATAAATAAAATGGTCATTTAATAAAAAAAAAATTCATAAATTTAATGATGATAATAAGAAATATGGTTTCCCTACATTCCCTACAAATGCTAAACGTCGTAACAGAACGTCGCTCCAAAAATGTGCGAGTACTTATGATACTGAAATTAGCAGAATTATTTTTGAAAAATTGGTTCAAGCACTGACGTGAAGTCAGAAGCTTTTGCGCGTATGTTCTATTGTCCATTCTTCTGTATTGGACACCCTTAATAGAATTTACCATGGTAAATTATGTTGTCCATTCTCCTGTATTGGACACTCTTAATTCGAATTTACCATGGTAAATTCGAATTAGATGGCAGATGGCTATAACTCTGAAACCGTTCGGCCGATTATACTCATAAACAAACTTAAATGTCGCATTCTGGTGCACATCCTAACCTGAAAAATTCAAGCCACTAACTAATTCCGTTCTCAAGTTATCGTGACAACAAAAATATCTTTTAATAATTTTTTTTAAATCTAGCCATACGATTCACACAAAATTTCACAAACGTGCTTAGGTTCATATTCTACAACTACTCACCGAGTTTCAATTCGATCGGATTTATATTGGTTGAAAACAAAACTATTACTCGGAAACCACTGGGCCGATTATGCCCATTAACGAACTTGTCCGTCGTATTGGGATGCGCAACCTACCCTGAAAATTTCAAGTCGCTAGCTCTTTTCGTTCTTAAGTTATCGTGGCAACGGCCGGACGGACAGAATCAAATTTGACGTCAAATTCTTCATTGGGGAGTCGAACTTAATCGTTTGAGACCATTTTCGTCAAAGAATTCGAAAGTTACAGACATTTGGGCAAAACTATAACGCGATGTTCCCCAGAACATACGCGCAAAAATTAAAAATAAAATTGCACATCTACATAATTCAAGTATAAATCGATAGTAAACAAACCCATATATGACATATTTTCTAACTAGGAACCTAGAATCACGAAAAGACTGAAAATTTGTACAAATAAACTATCTAAATGCCGTATAAATTAAATTTCACCTTACATTTCGTTATATAGATTTTTTCTTTTTGATTTTTTCTATTTAATTTTTTTTCCCTTTGAACCAACGAAAATGTACGGCATATGAAAAAATATTATCTATGCATAAAATACTTTCAAAATAAATTTATTTCATGTTGTGTCAAATCACCTGCTGGACTACGGAAAGAGAGGGGATTACAACCCTCGATTTTTTCCCCTTGTCGCATGATTTTTGTACGGCGTTGCGGAATAATGGATTAGAAGCAGTATTGAAATAGTATGACACAGATGCCGTACAAGATCAAATGACAAAATTTACCCTGGTAATTGTCAGAAAATAAAAAAAAAATTCGACTTTGTGGACCACCATTTTTGTACGGCACTACGCGTTTTCTTATTATTTTTCATGGATCTATCGGTGGTAAGAATGCCGTACAAAAATATGTGACCAAAATGTACTCACTCTACCTGTACTTTCGAATTCTCACCTGCACTCAGTTGGACAGCTTACAAGTGACGGCATAGTGCTGAATCTTATTATTTTATGCTCTTATATCGTTCTTATATATCTCAACTTTTCAAAATAAGGAAACTCACCCCTGGCTTAAACCATCCCTAACTTCCATCAGAAAGCATCTGACGAGAAACAACTGAGATGAATATTGTACTCAAAGACACAGGTTACAAATTAATAGTTCTAGGAACCATTATGTTACCTGGGCCTAAATCCAGGGTCAATGACCGGGTAAAAATATTGATTAGACAGCTATACCCTCCTTCCGTAAATAAAATTTGAAAAGCATCCAAATATCGTTCTGGATAATACCCAGAAACGTATTATATCCCGGAATCAAGAATTGAATGTATTTATATTTTTTCTGTTAGCTTTGGATAGGTGTAATATCCAAATTAACTTTGCTGTCACAAATGGAATTTTTTTGGCAACCGTCCGGGATGTACCCACTTTCGGGACGCTTTTTCCTTGAGAAAGTAGCATTTCCCGGCCTAGTCCGGGAATTACGTACTTCCCGGACTAGGCCGGAAAGGAACACGTCGTTATTGTTAGATGATGCACTTACAAACAAAATTAAAATTGTCAAGACCATTCAAAAATCATCAGAAGAAAGCAATCAATGTGAAACGGAAATTATGGCTTCTTGTTCTGGCTTCAACAAAAGGAATTTAAATATACCAAGCATTTCAAACAAATTAAATACCTTCAATATTAGAAATTGCTCGAATTTTAATATAAATATGAATTAAAATGTTTCTGTTAATATGCAATATTTTATGTTCTGTTTTGTTTAATTCAAATAAGAATTAAAATGAATAATGAAGAAATGTGTCGTCTCATTGATTTCTGATTCTACACGGTTGTCAAAAAACCATTGTTCGCAACACGTCCGAAAATAGTTTTTTTGGACTCGCCTACGACTCGTCATAGAATTTTGTCTATTCGTCCACAAAAACCCTATTTTCGGGACTTGTTACGTAAATTACTATTTCGTTCATATAAAAGGTTTTTGGGGTAATTTTTAAAGGAAACAGGAAACGTTGTATGTTCCAAACAAAAAAAATCACCAGTTCTCTTCCTACTTCATCTATATCTAACAAGTTTTTTATATTTCCACCACCACTATTCCATACCATTTTTGGCGCTCTTGTTCCTCGGAACAGAGTGCTTATCAATTTGCCCAAATGTCTGTAATTTCCGAATTTCTGTACATAAACGATTTGGTTCGACTCTTTGGATCAATACTCCGTGGTCAAAATCGATTATTTTAAATTCAAAAAGGTCCGTGTATGACTCACCTCATATGTTGAATTTACATACATCAGCATCAGTTCAGGTTGCACGGTCAATCTAGTATCAATCTGGCATCAATCTGACATCAATCTTGCCATCAATCCATGATTGATGTCAAACTGAACCAGATGGACCGTGTAACTTCCGTCATAGAGCATTCTATGAAATCATAAAATTACGATTAATTGTTGAAATTTTGAAAAATCGTATCTCCGAAAGTATTAGTTTGTTAGAGTTGAAAATGATATCAATGGATTCTTATAATGAAACATTAGTTCTTGTGGGGCTTTCGCGTTCCACATTTCCACTTTATTCTCCTATTCATCTTTGGGATAGTGAGGGCAAAATATTGTGGTAAAATGCAATAGATATTTCAAATGTCGATAGATTTCTTCGCTTGAGAACTATTTCTTTCAAAGTTTTCCCTATTAATTCGATATTTTTTTTGCAGGTAAATATCTGAGACTTCCTCTGAAACTTGGGTAAGAGATCAGTATCTATTTTAAGTCGCTGCATATAACTGGAAAATTCTCTATTCATTCATTCGGATGTTGAACAAATCATTCAATCGAACAATAGTCAATAACCTAACGTTACCACTTGTAGTCGATTCAGTCATTATCAGCAATTGTTTACTTTTATATAAATTTATTTGTAAATTTTCACAGGAAAAACACGTTCGTGAATGATTCCATCTCAGTTTTCATGTCTATAAATAGACATGAAAGTTTGAATGAAAATTATTCATATTTAATCGTTTATATTCTATTACGGTGCTCAACAATTGTATTCGATAACAACTTTTCCTTAATGTGAGCAGTAAATATTCAGAACAGAAATTGGTTCAAGCCCTGTGGACAGGAGCTTTTTGGCGCTCTTGTTCAAACAGACAAATTATATCTCCAAAAGTATTGGTTTCTCAGAGTTGGGAATTATATCAATGGATTCTTATGATAGAACTGCATCATGAAAGAAATTAAATTTAAAAAAGTGTCGTTTAAAAAAAATGTTTCAAAAATTATCATTTAAACAAGAGCGCCAAAAAAAGAGCAATCTACAATGTTTCAAAAATTGTCATTCAATTCATTTATCAAAATTAAATGACCAATCTGCAATGATTCAACCTCGTGGAAGGGGTTGTTGCAACTTACACTCGGTGCATAGTTTTCACAACTCGAAATACCTAAGGAAAGTATCATCGAAATGTCTAAAGCAAGGCTGGATACAGTCATAGCAGAATGTCCATTTATTCCTGATATTTGAGTAGGTAGAGGCTTACGAACTAATTATTTTAATAGTTCAAAATATATTAACTAGCAACATTATGAAAATACTGTATATAGGAACATGTCTTACTACTTAAGGAAGTGAAATGTAATATTAACCTCAGTGGTCAACGAACAGTAATTTGCTTTGATGATTCCATTATGTTCTTCTTTCCTATTGCCTTCATAAACTACATCATTAAAATGATCCAATTAAAAATCTCCTCAACCATCATCCCGAATTTATAAGTAAATTATTCAATATGCAACCAGTCGGTCTTGTATATATTCACAAATTCAAGAATCGGATACTTGTTTTCAAACTACGAATTGACATGTTCATGAAGAGTGAACACAGACCGTGAATACAAAGAACCACGATGTATTATTGAAATTTTGAAAAATCATATCTCCGAAAGTATTAGCTTGTTAAAGTTGAAAATGAGATCATTAGATTTATATGATAAAATTACATCTTAAAAAAAAATTGAACCGAAACCATCAGGCCGATTTTGCCAATAACGAACTTAACCGAGATATTTATCCCTCGAACCTACTCTGAAAATTCCAATTGTCTAGCTCTTTCCGTTCGAGAGTTATCGTCATAGCGGCCGGACGGACGGCCAAACGGACGGCCGGACAGAATCGATTTTGACCATGGATTCTTGATCAGTGATTCGAACCAAATCGTTTAAGACCATTTTCAGCCAAAATTTCGAAAATTACAGACATTTGGGCAAAATGATAAGCACTCTGTTCTGAGGAACAAGAGCGCCAGAAAGAGTTTTGGTGAATTTAGTTATACTCAATCATGCATTATTAATTATTATTTCACAATCGATAAATCAAGAAGAAACACATACCTTAAACAAGTGCGCCAAAAAATAAGTAATTTAACGAAAGAGTAGACTGAAGGTGATGTTGCCTAAATGACTGTAATTTTCGAAATTTTTGCCAAAGATGGTCTCAAATGATTAGGTTCGACTCATTGATGAGGAATTCGAGGTAAAAGTTGATTTGTAAATATTGAATTTGTTTACGAAATTATCTGATTTTTGAAATATTGATGGGCACATCTTTCTTGAATATGGATTACTTCGTCAAAAAACGGAGAGGTTTCTCCAAAGTACCCGAAAGTTGAAAAATAAAAAGACAGGAGAAGAAGAGCGAACAAATTTAAAATAATACATAATCTTCCAGTCCCCTCTCACGAATTTGCTCCTCTGTAGCCGCATGGATCTCTTGAAGAATATTCACCTCCGCTAATTTTCAAAGGTATTCACTCTAAGAAATCCCTTCAATATTTGAATTTAAAATGGAAAATGTTGTTGCTCATAAGGCCAGGAGGGTTTTTTCAAAACCAGATTTGACCAATCCATGCGATGATTATTCAGAACTTCAGATGTTTGAAGACCGCTACAGGACCCTAATATAGGGCTATCATCTCCCATAGATATATACTTCACTTTTTATTGTATAAAATATTGAAAAAATGAGCTGGAAAAATTAACGTGAACGCGCTCTGTTACGAGAGCAGATTTTATTTCTCAAACTTCTGAGAAAATGATGAATTTGCAATACCTTCCATACCTCAGTAAACTCACAAAGTGTCCCATTCTAATCGTATTTACGATCTTCATTTCATTTATCACCCGGCAAAACACGATCTGATATGTATGAACTTGAAAGCCTGTATCATTATAATTTGTTTAAAAAATTAACATGTCATGCCTCATAAAAACTATGCAAATAGACTTGAATGAACTCTTCTGAACTTAAAAATCGTATCACTGTATCACATCATGAAAAAATAAGCGAAACTCTTCGACGATTCTATATCGAGGTCATGACCGCCTGGGCTGGACTGAAGCCAAGTTCATGTTCACCAGACTTCAGCAAATAACTCTCTCTGCTCAACTATTGTGCAGATTAACTAGACGGCCCTTTGTCATGCAAATTTTCAATGCCCTGTGTTGATTCAGTTCAACAACGTTCTTCAGATCAAATGATGGTTCGCCGTATTCGAATCTGGAAAAAAAATGGATGTTGGACAGTTTCTTCCTTTGAAAGCTTGGAAGAATTGTTGTTAATTAAAGTAGATTGTATTTGCTACAAAGAGAATCTTCAAGGCTATTTCTTCAGCAATCTTCTTCATTACTCCCGACTTTATTTATACTCCAGAAAAGTTAAGGAAGTTCAGAAATTTTAAGACTGTTTCAAAAGTCTCCATTTCTTTTCATCAATTTCTTTAAATGGAGAAATCTATATGTTTACTCACTTATCTACATCATTATTTTGCCCATTTCCTTAAGTTCCACAGTTTCAAGTGAAAATTTATTTTTAGTATTTGTGGTGCCAAATCAGTTCACTAAAAAAATGTAAAAAATAAAGTTCAGTAAAGGGTATGGCCTCCCCGAATATAAACCACAGCCTGACAACGCTTTTGCATACTCTTGATCAGATAGTTGAAGTAGCCTTGATCAATTTCTATCCAGAGTTGCAGTAAAAGCCGTCTGAGTTCTTGAAGTGTATGTGGAGGTGGTTGAGGAGAATCCAAAACTTTTTTTAGCTGATCCCAAGCGTGAGCGGATTGAGGTATGGCTACCAAAGTTCGAAATCAGTTTGCTATAAAGCATATCCTTTTTGTCTATATGCACGAATTCTCCAGTTATTCAAAATACATGAAATATAAGAAATATTACATTACTCCACATATAAGTGACAGAATATTTGAAATTCATACTCTGTGAAACGACTGTTTGACCACAGACTATAATGTGTTTGAAATAAGTAGTTGATATGATCTTAAACGAAGCACAGAATAGGTGTTATGTCTTTGAGATTCGAAGTATGAACGTAAACAATGAATGTTTCATTTAATTTAATTTAATCTTTTTCCGTGCAATAAGTTCGAAAAGGGTTACAAAGTTTTCTCTCCACTTATTATTACATAAATTACACAAAAAAAACTTATGATAGAACTGCATCATAAAAGAAATTCAATTTAAATAATAGTTTATTTGTCAAGATTAAATGAGCAATCTGAAAATGAGAACTGGACCATGGACGAAATCAAATTAAAATAGAAATAAATTTGACTCTCTCTTATAGAACAGGATGACATGTACGAGTATGAACACAGATCATATAATAAATCATAGATAAAATAAATATAGTATTCTGTGAAAACATAGGAGTACGATTCATTATTGAAATTTCGAAAAATCATATCTCCGAAAGAATGAGCTTGTTAGAGTTTAAAATGATATCAATGGATTTTAATGGTGAAACTGCATCTTAAAAAATATTGAATTTGAAATTTGTAAGTTAAAAAAAACAAAATTTTTTTTCGTTTTTCCGAAACCATCTGGCCTATTTTGCCCAATAACGAACTTAACCGAAATATTTATCTCCCAAACTTACTGTGAAAATTTCAACTGCCTAGCTCATTATGTTCGAGAGTTTGTAGAAACAAAATTTGAAAATTTGAAATTTTTTTTTTTACACCTTACGGCATCCCGATCAATACAAAACTTCGCATGCATATAAAGGTCATTATTCTACAATTTGATGCTAAATTTCAGATAGATCGAGTGATCGGTTTCAGAAATATTCATAAAAAATATTTGTACTAAAAACGGCCATAACTCTGAAACCGCTTGGTGGATTTTGCCAGTTAACGAACTCGACCGAGATATTTAGGCTCCAAATCTACCTTGAAAATTTCAATCCTCTAACTCCTTTCCTTCGAGAGTTATGGTGTTAACGGCCGGATGGCCGGACAGAATCGATTTCGACTACGGATTCTTGATCAGTGAGTCGAACCAAATCGTTTGAGACCATTTTCAGCCAAAAATTCGAAAATTACAGACATTTGGGCAAATTGATAAGCACTCTGTTCCGAGGAACAAGAGCGCCAATAGGGGGAGCGGGTTCATTTCAATCATCAGGAATTAAATAATCATGTGAATTTTTCAGCGTTCCTATTCTCTTATCACTAAATTTTGGCTTTAAAGTTCCCGGTCCGACACACAGATGACAGCACAAAGGCAGAATTAATGTCTTCTTTAATAAGTACTAACCTTCAAAAGGTAAACTTGCGGAAGATTTCACGAACTTCGAGCAGCCACAGCAGCTTATTCCGGATCCGAGATCGAGAGACCTCGAAGAAAAACAAATATGTACGTACGGTCCAGAAGTTAGCGGAAGTTTGCTTGTCAGCTCGGACGTATTTCACTCTGACGAGAATTCCTTCAATAATGAAACTCCTGCTTTTTCTTCCGTACCTCCAATCGGCTCGAGGGATTTGAGCAGGCCCGCGACTTTATCTGAGTTTGCTCAGCACTTCCGTGGGGTGGAAAAAATATTAGGAAGTCTACGATTCTCATTCTTTTTCGATACGTTTTATCGATGCTTCTAGGCGGAGTTTTGAGTGATATTGTTCGCCTTATCATTCTACGAAAAATTTGACGTATATTCGATAATACACCAACGATTGATGTTTAGATTTTCAACAGTTATGAACTGTATAATTGAATGTTAGGGCCTTGCCGAGTATATTATTAATTATTATTATTTAGCGAGAGTCTTCAAATCCCAATTCTAAAGCCAAGTTCAAAATCTGAACACGATCGGATCAATATTATAGGAGTTATTAAATAATGCAGCGTTGGGCGAATTCAGTATATGTATAGGTGACCTTTACCACGATAACTCGGGAACTGGAAGAGATAGCGACTTTTTCAGGGTAGTTTGCACATCCAAATGCGACATTTAAGTTCATCAATAGGCATAATCGGCGAAACGTTTTTTGGAATTATACCCATCTGAAATTTTCTTGTTATTTCTTCAAAATTCGAAAAATACAAATTGGATCAAATTCAAACATGGTAATAAGTTGTAGATTACCGACGCGCAAGGTGAGGATCGTAGAAATTTTTCAAATAATCATTGAATAAACGTCTGTATCTCTGAAACTAACCATCCGACATCGCTGAAATTTTGCGAGAGCCTTCAAAACTTTACCGCTAAGTTCCAAATTTGAACAGGATCGGATCTATATCATTGGAGATCCGAGCAACCTTGTATGAGTTCAATAACTAGATGGGTGATCGTTGCCACGATAATTTTCGAACGGAAAGAGATAGCGACTTGTAATTTTCAGGGTAGGTTGCGTATCCGAATGGGACTGTTATATTCGTTAATGGGCCTAATTGGCCAAACGGTTTAGGAGCTATACCCATTTTAAATTCCGATGTTATTTCCTCAATAGCTTTAAAATATACACATCTGATGCAATTAAAACTTGGTTATTACTGGTAAAATTGCGGCGAGCTAATTTTTTGCTAAATTTCGTGAACATCGTATCACTAGAATAAAAATAAAAAATGTATTTCTTCAAAGGTTTTATATTTCACAAACTTAACTTTGTATGAGACGTGAATAGACATGCACGCAAAAGCTCCTGACTTCACGCCAGTGGTTTTTAAGAATTTGTTTTTCGTTTCAATATGATCACCCGTTTTCCAATAATGGGTAACGCACATATAAGATAAGTTGCAAACGCGTAATGCGTAACTATAACTACATTTAATTGTATTCATAAAAATAGAAGGAATAAGTTGGTGATAATTAAAGTTGGAGGCTCAAACATTTATGGATTTATATAATTTGGGAATTTTTTAATCAGAGTATGTTATGTGACAGCGCTAAGTGAAATGTTGGTGCCGACTTTTTCGTACCTTCATATAGTTTTAGACTATTACTTGACACTTTCAATATTCAACATACAGGGCGATGTTATCTTATGAAACAATGGGGGTATAATTTTCACTAGTTCGGCCCAGATTTTTCCATTCAAAATACGTCAATTTTTTGAGCATTACAAGCGAATCATATCTTCCAAATTTGAGCTGTTTTGATTGAACCGTTGAAAAAAATATAACCCTTCAAAATTAACTCTCTAACTCATTTCATTCGAGAGTAATCGTGTTTTAGGACGGAGGGGCGACAGGACAGAGTTAATTTTTTCCTCGGATTCCTCATCAGTGGTTCCAAACTAAACGTTTGAGACCATTTTCGACGATAAATTGGTACACTATGTTCAGGGAAACAAGCACGCCAAAAATTAGGATCCCATACCATTAGTATTTAGTGTCATTACCTTATCAGAATGGCATAAATTATGATTACGAATCATAAGCAAATTTGTATACGAACGAATGTTTTTCATGATTTGTCAACGTCAAAACTTCTGTCAAGGTTAAAATACTCATTGTGGTGAACTTCACGAAGGAGTAAAGTGAGGAAATTATTCTTAAATTACTACGACAATACCGAGTCAGTGGTCGCAACTTTCAGAGTATTTACTCCAATTATCAATTATCGTGATCATCGTCCCAACTGACAGGCGTGTTATAGTATAGTCATTGTGCATAAATTCTGTCCAAAATATTTAGCAAGTATTGGATTTTTCTGTTCCACAAGGGCTTCAAATTCAACCAAATCAGTTCTATGCCGTTCACAAGTATGTAGAAGCTTTCAAAGCACATTGAGGGGAATTTTTCGTGGAGATCATGTCTTACATCCTTGCAAAATCGAATTAACTGAAACTCTGTAGCAACTTGGCGTTGTGGATCCCCAAAACTTCACCGATTAGGTGCTAAAGTTTCCAATCCATTTCTTTTCGACATATCATTGACCTGGTAGAATCATGTAAGAAACTTAAGTTTGTTGTGGACAGGATACTTCACTAAATAGCAATTAAATACACTGAGGTCTACATTTACTTTTGGCATTTGACTTACAAAGGAAACAATATTTACTTCACCAAGAAATATTATGTTCCTAATTATAATCTACTTGTTTGTCTGGTATATCCGGAATAACATTCCCTTGGGTCAAAATTGCGAATGTTTGGGTGGTATTGGGGTATGGTCATCATTAAACAGGTAGCCTTTCCTTTTAAACAATTTTTTGTCCACAGGTGCGAAGTCTGCTTATTCTCACTCAATAAACTCATTAAAAGTAAGTTGTTTCCTTGATATTTTGCCGCGTCCATGGGCGTACGCATTGAGGTATTAGTTGAAAGCAATAATGACTACAATGTATTGATTTCCAATTCATGAGAAAATACAGTGAAAATAATTTCGGTAAATCTCGCATATTGTTTCAAAGAAAAATCTTAATTTTGTCGAACGTCACTGCCCAAATATGATGCATTGTCCATAACAATTAACGGGCTTAATTTAATCAAGTAAAAATGATTCTGTTAATATTTAATGTACGCCACTGTGTAAAGGAATACTTTCAATTGTTTTTTCAATCTTTTATACAATAGAAAGTGACGTTATATCTATGGGAGATGATAACCCTACATTAGGGTCTTGTAGCGGTTTTCGAACATCTGAAGTTCTTAATAATCATCGCTTGAATTGGCAAAAACTGGTTTAAAAAAAACCCTCCAGGTCTTTTATGAGGAACGACATTTTCCATTCTAAATTCAAATATTGAAGGGATTTCCAAGAACAAGAGTGAATATCATTGAAAATTAGCGGAGGGGATTCTTCTTACGAGAGGGGACTTTGAAAGGTTATGTAGGTAGGTACCTATTATTTTAAATTTGTTCGTTTTCTCCTCTTGTCTTTTCATTTTTCAAGTTGTGTTTCTGGTACCTTGGAGAAAACCTACCCGTTTTTCGACGAAGAAATCCATATTGAAGAAAGAAATGCCCATCAATATTTCAAATTTCAGCAAATTTTGTAAACAAATACAATATTTATACAAATCACAACACGGAGAGACAGGGTTTTTTGCTGAGCTTTTTCCCTAAGCTCTTGTATCATACTTCTAATTGTACGGTACCTGGTCTTACCCAGTGTAATTGACAGAAAGCTCAGATCTTATCAAGTTTAAGATTTCATTCCACATAATTATGCATTATTTTAATTAATTTGCAGTTGTTTTGCTTTTGTGATAGTTGTGGAAGCTGAATGTACTTTGTTTAGTCTTCTGAAAGTAATCATGAGTTTCTTGTGGGTTTTGGTGTTAGCATGAAAGTCTCTAATGCATTTTCCGTTCTTGTTGTTTGTCTTTGAGAAATTCTGCGTCTTTCGGTCTGTTTTCTATGCACTAATCGTTTGTTATAGCCATTTTGTTCTGTCAAATATTCTTAGCCCGCACTTCGAAACTAGCACGTACGCCGTGTTCCACCCCTATTATCTTTGAATCTTTTCTATGTTCCAGTTCTTTATGAAGCCCTCGTAAGATTTTTCCACAACCCACAACCAAACGTATATCGAAAGTCAATTTTAACTACGTCCAATCAAAACAGAACGGGGTCGTTTGCGTTCAAATCCTTTTCAAATGCAGAAACGACGTCGTGAATAGACACATCAACATTTATGTCACGTTCTATCGGCTACGATATGAATCAAAAGTATGTTTCCCAACGAAGGTTGTTCGGTTTTCAATTATGTGAAATATTGAAAGTGAAAGTATATCATACGATTCGATATAAGTAAAACGGAACTGACTGGCGTCAAGGTCGCACGAACGCGAAATATGAAACGAACACATTTTTTTTAATGGTAGAACGTCTGAACTAAACGGATTTATCAGGTTGCGAGTTCCGTCAGATTCTGTCAGGTTTGGAAGGACGATATTTGGCAGTATATCATCATGCGTAACTAGAATTTCGTACCAGACGCACATAGTTTTCCGGTCTGATGCCGCGTATAGACAAAGATTGCAACGCAAAACAACGCACCTATGGCAGCCTTGGATCCGATGTGTATCCGCGTTCGAACTCAATCCAACCGAGTCCAACCTTGGCGTTGAGGTTGGCTTTGGCGAATACCTTCGCCCCTTGAGCGGTACATCAAAAGAATGCACTATTTGGTGACTCGCCTGAATTTGGTTTGGGATGCTCGGAGTTGGAATATCGCCTCGCCCGAACGCAGCATAGGCTTATTAGAACAAAGCTTACATATCCACTTCGAAGAAAATTGCATGTTCTGACAGAAACTTCCAATATCAACAAACAGAGACAAGCCTCACTTCAGCAACTTTATGTCGTTGAACTTAAACTCGGTGCATAGTTTTTGGGCGTATGTTCTAGGGGAACATCGTCCTATCATTTCGTCCAAATGTCTGTAATTTTCGAATTTCGAGCTGAAAATTGGCTAATAGACTAATTCGGACTCCCTGATCACGAATCCGGTGTCAGATCTTAGGGTGCCGTCCGGCCGGCCGGCCGGCCGGCCGGCCGGTTGTCCGGCCGTGTGCACGATAACAGGAGCACCGAAGGTCCTATCGACTTCAAACTTTCAGGGTAGGTTTCTGATCAAAATGCGACGGTTAAGTTCGTTAACGGGCAAAATCGGCCGGACGGTTTAGGAGTTATAGACATTTAAAATTTTGAGGTTATTTCCCTGATATTTCAGGAACTAAAGAAGATGTTGAATCGAAACTTTGTAGTCAGTTCGAGGATATAAACGCGCAACTGTTGGCAAAATTCTGTTATGATCGAAATGTTGGTAATTTTTAAAAAAATATTTCTTTTAATTTTTTCGAAAAAAAAATTTTTTTTTCGTGAACTATTCATCAGATTGCAACAAAAACTTGTACTAACGTCAATTGTAGTATTTTGCAACATTGTGCAAAATTTTGGCTCTATAAGATTTCAATTTCTGGAGATATAAGACAAAATGTGTCAAATTTCCTGGGTCTCTCTCAGTATTTTCATCGATTATTCTATGAACTCTTTGAATTCCACCGAAAACAAATTCAAAGACATAAACATAAAGAATCAAGTCATAGTTTAGACGTCGAAAGAAGGACGATGTTGATCGACTTGAAAAGGTACCTATTTCAAGAAATGCAATAATGAAATGCTTAATTTTTTTTATGGTCACAGAAAATCGTCACAAAAATCTATTTACCTCATTTGACGGCTGTTTGTCAAATCAATTAATTCCAATGATTGATGTCAGATTTCCTACATACCAAGTTCAAACACATTTTATTATATGGAAAACACTTATTATGATCACGTTCTACAGGAATTGATACTAAATAGAAGCTAGATGAAGATTATTGTAATGGAAAATTTGTGTTCCAGAATAATATTAAGGTATTCAACATGATACTGCTTTTTTTCTTTACTGGTCAGTACGGGCCACAAGGAACATGCGCCCAAAAGCTCCTGTCCACAGGGCTTGAACCAATTTTTATAACTGCAAATACCTTCAGAAGGTATCATCGAAATGTCTAGGGCATGTCTAGACACGTGTTTTGGACTAATTGGTCCATCGACAGCAACCTTTATTTAGCTCAGAGTCGCCTCAGTTCTGTGCCTCAGACGTTCAACTAAACTACGCTCCTCATCTGCCTTCGCGTAGTAGGGTTGAGCGTTTTGAAAATCGCTTGATTCGCTTAAGTAACTTCCCTTAGAGATCGATCGTTCAAAAATGATCTACTGTAGCTGACGTCAGACCTTATTTCGTACTAGAGTAGAGGCTTTAATTCTAGGAGGTATCGGTTCACGTGAGGAGATGTAGCATATTCTTGATCAGATCAAAATAAGCTTTTAATTCCCCTTGCATCTAGAGTAATTTTTTGGAGTGTCCCAAACTTGAAACACCTCTCTATATGTGGGATTCCTTAAGCCACAGAAAATTGCGAGACCTCCAAAGGTTGAGGCGGCCCCTTTTCTGGCTACCATATTGTCCTCCATGTTACCCCTGATTTCCAACAATCCGGGAATCCAGACGTTTTTGTTCTCACACAATTTGTTAAGTTGACTAATAGCAAACAACTCTTCGAAATTGAAAAGTTTCACTGAGTATAGAACTGAGCGTAATGAATTCTCTAAAGATTTTATTTTTTTCACCCAATCAACAAACTTACTGTCGCTTGTCTTGGCTTCTATACGTCCGATTCTCATACACGTTCGGCAGAACATTTGTGGAAGATGTACCTTTTCAACCCAGGCATACATCAATAGATGGCGCCAGTATTCGCTTCTTTGAATGAGTCGTAGGTCATTACCGATGGATGTAGTATTTGCCTCCGTAAACCGCAATCACAATTGAACGCAAAATTGCAAATAGCAAATATAAATGTTGATGTTAAATGTTAAATATCATTACGCCTAAATGAATGTTGAATAGACAGGAAATACCTTGTTCCTCAGTATTCCATCACAAACAATAGTTCGAGTTTATCTTAACCTTGACCGTGTCGAATGAAGAATCAGAATCGTTTAGTTGTTTGTCCACATAATGTAAAATTACGTTCTGTTTCCTTTCAGATAATGTCGCAGTTATTATTTTCGCGAATATTTTCGTACCGATATTAAGTGGCATGCCGAGTTGTAATTATATCGGGTACTTCCGTTCCATCCCAGCGAGATCATCAATATCCTCCTTCAATTCGAAGTTGCTCCATACGTCAACGTCAGTTTCAGTGTGCAGGCAAATTATTCCGAGGAAGTCGGTGGAAAAATAATCAATAAAAATAGTTGGTTGAAATAGGATCTTCTTTTTTCCGCGCATGCTTCAGGGAACAGCTTGCTATCATTTTGCCCTAATTTCTTTTCCAATTTTTTGCCGAAAATGATCTTAAACGATTAGATTCGACTGATGAAGAATAAGAATTAGAATCTGTCCGGTCGTTACCACGATAACTTCTGAACGCAAAAAGGTTGCGCATCCGAGTGCGGCGGTTAAGTTCGTTAATGGGCATAATCGACCGAACGATTTCAGGGTTATACCCATGTGAATTATTGTTTCCTCAATAACCCAAAACAATATATTTTCCATAAAATTGATACTTGGTAATTGGTTGCAGAAAGTGGACGCGTAAACTAAAAAAAAAAATTCGTGAGAATAGTATCTCTAGAAGAAATTAGAGGGGTTCGTATGTCTGTTGCTAAGTTCACTATTTTATTCATTTTAAAAGGTGATGCATTATTTTGTGAGGTGTGAATAGACAAGATGCGTGCAAAATCTCCTGGCTTCACCTCAGAGCTTTTTAGGAATTATTTTGTCTAAACCACAGAAAAATCGTCGACATCATCAAAATAAATTCTGCGTGCTCTCTGATTCTCAATAGATAAAATCGACAAGTTTCTGTGTAATTCTTATGTCATAGTGCTCCGCAGATAGTTTTTGATCAGTTACAATTCCGAAAATGATAGCTCAGTTTTTTTTTCGTAAAAACAGGAACTATTAGAAATATCAGAAGAGCCTTGCAAACATCTACATTGCTTGGAGACAATGAGCTATTTCGGGAATATTGGGTTAATTTCGAACAGCTGCAAATCTGCATAATCTTCAAGCGATGAGGGGTAAAAAATTAGCAAACTTTGGAGCTGAATCAAAACCTATTGAAAAGAAAGGAAAAAGATAATTATATTAGTTCAATCTGTGTTATGAATCTTGAAGCGTTTCATCAGGCATTGTGTCGGTAGAATTATAGTCTATTGTTAGAAAGTTATTTTCGTCTATTGTTAGAAAGTTATTCTCGTTACAACATCTTCACCGAGTTGTTAACCGAAACTCAGCTTCACGATAAAAAATTCCGGGAATAACATTTTTTTTCTTCGCTACCCGCGCTGCTCTCTTTCCTCGTCACAGCACAACATTGGATTGAAAATAATCTATAGATTTGAAATATGGAGAGATATTTTTTGAGTATACCCACTTCGAATTTTCCTTCTTAAACAGTAAGGGTCTCTGACGAAGAAGTCACGTAATTGTTGTGAGTCTCTGAATAGATTTTTAATTGATCTATGGTTACTTCTAACCATAGATTCCTGCCATCAAATAAAAAACCTTTTTCGTGCATGTCCTAGGGAACAACGTGTATTTTGCATAAATGTCGTAATTTTCGCCTTATATGGTTCACATATCATTTGACTCACTGATGAAGAATTTGGGATCGAATTATTTTATATTATTGTAGGGGGTAACGTTCCACTGCGGCCTTAAGGTCTATTGCACCCCCCCTGCCCATTCAAGGCTGTCGATGTCACCGCAATCTACAGCTCGCCTTCCAGTTCCACAGTTCTGATGAACTCCAAGATCGATCCTCGATGGCTTCAAGGAGGCTATGTCTTCGCCCTTGCAGATTTCTTGCCCAAATTATTCTTTGCGTGGGTTTGAGATGGCGAGGCATTTCGTAATCAGGTGATCAGGAGTTTCATCCCTTCCCCACAGAATCTGCACTCGGCAGTTTCTGCAAACCCTAATCTGATCATATGCTTCCTAAGACAGCAGTGTTCTGTGAGGAAACCAGTCAGGAAGTGCAGCGTATTTTTACCATCCATATACTTATTGGATGGTCTCAAAGTTTTGGAGGAACTTTTTGGAGTGATACATTCCTCGGAGGGATCTCCAGAGTATACCTCTTTCAGTTTCTTCTCTCATCCGTAATTCACTATTGTAGGTGTATCTAACTATCCCAAAGTAGGGTTCCGGACCAATAAAAGGGGTTCGTGTCTCTTTCTTAGCAAGTGTATTGGCCTCCTAGTTTCCTTTTATTCCCGAGTGACCAGGTAGCCAGACCAAGGAGAACCTGATGTTCTTGCCTACTTCATTAAGTTTTCGGTACTTCCATATTAGCTTAGAATCGATAACATGGGACCTCAGAGCTTCAATAGCAGCTTGAATGGATTACTATATCACACCTCTGATAGTTTCTTTCTAGGCTTATTTCCACGCATCTTTTGATTGCAATGTCAGCATGGATTGCTCTATCATACCTCTGATAGTTTCTTCCTAGGTTAATTTCCACGCATCTTTCTATTGCAAGTACTTCTGCCTGAAAGATGCACGGATAGGAGTTTAGCGATATTGAGCATTTGGTGCCTACTCCATATAATCCAGCGCCAGCTCCTATATTGGTTCTGAACTTGTATGGTGGATTCCCTGTTCCAGTCTTTCTTCCTGCCTGGCATCGTACAGAAGTTCTTTTCGATGCTTACTTTCTCTATTATTTCGTCACTAGGAAGATTGGCTGATGAAATGTACCCTGTAAGATAGGACCAGGCTTTCTGGTTTTTAATACTCTCAATACCTGTTTCTTCCCTAGATATTCTGAGAATTGTTTCATGGGCCATTTTGTAGATCACTACATGAAGGGTTGTGAGATTTGCGTTAATCTCAAGTGCCCTGGTAGAACAGGTACCCATAGGTCCAGTGATACATACACAGGAAAAGCTTTGTACTTTGTTTTCCTCTGGGGTTTTTTGTCGAATGGAAGGAGATAGCGACTTGCAATTTTCAGGGTAGGTTGAGCATCCAAATGCGACGCTTAAGTTTGTTAATAGGCCTAATCGGCCAACCTTCTTGAAATTATATCCATCCGAGATGTTGTTGTTATTTCCTCAAAAAATACAAATCTCAGCTTATCTATGATTTGAAGAATAAAGCGATTGTATCTCTGAATGACTATCCACTAGAACCAATATGAGCGTGATTGTGCCATATTCCTGCAATATATGCGAATTCCGGGAGAATTCACTGCTTTTTACTAAACTCATATCGGTCTAGGTGAATACACAGTTTCTTACAGCTGAACAATCAATAAGTTATGGTAGTTATAACCCAAAATAAGAGTAGTATTCAGCACCAGTAGAGACTGAGTCGAAAAAAACGCTGAAATGTCCCCATTAAAAAACTCAATTTCATCAACATTTCGGCCCTGAACAAATCGGCACTGAAGGCAGACCTGATACGATAAATACGAACATTAGAGGACCTAGAACAGATCCCTGATGTACACCACTTGGTCACATGAAAAATCACCGATCACCATGTATTGTGAAATTTTCCAGTTTCTTCAGAGGTCTCCTCTTCGAGATTGGCGTTATTTATCTTCTGTTGTCAGGTTCACGTGTTCACATATATTTAGTCACTCCCTACATATATAAATCGTGTGTTCAACATTAATTATTCCAATCCCATCATCGCTCCTCCAGATTACTAATAACAATTCCACAAACGCGGATCATGCATACTCTGTGATTTGCTCACAGGAATGGGTGTCGCAAGTGATTCATCTGCCATGGAGGAGAAAGATGGTAAACAAGTCGACTCACCACGACTTAACCTTCTTAACTCAATCTTCTTTACTATTCGTTCCATAACTTCTTCGAGCATTGTAATCTTCATAATTACCTGCTATACATCAGTTGCGTATTTCCGCGAGGCATCGGTCACCACTCGTTTGTTTGTAAACATTGCAAAACAAACAGCGAAGAATCGCCTAGGCGGCGTTGCCTTGCTTGCGGCGTTGCGCAATGTAGCCTCACAAAATCATAATCTTTTAGAAAGTGTCTGCCATGGTAACGTAAGGAATAACAAATTGCATAATGGGTGCAAGAGTGAGAGGATTTAGTGGCGATGAGGAATTCTCGGGTCGTCAGAAGTAGAGCATGAGGCTGTGTGTTGTTTACCAATCGTAGGTCGGTCGATACTCCGTAAACACTCCGTTTTATTTGCCGCTTCTTCTTGGGTAGGAGTTCCTCGTTCGATAATATACCGATTACCTGAAGCATTCCGTAGTTTTTGACTGACCTGACACTGAGTAAAAATTACCCAGTGAGAGTTGATCAAATGGAACAGAAATCAGGAAATTCAGCGCATTCGTTCATTGAATAATAAATCAATTTGACAGATTGATTTTACCCTAGTTGGAACCTGTTGTTTTATAATACGATTCAAGGTTTCCAAAGATCAAGATTCACATAGTATACATACACAGAATACAAATTCATTATTTGCATCATGTGAGAAATTATTCAGCATTATATCAACAGGAAGTAGAATGGGAATGTACACTAGGAGACAGGAGACTAAGAGCCTGAGTGGCTCTTTCTAGAGTTACCTCATTTTATATTCTGGTAAAGCAGTTATCTCCAGGGGTGGAGCTTGGGCTCAAAGAACTTGTAGTGCTAATAATTGAAAAAATATAGTTCAGTAAAAAGTATGGTCTCCTCGAACATCAACCACAGCCTGACAATGCCTTTGCATACTTTCGATCAGATTGTGGAAGTAGCCTTGATCAATTTCTCTCCAGAGTTGCGGTAAAAGCCTTCTGAGTTCTTGTGGTGTATGTGGAGGTGGTTGATTAGAATCCAAACCTCTTTGTAGCTGATCCCAAGCGTGTTCAGTGGGATTGAGGTCTGACAACTGAAGGGGCAGCGCCAAATGTGGAATACCATGGATTTCCAGAGCTTCATCGACAATTCACGCACGATGGGGTTAAGCATTATTGTCCGAAAATAAGAAAATTGACCCAATAGAAGCATGAAGCAAAGGAAGAAAATCGTCAATGTAAATCTGCGCATTCATGGTAACATCAACAATTATGTACGTCTATTTAAACAAATGCCTCCAAACGGTAACTTTACTACCTCTGAACGGCTGAACTTCCTGAACCGATCTGCGATTTCTGGGCATTATTGCCAAACATTTATGCCAAACAATTATGTTGTCCATTCTCCCGTAGTGGACACTCTTAATTCGAATTTACCATGATAAATTCGAATTAAGTGTCCAATACAGGAGAATGGACAACATAATTTACCATGGTAAATTCGATAAAGGGTGTCCGATGCAGGAGAATGGACAATAGAACATTCGCGCAAAAGCTCCTGACTTCACGTCAGTACTTCAGTGCTTGAACCAATTTTTTTTTTGTAACTTTTCTCAAATTTTCTATGGGTAGGTACGGTTCTTAAAAAAAATTTTTTTCGTAATTTTTTTTAAATTTTCTGGGGTTACGGTTCTTACAAAATTTTAAACACGTCTTTATGTTGATTTTCTACTACTAGTTACCAAGCTTCAATTCGATAGAATCTTTATTTTTTGAGTTATCGAGGAAATAATATTCCAGGTGGGTATAACTCGGAAACCGTTAGACCGATTATTCCCAAAAACGAACTTAACTCTCCCATTTGGATACGCAACCTACCCTGAAAATTGCAAGTCCCTATCTCCTTTCGTTCGAAAGTTATCGAGGTAACGGGCACCCATCTACTTAACTCGCACAAGGCTGCTCGAATATCCAACAATATTTAACCGATCGTGTTGAAACTTAAAACTTGGCAGTATAGTTAGGTTCTAAAGACTCTTGCAAAATTTCAGCAATTTCAGACGAATAGTTACTGATAAATAGATTTTTTTTTTCAATTTTATATGATTTCTTAAAAATTTTCTACAAATACTATCCTCACGAAAGTTTGCCAGAATTTTCGCGTTGGCATTCTACAACTAATAACCATGGTTGAATTCAATCGATTTTGTATTTTTCGAGTTAATGAGGAAAAAAAACAACCAAATTTCAGATGTCTATAACTCTGAAACCGTTTGGCCGATTATGCTTATAAACAAACTCAAATGTCGCATTCAGATACACAACCTAACCTGAAAACTTCAAGCCGCTATCTCTTTCCGTTCTCAGGTTATCGTGACAACAAAAATATTTTTTAATAATTTTCTAGCTATACGATTCTTGTCCGTTCTATTGGGATGCGCCACCTGCCCTGAAAATTTCAAGTTGCTAGCTCTTTCCGTTCTCAAGTTATCGTGGCAACGGCCGGACGGCCGGCCGGACAGAATCAAATTTGACATCGAATTCTACATTGGGGAGTCGAACCAAATCGTTTGAAACCATTTTCGTCAAAAAATTTGAAAGCTACAGACATTTGGGCAAAATGATAACGCGATGTTCCCCAAAACATAACGCGACAATAACTAATCCAAAATTCTCACAAACGCAAATGACAAGAACTTGCTATAAACTGAAAAAGTTACTAAACGAGGAGCAAAAAAAGGGGGAAAGCCCTGTGGCAGGAGCTTTGGCGCTTTTGTCCAATCTTTGACAAATTATATCTCCGAAAGTATTGGTTTCTTATAGGGTGGGTTTCACGAAGCTTCGATTAGCTTAATTGTGGATTTAATTCGATGGTTGTATCAGAAATGAACTGAAAATCGACATAGAATCGCACTTATTTGGCAATTATAAGAGCTGTCAATGCTTTGTGAAACCCAATTTTAGAGTTGGGAATGATATCAATGGATTATTATGATAGAACTACATCATGAATGAAATTAAAATCCCTTTGCATCTTATCCTTATATGATGTTCCAATTTTGGCTACAAGTGTTTCAAAACTGGAAAAAAATCAGGAGTCATTATGAAAAATTGAGTAAACGAAATAGCCAGTTTTATTTATGAAACAAATCTAATGTTATCAGTTCAAAGAGAACTCAAACCAGAATACTCATGTAGGAAACTTTTGTGGAGCAGTATATTTGTGCCACTGAAGTTAATTAGGGATGTACAGGGTGATTGTAAACCCGACGTGATCCTTCAAAGGGGCTGTACTCGGGAGTCATATACAACAAATTAAGTCCAGTCATCTCGAAGTCAAAAATGGATAGTTACTGAGCTATGATGGTTTTTCGACTTTTTGGGAAATCAATCCACAAATCAAAGACTCACACTGTATATTGATTATCTACTGAGATATCAGAGAATATCCCTTTCTGGGAAGCTTATAATTCCGTTAGTTCTCATATTCATCTAAGTACACAATTTTCTGAATATGTTGTTGCTACTTACGAGACTTTAGATTAATTGATACTTTACCTGCGGGATTGGCAAAATACTGCGTCATGATATCCATTAAAATTACGACCGAAATCGTCTACACCCGCTATAACTTAATACCTCATCTCAACTTCTCCCCAATCAATGAAGAAAACTCGACAAATTTGTATTCAAAAAGATTTCCTCCACACAGATAATTCTTCAGAGGCTTGATTTAATGAGGTCGTTAGTTAAGGCTGGAAATTTTTCCGCTTCATCTGATTGCCCCAAGATATGGTGAGAGATAATTAATCACTCAGTAATTTATATGCTATACTCCGTGCCTTCAGAAGTATTCCACCCTGAAGGAATAACTTTTTCATCTTGACATTTTGGTAACACAATGAATATATTTGAAGTATGCTATGGTCAACGTTTCATCGTTTTGTTAACTTTAAGCGGAAACAAAATATAATCTCCTGGTTATGAGAGTCGATATCACTGATTAAGAGTTCGAGGTCAAATTTGATTTTGTCCGGCGAGCCAGCCGTTGCCACGATTACTTTCGAACGGAAAGATATACCGACTGGAAATTTTCAGGGTAGGTGGTGTGTCCAAATGCGTGATGAGTTCGTTAGTGGGCATAATCTGCCCAACTAATTTTCTAGCCAATTTCGGCAGAAATTCGAAAACTACAGACATTTGGGTAAAATGAAAGCACGCTCTTCCCTAGAACATGCGCACAAAAACCCTTAAAGATTTTTCGCTAAGTATCTTACTTTAGGAGATTAGGATATTCCACTTTTTCCATATACAAGGTGAGTCTTTAAGTTGTACAGTAATTTTAACCATGGATTTCTCTCATCAAATGGAACAACTTTTTGGCTTTTTTAATTATTGTCAATATAAGATAATCTGGATAAGGTGAAATAATTGTTGAGAGGAAAGGTTTTATTTTCATCAAAAAATAAGGTACTGGAGATTTCCTTCTTGCTAAATTTGAATCATTCATGATATTAGGAAACTGTTAAATCTGATCTCCATGCTCTACGTACACTTCAAATTCCGTGATCTGTCAACTTTCGTAACAGTCACACCAACTGCCAAGATACAATACAAAAGTCGCTAGGATGTATAATCCGAATTTTTCATTAAATTTCAACAGTATTTTACAAAACTTGCCTGAAATAGAGAAAATATCGTCTATTACTCGTTGTAGAAGGCAATTCCAACACTCATGCGTACGAAAACTCGCTCCTTCGTCGCTCGTTTTCGAATTTCGCATTCGTGTTTGAATATCAGCCCATTCTGCAACTTGTTTTAGAATATACTATTCTCAAGATGCAATTTCACCATAGGAATCCATTGATGTCATTTTCAACTCTAACAAGCTAATACTTTCGGAGATATGATTTTTCAAAATTTCAATAATAAATCGTACTTCTGTGTTTTCACAGAATGCAATAATTATTTTATCTATGAATTATTATAATATGATCTGTGTTGATACGTGTCAACTTATTTTCTGAGACATGATATGTCAAATTTTTATATTTAATGCCCATGGTTAATCCATATGATGATGGGAATGGTAATGGTAAGTTAATAATATTGAGGTTAGAATATCTCCAGTAAAAACAAAACTGAAATATTGGCTGAAGTTTCAATTGATATAATATAATTTGAAGATTTAAAGAATCATTAGAAGATTTAAAGATCATATAGAAATGAGGAACGAATATCTCGGATGAGTTCATTGTTGGGTAGAATTGGTCTATTGGTTTTGGATGAATAATTTTTGGCACTCTTGTTGAATTTAATTTCTATTATGATGTTTAAATTTAATTTCTGCTATTATGAAGTTGTATAAGAATCCATTGATATAATTCCCAACTCTTACCAATACTTTCGAAGATATGATTTGTCAAAGTTTGAACAAGAGCGCCAAAAAGCTCAGGTTAAAAGTTTAAAAAACGTTTAAAGATTTTACAATGTGCAAAGCCAGCCCTGAAATGTCTTTAAGGATGAGTTCGTTGTTGGGTAGAATTGGTCTATTGGTGTTGGATTAATAATTTTTGGCACTCTCGCATCATATAAAGTAATATATCAATATCCAAAAGTGTCAATTCTGAAATCAATACTCAGTCTATGCCTTCATTCGAGCAGACCATCTGTGATTGTTTTCCAGGTTCGGATTGATAAAAGCAGGTAAATTTCTGTAATTTGTATGACATTCAACGAAAAATATCTCGAAAACGGTACGTTTTAGGAGAAATGATGATGAATAATTCAATTTTCTAAAAAGATAGAGTATTTCAAAAATGATAATCAAGATAACCTTCATCTGCTTTCATTATGCTTATTTCTCAATGCTTTAGGAATTCGCGAGTCTATAACGAAGAAACCAGTAGAAAATAAAGAAAAACTGATTTTTTTTTTCAAATTTCAATAGCCTGTATCTTTGTTCTTGTGTCGTATCTGGAAAAATGTTAAATGAAATAAGTGTTTATTTTATGAAAGGAATCTATGGTTAAATTCAATGTACAACTTAAAGACTCACCTTGTATATGGACAAAGTGGAATATCCTAATCTTCTAAAGCAAGATACTTAGCGAAAAATGTTTTAGGTTTTTTGTGCGCATGTTCTAGGGAAGAGCGTGCTTTCATTTTACCCAAATGTCTGTAATTTTCGAATTTCTGCCGAAATTGGCCGATTGTGCCCACTAACGAACTCATCACGCATTCGGACGCGCCACCTACCCTGAAAATTTCCAGTCGTCCAGTCCTGTATATCAGCGACCCCGTATGTTGGATATTCTACTAATCCTATTCATATTTATTACGAGAGAGGTATTTCTCGGTACATAGAAAAAGTGAATTATTAAACATTGTAAATGAACGCGAATTATCATCTTTCTAATAACGAGTTACGTTATACAAACACTGACCTCTATTTCCATTGCACATAATTGAAATGAAAATTTCACGTTATATTAATAAAGCGGAGCGTCAGACGGGAAAATCAACAATTCAACCCTGACGTTGACCCTCTTCGCTAATGAGGCAGAAAGGATCAGGCTGTATTTTAATTTTCGAATCCCACGCTTTGGACAGCTCCGAGCGCCCCGAACATATTAAACATTACGTAATACGGAACGAGGCAGGTAGATTGGGTATAATGAAGTCGTTCCGATCCGATTAATGAATATTTGTAATGAAATTGGAGCGATGCTGGGGATTATATTGGGAATCCGTCAGCAAAAACTCCCGATATTGCAAAGTGTTTTCGTCGATTCCACAGGTGGCGCTTGAGTCTAAACCAAAACATAGCTTTCTCACCTTATCATTATTATTTTTCCCCGTTCCACTTATAGCTTGTGCTGAGGTCTTTTTCTGAGTAACTCAGAGTGCACATCGTGCACCTAAGGTGTTACTTTTGTTATGGTGACATTCTGTTCTATGTTATAGTAATTCATTACTTATTAGTCTAGTCAACAAGTGCTTTTTAGGTCACAATTTTTGCGTATTCTTCGAAAATTATGATTGAGGTGTCATTCGATTCGGAATGGCATGCAGATAGTTTTTGAGAAAATGCTAAGGCCGCTCGCAAAAATTGCAATAGTTATAAACAATTAAGTGAAAAAATGGAGAAGTGGCTTTGGTGTTTTGCCAATGTCTCAAAAACTATCTGAGATAATTCAAATTTAAAGAAAGATTCAAGAAGAGGAGGAAATTTCCTTGAAAAAACGTCCCAACTCCTGGAACTAAGACCAATGTTTATCATTTTCCCAGAGGGTTGAAAATACTCCCGAAAACGGGTACTCCGGCTTGCGTAAGCCTCGCCCACTTCGGACCTTTCATGAATAAATATTATTTAAACTTATTAAATATGAAAATAAAAAATTGAAAGAATTCAGGCGTCTGCAGGATAGATCAATGAACAATAATCCGTGGTCCAAAAATGTTTATCGCTACTTTTCAATTAGTTATACATTAGTTAATTATCAATTTTTTGTAGCACGAACATTAACATTGCAAGTGCGATAATGTTAATCCGAGAATTTCTTCGTTTCGTGGAGCTATTTTTCGAAGACCTTGGAATAGATTCCCGTAGGAAAATTTGAAAAATTGTTAAGTTTTGTTTTGTTATTAACAATTTACTTAAGTGAAAAATTATAAATCTTCAATTATGTTTCAAAAAAAAAATTAAATTATCTCATAAACGCATCAACGCATTGATTCATAACAATTTTTTAAACAATAGGAGATGATAATTATTGAAAATCATTTTTGAGTAGCCTCTTAAATTGCAATGTTAATGTTCGTGCTACAAAAAATTGTTAATTAACTAATGGATTACTATTTGCAAAATCACGATAAATATTTTTGGACCGCAGATTATTGTTTATTGATCTATCTTGCAGGCGCCTGAATTTTTTCAATTTTTTACTTCCATATTTAATAAGTTCAAATAATATTTATTCATTAAAGGTCCGAAGGGGACGAGACTTCGCAAGCCGGAGTACCCGTTTTCGGGCGTATTTTCAACCCTGTGGGAAAATTATAAATATTGGTCCTAGTTCCGGGAGGTGGACTTTCTTTTAGGAAATTTCCTCTTCTTGAATCTTTTTTCAAATTTGTATTATCTTAGATAGTTTTTGAGTTATTGGCAAAAAATCAACCCTTTTTTTCACTTAATTGTTTATAACTATTGCAATTTTTGCGAGCGGCCTCAGCATTTTCTCAAAAATTATCTGCATGCCATTCCGAATCGAATGACACCTCAATTATAATTCTCGGAGAATATGCACAAATTTTGACCTAAAAAGCACATGGTGACTAGACTATATGGGCTGTAACCAGCACCACTTCTCGTTTGCATTTGTGAGAGGTTGTGTTTACCTGGGACCTATTTTACTAGCTCTGCTGTGGTCTTAGCGATAAGTCAAGTTGCACCGATGATGATAGGGATGACTTCGGCTCGCATGTTCCACATTCTCTGGATTTCTATTTGTAGGTCCTCATACTTCAGTTGTTTTTGGGTGTCAAATACAGGGTCCACAGATTTGGGTATGGCACGTCTGGGTTCTATTTATTGTTTCTTTTTCCATCTCCTTTGCAAACTGTCCGTGCAGGGGTTTGGACTTATTTTTCAATTCTCTCATCTTTTATTTGCTCATGATAAATATATACATTTTTAATGAATTCTTTAATGTTTGAGAAAAATATATTTCTTTGTGCGCGCATGTTTAGGGAACAGCGTTCTTTAATTTTTTCCGAATGTATGTAATTTTCGAATTTTGGCTGAAAATGGTATCAAAGGATTAAGTTAGACTCACTGATGAAGAATTCGAGGTCAAAATCGATTCTGTCCGGCTGACTGTTGCCACGATAACTTTATTATTATTAAATAATCATTGAAAAATATTATGTATCTCATAAACTATCTGTCCCATATTACTGACATTTTGCGAGAGACTTCAAATTCTAATTATAAAGCCAAGTTCAAAGTCTGAACACGATCGGATCTATTTTGTAGGAGTTATTGAAGAAATACTGTAAACCGAGCATTGTTGGACTAGATCAGTATCTGGATGGATGCCCAGGCATCCATCCAGATACCACGATAACGAAAAGACATAGCGACATGCAATTTTTGGGGTAGGTTGCGCATCCGAATGCGCTTTCAGCCCGTTAATAGGCTTGATCGGCCAAACAGTTTTGGAGTTATGCCCATCTGAGATTTGGTTGTTATTTCCTCAATGAATCAAAATATACTAATCCTATCCAATTAAAACTTGATAATTTATCGAAGAATGCCGACGCTATAATTCTTGCGGAATTTCGTGAATATCGTATCACAACAAAAATGACTTGTAAATGAAAAATTATAAAGGCACTGACTAACCCAAGGAGCAAGCCTAGATCCATATTAATTTTAACATAGAATGATTGTCAACTTCATTTTAAGTAAAATCTGTTATATTGCAACTTTTATATAAAATGGGATTTTTTTTAGTAGATCAATCTCTGAAGTATCTATATCTATATTCAATTTGTGCTTCCTCAAAGAAATGTGGATATGTTAATTCCGGGAATAAGAAATCATTAAATTCATTAAATAAGAACTCCCGTCAGATATTTCTTTTTCAACACCACTCGCGTCAATATTACCATTTGGTTGGTCGAAGAATGTGAGAAAATCGATTGATACTCGTAAGCCATTCGGAATATCTCTATATCTTCCGCTTTAATTGGGAAATGAGGCGCTCTCAAGCGCATTAAAACCTTCCTTCTCTTATCTGGAACATTTAACCCCCAATTTCATGTTAATGGCCAACCTAATGTTCGAAAATGTCTTCCTGTTTCGAGAACTCCAACATTCTCAGGTGAAATACTACTGGTTCGTGATGCCACCTTTTTTATGATACGGTCAAGCCATTTCCCGAATATATATTGTAGTTTGTTGGGACAATTGCAACGCAATGTTTCTTTCTCTTCCTTGCATGGATTCGTTCGTTTGACAGCGTGATATAACTTTGCCTGAATGTCTGCATTTTGTTGCCGGAAATGGTGTCAAGCTATTAGGTTTGACTCACTAATGAAGAATTCTAGGTCAAATTCGAATCTGACCGGCGGGTCGTCCGTTGCCACGATAACTCTCGAACAGAAAGAGATAGCGACTTGCAATTTGTAGGGTACGATGTGGCTCCACATGCAACGGTTAATTTCGTTACTGGGCATAAACGATTTCGGAGTTATACCCATGCGTGGTTTAGTTGTTATTTCCTCAATAACTTAAAAAATACATATCGGTTCAAACTGAAACTTCGTAATTAGTTGTAGACTGCTGATTAGCAATTTCTTGCAGAACTTCATGAGAATCTGATAAGTAGAAAAAATATTGAAAATGAAAAAAAAATTCTTATAATATTTTATATTTAAGAAACTATCGGTCAGATTCTGCTGAAATTCCGCACAAACCTTCACGCTGGCACTATACAATAGATTACCGGATTTCAGCTCTATCAATTTTACAAATATTCTATTATAAATACAAAATCTGCAAAATTAACCCCTTGTTAACTAGCTTGATCGAATTCGATGGTTCCCAATGAACTGGGAATCGACATAGAATCACGACCCCGTAGATGGCGCAAACATTTACGTGCTGCCCGAAAACATCGACCGCATCAGTCATAACCTCTGTGAGCCTCCTTCATGCTTCTTCCTACAATGTGAAGCAGCCCAATGGATGCTTACTGCTAGAGTAAAGGCGAGAGAGTAGTAGCTGAAAACTAGCGACTACACAGGGCACCTTCTCATACTAAACGAATGCAAGGAGATCCTGGATGTGGTCACAGATAATGTGACATTTCTGAGTGGATCAATATGCTAACGACGAGGTGGCTTTACCTGCACGAAGTAGGATCTGTGGTATTCCACATCGATGACTCGAGAACAGATGATGGACAAGTCAGGGCTAGTGTATTCGGACACTCAGTCCTATTAGCAATATCAGTGTTTTCGTTACTCGGGAACCATCGGGATTTTGCCCAATAACGAACTCAACCTAGATATATGTGTCCGAAACATACTCAGAAAATTTCAACTGTCTTAACATTCCATTCGAGAGTTATAGTGCTAAAGACCAGCCTAACCGGCCGGTCGGACAGAATCAGTTTTGATCTCGGATTCTTGATCGCTGAGTCGAACCAAATTGTTTAAGACCATTTTCATCCAAAAATTCGAAAATTACGGACATTTGGGCAAATTGATAAGCACTCTGTTCAGAGGAACAAGAATGCCAAAAATTTAATGCAGGTGCGGGCTGGGCAGAAGAATGCTGTCCTGGTTGAATAATATCACAGATTAACCAGATACGCCACTCCCAGTATTTATGAATGAACTCTGCTGACGCGTAATGTTGACCATGGAATTCTCGGCACCCCCAAATAGTTCCTAGCTCCTAACTATTTGGGGGTGCCAATAAAATCGCAGATATATGATCACGTGACCTCTCGGCAAATCGCAACTATGGTAGAGGCAGAACGACGTTCATTCATAAATTTATAACAACAAACGGAAAGGTTAGCTAAAATACTCAGCTTATGTACGAAAATTTGTAACTCAAGTGGGATTAATTTAATGAATTTTATAAAGTGTAATGAAGACGTTTAAGATGCAGTTTGTGGCGTATGTGCAAGAAATAAAAGGAATATGATTATTAGTGATTTGTGAAGTTGAGGTTAGAATTTGTGTAAAGAGCGAGAACGTAGTTCATTTCTCTCTGTCATTTTACTACGTCTTCATGGGTAGTAAATCTGAAGGTCAAACCTACGTGCTTCCCGCCAACTGTCGATTGCACTATCTGGTAATCTGTGATAATATACGCCGGTGGACTTGTCTTAACTATGAGGAACTGATGAGAGCCACCGAAAACGGAGCTGAATTTGCCATGGTGATGTCTAACCACCATTGATGGAGAAGTCTTTTATATTTCGGGATTAGAGAACAAATACGAATATCAATCATCGAAAATCGCTTTATTTTTTCCAAAATATTCCCCATGAAGATCTATACACTTCTACATGCGCTTGAACCAATTGTCGAAGCAATTTGCCACTTAATTGAGGTATAATCTAAAACATGTATTCTGAATGCATCAACCGCTTCTTCAGGTGTCGAAAACCGTTGACCCCTCAGATTATTTTTTACGTACGGGAATAAAAGAAGTCATTCGGTGCTAAGCCAGGTCTATACGGTGGATGTCTCATCACATCGACGTTTTGAGTGCTCAAAAATGAAGTTGTTTGAGCCGGTGTGTGAGAGCTCAAATTGTAGTGGTGAAGAGTGATACATCTTCGGCGGTTGGTTCTCCTGATTTCTGGGAAGACAACTGGCAAACAAATGGTTGTGTACCACTCAGAATTGACTGTTCTGCGTTGTTCTAGTGGTACGGTTGCGACACGTCCAGTTTTTCCGAAAAAACAGGCGAAAATTTACTTGGAAGTGCTTCGTGCGTGAACCACTTTAGTTGGATTTGGCTCATCTTGAAACATCCATACAGTCGACTACTGTTTACTTCCGGGCTCATACGCGTAAATCCACGATTCGTCACCAGTCACGATGTCATAGATGTGTTTCGAAGCACCACGATCATAATTTTGAGCATTTCTTTCGATCAATCGACACGAGCCTTTTTTGAACGACAGACAAATTGTCTGGGATCCAAGGCGAACAAATTTTTCACAGTAAAAAGTTCTTGCAATATTGAATGTATGCACTAATGCCTAATGTCGTCCGAATCTCAAGATAGGTCACATGACGATCTTTCAATAACAATTCGCGCACAGCATCAATGGTTTCCGGAACAACAACTGATTTTGGACGACCTTCACGAAATTCGTCTTGGAGCGAACTGCGACCTCGATTGATTTCACCATACCATCGATAAACACTGGTCCTTGATGGAGCTTCATCGCCAAAAATCGAATTAAGTTCATCGGTGCACTGTTGCTGAGTTAATCCACCTCGAAAGTTGTAAAAAATAATCGCACGAAAATGTTCACGATTTAATTCCAGTTTTTAGCAGAGATAAATCTTTTAAGTTATTGTAAACAACATAAATAGCGCTCGTATGTCAAAACGTTCTGAGTACGCAAAACCTCAAAAACGTCAAACTATACGATAGAGCCAAGATGCATAGAATAACAAGGTGTCGACACTCCCTGCTAATTCCTGTTAAAATTTTCGTCCGAAAAACGGTCCTAGAAATGTCAAATCACGTACTTCATGTACTACTTCACTTTATTAGGCTGGTTTTCCTGTCACGCTGACGGTCGGCGCTGACGGTCAGCGCTGATCGGTCAGCTCGGATCCTTTTAGTATCGCGCTGATCACAAAAAGAAATAGAAGGATGCTATTGTCTCTGGCTCACTGAATGTGGAGGCTTGTCGGCGCCAGCTAGTCAGCGGCGCCGACGCGCCGGCGCGTACGTGCGCGTATATAGCTCAGCGCTGACGGCCGTCAGCGCTCCGTGACTCGAAAACGCTACCTATAGCTACATACATATTGACTCATCAGCGCCGACCATCAGTGTGACAGGAAAACCAGCCTTAATGATGGTGCCGCTAGAGTCGATTTCGAAGATTCTGACAAGCGAATAAATGAAAACTGACAAGCGACAAAGTTCACTTTCCACCGTTGCCAGTTCGGTAATCCAAATTAAAAGAATATAATGAAGCAGTTTATTGAAAAATCAATTCACTTTTTGATTAATCAGACATCTGTTCGGACATTATATGTAAACCCCATTTGTTTGGAACAGAAATTTCATCTTGCCAAGATATAATGAGGTCAAATGGTTTATCAGTAAAGGAGTTTCTTTGGATCATTTTGAATGGAACTGTAAATGAAGAAATCTGTGAAATCCTTATTTTTCCATTACAAAAAATCACATCCAATGTCATTATAATATAAGCATTTAATTTATGTATTTTGAAATACATTGAATAATACAGAATTTTCTGTAAATACTCTACATAATAACTTTCGATATCATATTATTATTCAAATGTACTAATTACCTTTATCATGTAAGGCTCATTTAAATCGAGCATTTTACTTATTATTTTCGATGTATAATTTGAAACTTCATCAAAACATTCTCATGTAAGTATACAGCATTTTTTCAGTCACCCAATACACATTGACAACTTTTTATGTTCTCAGCAATTAGATTCCAAAATATATTTGATTCGATAGCTATTATTCAGAACTAAGTATACTGATGAAATATCGAAAAATGATTCATGAAATTGATAAACTTACCAAATAGAGGGTAGTATACTACGTTTCAATCTTTTATTCAATATATATTCGCTAGAAAAATATTTTGAACACACAAATGTTCTAATTTTCAATACCCTACCTCTACCACAAGCCAGTTGCCATTCTAGTCGTGTAACAATATCCTTGAAACAAATAATATTATAGTACAAGAGCGCCGCAAAGAATGACGCTGTAGGAAAGCTATTCAACTTTGATGAAATCACACTGTATGGTTGCTCTGAACTTTGTTCTCTGCTAGTCCTTTCATCGTTGACAAATAATATTGTTAGTTTTAATAACATGTCATTAATTCCTTTCCAATAAATAACTGAATTGTATAATGAATATAATTATTAATTAATAGAGTTATACCTTAATGTTTCAACTGTTAAAACAGTTTATGTTCATCAAACGACAAGATTATAGTAAATCAACATATCTCCTATGTTGATTTATTAACAATTAACGGTATCAGTGATTTTTCAATATTATTAATATTAAAATTAATACCTATCTTGATACTAGAAATCTGCCCCTGATCCGGTAACAATAAACAATTAAAAAAAAACTATATTCGCATAAAAACGAAGTATTTTCGAAATGAAAATAGTATTTGATTGAAATGGTTCTGGATACTCGTTCAGAGTTCACAAAGCAAACATTTGGCATACTTTAGGGGGAAGTTGAACAAAATACTCAAAATACTAAATTTCAGCAAACGGTACGACTTTCCACAAGAAACTAGAATAAACAAAGATTCAAATTTAATTTGACATGTCGATAATTTTGTCCATAAAATTTCTGCTGCCGGCATCTATCGGCGAAAACTGAAGTAGAACAAAATCCTTGTATTTTGACAGTATTTGGACCGCAATTCGGCCGAAAGTATGTCAAAGAGTGTCTTCACCATGTATTCTATGCATCTATGATAGAGCTGTCAGTTACCAATTTGCAATACTAGGGTTGTCCGAGCCCGAAATATAAAAGGCAACCTATGCCATCGTAGGCGTTGCATCTTTGCGTGCGCCACTTGCAGTATATCTACGATTGAACGGCGCCCAGCGTAATACACGTCTACAACAAGCTCCTTCCAGCTGTATTGAATAGTTCAAAAGTAGGAGCTGGAACGAAACTTAATAAAAATCATTAGGTAACGTGGTACCTCCAGAATACGACTCGAAAACTCACAAACTGAAAGAATTTCCCCAAGAAACATATCCCTGACGGAACCATTCCTAACATGATACATCCAAGTGAAACTTCTCGGGTGACAAAAAAGGGAATATATACTAACTGACAAAGAAACTGCAACACACAGAAGGAGCTTTCTAAATTTTAATTTTTGTTGGTAAAACATAAATAGATAGCAAGGAGTAAATCATTAAAATTTGGAGAAACAAATCGTGAAGGTTTTTTCATGTAAACATTTTTTGTTACTTACATATTGTTGTCGTTCTTAGCAAATTTTTTTATTTTTCCAACAAACCAGCTGTTCGAGGAGATCCAAAGTCGATGTTTAGTTGTTGTTAAAATGCCCAGAGCACGTGTACGCAGAATTAATCGCCAGCTAAGTGAATTTGAAAGAGGTCGACTTATTGTTCTACGGGAGGTGGGGTTGTCATTTCGAGAAATCGCTAACCGTACGAACAAAAATCCAACTACTGTTATGAGATGTTGTCAAGCGTGGTTTGATAATGCCCAAAATCGAAGAAGAGTAGGCACCGGACGTCGAAGGGGCACAAATGAAGTTCAAGATCGACGTCTAAGACTTATGACTATTAGAGAACGATTTACGACAACTCGATCTTTGTCTGATGAGTGGTTAGGAGAACAAGGCCATCCTGTAACTGTCCGAACGGTTTACCACCGGATAAGGTCTTTTGGACCGCAGCATTATCGACCCCATCTTGTGTTACCTCTGACGGTTGAGCATCGCCGGCAACGATTACAGTCGTACAGAGAACGTCAACATTGGAATGTGGAATGGCATCAGGTCGTCTATTCTGATGAATCTCGATTCTCCTTGGGTGCAAATGATGGCTGAAGAAGGGTTAGAAAACGTCGGGGAGAAAGACGTGAACCTAAGTTTGATATTGAGCGTCATGTACACCGGACCGTAGGCGTTATGGTATGGGGTGCTATTGCACATGCAAGTAGGTCACCTTTAGTCTTTATTCGAGGGGACATGTCAGCGCTGCGTTACCTTCAAGAAATAGTGGAGCCATATGTTCTCCCTTACCTTAACCGGCTCGAGAATCCAATATTTCAGCAAGATAATGCTCGAACTCATGTTGCCAGAGTTAGTTTAAACTTTTTTAAAGCGACCCATGTGAATCTTTTGCGATGGCCGCCCAGATCCCCCGATCTTTCGCCCATAGAGCATGTTTGGAACATCATGGGTAGAAGGCTTGGAAATTTACCCCCAGCCCCCACGGACTTTGGCGGCTCTGATACATGAACTACAGGTAGCTTGGGATAGCATCCCTCAAGAAGAAATAGACCATCTTATTGCATCAATGTCAAGACGTGTTGGGGAGTGTATAGGTATAGATAATCGCGGTGGACAAACCAATTATTAACAAATTTATTTAAAAAAATTGTAAAACCTTCGTTTTTTTTCTTCAAATTTCAATCATTTACTCCTTGCTATGCTATATATGTTTTACCAACAAAAAAAATTAAAAATAAACAGCATCTTCTGGGTGTTGCAGTTTCTTTGTCATCAGTATACCACTAAATCATCCTCTACGAAATATGCTTGCCATCCTTTCATCGTACTAAATAGATTATACCACGACGCGACGTTGGATGTAGTTGCACAAAACTTGTGCATTCTCTTCCTCACGTCGTTAATGTTTCTGCGTCTCCTTTGACGCTTTGCAACGTAATAATATGACGACCTGGATTCAGCGTGCATTTTATCTTCAATCGGCAATTACGTTGGCCGCGCTCAGTTTCGAAATTCTGCAATAAGGAAACGTCTCCGAGAAGAGTCGACTTGAAGAAATTACTCTGCATTCCTTTCGTTTCTGGTGCCTACTCGGGTATAGTTGGAGAGCTAGGATTATATTTGAGATGGTATTAGCATTATCCTCATCGATGGCGGATACATATACAGGGTGAGTCTTTGACCACTGCATTAATTTTAACCAAAGACTCCTCTCATCAAATGAAACACTTTTTTCATTCAACATTTTTCCAAATTCAGCTCAGGTAAAAAGATACAGGCTGTTGAAATTTTGAAAAAAAATCAGTTTTTATTTTGTAGCTTTGACATCCTTTTTTCGAATAAAATGAATGTTGGCGTAAAGTTTCCTATAACTATGATACATATTTTCCAAATATTAGTTATTTTCTACTTCTACTGGTTTTCTAGTTATGGACTCGTGGATTCATAAAACTAAACGAAATTAGCATAAAGAAAGCATATAAAGTTTTTCTTGAGTCATTTCAAGAATATTCCATCGTTTTAGAACATTATATTATTCTTCATCATTTCTCCTTAAACGCACCGTTTTCGAGATATTCTTCATTGAATGTTTTAAAATGGAAAACTCCAGAAATTTCACTACTTTTATGGATCCGTCCCTGAGCGTTGGAATCCCGAATCAAGCTGTAAACCACGTTACCATGCCTTATTCTCGTCCGCCAACAATGTCATAGATAATTTATATGCGGGAGTGTATTAGCACATTGTGAAGTCTTTAAACGCTTGTAACTTTTTACCTGAGCCGAATCTGGAAAAATGGTAAATGAAAAAAGTGTTTCATTTGATGAGAGGAATCTTTGGTTAAAATTAATGCAGTGGTCCAAGACTCACCCTGTATAAGGAAGGTTTTGAGTGTTGGAACAAGCAAGTGAAGAAGAAAAGAATATTTCTTCGGGGAGTGAAGTTTCGAATACAAACATTCTTAAAAAGCACTGACGTTACGTCAGGAGCTTTTGCGTGCGTATTTTATTGTCTCTTCACGCCTCAGGCCGTGTTCTTGGCGCTCTTGTCCCACGGAACGGAGCACTTTGCCCAAATGTCTGTAATTTTCGAACTTTTGGCGGGAAATGGTCACAAACGTTTTGACTCGACTCACTGATCAGGAATAAGTGGTCAAAATCGATTCTGTCCGTTAACACGATATCTCTCGAACGGAATGAGCTAGACCGTTGAAATTTTTTGAGTAGGTTTGGAAGATAAACCTCTTTCGTAGTAACGAAAAAAACCAATTTTTGACATTACAAATTTTAAATTCAATTCTCTTCAAGATGCAGTTTCATCATAAAAATCCATTGATATCATTCTCAACTCAAACTAATACTTTCGGAGATATGATTTTTGAAAGTTTCAATAATTGACCGTGATTTTATGATTTCATAGAATGCTCTAATTATGGTTTGCTGATGTATATAAATCCAGTTCTATCATAAGAGTCCATTGATTTCATTCCTCTGAGAAACCAATACTTTTGGAGATATGATTTGTCAAATTTTGAATAAATACTCGCTAGTAGTTTGACAAGAGCGCCAAATCCCCTGTCCACAGGGCTTTTTTCTAAATTAAGCTTTCACTCAGAATTGAAAAATATCTTGCAACGCATACAAGGAGTCGCCCTCGTAGTTTTTTTGGCTAATTTTTGGGATTAGTTTAATTATTTGTGTGTACCAAGCACAATCCTCTTAGTTTTTTTGGCTAATTTGTGTGATTAGTTTCATTATTTGTGTGTACCAAGCACAACCCCCCCACCCCTACACTTTTAGATTGATAAAAATGCCGTATGCTAATATGTGCAGGTTTATTTGCAGAATTATACAATTATACAAGAATGATCCCCTACCGCGGCACTATAGTGCCGCGAAATACAAAATTTATGAGACAACAAACACAAGTATGTTCTTAGCAATTTCCTGTTCAGAAAATAATGTATGTGACACTAGACGTCTTAAGGACCTTCGAGGCGCCCCGAGTTGATAATTTCTTGTTATGGGGATGGTTGGGTTTTCTTCAGCCAGGAATATAATCCAGAAATAAGTCCGAAGTATCGGTAAGAACGTCGTTAAACGTCATCTGCACCAGTAAAACTAATCTTAACTCTATTATGTACAGGGGTTGAAATATAATTCCTACAAAATGTGGGAAATCTCTTGGATTCAGATAAAACATAAAAAAATAAGATGACAAGTTCCCATCAATTTTTTCGGGATACGGCCTCCTAAATGACGCCACTGAAAATCCATTTCACTGGAATAAATTCTAAAGTACATAACATAATTTAATGAAAATTTGATATGATAAACAGTAGTAAGGACCTCTCAAAATACTGCCCTTAAATTTAAATTAGCTCGTTTAGTTTACCAGGGTCGGACTAGGTTGTACATGTTAATGCTCATATTTTCAACACCCTGTATGATAAGGAGTTAAGAAAAACAATTTTGGATACCTTGAACATTAAGCTAAAGAAAAGGTACTCTTGTTCATTGTCGATAAAATTAACCCTTTTCAAGGTATCCAAATTTGTTTTTCCAGGAAATGGAAAAGGATCGAAATCATTCAGGAGATAGAAGAAACGAAATATAATTTTATCGCAATTTTCTTTAGCATACCCTAGTTATTTATGAATGTCATGTTTGTACAACTAGGGTAGGCTAATGAAAATTGCGATAAAATCATATTTCGTTTCTTCTATTTCCCGAATGATTTCGATTCTTTTCCATTTCTTGGAAAAACTATTTTGGATACCTTGAAAAGGGTTCATTTTATTGACAATGAACAAGGGTACATTTTCTTCAGCTTAATGTTCAAGGAATCCAAATTTGTTTTTCTTAACTCATACAGGGTGTTAAAAATGTAAGCATTAAATGTACATCCTAGTCCGCCCCTGGTAGACTAAACAAGCTATTTTAAATTTAAAGGTTGTATTTTATGAGGTCCTTACTACTGTTTATCATATCAAATTTTCATTAAATTATATTAAGTAGTTTAAAATGTATTCCAGTAAAATGGATTTCTAGTGGCGTCATTTAGGAGGCCGTATCTCCGTAGGGAGGGCCGCTAGGAAAAAAAATTATGGGAATTTGTCTTGAATATTTCCGTGCAGTTTCCAAACTGCAATTCCAACTTCGTATCCGGAAAACTCCCTACTTGTTGCACTGTAACCATTGAACTTTATCCCCGAATACCGCATTGCGCCCATCGTCTGAAAATCGGGAAGTGAGCAACCCCATCCCTGTCCTGTTAATTCTTGCACTAAATCTCGCGGCAGAAATTAAAATAAAATAAGAACTAAGGACTGAGAATGATCCCCTACCGCGGCACCATAGTTCCACGAAATTTCTGACGCACGAAGCAAGAAAGCGAAGAAATGTATGAGACAACTAACACTAGTATGTTCTTAGCGATTTCCTGTTCAGAAAAAAAAAGATTTTTGTTACCCTAGAAGGCTTAACAGGCTGCGAGGCGCCCCGAGTTGATAATTTCATGTCACGGGGGTGGTTTGGGTTTTCTTCGCCCAGGAATAAAATCAAAAAATACGTCTGAATTATCAGTAGGAGCGTCGGTAAACGTCATCTGCACCAGTAAAACTAATTTGGAACAGCGAATATTCCCGTGCAGTTTCCAAACTGCACATCCCACCTATGTACCCGTAAAACTCCCTACTTTTGCACTGTAACCTTTGAACTTTATCCCCGAACACCGCATTGCGCCCGTCGTCTAAAAATCGGGAAGTGAGCAACCCCATCCCCGTCGTGTTAATTCTTGCACTAAATCTCGCGGCAGAAATTAAAATGAAATAAGAACTAATGACTGAGAATGATCCCCTACCGCGGCACTATAGTTCCACGAAATTTCTGACACATAAAGCAAGAAAGCGAAGAAATTCATGAGACAACTAACACTAGTATGTTCTTAGCGATTTCCTGTTCAGAAAAAAAATTGTGACTCTAGACGGCTGAACGGGCTTCGAGGCGCCCCGAGTTGATAATTACATGTCACGGGGATGGTTTGGGTTTTCTTCACCCAGGAATAAAATCTTGAAATACGTCTGAATTATCAGTAGGAGCGTCGGTAAACGTCATCTGCACCAGTAAAACTAATTTGGAACAGCGAATATTCCCGTGCAGTTCCTAAACTGCACATCCCACCTATGTACCCGGAAAACTCCCTACTTGTTGCACTGTAATCTTTGAACTTAATCCCCGAACACCGCATTGCGCTCGTCGTCTAAAAATCGGGAAGTGAGCAACCCCATCCCCGTCCTGTTAATTCTTGCACTAAATCTTGCGGCAGAAAGTAAATAAATTAAGAACTAAGGGCTGAGAATGATCCCCAACCGCGGCACTATAGTTGCACGAAATTTCTGACGCACGAAGCAAGACAGCGAAGAAATTCATGAGACAACTAACACTAGTTTGTTCTTAGCGATTTCCTGTTCAGAAAAAAATAAAGATTTTTGTGACTCTAGACGGCTTAACGGGCTTCGAGGCGCCCCGAGTTGATAATTTCATGTCACGGGGATGGTTTGGGTTTTCTTCACCCAGGAATAAAATCTAGAAATACGTCTGAATTATCAGTAGGAGCGTCGGTAAACGTCATCTGCACCAGTAAAACTAATTTGGAACAGCGAATATTCCCGTGCAGTTTCCAAACTGCACATCCCACCTATGTACCCGTAAAACTCCCTACTTTTGCACTGTAACCTTTGAACTTTATCCCCGAACACCGCATTGCGCCCGTCGTCTAAAAATCGGGAAGCAAGCAACCCCATCCCCGGCGAGTTAATTCTTGCACTAAATCTCGCGGCAGAAATTAAAATAAAATAAGAACTAAGGGCTGAGAATGATCCCTTACCGCGGCACTAAGGTTCCATGAAATTTCTGACGCACGAAGCAAGAAAGCGAAGAAATTCATGAGACAACTAACACTAGTATGTTCTTAGCGATTTCCTGTTCAGAAAAAAATATTTGTGACTCTAGACGGCTTAACGGGCTTCGAGGCGCCCCGAGTTGATAATTTCATGTCACGGCGATGGTTTGGGTTTTCTTCACCCAGGAATAAAATCTAGAAATACGTCTGAATTATCAGTAGGAGCGTCGGTAAACGTCACCTGCACCAGTAACACTAATTTGGAACAGCGAATATTCCCGTGCAGTTCCCAAACTGCACATCCCACCTATGTACCCGGAAAACTCTCTACTTGTTGCACTGTAACCTTTGAACTTTATCCCCGAACACCGCATTGCGCCCGTCGTCTAAAAATCGGGAAGTGAGCAACCCCATCCCCGTCCTGTTAATTCTTGCACTAAATCTCGCGGCATGAGTCTTCGCGAAGATAACCAACCTCGTTCTCCTTCCGTAAAGTGCTTGATCGATATTGTTTGGGCCCGGGGTGTTCTTCGGTCAGCGTAGGCGCGTCACCCATTCACGACTGTCGCCCACGCTTCGGCTATGACGTCATTCGGTTATAGAAAGGACGCCGAAGCGGCCTCTCGACGTTCCCGTCAGTTTCCAGAAGCAAGGGCGTACCGAAGCGTCGCGACGGTGTGGCGAGCCGCGTCTGACACTTGTGGTCCTGTTGTTGTGCGGTGACATGAGCGTCGCGAAGAAATCGTGGGATTTTTATCCCTTTCGTGATGTCAATAGTGAGAGTGATGCTTCAGAGTATGACGAAGAATCGGTATGTTTGCTAATTTCATCCCCCTATTAAAGATCGTTTATTTTGAGGCGCTGATCTCGGTGCAGTAAGAAAAATGCACTAGGTTTAATTTTAAATGATGGATCCGGAACTATACAGCACAAAATTAAGTATTTTTTTGGTTTCGGCTTCAAGCTTTTTCTCTCCCAAAAAACCCCAGAATTAAGCTCAATCGTCCGATGAAATTATTGCGTATGATCCAGATGCGTTGCATTCGAATTCATTATGAATCTGCACTTCATTGCTATATCGTGTAAGCCAAAAATATGCAAGAGTACAATTAATATTATTTATTCAAAAATTAACATTGGATTATTATCATGATATCACACTAGTTTTCAATAATAATAGTTAATGCAATGGTTTTACTGGGTTTTCTCTCCCAAACTCTAAAAAATATGTATAAAACACAAATTTTAATTGTTTTGAAATCGCTTTTGCGTTAGAAACACTAGATATTTGTCAGAAGCAATATATAGAAAAATAAACAGTAACGAAACAACACCAAAATAGTTATTTTTGTATTGAGTGCGTAAAATGAGGGATTTTTAATGGCATGACCGCAGGTCGAATGTGCAATGAGAACACGAATTTTATACACGAAATAAAAAAAAATTTTTGTACAACTGTGAATTTGAATTTACATCGTCTGAAATATTTAATGTTTATCTCGATTTCCGGCAAACTACAAGTCCTATGGAAAACACTTGAATATCAAAGTTGTAGGTAATAAAAAGATCTACAACTTTTGTATTCAAACTTTTTTCACATAACTTCATAATGTATGTGAAAAATTCAAATAATCAAGTTACTATCAATTATTATTCCAATAAATGAAATTATTTTAGGATATGAATAATCATTTCATAATGGACATCCTTCAAAAAGTAATATTTCATGTTTTTATATGTGAATTATCTTGGCAGTGAAAAAAAGTCTTTTTTTCAAGGTGAAAAAGGTAAACATTCACGCATAAATAGAGATGCAAAAATGTCAAGTTTTTTTGACAGTTGTACAAAAACAACTTTTTTGTAATGTTAAAGAACCTAACTCAGATACCGATGTGTAAGTAATCATCAGTTACCATACATTGACGAAACGATTGTTCTTAAATTTTCAATAAATACAGTGTGTGGATGAAATAAGGAACAAAATTCATAACTGCGTTATTGAATGTTTTTAACAAAAACGCTCAGACAGGTCAATTTTAGTTTTTAATTGATCACATCATGGCATGAAAATTTTACTTATGACGTAATTCATTTTAACATAGTGACGTCATCATTTTTTACGGAAGAAATTGAATGTTTACATTGTAATAATGGGACGGTGTTTAATAGGGCCTTATTCTTTGACGAAAAACTTACAACAGAATGTTATTTGAACTTTTTGCGGTTTCATTTAGTGTCCGCTCTGGCAGCAATGTACCCAAATGATGATGTACCCCATCAGGATATTTGGTTGCGAAAAGATGGGGCTCGTCCTCACTTTCGAATAAACGTCCGTCAATATCTTGACGCCACATTTTCTGGATGGTGGATAGGATGTCGAAGACCTATTGAGTGGCCACCGCGTCACACAGACTTGACCCCCTTGGATTTTTTGTGGGGTTATTTAAAACATCAAAGGTTCATTTTAAAAGGTCAAATAATTTAGAAGAGAACAAAGTGTTTACATTCGTATCGGTCAGTGCCAAATGCTTAATGAAACACAATTTGAACATTTGCGCCAAATTCCATTTGTTTTTTGGGTAACAATTTTTCACACTATCATTTAGGTAAATTGTAGCGTGTAATAAAGCAGCAAAAAAATGTGGGGTATTCACGGGGTAAAAATGAATGACGTCATTAGTAAAATGTGTATGCGGCAGACAGTTCAATTGCGAAGAAAAATGAAAGAATTATCAAATGATGAAATTTTTCCAACTGCTTTAAAATTGTTCCAACTGCTTTTAAAATTTGCCAGCTCCGTTCAACATTTTCTTGTAGATGCCACAGAATTTATAATCTGAATCCTAACTTTGTTAGATATTGATTTCCAATTGTAATCAGTACTCCCTCAAATTCGTGAAAATAAATTTTTTAATGCCCCGATCAGAGCTGTCCCCAGGTATCCTCCGACAGACTCAATTATAAATTTAAATCATTCAGTAAACTCCGTCAGTTACCAAGCTATTCCGTAGGTATTCAAATTGATCCTTGCAATCCTTCCATTGAAACAAAGGAAAAATACAAATCACAAGAAGTAATTATGCTAGTGGACATTTCCAAGTCTGAATCAGACTTTGCAGTTCAGATTCCTTAAGGAGTATGTCATATCGGCTGATAAGTTCCTGGTATCATGAAGAAAACACCATTTTTTTGTCAATAATATTCATCAAGATCAACCTAGATATCATTCAGATAATAATATTTTCAAAAAATTTGATAAAAGCAGTGACATGTTGACAGGAGCCTTGCCGTTCCATTGTCTATTCATGTCTCATACGTAGTCGATCGAGCTGAAATTGGGTACTCGAATGTAAAATGGTGACTCCAAGTTATGTGCGGAATATCAGTTAATTCTGATACATAGTTGTGGATATATAAAATTTTGAAAAATATTTTTTTTTATTTTATTTTCTAGTGATACGATATTGATAAAATTTATTGAAAATTAGGGCAACGACATTCTACAAGTAATTACGGAGTTTGAATTGAATCGGATATGTTTATTTTGAGATATTGAGGAAATAACAACAAAATCACTAATGGGTATAACTCCGAAACCATTTGGCCGATTATGCCCAACAAAGAACTCAATTGTCCCATTTGGATGCGTAACCTGCCCTGGAAATTGAAAGTCGCTGTCTTTTTCCGTTCGAAAGTTATCGTGGAACGGTCGCCCATGCACGCCCAACGCTGCTCGATTTCTAATATTTCTTCAATAACTACAACAATATACTTCCGAACGTATTCAAATTGGGAAATTGGCTTTTAATTCAAGTTTTGAAGGCTGTCGCAAAATTCAGCGATATTGGACGGATAATTTCTGAGATACTTATAGAATTGTTTCCGATAATTTTTTTAAAATTCTCTAATACGATCCCCACCAAATTTCGCAAAAATTTGTGCGTCCGCATTATGCAACTAATTACCATGTTTGAATTGAATCGGATTCATATTTTTTGAGTTATTGAGGAAATAACAACAAGTCTTCTGATGAGTAGAACTCCGAAACGGTTTGCACTAATATGCCAATTAAATACCCAAATGTCGATAATTTGATTCAAACCAAATGAACCATAATTTCTTCAGGTTCGCTAATTCGATTTTAGACATAATGAATTTTAAGATATAATGAGCCGGGAAATACAAGTCCAAGCAATCAACTACTGACACACACTATGAGAATAGATATGATTAGACTTAACATTAGAAACTTGTGGTGATATTTTGAGCGACTTATTTCGCTGAGATTAGAAACGATCTGGTCAGGTCGTACCAGAAGAGGTACTGTCACCCCTTGGGCTGTGGTTTCTTAGGGGTGGGTGCCTTCAACATCTTCTTACTAGTCTGGCTTAAGTCCGACATCGATCTCTATGCGCAGAGTCAGCAAGATAATGTCAGAATATATAGGCCCTATCGGGGAGAACTATTCCACGTATCATACAATTGCATTGCCGCAAATCTATATTTTTATAAAAGAAAGTCGTGTTAGTTACTTCACTTATAACTCAAGAACGGCTATACCGATTTGGCTCAAAATTGGTGGCGAGGTAGCTTAGAACCAGGAGACGGACATAGGATACTTTTTTGTGTTATACAGGGTGTTTTTCTTTTAACGTCAATTAAAACTTGCTGTTTTTCCTGCCATAATCGTACAATTTTAGTCATGTGTGTTTAAAAATAAACTCTCGAGGCATATTCCATTGAAAATAAAGCATTACTATACAGGGTGTCCTTTTTCTCATGGCACAATTGTACGTGATTGAAGTGATTTGTGTCACAAACAAAGCATTAACTAAATAGTCTAAGATCCGAACCTAAGTCGACCATCACCGAGCTGATAATAGAATGAAACATATTTTATAATGAATTTTGTATATTAGAAAATGTACCAAAAATGGGTTGCCTGAAAAAATCCTGGACAGACTATTTTTTATTATTTTTGCGCGTATGTTATGGGGAACATTTTGCTCAAATGTCCGTAATTTTCGAATTTTTCGCCGAAAATATCTGAATGTGACATTTGAGTTTGTTTATAAGCATAATCGGCCAAACGGTTTTGGGATTATCGCCATCTGAAATTAGGTTTTTATTTCCTTAATAACTCGAAAAATACTAAAGCGATCCAATTTAATTATGGTTATTAGTTGAAGAATGCCAACACGGAAATTTTTGCAAAATTTTGTGAGGATCGTATCACTAGAAATTTTTTTAAAAATTAAAAATAGTCTGTCCAGGATTTTTTCAGCTCGGTGAAGGTCGACTTAGGTTCGGATCTTCTACTAAAATAGGTACCTTGGATGGATTCTCATAATGTATTCGTCCGAAATCTCCATACAGGGTGTTCTTCTTTTAACGTCAATTGCAACTTGCTGTTTTCCATGCCACAATCGTACAATTTCATTCATTTGTGTTAAAAAATAAACTTTAGAGGGATACATCATTGAAAATAAATCATTACTGTACAGGGTGTTTTTTTTCTAATTTCACAATTGTACGCGATTGAAGTGATTTGTACCACAAACAAAACATTAACTTAATAGGTACCTCAGATAGATTCTCATAATGTATTTGAATAGGGACCTTATGCGACCGCAGAAGCGGCGTCGATTATCTTCGAATGTTGCAAATTGATATATGATTAATTGGACGCAGTTAAGCAGAAATATATGATTATTTATATAAACTGTCTATATTTTATGACAAACGTGTATAATAAAATCTAAAATCTGCTATTTATTGCCTCTAAGGCGGAACAGAGTTCGCTGGGTCAGCTAGTATAATTATAATTTAAAGAAAAGGAAAAAATGTATACACATGTATACACATGTATACACCCAGGAGGATCAGTATAATAATAATAATAATATACAAAATAGGAACAGAATAGTCGCATTTGGATGCGCAATGTACCCTAAAAATTGCGAGTCTTATATCTTTCCTTTCATAAGTTATCATGATGAATAGTATTTTTCAATATTAAAAAAAAATGTTCTAGTTATACGATAGTCACAAAATTTCACATACATCTTTGTGTCGGTATTTTAGAACTAGTTACCAAGTTTCAATTCGATGGGACTGTATTGGCTGAAAACCAAATTAGTACGGGGAAACCCTTGAGCTAATTATGCCCATTAACTAACTTGTTCGTCGTATTTGGACGCGCCACCTACTCTGAAAATTTCAAGTCGCTATCTCTTTCCGATTGAAAGTTATCATGACAACGGCTGGCCGCCCGGACAGAATCAAATTGGACCTCGAACTCTTCATCATGGAGTCGAACCTAATCGTTTGAGACTATTTTCGGACAAAAATTCGAATATTACAGACATTTGAGCAAAATGATAGCAGAATATGCGTGTGAAAACTGAATAGATATTTCTATAACACGTGTTAACACGACACGTACTAATAACGTGTATTGCAATTTCTGATATCTTCTTTTTCTTGCAGTGTGGATCCTTGGACGACATCGATGAAGAGTCCCGTCTATCCATAGGCACCGAGGACCTAAGTCTGGATGATCTTCAGCTAGACGACTATTCCAGACCAGCTCCAGACGTCCAAACAGCATCGACCATCACCAATCAACCAACGCCATCCAGCTTAGCCAGCACCAAAAACATCGACAGCCAGCAGCGACTAGCAGTTCTTAGTTTCGAGCAAGTGAGTCGTTTAAACGACGTCATGGACGAAGTTATCTACATCCACGGCAGAGGAAACTTCCCAACCTTGGAGATCCGGCTCAGAGACCTCGTGAGCGTAGTGAGGGGAAAACTGGAGGCCGATCCATCTTGCGGGGGGGCAGGAATGAAAGTGCGCGACATCCGCCTCAACGGAGGGGCAGCTTCTCATGTTCTTGCCATTGAATCCCAACCCTACAATGACCTCGATCTGATCTTCGGGGTGGAATTATCCACTCAAAAACACTTTGACAGGGTAAAATCGGCGGTACTGGGATCCTTATACGAGATGCTTCCGGATGGAGTCAGCAGGAAGAGAATATCCACCTGCAGTTTGAAAGAAGCCTACGTCAGTAAAATGGTCAAAGTCAACAACAACAACGACGGCGACAGATGGTCGTTGATCACTCTTGGCAACTCCAGAGGAAGAGGTGTCGAACTGAAATTTGTTGATAGCATGAGACGACAGTTTGAATTTTCCGTGGATTCATTCCAGATCATCTTAGATTCCTTGCTCTTGTTTTACGACTGTAGCGAGTTACCAATAGGAGAGAACTTTTACCCTACAGTCGTGGGTGAATCTGTCTACGGCGACTTCCAGGAAGCATTGTACCACCTTCAGAAGAAACTGATTGCCACCAGACAACCCGAGGAAATAAGAGGAGGTGGTCTGTTGAAGTATTGCAACCTGCTAGTCCGTAACTACAAACCAGCAAGACCTGATGTCATCAAAAGAGTACAAAGATACATGTGCTCCAGATTCTTCATTGATTTTCCTGATATAAACCAGCAGAAATCCAAGCTTGAGAACTACTTATGGAACCACTTTGTAGAACCAGAAGAAGAAGCCTTAAAACACCAGTACCTGATGAGACTTCACGACGTGGTCGGAGAATCCACCGTCTGCCTCATGGGCCACGAAAGACGCCAAACGCTCTATCTCATCAAGAGCTTAGCTATGCAAATTCTGTTCCAGGATCAGCAGCGTCTGATCAGCCAGCAGCCTCCGCCTCTTGTGTACGCTAATGGAATCGTGTATGCCCCTATAATCTCTACCAGCTGCTTCTGTACATGCAGCAATCCTTGGATGCAGAGCTGTAACTCATCGTGATGGGTATTAGTCTGTGCGAGTAATAGGACACCCGTCGAAATGGATCGCCATCATCAAGACTATGACTCTTGTAGATTCGTGTTAGATGACCTGGTGTTATCCGAAAACCACTCAATATAATTGTAGATTCGTACCTCGTGCAGACGTCTGTGAGATAGATCTCCGTTTAAGATTACAATATATCGCTATTTTAATCAATCTTAAATTAATAGATAAGCAGGCTTCAGGCGTCCTTGATACTTAGTCGAGACCATTCCGTACTTCTCAATGAGTTATAAAATCTAAAGGAACCACAACGTGAGGCTGAAAAATCTTGAATTATGACGCATCTTAGGTGTCTGGCTGTGAAAAATTTATATTGGGTTATGTACATTGACATGAGATTCGCGTATTGAGTATTGTTATCGCCCATTTGCAGCCTGAAGTAGATCGAATCATCGTTAACTACAGAGTACAAAAACACTTGTGAGTACATCTTAATGAGCATCATTACAAAAAAAAAATATATATATATGAATTTGTATATATCTATTGTAGCGAAAAAATTCTGAACACGCCTCAGAAATACATATTCCTGTCGAATAAACACTATTACAAGAAACAAAAAAAATTTAAAACAAAAAACTTTAAATTAACAAGAAATCATGTTTTATTTTTATTTGTGGAAGTTTATTGAAGTATGTTTTAAGTTGCATGTTGTCTAGCTCCGATTTGTAAATACCAAGAGCAGGACCTATTTGGTATATTCAGATAATGCAAATCTATATTTGGGACTTCAGGCTGCATCGATCACTTAACAAGAAAAGCAACATTTGCTTGAACGCAATTAAGTATTAATTTTCCTTCTGTTGAATTTACCGAATGTGTATGTAGTTTCTGTCATTACAATAAGCAAGTGTGGGTCTTTTTTAGAGCATTTTCATTTACCAGTTATGGTATATAGTTTGTTATACTGAGCTTGAAATATTGCAAGATCTAACAACAATTGGGTTAATTTTTACGCCTATATTCTTTTATTATTTGTTTCTTGTTATTCTTCTATCCAGTTGAGTATGTTCAATTCTATATGGTTTGAGAATATGTCTTGCCTTAATTACCTATCATGTATCATTCTTTAATCTATATGTTTTGTTTTAAATCAACATGAAATCTGAAAGATTTCTGAAAAGAGAAAGTATTAGAATCAAGCAAATCTTCTAGGGTACTAGAAATTCTCCTGTATATAATATTGTAGTATTGATTTGCACCAAATCGATGTTTCAAATAATGAGCTTCTTTTTCTTTATATTAGGACTATAGTTGCTCTTTCTGTCGAAACAATTCTAATTAAGGTATATTATAATAATAAATTTATATAGGTGTAGCTATCCAGACGTATACCCGGTATCTCATGATGATTCAATCCAGAATTTGGAAGCTCAGTTTAACGTCCAAAAAGTCCATTATATAAAAAGGAACGTTCTAAGAAAGTTTCACTAAGCAATAAGTACAAATTAAAACAAAATAAAAAAAATTAAACGAATATTCTGAATAAAATCATTATTTGCTTTTGAAATCTATCTGAAAACGTTCTTTGTAGAAAAAACTCGTTGAATAAAAGAAATTATTAGTGATGCAATGTTGAGAAATATTTTTTCTAGTGCCATAAGATATATAGTTGTTGTAACTTCAATTCAATCGTAACTCATCCATGTTAACAAAGGAAATAATTCCAGAGAATTTGATTTGCCTCGTTGGAGTTTGTTAGAAAATGAAATTTGACGAGTTTTTAACAACTATTATAGTTGAGAAAAGGAGAGACTGGCTGTATATTTAAATGACCTCAAAATGTTTGCCTATTAGTACTTATATCGTCGCTGAAACATTGACTGAAATGCATTACACATAAGAGAGACTTATTGAACCAAAATTGAAACCTACAAATCCTTCCGAAAATGTTCGAAATGTCACATGAGAGGCTACATCAATAAAATGAGGAAAAGTTTTATTAAAAGTAAAACTAATTGGGAAACATTTTTCATAAGAATTAAATAATCAAAATCCTCTGCGATTGCTGCTAGCCATTGAGGAATGCCACATTATGGAGGATTGGTTCAATAACAGACTCCATTATTCAAGAAATATGGCTCTCAGTGTAGTTTATAAAGTGTAGTATGACGCTGGGTCCCTTCGATTGGATTCTGCTGATTTAATTTATCTTATAAATAAGAATAAGAAATAAACAATAAATCATAACTTAACAAAATGTCTATTTTCATTGAAGATATATGTATGTTACTACTGATTGGACCCTATCTGTATATTTTTATTGTTCCATGGTCCAATCATAAGATAAATAAATGTTTAAAAACCCAATAAAAATTATAAAATGTTCAAACACATTTATGAATCTACACACTTGTTTCATTTCTCTCCTGTTCCTCAGAAACCGACAGTGTGGAAAAGCCAAATATAATAAATTCGTTACCTTGGTTACTTACTGTACATATTTATGGGAAAAACCGAAACATCTCAATTTTAAATTGTCATTCTTCTTAGTAAAAAAAAATGGGTTAAGTCCTGTGGACAGGGGCTTTCTGGCGCTCTAGTTCAAACAGACAAATTATATCTCCGAAAGTATTGGTTTCTCAGAGTTGGGATTGTTGGGAATTATATCAATGTATTCATATGATAGAACTGCATCATAAAGGAAATTCAATTCAAATAATAGTTTATTTATCAAGATTAAATGAGCAATCATGAGAATGAGAACTGCACCATGGAAGAAATCAAATTAAATTTGGACAATTTTGCCCAATAATGAACTTAACCGAGATATTCATCTCCCTAACCTACTCTGAAAATTTCAACTACCTAGCTCATTCCGTTCGAGAGTTAATGAAAAACTTTTTTTAAATTTTCAAATTTTTTTTTTACACTGCGGTAATCTGGTCAATACAAAACTTCACATGCGTATAAAGGTCATGATTCTACAATTTGATGCTAAATTTCAGATAGATCGAGTGATCGGTTCCGGAAATATTCATACAAAATATTTCTACTAAAATCGGCCATAACTCCGAAACCGCTTGATGGATTTCACCCATTAACGGGCTCGTCCGAGATATTTACGCTCCAAACCCACCCTGCAAATTTCAATCCGCTAACTCCTTTCGTTCGAGAGTTATCGTGCCTACAGCCGGACAGAATCGATTTCGACCTCGGATTCTTGATCAGTGAGTCGATCGTTTGAGTCCATTTTCAGCCAAAAATTCCAAAATTACAGACACTTGGGCAAATTGATAAGCACTCTGTTCCGAGGAACTAGATCGCCAAAAAAAAACAAGTTTCGTATGACAATTGCCCAAAAGAGGTTTAAAGTACCTACAAATAGTAGATATTCCATAAAACATGTATGAAAGAAGAGAAGTAATAATGAAAAATTATCTTGTAATCGATCAGAAATTTCCTGATCTACGTTCACCAAATTTTCTCCTCTCTTGAACTATAGAATTATGCTTTCAATATTTACGTAATTTTGAAAAATCATATATCCGAAAGTATTAGCTTGTTAGAGTTAAAAATGATTTGGATTCTTATCGTAAGACTGCTTATTCAGAAAAATCTAATTTGGAATTTGATTTGTAAAAAAAAATTTTTTTTTTTGTGTCTCCGAAACCATCTGTCTGATTTTGCCCAATAAAGAACTTAGCTGAGATATTTATCTCACAAACCTACTCTGAAAATTTCAACTGTCTAGCTCATTCCGTTCGAGAGTTATCGTGCCTACGGCCGGCCGGACAGAATGAATTTCGACCACGGATTCTTGATCAGTGAGTCGAACCAAATCGTTTAAGACCATTTTCATCGAAAAATACGAAAATTACAGTCATTTGGGCAAATTGATATGCACTCAGTTCCGAGGAACTAGACCGCCAAAAATACAAACCCTACCTTCAACCACCTTCGAAAGAAAGTTTCAACCCCCAATTTTTCAAATAGGGTGTATGGGTTTGTGATACATCGTTTGAAAGGTCTTGTCATTTTATATTCAGAAATGTTACCGCTTTCATGTTCTTTCCAAAAAATCAAATTAGAAGAAAATAAAATCAAGTGATTAGCGAATTTTGGTACAATATCAAATAGGTACTATAAAATGTAGCAAAATAAGTATGTTAATGTTAATGATGTAGAACGCCTTGCCAACATCCTAACCTCAAATAATTATTTCTTCCAACGATATTCAACATCTCAGAAGTCTTCATTTTCTTTCTATCACACCTTGAAGGCAAATAAGTTTAGTATTATTGTAATTAAGATTTGGGAATATTCGAGGGAATATTATAATGCATTTCATCATCACAGGATTTTATTTTCTTCTATTATTTGATTTTTGCAATAAACATTAAAGTGATAACATTTCTGAATACATCAGGACTTCCCAACCAGGGGGGCGTAGAGAAATGTCAAGGGGAGCATAATAGGTACGTTTGCATTTCCGAAAAAAAAAGAATTTAATGCGTAGGTCTTATTTTTGTTGAAACTTAATTATGGAGGGCAATAAAGGTCGGGAAACCCTGGATTTGAGAATGAGGACCTTTCGAACGATGTATCGCAAGCCCATACTTCCTATTTGAAAAATTGGGGGTTGTACCTGCCTTTCGAAGGGGGTTGATGGTGGGGTTCACATTTTTACGAAGAAGAAAGATAATTGGAATTTTAATTGTTTCGGTATTTTCCATAAATATGTACACTAACCAAGATAATGAATTTATTCCAATTGGCTTTTCCACACTATATGTTAAAATTTATTCAAAAGTTTTCCTAAAATATTTTATTATCATTATTTTTATTGAAAAGCCGAGTGTTACAAGTAGTTTCGTAGAGGGTTTCGGTGGTTGTAAATGGCAATGATGTTAGATCTGATGCAATCGAATTAAACTGTGGAATACCTCAGGGTAGTATTCTGGGTCTCATCTTGTTCATTATACTTAAAATAATAAATGTTACTTAACCAAGAAAAATCCTAAAATTGTTGATGGGACAAAACTTGATTATAGGACAAGATTAATTCGCTGATTGAAGCAGAGTCATTTTCAATTTATAATCAGGTGGAAGTAAAATATCTGCACTTTTATTCGCCAGAAGCAGATCAAACGAATCAAGACAGAATGTATAAAGATGGTTTATGGAAGGTTAGGTTAAATATTCTCTTAAATTTCTTGTGGTAAATATATCTAGATGTATTTAGGACAGGTTATATCACTTAGATTGCCACGATTGCTTTATAAGGTATACAGTAAGAGTCAAAAGTATGGAATATTTTCTGGTAATTTTTATTTTCCTAGAACTTGCCATTACCAAGCAGTGACGTCCTCGGTATGTTTTTTATTGCCCCTATTTTTTTCCTTCGTATGGATGGAGTATAAAATTCTGCTTACAGTTATTTACATTTGGGTCAATAATTATAGAGATTTTAATTCTTAATGTCTCCATCAAATAAACCCTTTTTTATTACAAAAAATTGGTTCAAGCCCTGTGGACAGGAGCTATTGGGCGCATGTTCATCTTCCTTGTGGCCCGTACTGACCAGTAAAGAAAAAAAGCAGTATCATGTTGAATACCTTAATATTATTGATTATTATATAATAATCGATGAAAATACTGAGAGAGACCCAGGAAATTTGACACATTTTGTCTTATATCTCCAGAAATTGAAATCGTATAGAGCCAAAATTTTGCACAATGTTGCAAAATACTACAATTGACGTTAGTACAAGTTTTTGTTGCAATCTGATGAATAGTTCACGAAAAAAAATTTTTTTTTTCGAAAAAATTAAAAGAAATATTTTTTTAAAAATTACCAACATTTCGATCATAACAAAATTTTGCCAAAAGTTGCGCGTTTATATCCTCGAACTGACTACCAAGTTTCGATTCAACATCTTCTTTAGTTCCTGAAATATCAGGGAAATAACCTCAAAATTTTAAATGTCTATAACTCCTAAACCGTCCGGCCGATTTTGCTCGTTAACGAACTTAACCGTCGCATTTTGATCAGAAACCTACCCTGAAAGTTTGAAGTCGATAGGACCTTCGGTGCTCCTGTTATCGTGCCTACGGCCGGAAAACCGGCCGGCCGGCCGGAAGGCACCCAAAAATCTGACACCGGATTCGTGATCAGGGAGTCCGAATTAGTCTATTAGCCAATTTTCAGCTCGAAATTCGAAAATTACAGACATTTGGACGAAATGATAGGACGATGTTCCCCTAGAACATGCGCCCAAAAAGATACTAGTGACACATACTGTCAAGAAATAAACTAAAAATGGTTCGACGTTTATCGGCATCGTACAGAATAGAAATTCTGATTATTTGGGACCATGTAGATAGAACATGTGCACATCAAGAAGTTTGTGATTATTTCAACGAAAATATCCTAATGTTGAATTTGGAACTCACGGGCTGTCAGTAAAATAATCAGGAAGTATGTGGAGTTTGGATACATGAAGGATCATATAAAAAGTGGTCCACCGGCAATTCCAGAGGATGTAGAATTGAACATTTTATTAGAGTTGGAGGAAAAGCCTCATATTTGACTCAAAAATCGGTTTTGAGAAAATTGAAATGCCAGAAATTGCTCCCTTGCGAGATTAAATTAGTACACACGTACTGACTGTAGATGATTTTGACCACAGAACTCTTTTTTGGCTCTCTTGTTCCTCGGAACAGAGTGCTTATCAATTTGCCCAAATGTCTGTAATTTTCGAATTTTTCGATGAAAATGGTCTTGAACGATTTGGTTCGAATCACTGATCAAGAATCCGTGGTCGAAATTCATTCTTTCCGGCCAGCCGGCCGTAGGCACGATAACTCTCGAACGGAATGAGCTAAGTTCGTTATTGGGCAAAATCGGACGGATGGTAACAAAAAAAAAATTCTTTACCTAACAAATTCCAAATTCAATTTTTTTCAATATGCAGTTTTACCACAAGAATCCAGTGATATCATTTTTAACTCTAACAAGCTAATACTTTCGGAGATATTATTTTTCAAAATTTCAATAATAAATCGTATTTGAAGTTTTCACAGAATGATATAATTTTTCTATCTATGAATTGTTATAATGTCAACTTATTTGCCTGAGACATGACATTGTCTAATTCATTTCAGCAATCGTAGAATTATGAGAATTATAATATGATATCATACTTTCTGTTGGTTGATATTTTCATGCCGATGGTCAATCAAAATGATGATGGGAATGGTAATGGTAAGTTAATAATATTGAGTTCAGAATATATCCAGTAAAAACAAAACTGGAATATTGGTGTATTGGAGTGGATTTGAGGAAAGAATGTATATTATCGTTTATCATAGAATTGAGGAATGAATACGTCGGATGAGTTCGTTGTTGGGTAGAATTGGTTTTGGATTGATCATTTTTGGCACTCTTGTTGAATTTAAATTCTTCTATGATGTTTGAATTCAATTTCTGCTAAGATGAAGTTCTCTCCCAACTCTTACCGATTCCTCCGAAGATATGTTTTGTTTGAACAAGAGTGCCAAAGCTCCTGTCCACAGAGTTTGAACCATTTTTTTTAGAAACTAATTCCTTCAGAATTATTGACCCAAATAAATAATTGTCCATTACTGAATTCAGAGTATTATGGTCTATCCTTTGCAAGAAAATGGTATTATGGTCTATCCATGGCAAGAAAAAACCAGGGGCTTGGTATTTGAAGAAAATATCGATGACGTCACTGCCTGGTAACAGGAAATGGTAAAGCAATAAGAATCACTGTTGGGTCAAAAATTAACAGTGCTGTGACTAAGGTGGCGTAAGAACACAGTAACAAAGCCTACACAGAACACAACTGGTTCTCCTTACTCGCTCAAGCTCTTCGAGAGCTGATGAGGGGTCTCCTTGGGGAAGATCTAGGAGGATCAGTATAATAATATACAATACAATATGTTCCTAAAAAATAAAATAATTCCTGAAAGTGGAGTAAATAAATCCCACTGAATATTTAAATATCTTTTATTGAGTCACGTGTAGAAATCATTACAGAATGCTAAAAATACTTATTTGGAATTTATATTCTTAGTGGAATCTTTGACTTCCTTATTCAAAAATAAAGATAAATTCATTCTATCCACACTAGTGAAAATTATGACGAAAAATTCCATAAAATAAAATATTAAGAAGAAAAATCCAGAAACCTCAATAAACCCAGAAAGAATCATTCCGTCAGTCCCGAAACAATTTTTTTTTCACCCTGTGCCTGTACATCATGTCGCTGCAGAATAATTTATATTGAGATGATATGATATTAAATCATTTTGGAGCAAGGTATCTAAATGATTATTGCGTTATTCTCTTTGCCATATGAGGTATCACATATTTCTGTTTTTGCCTAGTAGAAAAGTATGCTATCTGTCAATCTACTTAGGTATACGTATATGTGCAGCCATTAAATTTTTTCAAAAACGGAATAGTGAGAACAATTTGTGGATAATTTGTGTCAGATCCTTATTGAGTACCTAATACCTAATACATCCCTTATTTTATAAATTTCGATGCTTTCTATAGCTTACCCAGGTATAATTTATTGAAAATTTTCAACAGTTCAATGGAATTTTCGGAAATCGAATAGCCAATTGTTAACAGATAATTTATGTTGTTGTTTCCAATGCTCTTAATACCTTGTGCTTATATTTCTGTTTGTAAGCCCGACACATATTGCAATCTGAACATTTGATTCCATAATGTCCATTTTATGGAATGTATCTTGTAGGAGCTGTTTAATTTTTGTTAATTTTGAAAAGCCAGTTTTGAGTCAAATATTGTTTGTTTTGGATGGAACGTGAAAGCTTGCAAACTTTTTTCCGTTTATTGATATCTTAAAATACTCATTTCTCTATATTGTATGATGGGTTTTCAACGCTAAATATTCGAGTCCGTCCCTGTGCTCGAATATACCTCGAGTTGCTTAAACGAACGGTTAGTGTGGGTAGATTCAGACATAAACTGTTGAATATATATTTTCCACTCTTGGGGATGAAATGGAGTGTTTCAGTTTTATGCATTTCTATGACTATCTCGGAGCCGATGATGTATTCGTTTATTCCATCATTTATAGAATGGCCTTGGTTCATGACCCTAAATTTTCTTTATTGGAGTCACTCCCACAATAAGTTCATATTTCGTTCCAGGTGAAATTTGGTGGAATCAACAAATCTATATTTGTGTAGAGAGTAATACTAGTTTTTAAATGAAACTTCACCTTGTGTCCAAACACATCATTGAAATTTTCATTGATATTTCTTGTTCTTGTTTGTCATACTAGGTCTTCGTTATTTGTCTAATTGTCTACAAATTTCCAATCTATTTTCCAAGGATCCCGGTGCAGGGAAAACGGAGGACCTTTACTGAACTGTTTAGGTTTAATGAAGTCATAATAAAAATAGCTCATTCCTTTCGAGAGTTATCGATCTAACGGACAGCCCGACAGAATCGATTTCGACCACGAATTCTTGATCAGTCGTCAGTCAAAACATAACGTTTGAGACCATTTTCAGCCAAAAGTTCGAAAATTAAGACATTTGGGCAAATTGATAAGCACTCTGTTCCGAGGAAAAAAGTGCCAAAAGCAGGTTCAAAGATAAACGAATCTGAAGGCTAGGTAATCATCCAATCGGTTATATTTTTATATAAATTATGACGTCATTGAATGGACCATAGTTTTATACGGTTGAAAAAAAACACTGCTATCACTAACTTATTCTAACCCTTCAAACATTTATTGTTACTATATTTATATTTATAGTTCTCTGGTTTTGATCCAACTGATGGCAGAAAATATTCTCTAGCATTTTGCGTTTGTAAGAAATCCTGGGAAGTTTCAGCTTCATGAGATCTGAAAAAAATTACTTTTTCGATGACGTTCAACACAGGAATTTGAAATATTTGGAAATATCGAATAGTAAGAAACACAGTTTAACGCCAAAATACAGTTTTAATTAATATATTTCGAAATATTCCCCGAAATTTTTGTTTTGAAAGTTAAAACACGAATTTCTTAAAACTCATGGTAACAATGCTACGTACCTATTCCAGTTATAATATCCAATCATCTCCATCCATCCATCATCTACAAAGAGAAACATAATAATAAACATATTGATTCTAATGTTCTTGGAAAAAAGAATATCATTATTGGTTAGTTACAGAATTAGAGTGTTATCAAGTTGTGTTTATCTTCAATTAATTGATTTTCTGTTAAATTAATAAAAAAAATTGGTTCAAACACTGACGTGAAGTCAGAAGCTTTTGCGCGTATGTTCTATTGTCCATTCTTCTGTATTGGCCACCCTTAATCGAATTTACCATGGTAATTTTTTTTTTCGTGATTTTTTGGAAGTTTTCTTGGGGTACGGTTCTTAATATTTTTTTTTCGTCATTTTTTTCAAATTTTCTTGGGGTGCGGTTGTTACAAAATTTTAAACACGTCTTTATGTTGATTTTCTACTACTAGTTACCAAGCTTCAATTCGATCGAATATTTATTTTTTAAGTTATCAAAGAAATAATATTCCAGGTGGGTATAACTCGGAAACCGTTAGACCGATTATGCCCAAAAACGAACTCAACTCTCCCATTCGGATACGAAACCTACCCTAAAAATTGCAAGTCCCTATCTCCTTTCGTTCGAAAGTTATCGAGGCAACGGTCACCCATTTACTGAACTCACACAAGGCTGCTCGAATCTCCAACAATATTTAACCGATCGTGTTAAAACTTGGAACTTGGCAGTAGAGTTAGGTTATAAAGGCTCTTGCAAAATTTCAGCAATTTCAAACGAATAGTTACTGATACATAGAATTTTTTTTTTCAATTATCAATGATTTTTTAAAAATTTTCTACAAATACTATCCTCACGAAATTCAGCAAGAATTTTCGCGTTGGCATTGTACAACTAATAACCATGTTTGAATTCAATCGGTTTAGTATTTTTCGAGTTACTGAGGAACAAAAAACAACCAAATTTCAGATGGCTATAACTCTAAAATCGGTTGTCCGATTTTGCTCATAAACAAACTGAAATGTTCAATATATAATTTTTAAATTAATATTTGAAAAACAGAGAGACATCATATTTGATGCATAACTTGTTGGCTGGAAATATTTCCGAATAACGATGTTGTTGACTATGCCCTGTATACACCAAAATTAACTACCATTAGTAAGATCATAAATAATAATAATAATAATACTAATAAGCCTTTAATTTCCAACAGGTCAAAATACCCAATTACAGGAAAATATAAATCAAAATATCTCCAGAATAAGAGATTAACACGGACAAAATGCAAAAAAAAACAAAAAAAAACCAAAAATAATAAAAATAAATGGACATATTTGTGAGTGCCGATCAAAACAAAAATTTTGGACTTTCGAAAGTCTCGAAAAACTTTTGTATTCTTCAGAAGATGTGCTATGTAGAAAGCACGATTACTCTCGAATTCAAATAAATAGGTCGTTTATGAGGAAATAGCAACCGCGCATCGAATCTACTCGTATAATTGCTCAGACACATTCAAATTACACGGAAGACCATATAATATAGTCTTTTCGTGGATAGTGAAAGTATAAATATTAACAGTAATCGATAGTGTTGTTGCAATGATCCATTCGAATCGTTCGATTTCGATATTGAATATTCCTCATTCATTTCGGAATGAAACAACAGATTTTTACGTCACAACTGTCTATTTAGTTCTGACATTTGATTGGAATTATTTCTATAGCATGTTACCTCACTGGGTATGATTGCTTGGCATTCATTATCTGATTCGGAAACGAGATGAGCTTCTTAATAACTATGTACCCATCTATTCCAATATTTTGTTAAATTTTTGGTTCAAATAACTATTCCTCCACTCGATTCCAAAAAGTATTATTCGGAAATTATGATCAATATCATAATTTCCGAATAATACTTTTTGGAATCGAGAATTCGGAACTTATGATCAATATCATAATTTCCGAATAATACTTTTTGGAATCGAGTGGAGGAATAGTTATTTGAACCACAGCCGTCTATATAGTGTGGAAAAGCCAAATGGAATAGATTCATTATCTTGCTTACTGTACACTACTTTCAGGATTATTGCAATCGAATTTACCATGGTAAATTCGATTAAGGATGTCCGATACAGGAGAATGGACAATCGAACATACACGCAAAAGCTCCTGACTTCACATCAGTGCTTGAACCAATTTTTTTTTCGTGATTTTTTTGAAATTTTCTAGGGCTGCGGTTCTTAAAATTTTTTTTTTCGCCATTTTTTTCAAATTTTCTAGGGGTACGGTTCTTACAAAGTTTTAAACACGTCTTTATGATGATTTTCTACTACTAGTTACCAAGCTTCAATTCGATCGAATCTTTTTTGAGCTATCAAAGAAATAATATTCCAGGTGAGTATAACTCGGAAACCGTTCGACCGATTATGCCCAAAAACGAACTCAACTCCCCCCCTTTCGGATACGCAACCTACCCTGAAAGTTGCAAGTCCCTATCTCCTTTCGTTCGAAAGTTATCGAGGCAACGGTCACCCATCTACTGAACTCACACAAGAATGCTCGAATCTCCAACAACATTCAACCGATCGTGTTAAAACTTAAAACTTGGCTGTAGAGTTAGGTTATGAAGGCTCTTGCAAAATTTCAGCAATTTCAAACGAATAGTTACTGATACATAGAATTTTTTTCAATTTTCAATGTTTTTTTACAAATACTATCCTCACGAAATTTTGCAAGAATTTTCGCGTTGGAATTCTTCAACTAATTACCATGTTTGAATTCAATCAGTTTAGTATTTTTCGAGATAATGAAGAACAAAAAACAACCAAATTTCAGATGGCTATAACTCTAAAACCGTTGGGCCGATTATGCTCATAAACAAACCGAAATGTCGCGTTCTGGTTCACATCCTAACCTGAAAACTAAGCCGCTATCTCTTTCCGTTCTCAAGTTATCGTGACAACAAAAATATTTTTTAATAATTTTTTTTAAATTTTCTAGCCATACCATTCGCACGAAATTTCACGAACGTGCTTAGGTTTATATTCTACAACTACTCACCAAGTTTCAATTCGATCAGATTTGTATTGGTTGAAAACAAAATCATTACTCGGAAACCACTGGGCCGATTATGCCCATTAACGAACTTGTCCGTTGTATTGGGATGCGCCACCCACCCTGAAAATTTCAAGTCGCTAGCTCTTTTCGTTCTCAAGTTATCGTGGCAATGGCTGGACGGCCGGACGGCCGGCCGGCCAGAATCAAATTTGACCTCGAATTCTTCATTGGGGAGTCGAACTAAATCGTTTGAGACCATTTTCGTCAAAAAATTCGAAAGTTACAGACTAAACTATAACGCGATGTTCCCCAGAACATACGCGCAAAAATAAAATCAAGTGATTATGATAATTTGGCACAATATAAAAACTAAAATATAATACAAAATGTAGCATTATGAATGTCAATGGAGTAGATGTTCAAAGTGTTCACCGTGTTCATCTAACCTCAAATAAAAATTTCTTCCAACATCTTCAACATCTCAGGAGGGATCGACCTAATCGCAAGCGTTATTCGATATTTTAGGTCATTTAAATCAAAGAGTTTAGTTTTGCACACAATGCTCTTCACATATCCCCACAAAAATAAATCCAATGGGTTAAGATCAAGGGATCACGCTGGCCATTCGATCGTTCCTCGCCTTCCTATCCACCAATTTGGAAATATTCCGTCGAGGTACTGCCAGATATTGTGTTGGTAATGTGGTGGTGCTCCATCCTGTTGGAACCATATCGTATTCCGTGGAGCTTGAGGATTTCCTTGATCAGGATATAAATTTGCTAAAGTTGGAACGACATCATTTTGAAGTAGTGCTAAATAATTATCGCCTTCAGTGAATAGGAGCCTATGATATGGTTTCGAACATTTCCTGCCCAAACATTAACCTTTTGATGGAATTGCGTGTGTTCCTCTCTCATCCAGTGAGGATTTTCGGTAGACCAGTAGCGGCAATTTTGACGATCATGGCCGTTGAGAGAATAAATGGACTCATCAGAAAACAATCTATTAATTAGATAATATCAATATCCAGCATGTCCATCATTTGTTCACCAAAATTGCTTCTTCTATCAAAATCTCCTGGGTAGGTCTCATTTTATAGGGATGCATTTTATTTTGTTTCAATATGTTTAGAATTGATATATGGCTGTCATTGAATGTTGTGGAGGCATCTTTATTCGATTTATGTGGATTTTCTTCAAAGTCAAGCTTCACATCTAATTTCACATCCTCACACAGTGTATTAGCAGTTTTTTTAATCTGCCTTACATGCCCAAGCTTGCGAAATTGCTTCTCTATTTCACAAATTTTTTTCACACATTGTCCCTTGGGTTGTAGGTGGCAGATTCGAAAATTTCTCATGAAACAAGCGACTTAGTTCTTTTTGTGTTCGGGTGGTATCTTCGTAACCAATCATTTTTAAAATTGTTATTTTGTGCATTTCCGTTGATCGAATCATTATTCGAAATTGTAGTTAATGAAATTCAAATACAAATTAGATAATTTATAAACTACTTATCATCAGCACAAAACAATTTGCGAAGGCGTTCTAAGGAATCTAACGTTGTCACAGAGAGTTTTTTTCGTAGTTCATGGTGCAATCTGAAAAACACAATGTTATGGTTTTTTTTTCATTTTCCTTCTATCACATCTTGAAGGCAAATAAGATTAGTATTATCGTAATAAGATTTGGGAATATTCGAGGGAATGTTATAATGAATTTCGGTAATGACATGATCTTATTTTTTTCTATTTTGAGTTTTGCTAAACATGAAAGTGATAATATTTCTGAATAGAGACTGATGTGACGGTGTATAATATACTACCTATTTGAAAAATTGGGGTTGTACCTGTCTTTAGAAGGGGGTTGAAGGTAGGGTTCGCTTTTTTACGAACAAGAATGACAATTTAAAATTTGAATTGGATGTATTGCATTTGGCTTTTTCACACGGTATGAAAAAAGATATGAATAATTTTCTTGAGGGTTGTATCGATATAATATATAAAGAGCAAACTCTGTAGGACATAGAAGATCACAATTTGAATGGAAGAAACCAGATACGGAATATTTGGGCTATCCAAATATTCGACTAATAAATTATAGGTAATCGATAATTGTAATATTCTATTTTAAGCATATTTACTTAATTGCTAAATTACATTTTTGATAGTAATGAACAAATACCAGTATTATTAAGATGTTCTCACCTTCTTGATGCAAGATCACTGTTCCCATAGATAATTTTCGTCATGGTCAAATCAACTTATTCGCACAGTCCAAATTAAACTGATGAAGCAATTCGACGATTTAGTTTTTAGAGCTATAAACTTCGGTAGTAACAGTATGGAAACACATACTGTAATTAGCAATTATATCGGGCAATTATCATAATTACTGAATGCTGCAGGTAGACTCGGCGTTGTGTAGAATTCTTTATTCTGTAATTCAATTAAGTAATTATTGTTATTATTATCTCACATAACCGTTTCAACTTCGATGTATAAGATTCGAAATTTCCCAACCAAAAATCTCAAGCTATTGAGGTTCAATATTTTCAGTTGGGTGATGAACAAACAATTCGAAAGATGGTTCTCTGCAGTTTGAGTTTGATGATGATTGCGTAACATTTATAATTTATTTTTGAATATGACTGATTCTATTCGCATTTTGAATATTCTAAACTCCATTATTCGACTAACGGCTGTTGAAATTTTCAAAAATAATTTTTTTATTGTTGGGGACAGAGTGCTATAATTTAGCCTCAATGTCTGTAATTTCCGAATTACGAATTTTCGACTCACTAATCAAAAAACTCTGCTTATGAACCAAATCCAAATTTCAAATTTTTTACATGCTTACATCAACCAAACTCTCCAGAAATACACTTTCAGTTTCGTTTGACATTAATGGCGTTTATCTTTCGAACTGGACCAAATGCCAGCTATCGCAAACGATAGAACACGGACAGATAGAATTCGCATTCTGTGAAAACAGTGAAGTACGATTTATTATTGAAATTTTGAAAAATGTTATCTCAATAATATCAATGGATTCTTAGACGAAACTACATCTTAAAAAAAAATAATATTTTGGGTCTCCGAAACAATCACGCCGATTTCACCCAATAATGAACTCAACAGAGATATTTAAATCCCAACCTACTCTGAAAATATCACTTGTCTAGCTCATTCCGTTCAAGAGTTATCGTGTTAACGGCAGGCCGGACGGCTGGACAAAATCGATCTCGACCACAGATTCTTGATCAGTGAGTCGAACCAAATCGTTTAAGACACTTTTTAAGCCAAAAATACAGACATTTGGACAAATTGATAAGCTCTCTTGCCCTAGGAACAAGAGCGCCAAAAATACAGATTCAATCGAATTGAAACTTGTTTACTAGTTGTAGAATGCTGACGCAAAGTCATATGTGAGATTTTGTGAGGATCGTAGCACTCGTAAGTTTTAAAAAAATTATTGAAAAATATTCTGTATCTCAGAATCTGTCCGAAATCGCGGAAATTAGGCGAGGGCCTTCAAATCCTAATTTCACAGCCACGCTCTATATTTGAACTCAATCGGATCTATATTATTGAAGATATCGAGACAATATTGCAAGCCGAGCAGCCTTTGGCGAGTTCAGTAGCTGGATGGGTGACCATTCCCACGATAACTTTCGAATGGAAAGTTATAACAACTCGCAATTTCCAGATAGGCTGTCCAGATATTTTTCATTGAATGTTATAAAATCCGAAAAAATTCACAATGAAGCATTCACGTTCACCTTTGTAATGACAGATAATGTATGCACACAAAACTGTGATTTCTTGGATTTTACTTCGATGGAATACATCCGGTAACGTTCATGGAGACTATCCATAGAGAGATAGAGAGCAATTGTATTGTAATATTCTACTATTCATTCATAAATTCGGTGAGAATTAAGGATTTTCTTTGTGAGATTAGGCGATGATGAAATTGTGTAGGTAGAATTCTTTTTTTCAACATTCAGAATTTAGATGTTTTAATATTCTAGAATATTATTGTTACAAATGCTGCATTAAGGACCAAATCATGAGAATGGAGTGTTTACATAACATTTTTCAATAATTTTATCGAATTTCAATCATCAGATGATACAGCTTTTGGATATTCGGTTATACAGATTAAAATAGATTATATATCAGATTATATAGATTATATACTGATTTGAAAGTATAAACGTAGTGCAGGAGTGTATTAGCATATTGTGGAAACTTTAATTCCTTTTACCAGAGCCTACAAAAATGGAAAATGACAAAAGTGATTTTTTTGAGAATAATATATGGTCATAATAGAGACTCATACTGTATATAAAATCGAATGTGCATGTATGTATGGGTGTTCCCTAGGGACTACAAAACGGCTGGATAGATTCCAAGAGTGTACGTTCCAAGGACAAAACCCGTTTCAATTTTCTGCCAAGTAAATAAATCGGAGTTATTATTATCTTCCTTATCCAATTCATCCTACCAACAATAAGTTATTAGCTGTCGCAGGTCAAATTGCCTATTTATTCAACAGGTTTCAAGACATCATCTCAGATTCTGGTGCGCATATTCCAGGAAAGAGCATGATATAATTTAGCGTGTGTGTAATTTTCGAATTTTATGCCAAAAACGATCACCAACGATTAAATTCGACTCACTGAAGAAGCATTTGAGGTCGAATTCTATTCTTTCCGGCCGGCCGGCCGTCAGTTGCCAGGATAACTTTCGAAAGGAAGAAGATAGTAACTTGCAATTTTCAGGGTAGGTTACGCATACGAATGTGACGGTTAACATCGTTAATGTACAGACCATTTTATCTCAAAATCTGTTTGTTGGAATATGGAAATATGACTTTTAGGCTAGACAAATAACGGAATGATATAATATTAGGTTGCGTTTTTATTTTCATCACCTTTTGTGATGCATCAATCAGCGATAAGAGTACGATTACCGTGACATTATCAAAATTAATCAGAAATGCACTAATCAGTGATGAAAGGTTAGAAATTTTGAAGTGTTGTGCTCGGTTTCTGTAACGGTGATCAACGAAAAAATCGTATAACAATAAGTCAAATCTCATGTCAAGTATAACTTGAACTGTTTTGACAGTTCGAAACTAAGTAAGTCATCGATTGAATTTGATTTGTCTCTTATGATGCTAACTAGACGGCTTTTAATCGTCAAAAATACCTTATAATCGATCGATTGTCAATTTTATCATTAAAACCGCATATCATATTGTTATAATTTCCTTTTCATTCAATCAACATTGAATTGAATGCGTATATTCTGAAAAACAAGAGAGTTTCTTCATCGTTTTCAGTTCGGGCTGTATATTTCAGTTCAACCCGTATATTAAAATCATCCCAAATAGTGCGAATTGTGGGGAATTGTCCAAATTGTTTCAAACAGATGTGTTTGCACAGATAATGAACCGGTGAGGTATGATCTGTTGCACCTCCATATTGCAGAGGGGGTATGGCCTGGGAAATATATTGATAATTAGTCGAACGGGCAGGCTAAAGCTCCTGAATAACATTAGTACTTTTATAAAAGTTTTATTTGTATATACAGGGTGAGTTTTTGACCACTGCATTAATTTTAACCAAAGATTCCTCTCATCAAATGAAACACTTTTTTCATTTAACATTTTCCAAATTCAGCTCAGGTAAAAAGATACAGGCTGTTGAAATTTTGAAAAAAAATCAGTTTTTATTTTGTAGCTTTGACATCCTTTTTTCGAATAAAATGAATGTTGGCGTAAAGTTTCCTATAACTATTATACATATTTTTCAAATATTATTTATTTTCTACTTCTACTGGTTTTCTAGTTATGGACTCGTGGATTCATAAAACTAAACGAAATTAGCATAAAGAAATCATATAAAGTTTTTCTTGAGTCATTTCATTATATTATTCTTCATCATTTCTCCTTAAACGCGCCATTTTCGAGATATTCTTCATTGAATGTTTTAAAATGGAAAACTCCAGAAATTTCACTACTTTTATGGATCCGTCCCTGAGCGTTGGAATCCCGAATCAAGCTGTAAACCACGTTACCATGCCTTATTCTCGTCCGCCAACAATGTCATAGATAATTTATATGCGGGAGTGTATTAGCACATTGTGAAATCTAACGCTTGTAACTTTTTACCTGAGCCGAATCTGGAAAAATGGTAAATGAAAAAAGTGTTTCATTTGATGAGAGGAATCTTTGGTTAAAATTAATGCAGTGGTCAAGGACTCACCCTGTATATATATATATATGTATGAACAGTAATTTTACCTAGTTTTATAATATATTTGAAACAATTAGTTGGGTGTCTAGGTTAGAGTTTAAAAAACGTGGAACAATTTATTTAATATAGGCGTTTCGGCGCATCCGCCTTCTTCAGTATATTACATTCATCACAATGGACATTATGCGTTATTGTTGTTGTTTCGGTTTCGTCGAAACCGAAACAACAACAATAACGCATAATGTCCAATAACGATGTATTATTGAAATTTTGAAAAATCATATCTCCGAAAGTATTAGCTTGTTAGAGTTGAAAATGATATCAATCGATTCTTATGATGCTACTGCATGTTAAAAAAAAATTAATTCGGAATTTGCAATGAATCCATCTGGCTGATTTTGCCCAATAGCGAACTCAACCGAGATATTGGTCCCCAAAATTTCAACTGTCTAGCTCAATCCGCTCGAGAGTTATCGTTAATGGACGGCCAGACAGAATCGATTTCGACCCCGGATTCTTGATCAGTGAGTCGAACCAAATAGTTTAAGACCATTTTTAGCCAAAAATTCGAAAATTACAAACATTTGGGAACAAGAGCGCCAAAAAGCGTCGACAGTGCAAAACGAACATCGAAGATATGGCACATAGTAATAAATATGCCAGAAACTAGGAACATTGCGATGTCCATACACAAAATTAAAACCTCCGCAAGAACAGCGACTTCCTCACAGAAGTTATATTTGAAAATCAGCCCCGTAGGGAAAATGCACATCTGCAACAATATTCTATGTAATTTGACCCAACTTTACGATCAGACTTCGAATACTCTCAATCTCATATACTCTTATAGCAATCGATTGTCGAAACGTTGAAATCCATGTTTAAAAGTGAATATTTCGAAGGAAAATATTCATTGCTAATTACTGAAAGTTCATACAGAGGTACATGCAGTTATGTCCTAGCAACAACGTAGAGGCCAACAACTCATTCGTAACCTACTTCGACAGACACTTTTACTGAACAAGGACATCCCAACTAGTGTTAGGATAGAAAGGTTTTACATTAAAAGTGAATTGATTAAATCGGCAATTGATCGAAAATTGGTTATATGAGAATGAGCAAAGAAAGCCACATATATGTTGACATAATTACGGTGTATGGGCAATAGCCATTATTGCGATCATAATTGAATATTGTTTATTTGTATACAGGATGTTTATATGACAATGATATTACTTGAGGATATCGACATGATTACACGAAGTTTTTAAAGGGATTCGAACGGGTTTTCGTTTTTTCCTCTTGTCTATTAATTTTTCAGGAAGTTTCTGGAACTTTGGAGAAACCTCTCCGTTTTTTGACGAAGGAATCACAATAGATAATCGATTTTCCTCATAGGTACGCACCATAATTTGAATGATGAACTGACGTTTGGTTCGAAAGTTACAATGGTTTAATTTAATCAACTTTTTATTTTCAAAACAATTTTGTGTGTTGTTAAAACAATATTTTTAGATAGGAAAACACTGTTGAAACGAGAGTTAGGCTTGATAAGTGTTATCCGAACTCTGCACCATCTATGACAAGGCTACAAAGCAGGGGTGATAGTGTCCCACCTTTTGGGTAACCTCCAGGAAGTCCCCCAAGAGATTGAGAGATAGCTGGTCCTCAGCATCCCAAGAAAAATGAAGCGAATGAAATAGGGTGAATCAAGCCTTCAGGCTTTCGAAATAGGAGAAGAAGTGATTTCTATCATATATTTACACTACTGACGACACGTCAGTACTTTATTATTTTAAAAATTTTCTAGTGGTGCACATATACGAATTTTTCTTCATCTGGAGTTTCGGAGATTTCAATTGGTCACTTGCCTAGGGTGAACATTCCAATTCTCCGCAGGGCATTATCCGGTTACTCCTCAGGTAACACAGGGACCTCCCAAAGATTTCTCAGCAAGCTCTTTCCAGGATATTGTGGCACCTTTTGCAATATCATTGGCAGGTTGCCAAGAGCTCTCTACCAGCTTCAAATGTCCGTCACAGGAGTTGAGCAGTAATTTCTCAGGGATATCACACTGGGAAGTTCTCAAACAGCTCACCCTGGGTAATAGTTTGAGAGGTCCACAGGGATATTACTGGGAGGTCGTCAGGAGCCCTATATCTCCTCCAAATGTCCGCCAGAGGGAATAAGCCCAATAACATCTCAGAGATATCACATTGAGAAGTTCCCAAACAGCTCACCCTGGCGAATAGTTTGAGATGTTTGATGGAATATCATAAGGAGGCCGCCAAGAACTCTATTTCTCCTCTAAATGTCCACCACGGGGATGAACACAATAACATCTCAGAGATATCATATGAGGAAGTTCCCAAACAGCTCACCCTGGGGAATAGATTGGGAGGTTCACTGGGATATCACAGGAAAGTCACCAAAAGCACTATATCTCCTCGAAATGTCTGCCAGAGGGGATGAGCCCAATAATATCTCAGATACATCACATGGGGAAGTTCTCAAACTGTTCACCATGGGAAATATTCTGAGAGGCTTGCTGCGATATCACTAGGAGGTCACCAAGAGTCCTAATATCTCATATATATCACATGGAAATGTTCTCAGACTGTTCAACCTGGGCAGTATGGGGAGAGAATCGCTGCGTTATGGATCTATAATCTATATGTCCTCCAAATGTGCAGTACACGTGTGGTTTCGACTCGGGTTATTATCGACTCGTTATTAACAATGCGCTTGTTCTTCTGCGTACGGCGTAGACGATTGCGCCATCCACCGGTGGGAACGAGAAGTGGCTAGGGATGGAATATATAGGCAACACTCCCCTAATTGGGGCTATTCTAATTGACGTTATTGACGTTTATTTGCGATGACTTGAGGAGCTCTCAATAGGAATGTTTTATTCTCGTTACAAATGTGTTATCTTGAGGAACTCCGCAAAAGGAATTTCTTATTCTAGTTCTAGTTCTAGGGGTGTGAGATTTGTGATAATCTCAAGTGCCCAGGTAGGACAGGTTCCCATAGCTCCAGTGATACACACTAGACAAGTGCTCTGTACTTTCTCGAGGGTTTTCTTCTTACTATTCTGGCTTATTTTTGGATACCAGACTACTTCCCCATAAGTGATTATGGGTCTTAGAATCATGACGTACATCCATCGCAGTATCTTGGGGTTATAGTACTAAGTCTCACCGGCTAGATTTCTGCACGCCATTAAGGCCTTTATTGCTTTATTACTAGCAGTGATTCCAACATGGCTATTCCACAGTTAACTATCTAGAGTTACTCCTAGCCTAGATATTTAACTTCAGACTTCCATTCTATAATATCTCCGTTCAAAAAGGGGTAGGTATCTCAAAGCTGGAAGCTTCCTTCTTCAAGTAAACGGAATCACTGTGGTCTTGTTCGGTTTATGCTCAACCCCACTGACATGTACCACTGCTCGATAATTCTAAGACCCTTCTGTAGCAGGTCTAACAAGGTGCCCTCGAATTTACCTCTGACGATAAAGACGATGTCTTCGGCAGAACTCACAATGGGATTTTTTTTATTGTCGTTATATTGCGATGACTTGAGGAGCTCGCAATAGGAATGTCTTATTGTGGTTACATGTGTGATATTCTAAGGAACTTCAAAGTAGGAACCTCCTAATCTCGATACACTTGCGATATCTGGAGAATCTCACAATTGGAGTTCGCAATACATCCTCATTGTAACCTCCCAAAGACCTCTATGCGAGGTCTGTGTTACCTGGGATGATCGACTCTAGGGCTTCACGCGAGAGCGCGCTTTTTCTCGTCTCGTCTCGTTCTCGTCTCGTAAATGCGAGACGAGACGAGATGAGACGTTTTCAAAAATATTATAGATGATACCGAGACCACATACAGCGCAACACGAGAGTCTCGTTTTTGGTCTCGTTAAATTTTTTGAATGAAGTTTTATATACGACTCGACTTTTTTCAACACCCACAGAAAACAATTGAATATGAAGAGTTTCCATTATAATTACCAAGATATTTTGTCTATATTATGCATCGATCGATCTAAACATACACGATTTTTAGAAGATTATTAATTCGTTATGACCTTGGGATAATTGAGATTATTTTTCAAGAAAAATAGAATTCACAATCATAAAAACGGATGCCATTATACATATAAATACTTAACGGACAACTTTTATTGCCCCTAAATCCCAATGCTTTGAAAATTTCGTCTATATCTGAACATCTGGAGAAATGTATTCTCTTGTGCTCCTTGTAGTGAAGAAGTGAACACATATTGTATACATCTGTGAAACTACGTATAATAAAACTGGTAAAGAAATGAAGGTATTCAATGCTTCGAAAAGTGTTATGAGGAATACGCCAAGGACGCCCTCAATGATCTACCCACTGGAAAGGTATTCTTTGAAAACTATACCAAATTGTTCAATTCTATTCAAAAATGTATCGACATCGATAGCCGATTTAAAACATCAACAAAACTTTCGAAATATTGCCAAGCTGAGTTTGAAGAATATTTGCTGTTAGAAAGAGCAAATGATGTGATGCAAGCGTGATTATGTTTGAATTCTTGGTCATCGATTAATTTAAAAGTTGAAATTATCAGTGTTTAAAATTAAAAATAATATGTACATTGTACATGTACAAATATGTTTGTTTTAGAGCGTAATAAATATAGCTTTACAAAATTATGCATTATTGTATACCATTTCGTTTATATATTATAATATTTATTATCGTTATTCAGAATAAAGCTGGATTTATAAACTCTGTCGTTCCGGGCAGAGTTCGCCGTTGTTTGATACTTGTCATCACAGCGCTTCCTCACGTGACAAAATACAGGATCATGATTGGCCACAAGCGAACAGCGAACTAAACTGCCAAGAACGACAGAGTTTATAAATACAGCTTTAAGCGAGATAACTGATAACGAGACTTAATTTTTTGGGAATTGGCGAGAGCGAGACGAGATTTTTGCGCGTATGTTTTGGGGAACATCACGTTATCATTTTGCCCAAATGTGAAATTTAATTCTGTGGCGCCGTCCGGCCGTTGTCACGATAACTTGAGAACGGAAAGAGCGACTTGAAATTTTCAGGCTAGGTGGCGCATCCCAATACGACGGACAAGTTCGTTAATGGGTATAATCGGCCTAATGGTTTCCGAGTAATAATTTTGTTTTCAACCGAAATAAATCCGATCGAATTTAAACTTGGTGAATAGTTGTAGAATATAGACCTAAGCACGTTTGTGAAATTTTGTGAGAATCGTGTCACTAGAAAATTAAAAAAAAATGATTCAAAAATATTATTTATGACACGATAACCTGAGAACGGAAGGGGATAGCGGCTTGAAATTTTCAGGTTAGGTTGTGCATCCGAATGCGACATTTGAGTTCGTTTATAAGCATAATCCGCTGAACGGTTTCAGAGTTATAGCCATCTGAAATTTGGTTGTTTTTTGTTCCTCATTAACTCGAAAAATACAAAACCGATTGAATTCAAACATGGTTGTTAGTTGTAGAATGCCAACGCAAAAATTCTTGCAGAATTTCGTGAGGATGGTATAACTAGAAAATTTCAAAAAAATTATTGAAATAATTGAAAAAAATTCTATATATCATAAACTATTCGTCCGGCATGGCTGAATTTTGGAAGAGCCTTCAGAACCTAACTCTACTGCAGAGTTCCAAGTTTGAACACGATCGGATCCATATTGTTGGAGAACCGAGCAGCCTTTTGTGAGTTCGGTAGCTGGATGCGAATCGTTGTATGATATGTTGTCTATGGTCGTATTTTTGCGAGAACCTTCAAAAATATGAATGTCATGATGACATATTTTTGCGCGTATGTTCTTGGGAAAATCGTGTTATTTCATCACAAATCTATGAGAGATGATAGCCCTACATTAGCGGTCAGACCTGGTTTTGAAAGAGATCCTCCTTAGGAGACGGCAACTAAATATTGAAGGGATTTCTATGAACAAGAGTGAATATCTTTGAGAAATAGAGAAGGCAATTCTTCTTCAAGAGATCCATGTGCCTTCAGAGGAGTATATTTGTGAGAGGGGACTTTTGAAAGGTTATGTATTATTTTTATTATGATATCGCTGAAATTTTGCTGAAGGCTTCAAAACTTAACTTTAAATTAACCACACTTTCTGATCTTGAAAGGCGAGAGGCTCATTTGTGGATATTAAATCTGGTGATCGGTAGGGAAGAATTTTAGGCCAGTGTTTCTATCACTAATGAGAATCTATATCTTTATGTTTCACCTCTTCACATTTAGATCTATCAATGGACATTTATTGGTTAAGAATAAGTAATTGAATATTATTATTTATTATTTATTGCGCGTATGTTCTATTGTCCATTCTCCTGTATTGAACACTCTTAATCGAATTTACCATGGTGAATTCTATTGTCTATTCTCCTGTAATGGACAGCCTTAATCGAATTCACCATGGTAAATTCGATCAAGAGTGTCCAATACAGGAGAACAGACAATAGAATTCACCATGGTAAATTCGATTAAGAGTGTTCAATACAGGAGAATGGACAATAGAACATACGCGCAAAAGCTCCTGACTTCACGTCAGTGCTTGAACCAATTTTTTATACTCTCGTCTCGTGTGAAGCCCTAATCAACTCAGTGCGCCACTGTCTGTAAGCTGAATAATGCAGCATCGTTTGGCGCTGATATTGTTTGTTGAAAGTAGATTAATATCAAACTAATACACCCGCAAACTCAAATAGTGAACTCGTTGCGCGATTTAGCAACATGCCCCAGGCAACACCGCAGTCTCCTCTCGGATCACGTTGTTACCACTCAAGAAGAAAGGGCACACGTACCTAGGCGAAAATCCTTGGCCCGAATGCGGCTATACGCTCTTTATCATGTCCGTTTTCGAGCTGAAACCGAACGCGTTTTAATTGCAAACCAAACCGAGCGATATTCATTCACTGAATCGATTTCTTATTAGCCGACAAAAATCTATTTTTGTGAATGATACTTGAATTACATGAATTGCTCGCTGTGCAGTTACTGCGGATTCTGACCGTAAAAAGAAGTGCGCCCGAAGGTAGAATAATGTCTTGCTCATTCGAGAGGTTCGCATTACGTCAAGAACAGCGTTTGCCTTATTAGATGTCGGTATTTGGAACGTATTGGACAAGAGGAAAATCGAGATAGATATTTCAGATGGAATTGTTTAATTTTGATTTTGTTGCGAGTATTTACATTTCTTCCTAGTCTACCACACTGAATCAGTAAACTTTTGCCGTATATGGGGCTTGGCTGAAGTGACAATGCTCTACTAGAAGAATAACTCAATGCATTCTTGAGTTGCTGCCATTTGTAGAATTTATCAGTTCTTATTTATGACCTGATGTTCTATGGACGTGAAGTAACAGAAATCTGCATAATACGTATTAGATTTCATTCAGTAAGGGGCCGTCCATTAATCACCTGATGTTTTTTTCAGCATTTTTTAACTTCCGTTCTCAAGTTATCGTGGCAACGGCCGGACGGCACCACAGAATTAAACTTCACATTTGGGCAAAATGATAACGTGATGTTCCCCAGAACATACGCGCGAAAAATAAATACACGTGATGTCTTACTACACCACCCCCCTCCCCCCTCGTGATTTTTTATGATTTTTGCCTACACTCCTCCTCCCCCTTTCGAGCCTCACGTGATTAATGGACGATCCCAAGTGGCTACAGCTTTCCTCCTAAAGGAATAATTCGTTATCCTTAGTGGTAATTTATCATCAATGGGAACTTTGGGAGGCACATTCTTCATTCGATAGTTTCTTCTTTTTTGCACTCATGTTTAAAGGAACAGTGTGCTATCATTTTTTGCCGAAAATTATCTCAAGCCATTAGGATCGAACCACTGATGAAGAATTCGAGGTCAAATTCGATTCTGTCCGGCCAGCCATCCGCTGCCACGATAACTTTCGAACGGAAAGAGAGAGCGACTGGTGAGTTCGTTCGGAAAAAAAAATGTTGAAAAAATAATCCTAATGAAAGCAAGCTAAGAACATTTTTTCCTTTGCCCGGTAGAGGAAAAATAAATTCCAGATGTAATTAACTGTCTTAAATGCTGAAATTCCCTGGATTTTACGGCATCTCAGCAGAACACTATAAAAGTAACTACACTCTTGTCCACTACAGTTTTTTGTCGTCTGACATATATTTCGGAAACAAAGTTTCCATCTTCAAAGACGAAGCGTTACTAAAGCATGCAATCATTTTCTACATTCCAGTACGGGTTGACATTATACCCTTAGTCATAAACCAATTAGTGAGAAAAATGGGTTGTTAATAAGGGTTAGGTCATTATTGAGTAAAAAACCTTTCTCTTATACATTTTGATACCTTCAATTGTTCCTAGGTACGCTTTATTGGAATTTTTCAACAATTTGACGGAATTTTCTGAAATTTAGTGACCAGTTGTTAAAACGTGACTTACAACCGCAGATTTATCGACGATGTTGTTCCGAATGTGTCCCGTGTGCTCTTTATACCGTGTGAGAATGTTTCTGGTTGTTTGCCCGACGTAACACTTGTTGCAATAATGCAATCTAAACATTTAATTTCATATATCCGATTTTAACATGTCCAGTGTGTTATCGAATGTATTTCCTGGAAGTTGTTTAATTTTAGTGGCAGTTTTGAAAGCCAGTTTTATATTGACCGTTTTGAAAATATTCTGGAGTTTGTTGTTTGTTTTCGGATGGAACGTGAACGCGTGGAAACCTTTTACCTTTTTTATTTTTTTCGTTAGGATTATGTTACTGAAGAGTTTTTTATGTTTATGTTTGTTGATAATTTTCTGAACTAATTGATGAAAATTGATGACTATACCCGTTTCTTTCAGCAATTTGGAATATAATTTTTCTTTCTTTCTTAAAATTTACATTGCTTTGCGGAATATTAAATAATGCAATGTAAATTCTAAGAAAGAGCAATGTAAATTTTAAGAAAGAAAGAAAGATGATTTTTCAAATTGCCGAAAAAAACGGGTATAGTCATCAATTAGTTCAGAAAATTATCAACAAACATAAACATAAAAATCTCTTCAGTAACATAAATTCCAACGAAAGAAATAAAAACGATAAAAGGTTTCCACGCGTTCACGTTCCATCCGAAAACAAACAACAAACTCCAGAATATTTTCGAAAAGGTTCATCAATTGCTGCTGAGTACGCAAAAACCTTTTTTTTACGCATAGCTGGATTTCTTAAGAGGGTCGAAAGTGCATATATAATATATACTGTCTGCCGATGTTTCTATTTAAACTCTCTCATATTTATTTCGAGGTTAAGATTTTAAAGGTTAACTTTATATCTATTTGAGTAGTATAAGGTAACCGCAGGGATCTTTGAATACCTTAAAAGCACCATTAGTGGCATTAAGGTATAGTTTGTGATGAATTCCATTTTCATGGGCTCTAAATGCCTAATAGGGTTTCCATTTATATAACATCATAAAAGATCCATAACGGAAACCATTAATCCTGCTAACAATGCTTAACTAGTATAATTGTTTCCTAAAGCAAGCCAAGTTTCCATTTTAATTAACCCATAACTTTCCCACAATAATTTTACAAAAAACTGTTGAGTATATAGTTTCCTAGAAATTGCATTTTTTTATGGGCGAAATGATAACGTGATGTTACCCAGAACATGCGCGCAAAAAAGAGGACTGTATTTTCGAATAGAGCGAAAAGGGTAAGTTTTGGCCATTGCTGATACATAGTTTTTAAGGGAAGTAGCACCTTGTGAATCTCCATTCAACAACTGCACCGACAGGTTGATTTTCAGTGCCTATAAAACATAAAATTTTTTTTTCGTAATATTTCGGTCAAATTTTCGATTGAGTGGCATCGAAGATTTAATTTTCTATATACATACTACACAAATTTTCAGGGTGATGAGTACGAAAATATTGCTTTAATTCAGGAATTACAAAAAACTTATTCAATATTCCAAATAGCATATATTTTCAAAGAATTGTTGGAACATTCCATCTAGATTGCAGGGTAACATGAAATTATTGCTATATCATTTTTCGAAAGTTCTCTTTTTATTATTTATAAACGGTTCAGATTATTCTTATCATCTCGAAAGCTTGATATATATATTTATTTTTGTCAAATACAATTCTTTTTTGGTCCTGGATCTTTGATCTTTTTAATTCTCATTCATAGTTAGGTATATTAATTTATGATTTATCCATATTTGTTTGTTTTTCGATTTTTGTATATGTTTTTAAAAATTAGGGGCGCCATAAGACGTTTCTCCCCCCCCCCTCGAAAAAGCTCTTAGCTACGGCCCTGGTTGAGTTCTACGTCGAAAATTAACTCTTAAAGGTTGTGTACTATACAAATCTGCATTCAAACGATCATTTATAACATGTACTGTCATCAAATTATTGTTGAAAATCCCACCCCAAACGTTGACACTAAAACGTTGCTGAAATCGTCTTGGCCTAATAGCATAACCAGCGAAATAAATCTATATTATTTTCAGTATGTTGTTGAAGTAACCATCGACGACATTCTAACCGTTGTGGTACATATCCAGCATGTAAGTAACGCTTTCACATTTTGTCTGCGAAATGGATGAAACATTTCTCTGTGACACGCCATACAATCTTCGGTGATGAACAAAGACTAGTAGCTACACGCCGAACTCTAATTGAAGTGTTGCCAAGAACAGCTTCAATTACATTTTCTTCATTTTCTACATCTATTTAGAGTTTCCATTAGAATACCCATATACAAACACACTATTTGCATACTCCTGAGTTGACAAAGAATGCATTATTCATTCAGAACGACAATAGTATCAAATGGACAATTAAAATGACACAAGTTGTCATATAAACCTGTATTTTCATTTGACAGCCTACTTTTAATTTGAACATGAAAATATATTTTTTCAAATGCTTCTATCTTCTGAACGAAAACGAATCGGTCGTATGTTCATAGAAAAAAAATATTTATAATTAGCATAGCTATCATCTACCAACATTTGTCATAGAGCTTGTAGAACAGCCTGTATATAGAACAATGATGTCTAATAAATAGAAACGAAACAACGTTATGAAATGGTTGTTTCATGGTTGATGTTTTTTCCGTTACTGTTTATTAGGCAACATTGTTCTGTATATCGCTTCTGACAAATATCTTGCGATTCTAACGCATAATCAAATTTCAAAATAATATTATTTTAATTTTATAGATATAGAGTTTTAAAAAGAAAACCCAGAAAGGAACTATTAAGTAATGAATTCACCTCCCAAAGTGTCCTTCAATGTTTCAGTTTTCCCGAGCTACAATACACATTTCCACGGTAAATTTTAATTCGCATAAGTAATTTAGTGGTAGGTGAACAATGTCCACCTATTTTTATGTCCCTTATTTTTCAAAGTTTTAATTTCACAACGCATAGGCTCTTGTTTCGTTCATTTGGACCCAAAACACTCGAAAACCATTTTTTACCTCATTTGGAAGAGAACTAACCGTGCCGACTTGCGCGTAAAGGCTGGTTTATGCTGGCTGGTAACTTTAACTTAATCATATATATATAATATATATAGACATTTATTTTTAATGTTATGCTTTATAATCAGACTAAATAATCCGTTAACTTATTAATTATTATTATTAATAACAAATAAACGGATTATTCAGTCTCAGTATCAACCATAGCGTTAGACATCTATATTTCAATTTTTAAGTTAGGGAATAAGTTAAAGTTACCAGCCAGCATAAACCAGCCTTAAGGCTTGTTTCACATGCATATGTTTCCATTCGGTTCGGTTCGTTTTCGGTTTCAACCGAAAACGAATGAAGACCTTTCACACATATACGGTTCATATTAGGTTTTATGTTATCTTCTGAAACACAGGTTCAATCACAATTCAATTTTTTTCGCGACGTCAGATTCATCAAAGTTATTCAAAATTTGAACATAAACATCTTTGCATGTTTCCTGCGTCTTCAATTTATCTTTATATTTTACAGAAGTTTTGTCCCGCCACACTGGTTTAGATTCACATCAGAAATCAGTCGCACCACATTTGGTAAACCATCATTTTCTCATGAATACTGAGATAGCAACAATATCCCGAAAATATGCTTTTATGTTTATATTTCAATATTTGAACAATTTGGGAAATATTGAAAGATATCTGCTATATTTGAGGTTAAAACCACAGAACGAGACAGAAAACATATGTAAATATTTATTACTTTATGGTTAAAACCGAAACTAAACCGTGTCTGTGTGAACACCCCAGTTGATCTGTATTCCCTACACACGAATCCAAACCTGATAGAAACCTATTCGTATCGAGGGGGTATTCGGTGCTGTACGGTTTAGATTCGGTACTGAATCTGAACCGAAGCACCGTTTCACACTTGTCGCCAGCGACCGAATGGAAACCGAAAACGAACCGAACCGAATGAAACCGTATGCATGTGAAACAAGCCTAAAGAAGTTCATACAGTCTTCAGTCACAGAAGCGGCGCATGCCTTCTGTTATTGTCAGTTTATTTCGGCTTGTCGAGTAACGATTCGGTGTTATTTTGATTTTTGACGATGTCAGTGGAATTAAGAAACAAAAAAAAATGTTTAATTGGTGAAGTAAGTCGCCAAATAACAGGTGCAAAATGACCGTCTATTCGTAAATTTCTTATGTATTTATTTTTCAATATACGAGAAGCTAAGTTGACTGTTAATGACAGTGCAAATCTTCTGGAATGTATTATATTCTGTGAAAAGGCTAGAATACCTACCAAAGCTGTTCGTAATGATGTTAAGAAGTTATCAAGTCTGGCGTGAGCTTCAAAAGGATAGTAAGAAGATTCAGGACCAAGCGGCGGGTTTCATAATAAGATTTTTCTACGCCCATGTCAGTACTCAGTATACGTCAAAAATCGCACTGTCGATATTCCTTGTGAGTGACGTTTTACAATAACATGCACGTAATGAGATCTCGTAACATACACGTCAAATCAAATTTTTATCTTATTTCGACTTTATTTGGTCTATTTGGACACATTTTGGATTAAAAGAGTGATGGCCCCAAATGTCGGCAACACATTATAAAGTTCTCATAAATTAAGTCGCGTTTTCTTAGTATATTATGGAAATAAACGTCATGTCATGTATGTTGTCAATTTTTACAACAAGTATCCAAACATTTTTTCGAACGAATTATGAATTCATTTATTCAATAAGAAAATGGGTGGACGTAGAAAAACTAAAGTACCAAAGATTACAGAGTCTCTATAATCTTCGCTATAGTACGATACACAAGTTGTAAGCCCATTACACACTCGTGGAATTAAAATTTTTTGATTCGTTCGTAATGGTCTACTTACAACTCTTGTTACGTAATATACTATTAAAGACCTTTTAAATTTGAAGTATCCTTCAGATTGACATTTTGGTTCAAAATAACCAACTAAAGGATGCTTCAAATTCATTATGAAAGCGGCCGTTACTGAATTCATAATTTAATGGGTATGAGTATCAGTAGTTTGCTCATTTATTACCGCATTATCTTCGAACGCTGAATATATAATTTTATAAGCGGATATTTCGTCTTACCTGAACCTAAGAATTGAGAAAGGCATCCTTTGTAGCGTCCGAACATTCTATGGCCGAGTAATGAACAAAATATTCTACGCAATATCGATAATATCGATATGTTCATGTGGATTGTGTTTACGAAATTGTGACATGTTATTTTCTAGTGAATGTTAATATTCTTCAACAGGTGCAGAATCGATGAGGCAACGTTTTTAGACGTTTCATAAAATTAGATTTGCTTGTGCGCGAAACGGTCTGCATAAAAATGGACCCGATATGGTGAGACGTTCTCGCTTATAAGAATCTGATGGGGCAGACATGTGCCAAGAGGTGAGAGTTCATTAGAAAGCACTGAAGGCAGCACTTTTCTGATGTAGTTGCCACGTATCAGGATTGACCTGGCGTCGGATCGTGAAAATTTAATCTGAAGGAGGATTTTCGAGATGAACTTTGAAACTGGAGTCAACTCTGGAGTTTTAGATTCTTTTGAAATGGAGTTTCTGGCCAAAAACGCTTGTTAATTGGCCAATCCTATATTCCGGGTAGCTTGTGATTTCAAAAGGAAAGTTTTGATCTGGTTTTGATTGTGCCGCTGTACACGAATCTGAGGTTTGCCAACTAAAATTTCGGCCAGAGATAGTTTTTCTCGTTGACCTCTATGAAAAGTGTCATTTTACGTACTAATTTGCGACCGTAAAATCGACTATTATTGAAGGCAAGTACTTTGCGGACGATAAAATACTTTCTCGTCCGCAAAATTACATTTTTGTCCACACAATTACTTTCTCGTGCGCTGTGGTCACTATGAATACGGCATGATACGGTTAAATAAAAACATAAGTGTCTGTAAGAATAACTGTCAGTGCTGTGTCACTATGGATACGGTTCAATACAAACATAAGTGTATGTATCTTTTGCTATTGTGAAATTATTTAAGAGGTCCGAAATTCATAAAAATAATATATATGGAGGTCGACGAAAAATTTTAATATGCACCTCGGCGAAAAACTGTCTATTGTCTCGCGTGCTTGCTTGCTTGCGACTCGACTATAATATACAGTTGGTATAAATAACATTTTCGCAAAAAAACCTGAAAAACTATACTTTTCTCTAGTCTTTTTACGATTAACTTGAAAAATATGCATTTGCCGTAGAAAGATATTATATGAAATTAAAGAGGATCAAATTTCCTACCTTATATGTTTTTTTTTCTACGATCAACCGTTCAGACGTTAGAGATTAAAAACCAAAAACCCATAAAATTAGGTCGAAATTTCACTGTTTTATGCTATTGATTATTTATTATGCTTCAGATGGTACTAGGACCATATTTATTGTATATACACATGATAAGGGTTCAAAATAGTTATTTTTGTATCTAGTGCGCGAAATGCTACTTTGGTAATCGAGAACTGATTTTTTTAAGAGGCGCAGCCGAGTTAAAAAAATAGTCGAGATCACCAAAGTATTTCACGCATGAGATGCAAACAAATTTTTTTCTACAAACGCCAAAAATATTGTTCCAAAATAAGTAACATATGCATAGCTTAATATGAAAAATAGTATTGAACTGGCATAAAATGTTTTTCCAAATCAAGTAAATACTGTAACTATGAAAATAAAATGGCATTTGTTTGTTTGATTGAGGAACATAAAGGTTAAAATATAAAAACTCCATATAGTTTACATGCAGTGTGCGAAGTAAGTACTTCGCACACTACTTCGCGCACGGTGTCATGGTAACGAAGGAAAATGAAAAAAAGGGTCACTTCGCATATTGTTTTCAATGCGCGAACCTTGTCATTTTTTGACGTTTGTAGAAAAATAACTATTATGTACCAAGGACGAAAAACTGTCTATTATAGTCGAGTCTACAAAGCAAGCAGGCGAGACAATAGACAGTTTTTCGGCGAGGTGCGTATTAAATTTTTTCGTCGACCTCTACATATTTTTATGAATTCCGGACCTCTTAAATATTTTCACAATAGCAAAGGACACATACACATATGTTTGTATTGAACCGGTTCGATAGTGACTACAGCACTTACAGTTATTCTTACATGCCGACACTTCTGTTTGTATTGAACCGTATCATGCCGCATTCATAGTGACCACAGCGGACGAGAAAGTAATTTTGCGGACGATAAAGTACTTTCTCGTCCGCAAAGTACTTGCCTTCAATAATAGTCGATTTTATGGCCACAAATTAGTACGTAAAATGTCACTTTTCATAGAGGTCGACGGAAAATATACATATATAATATGTACATGTTCGAATATGCACGTTACGAGGTCATCATATGACATAATGACATATTAAATTATAACTTAAATTTTCCAGCTCACTGTGTCCATTCTCTTTGCGGGCATGTTCTGGGGAACAGCGTGCTATCATTATGCCCAAATGTCTGTAATGTTCAAACTTTTTGCCAAAAATTGTCTCAAACGATTAGGTTCGAATCACTGATGAAGAATCCGAGGTCAAAGTTAATTCTATCCGGCCGACCGACTGGCCGTTGTCACGATAACTTTCGAACGGTACTAATTTTGTTTTCAACCAAAACAGATCCGAACGAATGAAAACCTGGTAGCTGGTAGTAAACTGTGGACTTAAAAATGTATGTGAAATTTTGTGAGGATCGTATCACTAGAAAATTTTAATCAAAAATATTATTTATCTCAAGGTACCTTGAGAATGGAAAGAGTTAGCAACTTGCAATTTTTGGGGTAAGTTCCGAAATTTTGGTGGTATTTCCTTTATAACTCAAAATAAAGAAATACGATCCAATTCAGTTATCACTTGTTGAATGCCGACCCGCTAATTTTTGCTGAATTTCGTATCGTGAAATTACTTGAGACGTAAGTTTTTTCGTATTTCATTAGATATTTTATGAATTTGAATTACGATAGAATACATATTATGTTAAAATCAAAAATTGTATGATCTTGGACGATTCTCTCATGAGAAAATTAAATGCTTGTCTATCCTGCAACCAAGGTATTTAAAACAGTTTGCAATTTCAAGCTTTTCATAATTTAAACTGATATTTAGATTATTAAATGACCTATTATTCGTATTGCAAACCAACATAAATTTGGTTTTATTTATATTTAACTAAAGGTAATTGATGTTCAACCTATGAAATAAATTATTTAGTTCAGTATGCCTGTTATTTCAATAATTTCATCATCTGATATATAAAGAGTGGTAACGCCTGTGAAGAGTTGTATTCTACTGTTGAACAATTTCCCAATATCATTTGTGTATAATCTAAAAAGTGTAGGACCAAGCACCGACCCTTGGGTTACACCGCAGATAGACACCCTCTCACTTGAAGATTCAATATGTATATCTATTTTTTTTGTGTATGACTACTCAAATAATCCTCAAGCTATTTCAAAAGAACTTTATCGAAAACAAATAACAGAAACAAAAGGAGCACTCTGTAGAGCACTTTCACATAGTTTTTGCTCCTGGATCCAGTCTGGTATTTACTCAGTAAACCATCGTTAATTCTAAAACGTCTTCGGTAAGAAAATAATTTTATCATTTCATTCGATCGCAGGGATCACAGAAAAAATGTGTACGTTATGCTGAGCCAAATATAGACGTGTAAAATGTGGAAAAAATGATTCGCTTTCGTACTAGAAATCCCTTGAAATCCGGAGAAATCTCTTGGCCTTTTCCGGTTTAATATTGAACGCTGAAATCAATACCTATTACCTCAGCTGGCTTATATTGCTCTTGCAGCGAATTTTACTGTTGATCGTTGATCCGCTTGTAATTACGGCCGATTCATACTGATGAACGATTGTTCAGCAATTGCACCAGCAATTTTGTCCGGGCGCACATGCACATATTTCACGGTTAAATGTCAGACTGTTAAATGTCGATGTCAATTTTTGCCTGTCCTAGTCGCCTACGGATTCATATGAAATAATTAAACGGGAAATTGTAATCGTGTTCCGTCTGGTTAATTTTCCTCCGAAATACGCCCAGATAAACGAATTGGTCAAAGCATATTTGAAAAAATATTCTGAAATTTTTAACCTATTCAGTTGGTTTCCATGCATACTTCGATGTGAGGACCCACATCCTCTCGTTTGTCCAGCGTTTCGTTACGGTTCTCTTTGATCAATACAACTTATCAATACGGCTTGTTCAGTAAGAGCATGCCTAGACGCATTTGACTTCAACACGAAGGTGCCGAAATAATGTCTCCAGTGTGGTCCTTCGGTTTTATAGCGCCACGCACAGATCGACAGGTGTTAGTCAAGACAGAGGCGACATCTACTGGCGGGAATGGCAAGGAGGCAGGAAGAATCGAAGGAAAGAATGCAGTGTCCTACACAGTTTTCATCTGTAAAAGAATAGCCCACTCCTAAGAATTACTAGTATGGATCCTTCACCAGTTAGTTCGACGGTATTGTATCAGAGGAATTCGTCCCTGATCATAGAAAGAAATAAAAAACTACCAGACATGATTCTAATTATCTTATGTCTTGAGTTTGATATAGAGAACACACCTTTTACTCACAAATTAATTAAAGTTCAAGGACTGTGAACAGCCTTCCACGATGCAAAAACACTGGGACTCTCACACAAAGATCATTGATTTCGAATGTAAATATACAAATTCCCTGCATTCTTTATGTACCTACAGGGTGAGTCTTCAAGTTGTACATTAATTTATTTTATCTTTTTTTAACCACAGATTCCTCTTATCTTACTACGTTTTTCATTCATCATTTTCCAAATTCGGCACAGGAAAAAAGGTACAGGCTGTTGAAATTTGAAAAAAAATTTACACACACGCACAGTTTTCCTTTTGCAGCTTTGACATGGTTATTCAGAATGAAATTAGTTTTAGTGGGAATGTTCTATAACTAGGACACATATTCTCCGATGAACAGTTTTTTCCTAGTCCTGCTGGTTTCCTCATCATAGACTCGCGAATTCATAAAACTATGAGGAATTAGCATAATTAAAGCACATGAAGACTATCTCGAATTATTTTAAGAATACTCAATCATTTTAGAAGATTAAATTATTCTTCATCATTTCTCCTTCAACTGCTTTTATCAATACAGACCTGGACTAGAATCACATATGGTAATTGCTAGTTTTTTATGCATTTCAATCCAAATTGATTGTTATATTACCATTTTAAAACGGAATAGGTTAAAAAGGTATAACTTAAGAATATCTACTAATCCAATTTCATTGGATTCTTGATAAATAATTAGTTCAAAATTTAAGCTTGTTCGTGAGTTGTGCAAATTCACCTGCAATTAAAACAACTTGAAATAGCTTAATAAATAGATGAATAGGTTTACCATGATCTATATTATTATTAATCTATGAATTGTTCTCTATTTATCCCCAATAGTGAATATAAAACTTTTAAATTATGTGTTATCTATATCATCAAAACATTCATTTCAATACTGCATCGATTCTGCACAATCATTTCTCTCATATAGAACTATGGGACATATAAAATTTCATATTGTAACGCACATTCAATTAATAATATTCTTCAGATATAACTCACTTCACTTCTAATTTTTCAACAACTTAGTTGAATCATCAGTTTGTAGCATGTTAGTATGCATAAGAGAACTTGTTATCCGCAATCAAAATTCAGTCTTTTCATCAAAAGATAAATAAATTTAACACTTCATAGTTTTAAAAATGATAAATATCAATTATAAGTAACATTCCACGTATTCAACCCAATTATAATTGGGTTGTAATGATAATTGGGTTATAATATTAAAGTTCACGAGAAACTATGAATCTTAATCTAGGGAACTGTGTAAACATAAACAATCTATTGCAATGTTTTGTCTTTACAAGAAGAGAACACAATCAAATTAAAAATGGAATAGTCCATGATGGTTTGTCAAATAGATTTTTATTTGACTGCCCACCCAAAAAAAGATTAAGAAACTTTGTGAATAGCCCTAAAACTATCCCCAAATGATCTATTGTTTCCTCTGCTTCCCCGCATTCCCAACTAGGGCTCTCAAATAGGTTCCATCTGAAAAGCATGCTATTTCAACGACCATGCCCGTTTTGGCGCTCTTGTTCCTCGGAACAGAGTGCTTATCAATTTGCCCTAATGTGTGTAATTTTCGAATTTTTGGCTGAAAATGGCCTTAAACGATTTGGTTCGACTCACTGATCAAGAATACGTGGTCGAAATCGATTCTGTCCGGCCGGCCTTCAACACGATAACTCTCGAACGGCATGAGCTACACAGTTGAAATTTTCAGAATAGGTTTGGGAGATAAATATCTCGGCTAAGTTCGTTATTGGGCAAAATTGGTCAGATGGTTTCGGAGTAACAAAAAAAAATGTTCTTACAAATTTCAAAATAAGTTTTTCTTAAGATGCAGTTTCACTATAGGAATCCATTGATGTCATTTTAACTCTGACATGCTAATACTTTCGGAGACGCGATTTTTCAAAATTTAAAAATGAATCGTACTTCTGCGTTTTCACAAAATGCGATCATTATTCTATCTATGAATTATTATAATATGATCTGTGTTGATACATGTCAACTTATTTTCCTGAGACATGATAAGTCAAATTTTGATATTAAACGCCCATGGTTAATCCATATGATGATAGGAATGGTAATGGTAAGTTAATAATATTGAGTTCAGAATATCTCCAGTGAAAACAAAACTGAAATAGTTTCAATCGATATAATATAATTTTCAGAGTGGATTTGAGGAAAAAATATATCGTTCATCATAGAATTGAGGAACGAATATCTCGGATGAGTTTGTTGTTGGGTAGAATTGGTCTATTGGTTTTGGATTGATAATTTTTGGCACCCTTGTTGAATTTAAATTCTTTCATGATGTTTGAATTTAATTTCTGCTATTATGAAGTTCTATCATAAGAATCCATTGATAAAATTCCCAACTCTTACCAATACTCTCGAAGATATGAATTGTCAAAGTTTGAACAAGAGCGCCAAAGCTCCTGTCCACAGGATCTTCATTCAACGATTCAGAACAGACCATATTTTCCTGTTAAGATGTAAACCCAGAACTCTGTTTGAAGAAACAGTAATAAGATCTTGGTTGGACTGTAAAAGTTTACACGACTTAAATCTGAAAAATATATTATCTGGAATATAGGAGAGAATCGGAAATGACTTCGGAAAATAATGAAATTTATTCCAAGAATTCAAAACAGGAGTCATGCAATATCTGATATTCAGTATTCAAATTCCATTGACATTGATCTCATCTATCGATATGTAAAATTTCCCAGAATATTCTGATGCAAATTTGGAAAAACTTGAGTACCTATATTTTGCAAACTGAATAAAACGGGAGTCAAATAAATTTCCGTTGTAACACCAAGGGGTGAGATAATATTCTTATTTCCATTTGGGTTGAGAGAACCCTTCTCGTAAGGGGTTAACAACCCCTCTTATTCTGGGAGAGGAATGCTTTCCGCTTGGTGAAGGAAGCTTGTCGGAAGGAATAGAGTTGATATGAATGCAGAGATAACAGCGTAACGACAGGATTCAAACAACTACATTTCAGATGGAAAATTACTTACTAAATGATATTGATGACTTTTTTATTCAATGATATTTCATTGTGATTATTGGATAAATCAATATATTTTATAGATTTTATTCAAAATGATCAACAAGACCGGCTCGACTGTTAGAACATTGTCAAGGGAGGTGAAATATGAAAATAAAAAAATTTAATCATTTCTGATTGAATGCAATGTACAAGGAGAATAATCTATGTAAATCGAGAAGTTTATATCAAGATAGTATGTCAAATTTTTCAATATTTTTGAGTTAAATATAGAATATTTAACAACAAGAAATACTCTATTGGACATCTACAATCCTTGATACTGTCCATATTCTATTACTAAGCTAATCTAATCTTCTTCGAATATTCTTAAATATCAGTTGCTTTTCGCGCGTATGTTCTGGGGAACATCGCGTTATCATTTTGCCCAAATGTCTGTAACTTTCGAATTTTTTTACGAAAATGGTCTCAAACGATTTGGTTCGACTCCCCAATGAAGAGTTCCAGGTCAAATTTGATTCTGTCCGGCCGGCCGTCCAGCCGTTGCCACGATAACTTGAGAAACGAAAGAGCTAGCAACTTGAAATTTTCAGGGTAGGTGGCGCATCCCAATACGACGGACAAGTTCGTTAATGGCCATAATCGGCCCGACGGTTTCTGAGTAATAATTTTGTTTTCAACCAATATAAATCCGATCGAATTGAAACTTGGTGAGTAGTTGTAGAATATGAACCTAAGCACGTTTGTGAAATTTTGTGAGAATCGTATTGCTAGAAAATTATTAAAAAATTATTATTAATATTTTTGATGTCACGATAACCTGAGAACGGAAAGAGATAGTGGCTTGAAGTTTTCAGGTTAGGTTGTGCATCTGAACGCAACATTTGAGTTCGTTTAAAAGCATAATCAGCCAAACGGTTTTAGAGTTATAGCCATCTGAAATTTGGTTGTTTTTTTCTTGAATTGAAACATGGTTATTAGTTGTAGAATGCCAACGCAAAAATTCTTGCAAAATTTCGTGAGGATAGTATTTGTAGAAAATTTTTGAGAAATCATTGAATATTTAAAAAAAAACTTCTATATATCAGTAACTATTCGTCTGAAATTGCTGAAATTTTGCAAGAGCCTTCAGAACCTAACTCTACTGCCAAGTTTCAAGTTTCAACACGATCGGTTAAATATTGTTGGAGATTCGAGCAGCCTTGTGTGAGTTCAGTAGATGGGTGACCGTTGCCTCGATAACTTTCGAACGAAAGGAGATAGGGACTTGCAATTTTCAGGGTAGGTTGCGTATCCGAAAGGGAGAGCTAATTTCGTTTTTGGGCATAATCGGTTTAACGGTTTCCGAGTTATACCCACCTGGAATATTATTTCCTCGATAACTCGAAAAATGAAGATTCGATCGAATTGGAGCTTGGTAACAAGTAGAAAATCAACATAATGACGTGTTCAGAATTTTGTAAGAACCGTACTCCTGGAAAACTTGAAAAATGACGAAAATAAAATTTTTGTAAGAACCGTACCTACCCCTAGAAAATTTCATAAAAATTCCGAAAAAAAAATTGGTTCAAGCACTGACGTGAAGTCAGAAGCTTTTGCGCGTATGTTCTATTGTCCATTCTCCTGTATTGGACACCCTTAATCGAATTTACCATGGTAAATTATGTTATCCATTCTCCTGTATTGGTCACTTAATTCGATTAAGGGTGTCCAATACAGGAGAATAGACAATAGAACATACGCGCAAAAGCTTCTGACTTCACGTCAGTGCTTGAACCAATCTATCTATTTTGCTTTTTCGTTCAGTTTTCTTTCCCTTCCAAAAACCAGTGAAATCTCCTCAGTTCTCTTCCAATAACTATTAATTCCTCTTCGTATTATTTCTTGTTTTTTTTGTTTTATTTTTTTCTGATCAATCTGCTCTTTATTTCAAATTTGAACTCAATTTTTCTCTAAGAGCCTTAATATACTTGTCTTTTCTCCTCCACTAAAGTCTGATTTTCTTTCGAACATTATAATTATAATTTTGAGATCTAAACATTATATAATATACAATACCCCTTTTTCTAACATATATTAACGAAGGGAATTTGAACCATTGACAATATCTAATCATTCCAAAGAGATAAAAAATTTTAATACCACAATATCTTTAACTGCTATCAGTGTCAATCAACTTTTCTAGAAATGAGCAAAATATTTTATTGTATCGAATAAAGGATTGGTAGAAACTGAGAACCATAACAGTATCTACTGAGAATATCAGATATTCTTATAAATTTTAGTGGATTTAAAATATGTGTAAAGACATATTTTGCAAAACAAATTAATGTACACTTTTAACCAGTGGCACCCCGAGTTTCATCATAATTATTTTTTTCCAGAAAAAAAAATCATACACCACTAATTTTTTCACAAAAATTATTATTCCATTCCGTGATAAAATGAATTTTTTGTGATGATTTCGTGATTTGAATAGTCTTCTAGTAAAAATGGAAGGATGAACTTGTATGATTAACACCGTAACATAATAAGAAAACAAATTATGTAATATTTCAAATGTAGACTCACAATTTGCATTAAAATAAAACTTATATTTTGATTAAAGAACTATGTTATAGGTACAGATCAATAATGTTAAAAGAATCAACAAATTAATGTAACACCGTGTATAACCAAAATAAAGTAAAAATGGACCTAGGTATGTTTAAATGGAAAATGCGAGAAAAAATATTAGTAGTGATAAGGGTAGATCGTTGCATGAACTCATCAATAATGACCAAATTTGCGACATGATTATTGATTATTTCAAAAAAATGCTTCCTAAGTGCATCCGAGCAATTACCCAACAGTTTCGTAACGTTGATCGCATTAATCGATCAAGTGTCGCCATATTTGAAAATAGAACGACGATCTTAATTTCTGAACGACAATGACATTACACCATAAAATCTAACGGTGTTGGTGACATTTGAGAGAGATATTGAAAAACTTGACTCAATTGAGAATCTAATTACTATATTGAAGATCCTCAGATGTGAGTCTATTAATTTCGGAGTGTTTAAGTTGTAATTGATGTTCACAGTTGCGTTAAGCTACGATCACAACCGTACTATTCGGCTGAATTGTTTTTATTTGCTAAGGTGACTAGATGTGAGAGACTTCAACTATATCCAAGTGCATATGGTAAACTATGGTCCAAACTAACAACGTTGAAAATAGAGTGGAATAGAATATATAATATGAACCCCTTATTGAGTAAATATCAAAATTTTCCATACCAAGAATTCATATAAAAAATTGGTTCAAGCCCTGTGGACAGGAGAGTTTTGGCGCTCTTGTTCAAACAGACAAATTATATCTCCGAAAGTATTGGTTTCTCAGAGTTGGGAATTATATCAATGGATTCTCATGATAGAACTGCATCATGAAAGGAATAAAATTTCAAAAAAGTGTCGTTTAGAAAAATATGCTTCAAAAATTATCATTTAAGAAAAAAAGAGCAATCTGCAATGCTTTGATGCTTAAAAAATTGTCATTAAATTTATTTATCAAGATTAAACGAGCAATCTGCAATGATTCAACCTCGTGAAATGGATTGTTGCAACTTACACTCGTTACACTCGTTGCATAGTTTTCAAAACTCGAAATACCTAAGGAAAATATCATCGAAATGTCTAGAGCGAGGCTGGAGACAATCATAGCAGATTGTCCATTTATTCCTGATATTTGAGTAGGTAGAGGCTGACGAACAAATTATTTTAATAGTTCAATATACAATAATTAAATACTATCCTCTTTTCATAATTTAAAATTTAATAGTTCATACCACTTACACATTCTTTTCTGAATTATGGACCTTAACTCAAGAAAAATGTTCGATACACAAATGTAGATCCCAATTTCAGCATTTTTTGCTCGCAACATTATGAAAATACTGTATATAGGAACATGTCTCACAACTTAAGGAAGTAGAAGGTAATATTAACTTCAGTGGTCAACGAACAGCAATTTTTTTTGATGATTCCATTATGTTCTTCTTTCCTATTGCCTTCATAAACTACATCATTAAAATGATCCAATTCTAAATCTTCTGAAACATCATCCCCAATATTTATACATAAATTCAATATGTAGTCAGTCAATATTATTTTCGGTTTCAAAACAGTCTTGTATATATTCACAAATTCAAGAATCGGATACTTGTTTTCCAACAGAAAATATTTTCAAACTACGAATTGACAAGTCTCTAATAGCTAGATAAGATGACATTTATGAATAGTGAACACAGACAGATTCTGTGTTCACATTCTGTGAATACATAGAACTACGATGTATTATTGAAATTTTGAAAAATCATATCTCCGAAAGTATCAGCTAGTTAGAGTTGAAAATGACAACAATGGATTCTTATGATGAAACTGCATCTTAAAAAGAATTGAATTTGAAATTTGTAATGTAAAAAAAAAATTTTTTTGTCGTTTCTCCGAAACCATCATGCCGATTCTACCCGATAACAAAGTTAACCGAGATATTTACCGCCCAAACCTACTCTGAAACTGCCTAGCTCTATCTGTTCGAGAGTAATTGTAGAAACAAAATAAAAAATTTAAGAAATTTTTTTTTACACTTTACGGCACCCTGATTAATACAACACTTCGCATGCATATAAGGTTCATTATTCTACAATTTAATGCTGAATTTCAGATAGATCGAATGATCGGTTTCGGAAATATTCATAAAAAATGTTTTTACTAAAAACGACCATAACTTCCGAAACCACTTTGTGGATTTCGCACGTTAACGAACTCGTCCGAGATATTTACGCTCCAAACCTACCCTGCAAATAATAATGGGAAATGGGATAATCCCCCCCCCCAATGTTGAAAGGAGTTGGCAAATTTTCAACATCTTTGGAAAATTTTCGAAGGAGTTGGAAAAATTTCGATGGAGCTGGGAAAAATATCGAAGGAGTTGGGAAAAATTTCGAATGAGTTGGAAAAAATTTAGAAGGATTGGGAAAAAATTTCGAAGCAGTTGGAAAAATTTTAATGGAGTTGGAACATTTTTGAAAAAATTGTTATAAAAAGTGAAGGAATTTGACCGCCTGACCGGACGGGATGATAAACAGTTCCGGGATTGCCGGGTGTTGAGGAAATGCAGTCTCTGCATCCGCCCCCCAGGTAGCGCTGCATAACTTCATGCAACTGTATCATATCCATCTCAAGAGCAGAAAGTGTGAGGCATGCTTAACAATTTGATGGAACTGAAACTATTTGTATTCATCCAGCAAACAGCTTGACTATATTTGGAGGTAATCCAAGTGGGTTGAGAGAGAAAGGACCGCATGCCGCTGGAGTACGATGCCTGAAACTATGCGAAATCATTCACAATTAACTCTGTTGCAATGCAAGGACGAAAGATTGTAAGTATATTGCTTTTAGTTTTTTGGAATCCATCTTAAGATCGATTGAGTTCTTCAATTATGTTTTCTCTCAAGGATGTCTGGATTTTTGGTGGATATCGATATGTAGGTGGCATTGCCAAATTCGTCTTTATTTGCTTATTTATTAATTTCCCATCATTGGCATGGTGCGCTGTTCTCAACAGAGTGTCTATCAATTCGTCCAAATGTCTGTAATTTTTGACCGAGAATGCTCTCAAACGATTAGTTTCGACTCACTGATGAAGAAGAGGAGATGAGTAGATTGGAGACGAAATGCACCAGCATGTTCGTTAATGAACAAAATCCGTCAAGTAGTGTCGGAATTATAGCCATCTGAACTAATGGCTGGTTTATGCTGGCTGGTAACTTTAACTTATTCCCTAACTTAAAAATTAAAACATAGATTTCTAGCGCTATGGTTGATACTGAGACTGAATAATCCGTTTACTTATTATTAATAATAATAATTAATAAGTTAACGGATTATTTAGTCTGATTATAAAGCATAACATTAAACATAAATGTCTATATATATTATATATATATATATGTATATGTATCAATGTAAGTTAAAGTTACCAGCCAGCATAAACCAGCCTTAAGTAGTCAACGTGCAAGAACCTGCAAACAGCTGATGATGATCTACTCGAGGGTTACACTATTTACAATAGATAGATAGATTACAATAGTCTTTTTTTTTTTTTTCAAGAGGTGGAGAAACTCATGTTCCTCCAGGAAGTTGCCCTAGAGAGTGTTGGACTCACAATACAGTGCCTTCCAACCAAACTCCACCTCATCGCCCATCTTTCGTTCCGCATTGGTACCGGGCCCTTTAGGGCCCTTTGCGTCTCTGCGGATCGTATATTTCCACATGCTATGTTTGTTCCATAGCCTGCCTGTTTCTATCCTCTACCTCTTTCTTCTCCATTATGGTTGTCAAGATCTTGAAACCATCTTTCCATTTGCTCTCGTTGTCTAGCATCTCTTCCACAATTCCCTGACAATTCAGGTTTTCCCCGAAGAGGCTTCTTAGCCCCCGCCTTTCTATTACAATAGATTACAACAGTCTAGTATGTATATGGATTACACTTTCCGAAAAGCCGTAAGATCATATGTATGAACACAGATCATTCAATTCTTATATTCATAGATACGATTACAGCATTCTATGAAATCATAGAATCACGATTTAATATTGAAATTTTGGAAAAACATATCTCGAAAATATTAGCTTGTTAGAGTTGAAAATAGTATCAATGGATTCTAATGATGAATCAACGAGTCCAGAACGTTCCTGCCAATAGGGTCCTTCATAATGGCTTCGTATAATTAATATACATATTATATGCATATATGTCACAAGTCAAATAGACCCCAGGGGTTCATTGATTTGCCGAGAAAGCAAGAGCAGACGCGTTTCTGGCTTCTTGGCCGTCATCAGTACTGTGTAGCATCTCAACAAATTGAACTAAACTGACCCGGGTTAAGCCTCTCAGAGCCGGCTTGGTCGATCATACCTAATCGCCCACGCCACCTATGAAACAAAACACGGAATTCAGCCTTTCCCCACCAGTGAATATCTGATTTAATTTATTAACAACGGTATCGCCATTTCATTATTATCTAATGATGAAACTGCATCTAAAAGAAAATTGAATATAAAATTTGTAATGTAGAAAAAAAATTTTTTTTTATGGTACTCCCAAATAACGAACATAACCGAGATATTGATCTCCCAAACTTACTCTGAAAATTTCAACTGCCTAGCTCATTCCATTCGTGAGTTATCGTGTTAACGGACGGCCGGATAGAATCGATTTTCACCACGGATTCTTGATCAGTTGGTCGAACCAAAACGTTTAAGACCATAATCATCCAAAAATTCGAAAATTATAGACATTTAGGCAAATTGATAAGCACTGTATTCTGAGGAACAAGAGCGCTAAAAATAGTTGAATGTATACTTTGAGTTGAAGAACAATGGAAACTTTCCAGAATTTAAACCACCAAATAGACCCACCCGCATAAAATCGAAAATCAATAAACGCTACCCCCGTTAAGATTATTTCGAGAATATAACAGTATACTTAATAATGGCTCGACATGAATTACAGCCTTCAACTCTTGGCATGTCAATTTCGAATGTGATAAATATTTCAACTAGTTTCATCCAATTTTGAAGTCTATGAAAGGTACAACCCACATGCGTGTTTAAATGTAGTTATTATGGGAAAAACGCTTATTTTCGCACCAAAGTTTATAATTATTTCTTCTTCAGAATAGCTTCCAGCGCGTCATCATTTCGCCCAAATGTCTGTAATTTTCGAAATTTGAGCCGTCATTGGTCAAACCATTATATTTACTTACGGATGAAGAATATGTAGTCAAATTCGATTCTGTCCGTCCTTTGGTTCGTTCGTGAACATGATAACTTAGGAAAGAAGATACTAAACGACTTGAAATTTGCTGAAAAAGTTTAATATAGAAATGCGCTGGTGGAGTTAACGAATGGGCAAATATCGCGTAAAGTTAACTTCACAATTCGCTGTAATTTTCTATGAACGGGTGTTTTTTTAGCTGCATGAGAAGTTTGGATGGTTCTTGACTATGGTTTGACAGTAGAAAATGTCAAACTGTGTTAACATTTTTTGGCGCTCTTGTTCCCCGGAACAGAGTGCTTATCAATTTGCCCAAATGTCTGTAAGTTTCGAATTTTTCGATGAAAATGGTCTTAAACGATTTGGTTCGACTCACTGATCAAGAATCCGTGGTCGAAATTCATTCTGTCCGGCCGGTCCGGCCGGCCGTAGGAACGATAACTCTCGAACGGAATGAGCCAGATAGTTGAAATTTTCAGAGTAGGTTTGGGAGATAAATATCTCGGTTAAGTTTGTTATTGGGCAAAATCGGACAGATGGATTCGGAGTAACAAAAAAAAATTTTTTTTTACATGACATATTCCAAATTAATTCAATAAGCAGTTTTACCATAAGAATACATTGATATCATTTTTAACTCTAACAAGCTAATACTTTCGGAGATAGGATCTTTCAAAATTTCAATAATAAATCGTATTTCTACGTTTTCACAGAATGATATAATTATTCTATGTATGAATTGTTATAATGTCAACTTACTTTCCTGAGACATGACATTGTCTAATTCATTTCAGCAACCGTAGAATTATGAGAATTATAATATGATATCATACTTTTTGTTGGTTGATATCTTCATGCCGATGGTCAATCCATATGATGATGGGAATGGTAATGGTAAGTAAAAACATAACTGGAATATTGGTGTATTGGAGTATTGGAGTGGATTTGAGGAAAGAATATATATTATCGTTCATCATAGAATTGAGGAATGAATATCCCGGATGAGTTCGTTGATGGGTAGAATTTGTCTATTGGTTTTGGATTGATAATTTTTGGCACTCTTGTTGAATTTAAGTTCTTCTATGATGTTTGAATTCAATTTCTGCTAAGATGAAGTTATTTCATAAGAATCCATCGATATTCGAATTCCCAACACTGAGAAACCAATACTTTCGGAGATTGTCTGTTTGAAAAAGAGCGCCAGAAAGCTCCTGTCCACAGGGCTTGACCAATTTTTTATGTTGTGTGATGTTTGTCAATTCATCATGTATCGTTTAACGCCAGAACAAATTCCAAATTGCAAAAATTTACTTTGAAAAAAGTGGGAAAGCCCTGTAGACAGGAGCTGTGGCGCTGTGGTTCAAACTTTGACAAATCATATCTCAGAAAGTATTGCTTTCTCAGAGCTGGGAATGATATCAATGAATTCTTATGATAGAACTGCATCATAAAGGAGATTAAATTTAAATAATAGTTTATTCATCAAGATTAAATGAGCAATCTTCAATGCTGTAATGCTTCAAAAATTATCATTTAAAAAAATGAGCAATCTACAATGCTTCCATTCTGTAATGCTTCAAAAATTGTCATTAAAAAAAAAACAAAAGTCCCAAAAATTATTAATCCGAAATCACCAGACCGTTTGTACCCAATAACGAACCTATCCGAGATATTCATTCCTTAAAATACTACCCTGAAAATTATATGATATCAATTGAAACTTAGTCAATATTCCAGTTTTATTTTTACTGGAAATATTCTGAACCCAATTTCATTAACTTACAAAGTATATATTTCGATCATCATATGGATTATCCAAGAGCTATCCATGATAGCTGAGATTGTTTCATGGTTCATTTTGCATTCAATCATACTTTGTTTTCTAGAACAGGAGGTATTTTATATCAAGAATTCTGAATAGAACTAGAAATAAATATTACATTATACTCAGTTTGAAATCTCTTATCTGTAGAAAGAGACAATACCTTCTATTTCTCTATGACATGACAATCACAGAACACATAGAATATATCTTACCCAGGGTATATTCTGTGTGATATGTATGAACACGGATCATCAAATTCATATTTACGATGACAGCATTCTGTGAAATCACAGAATTACGATTGGGGTTGAAGGTTGAAATTTTGAAAAATCATATCTCCGAAACTATCAGATTGTTAGAGTTGAAAATGATATCAATGGATTTTTATGATGATGAATTGTATCCTAAAAAAAATTTAACTTGAAATTTGTAATGTAAAAAAATATTTTTTTTCGTTACTCTGAAACCATCTGACCGATTTTGCCCTTTAATGAACTTAACCGAGATATTTATATCCCAAATCTACTCTGAAAATTTCGAGTATCTATCTATATAGTCTATCTCGAAGTTATCGTGTCTACGGCCAGACCGGCCGGTCAGAATAAATTCTGACCACAGATTCACGATCAGTGAGTCGAACCAAATCGTTTAAGACCATTTTCAGCCAAAAATTCCAAAATCACAGACATTTGGGCAAATTGATAAACACTCTGTTCCGAGGAACAAGAGCGTCAAAAAAATTAATCTGTTCGCGAAGTTCAAAGAGCACTCCGTCCATTACGGTCAACATATTCGGCCTAGTGAGCAAGCAATTCATCATCGATTCTAAACATATTAGAACAAAATAAAATGCATCCCTATAATATGATACCTACCCAGGAGTTCTTGAAAGATGGTTTTGTTAGGAGAACTTATTTTTGTGAACAAATGATGGACATGCTGGATAACAATATTATCCAAATAGTTGACGTTTTGTTTTCTGATGATTGCACTTTTTCTCAACGGCCATGCTAATCGTCAAAATTGCCGCTACTGGTCCACCATTCTGAGTGTGCCACGAAATGATATGGATGCAAACGATTTGTCTAGTCAAAGAAAAGAAATATTAGCTCTTTTGACAGGCATCTTGAATAATTTGAAATAAATCGAAAAAGTTTACCGCCCAACGTGGGGCTCGAACCCACGACCCTGAGATTAAGAGTCTCATGCTCTACCGACTGAGCTAGCCGGGCACATAATAACTGATCATTCATATTTCTATACAAAGGGTGATTTCGTTTTCAACATGTTAATAAGATGAATAAAGAACAGAATCCTGAAATTCTATCTCAGCCGGAGAATGTTTTTAAAATCCCTTCATATTTACCACCCAGACATTATCGTTTCCATAGATATATTTTGCTTGAATATGCGCCCAACCCTCTATTTTTTCAGTTAAATATAACAGCAGTAGACCATGAACAATTTCGTATTTGAATTTGAAAGGATTAAGAATTAAATAATCTTTGGGACTTTTGCTGCGTTCATCTGTTTTCGTACAGTAGAAACACCGATATTCGATGAAGGAATTGACCCTCCAATCGATATGTCTCGTATTTTATTCCCTAGATGGCGCAGTAGATACTGATATGAAGTTATTTCGTTCCAATTTTAAATTGCATTTGAATAACCGGAAGAACGATTAGAATTGCGTTCGACTACTAATTATTTATAATTAAGTCGTAATCGTTTAGTAACATTTCCAGAAAAAACTTCGAAATATTTGGAAAAATAAGCACCCTTGTACGAGGGCCCAAAAATTGGAATAGTGCGCTTAAGCTCTTGATATCAGGTAGTCGCTAGAATAATATTTTGGCAGGAAATGTTCAATGGGAGCAAGTGATAATATATACATTAAGTAATGAAATAATCAATTAGTCCTATTAATGATATACCGAATAGGATCAACTTTGTACCCTCAGTCTTTAGACTTTCTGCTCCTTATTTCTATCCTCAGATGTTGCGCAAACGTAACCATTCATTCTGCGCCATCCCGATAGAGACTTAAACGTCACTTTATGACAATTATTGTTGCCGAAGGTGTGTTTGTCGCCTGGTTCGTTCAGTGGACTATTTCCGTGTGAAAGAATCAAGTGAAGTAATTGTTATTGCAGAAGGAAGGGGGTAAGTGTCATCGGTTGGCCTAGAAACTCCATTAGCATTCGTTCGAACGTAGTTTTCACCTCAAAACATCCTGTTGAGGATTGACCTTGCCCTTGTTCATCTCCTGTTTTCCCTTTTATCTCAGATGATGATTCCGAAGATGTTCAAGATCCATCCTGTCTTAGACGAAGAGATTTGAGCTAGATGTCAGACACATAACGGAAGAATTACAGTTTGTCGGAATCTCATATGTTACGAAAATATTATTGAATATTTAAATGTAGATATGTGCGGTAAAACTGTGTTTCACCAGGATAAGTGGCTGTTTATAATTATATTAAGCACCGGAGATATGGCTAATTTGAAAGATTGTGGTAGCATGAGGAAAAGCTACTGTGTATTTTTGTATTTTTCGAAATATATTTTTTGAATTCGCTGAGGGTCAACTACTTAAATTGATATTATATTATATTTGTAATTATCCAGTCGATTATCCATCACATCCCGCACTTGTTCAATTCAATTGGTGAAAAGTATGGGGAGCGAGAAGGCCATGGGACTTTTCTTGTGAGAACCTTTATACAGTGGACCCCCGGTAGACTGACAAACGTTTTGCAAGACAGTGTCAGACTATCGAAGTTGTCGGATAATATAGTACTGCCTCAGAACCCCTATAGTCCGGAATTCTTTGAAAAAAATTACCTTGTAATCCGACAAATTACAGATTAAAATATGTGATAAGAATCTGAACTAGTGTAGTGGCGCATACAAGTTGCTATATGTTCGATCATGTACATATGTATATATATATAAATTCAACTGATAGGCATGTCGGATTACAAGAGGCGCCGGATAAGACGGCGGCCGGATTACCGGGGGTCCAATGTAATAGCTTTTGCATTATGAGGACGTCCGTACAAATGGAAATGCTACATGCTGTGGTACGTTTCGCATGTTTTCACAGTAATACTATATTTCTGCATTGAGTATAAATGTCTACGAGAACATCAATTTCTGGTCTGAACGTTGAAAGTCCAAACCTACCCAAAAGACGTCCAAAAATAAATGTCCCCAAAACGTCCATTATATGGATGTTGTATTCTCGTAACAAGTAATACCTTCTAATATCCACATTTCAGTTTTAAATTTGAGAAGAATTGTCAAGTCACAATCACACTGCACAGCAGAATATTTTAATCTTTCCTGGAATAACAAATTATGTTTCATTATTTCTATTTAACATATCCCATTCTGCAATTAAAATATAGGATATACTTCCTGTTTTACCCTACAGTCTGAACGGCTTGATGGATTTCAATATTTGAGGTGTCGTTGGATTCGTTATGATCTGACGAGTAACATATGCTATGAAATTCGGTGGAGGCATTCTCCAATCAACGAGGAGAAGGGGAATACAAAATTTGCATCCAAAATAAACAGGTCCACATTTTAGTATGAAATATGTACAACATACATTCACTCTTGGGTCGAAAATAAACTAGGCTATGCTATATCTGTGTTGGCGTTAGGACCCACTCCAATACATACATTCACTGTTGGTTAGAGAATAAACAGTGTTGTGTCTACAGTGGCGTAAGGCCCCATTCGAATGCATACAGTCACTGTTGGTTCGAAAATGAACAATGCTGTGTTTGTGGTGGCGTAAGGTCTCTGTTCAAATACCGACTTTCACTGTAGGATCGAAAATAAACAGTACTGTCTGTGGTGGCGTAAGGACCCATTCGACTACATAAATTTACTGGAGGGACGAAAATGAACAGTGCTTTGTTTGTGATAGCGTAAGGATACAAATCAGTTCGATCATACAATTGTGCCATGAGAATTGGGTTAACAATTCACAAAAAATATGCTGTATAGCAGTAATTTTATTATCTAATGATATACGAAAATACTAACGTTATTTTAAGACGAAATCGACCTGAATTCGTTCAAAAACCGTTTCCGCGGACTAATTATTTGATTTGAAATGAAAAAAAAACGAAAAAGAGCAATTTCGGATCCGGGATTCGATCCCGGTACCTTCTGTCTATGACTGCTAGTCGTTTAGAAAGAAAACGTCACTAAGTACTCTATGGATTTATGAAATAAAGGACTTTCCTACCTTTGAATTTATTCCGTAACATGTCAAAAAAATATTGAATATTTCTCCTCATCTAATGACAACAACCTGCCATCGGACTTCAAAACATTCAACTAAACGTCAACCATAGAAGCCATACGGGGTCCAGAAAATTTTCATACAAACACGGCCTAACAATTCTAACTACATGCAATTGCGGGACTATTTATCTTTATACTGTATATTTTATTCAATATATTATGTGAAATACAATAGATACAGAGGGTCATGAGTATTATACCTATTAGTTGTTCTTAGTCATTATTTATTGACCACATTTGCTAGGCTTTTGTGGGGATGCCGGATGTATACATATTCCAAACGGAGGTTTGTAATTCAACACTGCTTTTAACATTCCGGACCTCAGGCGGGGTATTCTGTAGGGGACATGATAAAATTCATATGATTGCCGCGACATTTTATGACGTGAAATATTTTCATCCAATTCTCACTTCCTCACATCATGTGAAATCTGGAGTGGCTACCATGACGGCTTGTCTCCTTACATCCGAAAGACCTGTATGACAAATAAAAATAATTGTAAGGTTTTTTTCTGGTTTTCCTCTCCCAAACTCTGAAAAATATCTATAAAATAAAAATTAATTATTTTGAGATCAACAAAATAATTCTAAAGATTTTCATTGAGCGTCTGTCGAAGTAGTCTGATATAGACTCCGAAACGTTACGATATACCTAGTTGTTTCTTCGTTGATGTTGTTTCGTTGTTGTTTGTTAGGCAACATTGTTCAATTGATTGCTTCTGACAAATATCTTGTGTTTCTTACGCAGAAGCAAATCACAAAATAATTAATTTTTATTTTATAGATATTTTTCAGAGCTTGGGAGAGAAAACCCAGAAAAAAACCTTTCAATAATGAGTATACCTCCCACAGTATCCTTTAATGATTACTTAAAATAAAAATAACTTATGGAACCATTGACAAGACGTCAGGAGCTCACGCGCTCATTGCATGATAAATAATGGGTTTTCCGTAATCACTAGAGGGTACTGTGGGAGGTATATTCATTATTAAATAGTTTCTATCTGGGTTTTATCTTCCAAACCCTGAAAAATATTTATTTAAAAAAAAATATTATTTTGTGATTTACTTCTGCGTAAAAAATTCAGATTCGTCAATCAATCGAACAATGTTGCCTAACAATCAACAACGAAACAACATCAACGAAGAAACAACTATATCGTAATGTTTCGGAGTCTATATCAGACTCCTTCGTCAGAAACTTAACGAAAATCTTCAGAATTATTTTTTGTTGATTGTCATTCTGAAATTATAGATATTTTTACGAGTTTGGGAGAGAAAGCCCAGAAAGAAACCATTTAATATTGGGTTTTCCATTTAGAATTTTGATAAATAGAAAAAACTAGTTGGAAAAGCACTGTGGCCAGGAGCTTTGGCGCCCATCCATGTACTGAACTCCCCAAGGCTGCAAAGCTCCAGGAAAAACATATATAAAAAAAATAATTTGCTCTTGCAAAATGACAGCGATATCTGACAAGTAGTTTCTAAGATGCAGAATTTTTTTGCGCGTATGTTCTGGGGAACATCGCGTTATAGTTTTGCCCAAATGTCTGTAACATTCGAATTTTTTGAAAAAAATGGTCTCAAACGATTAAGTTCGACTCCCCAATGAAGAATTCGAGGTCAAATTTGATTCTGTCCGTCCGGCCGGCCGTTGCCACGATAACTTGAGAACGAAAAGAGCTAGCGACTTGAAATTTTCAGGGTAGGTGGCGCATCCCAATACGACGGACAAGTTCGTTAATGGGCATAATCAGCCCAGTGGTTTCCGAGTAATAATTTTGTTTTCAACCAATATAAATCCGATCGAATTGAAACTTGGTGGGTAGTTGTAGAATATGAACTTAAGCACGTTTGTGAAATTTTGTGCGAATCGTGTGGCTAGAAAATTTTAAAAAAATTATTAAAAAATATTTTTGTCGTCATGATAACTTGAGAACGGAATGAGATAGCGGCTTGAAGTTTTCAGGTTAGGATGTGCACCAGAACGCGACATTTCAGTTCGTTTATGAGCATAATCGGCCAAACAGTTTTGGAGTTATAGCCATCTGAAATTTGGTGGTTTTTTGTTCCTCATTAACTCGAAAACTAATGAACCGTTTGAATTCAAACATGGTCATTAGTTGTAGAATGGCAACGCGGAAATGTTTGCAAAATTTTGTGAGGATAGCATTTGTAGAAAATTTATAATAAATCATTGAAAATAAAAAAAAAAAATTCTATATATCAGTAACTAATCGTTTGAAATTGCTGAAATTTTGCAAGAGCCTTCATAACCTAACTCTACTACCAAGTTTCAAGTTTTAATACGATCGGTTAAATATTGTTGGAGATTCGAGCATTCTTGTGTGAATTCAGTAGATGGGTGACCGTTGCCTCGATAACTTTCGAACGAAAGGAGATAGGGACTTGCAATTTTCAGGGTAGGTTACGTATCCAAAAGGGAGAGTTGAGTTCGTTTTTGGGCATAATCGGTCAAACGGTTTCTGAGTTATACCCACCTGGAATATTATTTCCTTGATAACTCAAAAAATAAATATTCGATCGAATTGAAGCTTGGTAAGAAGTAGTAATTTACCATGGTAAATTCGAATTAAGTGTCCAATACAGGAGAATGGACAACATAATTTACTATGGTAAATTCGATTAAGGGTGTCCAATACAGAAGAATAGACAATAGAACATACGCGCAAAAGCTTCTGACTTCACGTCAGTGCTTGAACCAATTTTTTTTTCGTGATTTTTTTGAAATTTTCTAGGGGTACGGTTCTTAAATTTTTTTTTTTTCGTCATTTTTTTCAAATTTTCTAGGGTTACGGTTCTTACAAAATTTTAAACACGTCTTTATGTTGATTTTTTTAATAATCTTTTCAAAATTGGGATCTTTCACCAAGATAAGATTAAAAATGTGGGAAAGCCCTGTGGACAGGAGCTTTGGCGCTCTTGTTCGAACTTTGACAATTCATCTTCGAAATTATTGGTTTCTCAGTATAGGGAATAATATCTATGGATTCTTATAATAGAACTACATCATAAAAGAAACTAAATTAAAATTAAATAACGAACTTATCCGAGATTTTCATTCCTCAAATCTACTCTGAAAAGTATATTATATCAATTGAAACTGAGCTAATATATTCCAGTTTTGTTTTCACTGAAGATATTCTGAACCCAATTTGATAAACTTACCAAATTATATATTTCCATCATCATATGGATTATCCAACGACATATAGGGTAGGAGTAATTATCCTATAATTGGTCATTTTGCATTCAATCATACTTCGTTTGTTAGAACAGAAATAAATTTGACATATCTGTTATAGGTATATAAGATCAAATGTATGAACAGTGAACACAGATAGAACACAGACAGATAGAATTCGCATTCTGTGAAAACATAGAAGTACGAGGTATTATGGAAATTTTGAAAAATCTTATCTGCGAAAGTATTAGCCTCCTTAGAGTTGAAAATGATATCAATGGATTCTTATGATGAAACTGCATCTTGCAAAAATTGAATTCGAAATTTGTAATGTCAAAAAAATCAAAATGGCCGGAACACAAGACAGAGGTACCCTCCAGGAAGGTACACAATTGTTTCTAGAGAAGTATTCCAATGATTTCACCAATTATCGGTATGATTGATATGGGTCGGAAATTGTTAATATCATATGTGCTTCTCCTCTTCAAAACCGGTGAAACAACTGAGTATTTCATAGCACTAGGAAAAAGACCTGCGGAATAACAGTTATTTATTAAGATTCAAAGATCGGCAAGAATGTCCGCTACAGATTTGATAACCTTACCTACTGTTAAGCTGAAAGGCTTCAAAAGTGCCTACAATAATACATCAACTGAAGCCACAGCATTGTGTATGAGCTGCATAAACCTAATCGATATATTAGTCTCAATTCGGTTTTTGGTGCTCTTTTTCCTCGGAACAGAGTGCTTATCAATTTGCCCAAATGTCTGTAATTTTAGAATTTTTGGATGAAAATGGTCTTAAACGATTCGGTTCGACTCACTGATCAAGGATCCGTTGTCGAAATCGATTCTGTCCGGCCGTCCGTTAACACGATAACTCTCGAACAAAAGGATGATTGAAATTTGCATGATAGGTTCGGACCGTAAATATCTCGTGCGAGTTCGTTAACGGGCGAAATCCACCAAGCGGTTTCGGAGTTATGGCCGTTTTTAGTAAATACATTTTTGATGAAGATCCAATCAGGATAGGTAGCCTATTGATTTTGGTGCAAATTTGTCAAGCCGTTTCCGATTTTGTCGACAATTTCTTAATCTGTTGCAAATGTAAATCTATTATGCATAATTTTATACCCCTTTTTGGCGCTCTAGTTCCTCGGAACTGAGTGCTTATCAATTTGCCCAAATGTCTGTAATTTTCGAATTTTTCGATGAAAATGGTCTTAAACGATTTGGTTCGACTCATTGATCAAGAATCCGTGGTCGAAATTCATTCTGTCCGGCCGGTCCGGCCGTCCGGCCGTAGGCACGATAACTCTCGAACGGAATGACCTAGACAGCTGAAATTTTCAGAGTAGGTTTGGGGGATAAATATCTCGGCTAAGTTCGTTATTGGGCAAAATCGGACAGATGGTTTCGGAGTAACAAAAAAAAAATTTTTTTTTCCAGAAAAAATTCCAAATTAAATTTTTTTTCAATAAGGAGTTTTACCATAAGAATCCATTCATATCATTTTTAACTCTAACAAACTAATACTTTCGGAGATATGATTTTTCAAAATTTCAATGATAGAATTATTCTGTGGCTATTCTATGAATTGTTATAACGTCAACTTTGACGTTGTCTCATTGTCATTCATTCCAGTAATTTGTTGGTTGATATTTTCATGCCGATGGTCAATCCATATGATGATGGGAATATGGTAATGGTAAGTTAATAACATTGTCATTCATTCCAGCAAACGTATAAATATGAGAATTTTAATATATAATATCATAGTTTTTGTTGGTTGATATTTTCATGCCGATGGTCAATCCATATGATGATGGGAACGGTAATGGTAAGTTAATAATATTGAGTTAAGAATATCTCCACTAAAAACAAAACTGGAATTGAGGAATGAATATCTCGGATGAGTTCATTGTTGGGTAGAATTCATCTATTGGTTTTGGATTGATAATTTTTGGCACTCTTGTTGAATTTAAATTCTTCTATGATGTTTGAATTCAATTTCTGCTAAGATGAAGTTCTAAATTTCAATAATGAATCGTACTTCTATGTTTTCATAGAATGCTATAATTATTCTATCTAAGCTTTATTATATGATCTGTGTTTATACTCGTACATTTCATCCTGTTCTATAAGAGAGAGTCAAATTCATTTCAGCTATTTTAATTTGGTTTCTTCCATGGTGCAGTTCTCAGTCTCAGATTGCTCATTTAATCTTGATAAAAAAACTATTATTTGAATTGAATTTCCTTTAGGATGCAGTTCTATTATATGAATACATTGATATAATTCCCAACTCTGAGAAACCAATACTTTCGGAGATATAATTTGTCTGTTTGAACTAGAGCGCCAGAAAGCTCCTGTCCACAGGGCTTGAACCCATTTTCTTTTAACTAACTGCAAGAATAGCAACTGTATGAACAATGGCTCACCGTCATCTTTATGTTATGATGAGGCCTTGCACAGATTCTTGAGCAATGTTTATTTGTTTATTTTATATTAGCGAATAACATTCTTTGAATTTCTCAAGCCATTGCTCATAACCAAATTGTTTACATATGAAATAACTTCCAATCGTGTGTATAAATAAGGGTTATCGCGAAAAAACAATTGTATTCCTTTCCATCTCTTGTATTCAGAATTTCACTAGATAAGAGTTTTCAACGGAGAACAAAACAAATACTACTCCGTTCCTATGTTTGCATCTATAGAATTGGTTCAGAAATATACTGACTGACAAAGAAACTGCAACACCCAGAAGGAGCTGTTTAAATTTAATTTTTGGGCGCATGTTCTAGGGGAACATCGTCCTATCATTTCGTCCAAATGTCTGTAATTTTCGAATTTCGAGTGAAAATTGGCTAATAGACTAATTCGGACTCCCTGATCACGAATCCGGTGTCAGATTTTAGGGTGCCGTCCGGCCGTCCGGCCGGCCGGCCGGCCGGCCGTAGGCACGATAACAGGAGCACCGAAGGTCCTATCGACTTCAAACTTTCAGGGTAGGTTTCTGATCAAAATGCGACGGTTAAGTTCGTTAACGGGCAAAATCGGCCAGACGGTTTAGGAGTTATAGACATTTAAAATTTTGAGGTTATTTCCCTGATATTTCAGGAACTAAAGAAGATGTTGAATCGAAACTTTGTAGTCAGTTCGAGGATATAAACGCGCAACTTTTGGCAAAATTCTGTTATGATCGAAATGTTGGTAATTTTTAAAAAAATATTTCTTTTAATTTTTTCGAAAAAAAAATTTTTTTTTCGTGAACTATTCATCAGATTGCAACAAAAACTTGTACTAACGTCAATTGTAGTATTTTGCAACATTGTGCAAAATTTTGGCTCTATACGATTTCAATTTCTGGAGATATAAGACAAAATGTGTCAAATTTCCTGGGTCTCTCTCAGTATTTTCATCGATTATTCTATGAACTCTTTGAATTCCACCGAAAACAAATTCAAAGACATAAACATAAAGAATCAAGTCATAGTTTAGACGTCGAAAGAAGGACGATGTTGATCGACTTGAAAAGGTACCTATTTCAAGAAATGCAATAATGAAATGCTTAATTTTTTTTATGGTCACAGAAAATCGTCACAAAAATCTATTTACCTCATTTGACGGCTGTTTGTCAAATCAATTAATTCCAATGATTGATGTCAGATTTCCTACATACCAAGTTCAAACACATTTTATTATATGGAAAACACTTATTATGATCACGTTCTACAGGAATTGATACTAAATAGAAGCTAGATGAAGATTATTGTAATGGAAAATTTGTGTTCCAGAATAATATTAAGGTATTCAACATGATACTGCTTTTTTTCTTTACTGGTCAGTACGGGCCACAAGGAACATGCGCCCAAAAGCTCCTGTCCACAGGGCTTGAACCCATTTTTTTTTGGTAAAACATACATAGTATAGCAAGGAGTAAATGATTGAAATTTGAAGAAAAAAAACGAAGGTTTACAATTTTTTTTTAATAAATTTGTTAATAATGTGTTTAAGTAATCATTAAAGGATACTGTGGGAGGTATATTCATCATTGAATGGTTTCTTTCTGGGATTTCTCTCCCAAACTCTGAAAAAATATCTATAAAATAAAAAATTAATTATTTTGTGATTTGCTTCTGCGTAAGAAACACAAGATATTTGTCAGAAGCAATCAATTGAACAATGTTGCCTAACAAATAACAACGAACAACATCAACGAAGAAACAACTATATCGTAACGTTTTGGAGTCTATGTCAGACTCCTTCTTCAGACGCTTAACGACAATTCTCGAATCTCAGAATAACAAGCAACAAAATAGTTCTGTTGATTTTTTCGTTAAGCGTCTGATTAAGGAGTCTGATATAGACTCCGAAACGTTAGGATATAGTTGTTTCTTCGTTGATGTTGTTTCGTTGTTATTTGTTAGGCAACATTGTTCAATTGATTGCTTCTGACAAATATCTTGTGTTTCTTACGCAGAAGCAAATCACAAAATAACTATGTTTTTATTTTATAGATATTTTTCAGAGTTTGGGAGAGAAAACCCAGAAAGAAACCATTCAATAATGTGTTTGTCCACCGCGATTATCTATATACTCCCCAACACGTCTTGGTATTGATTCAATAAGATGGTCTATTTCTTCTTGAGGGATACTATCCCAAGCTACCTGTTGTTCATGTATCAGAGCCGCCAAAGTCCGTGGGGGCTGAGGTAAATTTCCAAGCCTTCTACCCATGATGGCCCAAACATGCTCTATGGGCGAAAGATCGGGGGACCTGGGCGACCATGGCAAAAGATTAATATGGATCGCTTCAAAGAAGTTTAAACTAACTCTGGAAACATGAGGTCGAGCATTATCTTGCTGAAATATTGGATTCTCGAGCCGGTTAAGGTAAGGGAGAACATATGGCTTCACTATTTCTTGAAGGTAACGCAGCGCTGTCATGTCACCTCGAATAAAGACTAAAGGTGACCTACTTGCATGTGCAATAGCACCACATACCACAACGCATACTGTCCAGTGTACATGACGCTCAACATCAAACTGAAGTTCACGTATTTCTCTCCGACGTCGTCTTACCCTTCTTCGGCCATCACGTGCACCCAAGGAGAATCGAGAATCATCAGAAAAGACGAACAGATGCCATTCCACATTCCAATGTTGACGTTCTCTGCACTACTGTAATCGTTGCCGGCGATGCTCAAACGTCAGAGGTAACACAACATGGGGTCGATAATGCTGCAGTCCAAAAGACCTCATCAGGAGTAAACCGTTCGGACAGTTACAGGATGGCCTTGTTCTCCTGACCACTCCTCAGCCAAAGATCAAGTTGTCGCAAATCGGTCTCTAATAGCCATAAGCCTTAGATGTCGATCTTGTGTCCCTTCGACGTCCGGTGCCTACTCTTCTTCGATTTTGGGCATTATCAAACCAAGCTTGACATCATCTCCTAACAGTATGTAGTTGGATTTCTGTTCGTACGGTTAGCGATTTCTCGAAATGACAACCCCGCCTCCCGTAGACCAATAATTCGACCTCTTTCAAATTCTCTTATTATCAAGAGGTTTATTTCTGGTTTTCTCTCCCAAACTTTGAAAAATATCTATAAAATAAAAATGAATTATTTTGTGATGTGCTTCTGCGTGAGAAACACAAGATATTTGTCAGAAGCAATCAATCGAACAATGTTGCCTAACAAACAACAACGTTACAACATCAACGACGAAACAACTATATCGTTCCCAGAAAGAAACCTTTTAATAATGAGTATACCTCCCACAGTATCCTTTAATGATAATTCAAATTCACTTAGCTGGCGATAAATTCCGCGTACTCGTGCTCTAGGCGTTTCAACAACAACTAAACATCGACTTTGGATCTCCTCGAACAGCTGGTTTGTTGTAAAATCTGAAAAAATTACAAAAACTGACTACAATATGTAAGTGACAAAAAATGTTTGCATGGAAAAACCTTCACGATTTTTTTCTCCTAATTTTAATCTTTCACTCCTTGCTATACTATCTATGTTCTACAAAAAAAAAATAAAATTTAAACAGCTCCTTCTGGGTGTTGAAGTTTCTTTGTCAGTTAGTATACATACATCACCATACTGTTGAGATCATTATACAATGTATAAGTCATTTGATAAGTGTTGTGAATCTATACTGAAATAATAAAATAATTAAAAAGCACTGACATGATATGATGAAGTCAGCATTAAGTAAGTACTTAAGTAAACTTAAGTTTAGCTAAAGAACAACTTGTCTTAAGGGGTTAGGTGTAGTCTGAAACGTCAAAACATGACAATTTTAAATATTTTTTTTGCCAGTAGATTATTTTATTTTATAAAAGTAAAAATATGGTATCATCAAATAGGGACTTGATTTGACAGAAATTTCAGAAAAAAATATTAATAATTTTGAAAGTAAGGGCTGTTTGTAGTGATCCAGTTCCGACCGAAGCATCATGCGGAGGCAATCACTAAGCCTTGGAGAGTCATCAAAAATCAATCGGACGATAAAAATTAGTTTTATTGAAAGATAATCTTGTGCCTGATCGAAGCTTTTTTTCTTTTCTTTTAAATTAACTAAATGGCAGCCAAAGGAAATTTTTTTCCATATTTTCGGGAAAAAACCAACAGTTAATTGTTTATAAAAATTCGAAATTATAATAAATAAGGAAATCATTCGATCAGTCACGAGTCTCTCATGTTTTCGAAAAGCTGTATAAATTTCATTAGAATCTACCAAGCCGATTTTGAGCTACAGTGGTCACCAGTTTAAAAACCGTGGTTTTGAGAAAAACGCATTTGAAGTTTTACACTCAATTTACGTATTATACAACTACTTACAGAGTCATCTATTCCTGAGCCATAAAATTGATCTTCAGCCGTTGTGGTAGAGTCCAAAATATCTATTTGATGTTGTCTACGTATCATTCTACCTTCTGGAGTGTTGTCGTTAACACGTTAGCTGCTAGCTACCTGCTGTTAGCTACTTGCTCTCGTCCAGAGCGCCCGAGAGCCCGTTGCTAATTATCGAAATACTCGAAAAGTATTCGTCGGATTTACTTCATAATTTCAGAGAATATTTCTGAGATATTATGCTTTAAGAAAATACAAAAAAAGAAAAAATGATTTTTCGAGAAAGCTGACTACACCTAACCCCTTAAATTTGTTTGCATTAATTTAGAAACACGCAGTATTTCCGTACGAATGCATCCGAGTATTATACAATACAGGGTGAGTCTTTGACCACTGCATTAATTTTAACCAAAGATTCCTCTCATCAAATGAAACACTTTTTTCATTTACCATTTTTTCAGATTCGGCTCAGGTAAAAAGTTACAAGCGTTTGAAGATTTCACAATGTGCTAATACACTCCCGCATATAAATTATCTATGACATTGTTGGCGGACGAGAATAAGGTATGGTAACGTGGTTGACAGCTTGATTCGGGATTCCAACGCTCAGGGACGGATCCATAAAAGTAGTGAAATTTCCGGAGATTTACATTTTAAAACATTCAATGAAGAATATCACGAAAACGGTGCGTTTAAGGAGAAATGATGAAGAATAATATAATATTCTAAAACGATGGAATATTCTTGAAATGACTCAAGAAAAACTTTATATGCTTTCTTTATGCTAATTTCGTTTAGTTTTATGAATCCACGAGTCCATAACTAGAAAACCAGTAGAAGTAGAAAATAACTAATATTTGGAAAATATGTATCATAGTTCTAGGAAACTTTACGCCAACATTCATTTTATTCGAAAAAAGGATGTCAAAGCTACAAAATAAAAACTGATTTTTTTTTCAAAATTGCAACAGCCTGTATCTTTTTACCTAAGCTGAATTTGGAAAAATGTTAAATGAAAAAAGTGTTTCATTTGATGAGAGGAATCTTTTGTTAAAATTGATGCAGTGGTCAGACTCACCCTGTATATTCACCCCAACTCATCGCTGAATAAACCAATCTCGGTCTTATTTGCATGATTCATAGGCAATATCCTCTTCTGGATGGAAAATCAGTTTGTGGGTGGTTGGAAAGTTTTGTGTTAATCGATGATTCCAAAATAGACGATGTGATTCTATTCGGCTCCGCTATAAATGAAGGGGCAGTCAGGTCAATGGATTTAGGTCAGGAAAATGGTAGAACATCGAACGATAGATCTATGAATGAAAGCAGTCACTGAAATAATAGTGTGCGTCAAAAGTATAGAATACTGTACTTACTTTTTTCCCTTTCAAGAACATCGAAAAATAGTTTGATTCAGGAACATTTTCCCTGAATTCATATTTTTTTACCATTTCCCGTTATCAAGCAGTGACGTCAACGATATTTTTTGCGCGTATGTTCTGGTGAACATCGCGTTATCATTTTTCCAAATGTCTGTAATTTTCGAATTTTTTGCCGAAAACGGTCTCAAACGATTGGGTTCGACTCCCTGATGAAGAATTCGAGGTCAAATTTGATTCTGTCCGGCCGTCCGTTGCCACCATAACTTAGGAACGGAAATAGACAGCGACTTGAAATGTGCAGGGTAGGTGGCGCATCCCAATACGACGGACAAGTCGTTAATGGGCATAATGGGTCCAATGGTTTCCGAGTAATAATTTTGTTTTCAACCAATACAAATCCAATCGAATTGAAACTTGGTGAGTAATTGTAGAGTACAAACCTAAGGACATTTGTGAACTCGAAAAATACATAACCGATCCAATACAAACATGTTTATTAGTTGTAGAATTCCAAAGCGAAAATTCTTGCGAAATTTTGTGAGGATTGTATCACTAGAAAATTTTCAAAAAATCATTGAAAAAATTTCTATATATGTATCAGGAACTATTCGTCCGACATCGCACATCGCTGAAATTTTGCTAGAGTCTTCAGAACCTAATTCTACTGCCATGTTCTAAGTTTGAACACGATCGGATCTATATTGTTGGAGATCCGAGCAGCCTTGTGTGAGTTCAGTAGCTGGATGGGTGATCGTTGTCTCGATAACTTCCAAACGAAAGGAGATAGGGACTTGCAATTTTCAGGGTAGGTTGCGCATCTAAATGGGAGAGTGAAGTTCGCTGTTGGCGAATCCTGACAATTCTCGAATTTCAGAATAACTTTCAACAAAATCATTCTGAAGATTTTCGTTGAGGGTCTGACGAAGGAGTCTGTTATAGACTCCGAAACGTTACGATTTGATTGTTTCTTCGTTGATGTTGTTTCGTTGTTGTTTGTTAGGCAACATTGTTCGTTTGATTGCTTTTGACAAGTATCTTGTGTTTCTTACGCGGAAGAAAATCACATAATAATTAATTTTTTATTTTATAGATATTTTTCAGAGTTTGGGAGAGAAAACCCAGAAATAAACTTTTTAATAGTGAGTATACCTCCCACGGTATCCTTTAATGATTTCTTTATGTGATTCTCTGATTGGAGTATTGGAAAATTCATTCTGACAGCATGAAGTGATTTTCCCTGTCCCAAGGATTCTTCTGATAAAGTAATATAACCAGAATCGGTCTGTGAGCTACAAATAAATTCCTGATAACTTCTGCAAGAATCAATATTTATCCGAAATGGATTAATATACTCATTCATTCAGACGACAAACTCTATCCGCAACGCAACGAAAACAATTTTTTATTATTGGGATGAAAATAGGTACGAGATTAATATCTTTGTTTTCCAACTAGTCTTCAATCGATTACGAACGTTCTCGGAAATGAATGGAGATCTCATTGAATCGGAGACGACGTGAATGCCCTCAGGTTACTGTAATAAAGTCGGGAATAGTCAGCGGAGCGAGAAAATAGGTCAAAAACTAACCCCTCCTCCAGAGTCGGACCAGAACATGATGTTTAATTTGGATAGTTCAAGTTCGTTAATTGGACTCCGGTTTTGAATTATGAATGCAAGGATAAAAGTGGTTGTACCCATCACTCATTACGTGAATACTCTTGTTAAATAAAATATTTTTCTTCTCATCTGCTGGCCGACTAGCCGACTGTACCTGTGATTCAAAGAGACGATGTAAATGTGATAAGCTTTTTGTTCCTTTGGTGGAACCCTGATATTTTCCTTATCAATCCAGTTTTTGCCCGAGAACTCCACAAATTATATCCTTCATTTTTCCATTTCAACCCTGTGCCCCACGTTGGGCGCCAGATATAACTATGAGTTCTTTCACAGGGTGTCGAACAAAAGGATGGTTTGCGTTTAAGGAATTGTTCTCTATTACTGTGGAATGTTTTGAAATATACAATAATCGTACAACCTGTACAAAATGTGCAAAACACTATAATTCTACATCACATTCCAACGAACTATAACTGAACTATTTACCTCCAACCAGGGTTAGACATCGTATCCTACAGAGTATGATTTGAAATCTTAATTCCCAAAGGGCTCGCCAAATTTGAGACAAGCGTCAGATCTAATCATTCTCGGAGAATGAACGCTTGAAGACACATGTGAGCATCCAACAATAAAATATTTTCTACGCTGGAACACAGGCAATCATAATGTTCTACTGAGTTATGAGGTGACGCATAAAAATTTTCAAAATATATTGATATCTTGTTACAGTACTTATCATTGACAAAAACCTCTTGAGCCGTCCATTCGACATCGAACATGTTTGAATATCGTGTGAAAAACTCTTTCTGGGTGAAATACTCTCTAAAACAAATTTCTGGTATCCTTTCAACCTAGATATTAATTGTATTCGTTTCATCAAATAAAACACTCTTTTCATTTACCATTTTTCCCGTTTCGACTCAGGTATAAAGTTACAAGCGTTTAAAGATCTCTCGATGTGCTAATTTGCTCCTGCATTGTGTTTACCCAATCGACGACACAGATAACTGTTACTGAAATCTTTGTTGTCGAACAGCAGAAAAGCTTAATCAGCTGAATTCAATAAAAATGTTTGAGAATGCTTATACTAAATCAATGCTTTTGCAGCATTTGTTTAACAAAATTGTTCCACTATTAATTCTTCACTAATATAATACTGAGCTTCAACTTAATTTTCATTCAATATCCACCAATTGTTTGCACTTTCATGTGGCATTTTTTTTTTTACTCCGAAACCATCTGTCCGATTTTGCCCAATAACGAACTTAGCCGAGATATTTATCTGCCAAACCTACTCTGAAAATTTCAACTCTCTAGCTCATTCCGTTCGAGAGTTATCGTGCCTACGGCCGGCCGGACCGGCCGGACAGAATGAATTTCGACCACGGATTCTTGATCAGTGAGTCGAACCAAATCGTTTAAGACCATTTTCATCGAAAAATTCGAAAATTACAGACATTTGGGCAAACTGATAAGCACTCAGTTCCGAGGAACTAGAGCGCCAAAGGTCTATCCACAGAGCTTTCCAACATTTTTATGAGGTAAGAGCAATTTGTTCTCACGCCAGGTCAATGCTTTCATAAGTTCTGTAATATCGTCATCACTCACAGGACAATGAGTTCTATCCTCAACTTCTTTTCCAGGATACTCCTTGCTTTCAAAAGACTCTTTCGAAGTTCTTATCTCTGTAGCCAGTTCAACCCTGACTTCATCTCCCAAGTCCAAATCTCGACTTCGTTCAGAACCGAATTACTGCGTGACGTCATGGCAAACATCGATGACGTAAATACGGGTAGAGAACGTTCGAGAGGTAGGGAATTTTCCGTAAGGAAGGGAAGGTTCACCTCATTCTAAATTGATGGGAATCCGAAAATATCCTCCGGCTGATTGTTAAATTTTCCTTGGGATTATTCGACTTTAAGTTGGTACTTCTTGGATCTGAAATAAGTTTTTTGGCGCTCTTGTTCCTCGGAACAGAGTGCTTATCAATTTGCCCAAATGTCTGTATTTTTCGAATTTTTGGATGAAAATGGTCTTAAACGATATGGTTCGACTCATTGATCAAGAATCCGTGGTCGAAATCGATTCTGTCCAGCTGTTAACACGATAACTCTCGAACGAAAGGAGTTGGAGGATTGAAATTTGCAGGGTAGGTTTGGAGCGTGAATATCTCGGACGAGTTCGTTAACGGGTGAAATCCACCAAGCGGTTTCAGAGTTATGGCCATTTTTAATAAAAACATTTTTTATGAATACTTCCGAAACCGATCACTCGATCTATACGAAATGTAGCATCAAATGGAAGAATAATGACCTTTATATGCATGCGAAGTTTTGTATTGATCGAGTTTCCGTAAAGTGTCAAAAAAAAATTTTTAAATTTTTTGATTTTGTTTCTACAATAACTCTCGAACATAATGAGCTAGGTAGTTGAAATTTTCAGAGTAGGTTTGGGAGATAAGTATCTTGGTTAAGTTCCTTATTGGGCAAAATCAGGGGTCAGGTGGTTTCAGAGTAACGTGTAATGTAAACAAATTTTTTTTACATTACAAATTTCAAATTCAATTTTTTTTAAGATGCAATTTCATCATAATAATCCATCGATATCATTTTAAACTCTAACAAGCTAACACTTTCGGAGATATGATTTTTCGAAATTAAATAATGAATCGTACTTCTATGTTTTCACAAAGTGCTGTACTTAATTTTTCTATCTATGAATTATTATATGATCTGTGTTTTTACATATCATCTGAATTTCCTATGAGATATGAATGTCAAAATATATTCTTTGGTAAGATACATAACCAAATTGGGTTCAGAATATCTTCAGTAAAAAGAAAACTGCAATATTGTCTAAGTTTTAATTGATATAATATAATTTCAGAGCAGATTTGAGAAAGGAATATCTCGGATAAGTTCGTTATTGGGTAGAATCGGTCTGTTTGAGTTTAATTTCTTTCATGATGCAGTTCTATCGCAAGAATCCATTTATGTCATTCCCAGAGACCAATAATTTCGGAGATATGATTTGTCAAAGTTTGAACAAGAGCGCCAAAGCTCCTATCCACAGGGCTTGAACCAATTTTTTTCTCAATTGCTGGTGGAATGTTTCCAAGGATTGAAGTTTTCCTTTTAACGGTCTTGCGGTTTCACATCCTTCTAGGATAGGTAGATAGATAGATCAATTTATTGTGCTATTAGATGTTAACGCTCTCAGATAAATTGAATTATTCAGTTAACAAAATTAGAGGTAGCCAAATAAAACATAACAGAAATAACAGTATCAGCCAAGGGAGACGACAAAAATTCAAATTTTTGTAATACTGGCAATAATAACAATTAAAAAATTGGTTCATGCACTGATGTGAAGTCAGGAGCTTTTGCGCGCATGTTCTATTGTGGATTCACCTCTATTGGAGACTCTTAATCGAATTTACCATCGATATTGACCGTTTTCTCAGCTTTTATAAGATATGAATACATTTCGTACCATTATAATGACTTAAGTAATGACAGAATCGTCCAAGATCTCAAAATTTGTAATTCTGATATATGTATTCCTTCGGAATTGAGATTCATTAAATGTCCAATAATATACGCAAAAACTTAGGTCCCAAGTATTTTCAGGATACCATATTCACGAAATTCTGCGAAAATTAGAGCGTCTTCATTGTAATTACAAGTAATAACAAATTTTGATTGTATCAGATATACGAATAGCTTCTGATGAGTATAGAATTTTTTCAATTATTTTTGTAATTTTCTAGTGATACGATTCTCACGAAATTTCGCAAAAAGTACATACCATGTTTTAATTGAATCGGTTTGGTATTTTTTGAGTTATTACGCAAATAACAACAAAATTTCGGATAATTTTGCCAATTATTAAAGATCACAAATGTCGCATGCATCATGCGCAAACTACACTAAAAATTGCAAGTTGCTATCTCTTTCCGTTCTCAAGTTATCGCGGCAACAGACGTCCAACAACGATTGAGTTCGTTAATGGGCCAAATGGTTTTGGATTTATACTTATCTGAAATGTTGTTGCTATTTCCTTAATAACTCAAAGAATACGAAACCGATTCAATTAAAACATTGTACTTTTTGCGAAATTTCTTGAGGATAGTATCACTAGAAAAATTCAAAAAATAATTGAAAAAATATTCTATATGCGAGTTCCAGATTTCAATTTCAATATCTATATTGTTGGAAATCCGCGCAGCATTGAGTGAGTTCAGTTGCTGGATGGGTTACCGATTTGGGAGTTATATCCATCTGAAATTTTGATTTTTTTCCTCTATAACTCAAAAAATGTATATTGCACATCCGAATACGAGGGTTAAGTTTGTAAATGGGCATAATCGGCCAAACAGTTTCGGAGTTATAAGCCATCTGAATTATTATTATCTCAAAAAATACATATCCGATCGAATAGAAGCTTGGCAATTAGCATAGAATACTGACGGCAAAATTTCGTGAGAATCTCATCTCTAGAACAAAAAATTTTTTTTTTCAAAAATTGTATCTTCCAGAAACTATCTCTCTCAGATATCGCTGAAATTCTGCACTAACCTAAAAGCCGCATATTTTTCCTTATAATTCCCGGTTGAAAAAGACGGCTTGAAGGTTCATGCAGTATTTCGAGAGGGTACAGTACGCGTAAAGGCTCCTGACCTATTACTTTTCAATAATTGGCGCTCTAGTTCCTCGGAACTGAGTGCTTATCAATTTGCCCAAATCTTTGTAATTTTCGAATTTTTCGATGAAAATGGTCTTAAACGATTTGGTTCGGCTCACTGATCAAGAATCCGTGGTCGAAATCGATTCTGTCCGGCCGGCCGTTAACACGATAACTCTTGAACAGAATGAGCTAGACAGTTGAAATTTTCAGAGTAGGTTTGGGAGATAAATATCTCGGCTAAGTTCGTTATTGGGCAAAATCGGACAGATGGTTTCGGAGTAACAGAAAAAAAAAAATTTTTTTAAGTAACAAATTCCAAATTAAATTTTTTTCAATAAGCAGTTTTACCATAAGAATCCAATGATATCATTTTTAACTCTAACAAGCTAACACTTTCGGAGATATGATTTTTCAAAATTTCAATAATAAATCGTATTTGTACGTTTCAGAGAATTATATAATTATTCTATGTATGAATTGTCATAATGTCAACTTATTTTCCTGAAACATGACAGTTTTCTGGCCTGAAAGTTGACGAAAAGCGAATATAAGGGTAAAAAACAGTCAAATAAACCCCCATGTGGCGATCTTATGTCGAAAAGTGAAAATTAAGAATATTTATCCCAGGTAAGTACCGACGTTTTATTCCAATACCGGAGATAAATAAGATCGTTCGAGGAGCCCGATAGCTGGTCGGTCTGACCCGTCGGGTTTCGGAACGAGAGAAGGCGGGCTCAAATCCCGGAAAGGAAATTACACTTTTTGGCGCTCTAGTTCCTCGGATCTGAGTGCATATGAATTTTTATTTAAGATGCAGTTTCACCATTGAACTCCATCGATATCATTTTCAACTCCAACAAGCTAATACTTTCGGAAATATTATTTTTCTTAATTTCAATAATGAATCGTACGTACTTCTTAGTTTTCACAGAATGCTATAATTATTCTATCTAAACTTTATTATATGATCTGTGTTCATACTCGTATATTTCATCCTGTTCTATAAGAAAGACTCAAACTCATTTCAGCTATTTTAATTTGATTTCTTCCATGGTGCAGTTCTCATTCTCAGATTGCTCATTTAATCTTGATAAATAAACTATTATTTGAATTTAATTTCCTTTATGATGCAGTTCTTTCATAAGAATACATTGATATAATTCCCAACTCTGAGAAACCAATACTTTCGGAGATATAATTTGTCTGTTTGAACTAGAGCGCCAGAAAGCTCCTGTCCACAGGGCTTGAACCCATTTTTTTGGGCGCATGTTCTAGGGGAACATCGTCCTATCATTTCGTCCAAATGTCTGTAATTTTCGAATTTCGAGCTGAAAATTGGCTAATAGACTAATTCGGACTCCCTGATCACGAATCCGGTGTCAGATTTTTGGGTGCCGTCCGGCCGGCAGGCCGGCCGGTTTTCCGGCCGTAGGCACGATAACAGGAGCACCGAAGGTCCTATCGACTTCAAACTTTCAGGGTAGGTTTCTGATCAAAATGCGACGGTTAAGTTCGTTAACGGGCAAAATCGGCCGGACGGTTTAGGAGTTATAGACATTTAAAATTTTGAGGTTATTTCCCTGATATTTCAGGAACTAAAGAAGATGTTGAATCGAAACTTGGTAGTCAGTTCGAGGATATAAACGCGCAACTTTTGGCAAAATTCTGTTATGATCGAAATGTTGGTAATTTTCAAAAAATATTTCTTTTAATTTTTACGAAAAAAAAAATTTTTTTTTTCGTGAACTATTCATCAGATTGCAACAAAAACTTGTACTAACGTCAATTGTAGTATTTTGCAACATTGTGCAAAATTTTGGCTCTATACGATTTCAATTTCTGGAGATATAAGACAAAATGTGTCAAATTTCCTGGGTCTCTCTCAGTATTTTCATCGATTATTATATAATAATCAATAATATTAAGGTATTCAACATGATACTGCTTTTTTTCTTTACTGGTCAGTACGGGCCACAAGGAAGATGAACATGCGCCCAATAGCTCCTGTCCACAGGGCTTGAACCAATTTTTAAATATTGTTGTTAATACAAATTCCTTCATCAAATATTGAATTCTTACATCTATTTCTCATTATATGATAGCTTTGGCTATGAATTTAATCAAGAGCGCCAAAACTGACTGACCTCACGTTAGTACTTTCTCAATTTAAATTTCCATCTATCCTGTGTGAATGCGAATGAGTATCTGGAGACTAAGGAATGAGCAGATGCATATTGAAAGTAGGTGTCACTATGTAGTTTAATCGAAAATGTTCTCATCAGATATAACGAGATCAAAAATAACTAGAGATGAAGCAGAGAGGATGGCATACCGAATTCTAGTTCCGAAAGTTCAAAAATTGAATATCAAGCGAAATATAATTGGATTTCAGGAGCGCATCGCTTGGATCGAATATTATAGCATGATATTGAGTAGTCAATTTACTTAACGTTATCAACTTCTTGAATCATGAAAGGTTACATCAGAACCTGAGCAAAGCACGCATATTTTCCTCAATTACCTCTATTAGTAACATCGATCTCTTGTTGAGTTGTTATGCAGGCATTCGTTGTCTTCATAGATTAACTTGTCCCATCATCTCTGAAATTGTTAGTTCGTTTCAACGGCAGTGCGGGTGAGTTATATTCGAGCATAAGGTTGTTTCACAAGATATTACTCTTTATTTCAACATTGGGGAAGTCGTCAAAATATACGAATTAGTAAAAACATTACTCAATGTATGTTGAATCCTGATTAGTATCAGGAAGTTTTGATTCGAAGGACCAGATTTTTACACCCTGATGGTTTTATCAGGTGGATGAGTAATTTGTTACTTGGAATGAGGTAACAATTCCTCGATGGGAAGTGGTGAATGATTCGAACGCACTTTGAATAAACTATTAACTGTATTTTGTTGTTACCGTTACTTCGATAACAAGCACGAACTATTGTACAATACAATATTGATACAATTTAAAATCTTCCTTCTATATGAAAAATGAAGAAGTGACTACTTAGTTGCTAACGAAGACAAGACAATGTTATTGTTTCGCGACAGATCATGAATAGTAATGAAATTGAACTGTGTAATTGTATATAAAAGCCCAGATAAAAGGAAATATAGGAGGTTCCTTCATCTGGGTAAAAAAGGGGAAATACCTATTAACAATTATTGGGGGTTCGATCTTAAAACCGCCCCAGATATGTTACAACAATACTCTCATTTGTCGATTGCGAAAAGGTAGTAGGAATACATAGTAAATGCACCAATCAGTGAACCTTTAGCGTGTTTAGTCTAGGAATTCGAAATCTCGAAATTTCCCCACTATCGGGACCAAAATTCCCTCGTTTTCTGGATATGATCTATCAGCGAAAGCTGATAAATGACTTTCAGAGACTAGGGGTATTCGAATAGTCTAGACAAAAGGACTAACGGCTCTGGCAATGTGTTTAGAAACTGATACGTTTCTTAGCACTTCAGTTGTTAAATGAATTTTATCAATATTTCACAGGAAATAGGTCATAAATATCTACAAGGGTAGAAAGGTCACAAGATATTTCACTTGCAATTATCTTTTCGTTGAAAATATTAATTTCGAGGGTGATGCCACCCAGGGTAAGCTAAACCAGTGAACCCAAAACATTTAAGTTTTATAAGCGAGCTGCTTTGTTTAGAAATACAAATGACTGCTTCCCAACATGTGAAGTCCTGGGACGCAACAATGTAGATACAGCCACTCAAGAATGCCATATATTGCTACATTTGAACAAAAACTGAAATCTTAGTTCTTCGATGTCTTGTCAATTTCGGTGAGCTTTGTTGAACTTTTTAAGTTTTATGTAGGCATTTGTCGGTAAAATGATTGAACTCTTTCACTTCCAAAAACACTCTGTTTATCCGAGTATTATCGAGAAATAATTGAAAAAGCACTGACGCTTTTTAAATTTTTTAACAATTCTATTTATTACGGACGTCTGGTTTTCATCTCTTAGTTTTTCCATCAGTCTTAATAAATAAAAAAATTAAAGAGCCACTTCTGCTGCGGGAAGCGGACGTGGTACCGAGCGTTAATCAGAGTGCTTAATTATAGCGCCATGGAATTGATATAAGGATGTTGTCATCAGGGTCTACTTGAACGAATACTCGTACCTACAAGACCATCTGCCATATATTTTCCAAATCCTGCAAAATTTCAATGTAATGTAAGGAGAATTTCCGAGAAAGAAAATTTTTCAAATATCTTTTTGTTTTTGGGCGCATGTTCTAGGGGAACATCGTCCTATCATTTCGTCCAAATGTCTGTAATTTTCGAATTTCGAGCTGAAAATTGGCTAATAGACTAATTCGGACTCCCTGATCACGAATCCGGTGTCAGATTTTTGGGTGTAGGCACGATAACAGGAGCACTGAAGGTCCTATCGACTTCAAACTTTCAGGGTAGGTTTCTGATCAAAATGCAACGGTTAAGTTCGTTAACGGGCAAAATCGGCCGGACGGTTTAGAAGTTATAGACATTTCAAATTTTGAGGTTATTTCCCTGATATTTCAGGAACTAAAGAAGATGTTGAATCGAAACTTGGTAGTCAGTTCGAGGATATAAACGCGCAACTTTTGGCAAAATTCTGTTATGATCGAAATGTTGGTAACTTTTAAAAAAATATTTCTTTTAATTTTTTCGAAAAAAAAATTTTTTTTTCGTGAACTATTCATCAGATTGCAACAAAAACTTGTACTAACGTCAATTGTAGTATTTTGCAACATTGTGCAAAATTTTGGCTCTATACGATTTCAATTTCTGGAGATATAAGACAAAATGTGTCAAATTTCCTGGGTCTCTCTCAGTATTTTCATCGATTATTCTATGAACTCTTTGAATTCCACCGAAAACAAATTCAAAGACATAAACATAAAGAATCAAGTCATAGTTTAGACGTCGAAAGAAGGACGATGTTGATCGACTTGAAAAGGTACCTATTTCAAGAAATGCAATAATGAAATGCTTAATTTATGGATATAATATTATCTAAGTATTGTTGGGATCGGGCAGTTGGAAAATTTTTTAATAAAAAAATTTGTACCGACGTTAAATCAAGCATTCTACACGAGTGTGCAAAATTTCAGTTCGATACGATCTCAATTCCAGAAGATATTGCTTAAAATTCACATTCCAGCGTGTTTTGACGTTCTATGGTCACAGAAAATCGTCACAAAAATCTATTTACCTCATTTGACGGCTGTTTGTCAAATCAATTAATTCCAATAATTGATGTCAGATTTCCTACATACCAAGTTCAAACACATTTTATTATATGGAAAACACTTATTATGATCACGTTCTACAGGAATTGATACTAAATAGAAGCTAGATGAAGATTATTGTAATGGAAAATTTGTGTTCCAGAATAATATTAAGGTATTCAACATGATACTGCTTTTTGGGCGCATGTTCTAGGGGAACATCGTCCTATCATTTCGTCCAAATGTCTGTAATTTTCGAATTTCGAGCTGAAAATTGGCTAATAGACTAATTCGGACTCCCTGATCACGAATCCGGTGTCAGATTTTAGGGTGCCGTCCGGCCGGCCTTCCGGCCGTAGGCACGATAACAGGAGCACGGAAGGTCCTATCGACTTCAAACTTTCAGGGTAGGTTTCTGATCAAAATGCGACGGTTAAGTTCGTTAACGGGCAAAATCGGCCGGACGGTTTAGAAGTTATAGACATTTCAAATTTTGAGGTTATTTCCCTGATATTTCAGGAACTAAAGAAGATGTTGAATCGAAACTTGGTAGTCAGTTCGAGGATATAAACGCGCAACTTTTGGCAAAATTCTGTTATGATCGAAATGTTGGTAATTTTTAAAAAAATATTTCTTTTAATTTTTTCGAAAAAAAAATTTTTTTTTCGTGAACTATTCATCAGATTGCAACAAAAACTTGTACTAACGTCAATTGTAGTATTTTGCAACATTGTGCAAAATTTTGGCTCTATACGATTTCAATTTCTGGAGATATAAGACAAAATGTGTCAAATTTCCTGGGTCTCTCTCAGTATTTTCATCGATTATTCTATGAACTCTTTGAATTCCACCGAAAACAAATTCAAAGACATAAACATAAAGAATCAAGTCATAGTTTAGACGTCGAAAGAAGGACGATGTTGATCGACTTGAAAAGGTACCTATTTCAAGAAATGCAATAATGAAATGCTTAATTTATGGATATAATATTATCTAAGTATTGTTGGGATCGGGCAGTTGGAAAATTTTTTAATAAAAAAATTTGTACCGACGTTAAATCAAGCATTCTACACGAGTGTGCAAAATTTCAGTTCGATACGATCTCAATTCCAGAAGATATTGCTTAAAATTCACATTCCAGCGTGTTTTGACGTTCTATGGTCACAGAAAATCGTCACAAAAATCTATTTACCTCATTTGACGGCTGTTTGTCAAATCAATTAATTCCAATAATTGATGTCAGATTTCCTACATACCAAGTTCAAACACATTTTATTATATGGAAAACACTTATTATGATCACGTTCAACAGGAATTGATACTAAATAGAAGCTAGATGAAGATTATTGTAATGGAAAATTTGTGTTCCAGAATAATATTAAGGTATTCAACATGATACTGCTTTTTTTCTTTACTGGTCAGTACGGGCCACAAGGAAGATGAACATGCGCCCAATAGCTCCTGTCCACAGGGCTTGAACCAATTTTTTGAAATGGTCTTAAACGATTGGGTTCGACTCCCTGATGAAGATTTCGAGGTCAAATTTGATTCTGTCCGGCCGGCCGTTGCCGTGATAACTTGAGAAAGAGATAGCGACTTGAAATTTTCAGGGTAGGTGGCACATCCCAATAAGACGGACAAGTTCGATAATTGGCATAATCGAGCCAATGGTTTCCGATAATAATTCTGGTTTCAACCAATTAAAATTCGGTCCAATTGAAACTTGGCGGGTAGTTGTAGAATACAAACCCAAGGACGTTTGTGAAATTTTGTGTGAATCGTATCACTAGAGAATTTTTAAAAAATCATTAAAAAATATTATTTGCCACGATAACCTGAGAACGGAAAAAGATAGCGACTTGAAATTTTCAGGTTAGGATGTTCCTCTGAATGCGACATTTGAGTTTGTTTCCACGCTTTCACGTTCCATCCGAAAACAAACAACAAACCCCAAATTATTTTTAAAAAGGTTAATTTAAAACGGGCTTTCAAAACTCCGGATATGTTAAAATCGGGTATATATATGAAATTGAATGTTTGGATTGCAACAAGTGCTGCGTCGGGCAAACAACGAGAAACATTCTCACATGCTATAAAGAGTATACGGGACACATTCGGAATAACAACATCGATGAATCTGCTGTTGCAAATCGCGTTTTATCTACTGGCCACCCAATTTCAGAAAATTCCGTCAAATTGTTGAGAAATTCCAACAAAGTGTACTCAGGAACACTTGAAGGGATCGATGTATAAGAGAAAGGATATTTACTCAATAATGATCTAACCCCTATTAAAAAACAACATATTTTTAAAAATCATTGAAAAAAATGTATATATATCAGAAACTATTCGTCCGACATCGCTGAGCGAGAGCCTTCAGAACCTAATTCTACTGCCAAATTTCAAGTTTGAACACGATCGGATCTATATTATTGGAGATCCGAGCAGCATTGTGTGAGTTCAGTAGCTGGACGGGTGACCGTTACTTCTATAACTGTCGAACGAAAGGAGATAGGGACTTGCAATTTTCATGGTAGGTTGCGCATCTGAATGGGAGAGTTAAGTTCGTTTTTGGGCATAATCGTCCCCACGATTTCGGAGTTATACCCACCTGGAATATCATTTCCTCGATAACTCAAATAATATGGACTCGATCGAATTGAAGCTTGGTAACTAGTTGTAAAATATTGACATAAAGACGTATGTAAAATTTTGTGAGAACTGTACCCCTAGAAAATTAAAAAAAAAATACGAAAAAAGAATTAGCTCTCAATCGAATTGACCATGATAAATTCGATAAAGAGAAGAGAATGGCCAAAAGAACCTGAGCCCAAAATCTGCGGACTCCACGTCAGTGCTTGAACCATTTTTTTAATTTTCTGGTTCTACGATCCTCAAGAAATCTTCGTGTCGGTATTTTTCAACTAACTACCGCGCTTTAATTGGATCAGATCATTATTTTTCGAGTTATTGGGAAAACTAAATTTCAGAAGGTTTATAACTCAGCGCGTTTTTTACATTAAAAAATATTCGGTCAAACCAACGCATTTCAACTTTGTCAATGAATGATATTTATTCAATTTTGATATTCCATTGAAGTTGTGGATAAAATCTAGTGCAAGGTTCTTATAGGTCGAGAATCGGTGTTTTTCTGTTATGATATTTTCTAGCCCTTATCTTCCTAGTTCCGATGAAAACAAATAACAAACTCCACACATTTTATAAATTTTGTAACTGTTACACCGAATGAGTGGCGATATTATATCATCATTTCTCTTGTTTCTATTCCTGTTATCAGTGGCCAGAACAGGCGCGTACATTAATTTCGAAGTGACCTCGATCTATGCGCGATTGAAATAAGTAAATTTCGGTAAATTTTCTTAATTGGATCTGGCTCATCCATGAACATTCTATATTTTTATGAATAAACAAGACATATAGAGCCATACCTCCCCTGGCTCTCCATAGAGGGCGTACTCGACTTCCTTTCCCCCAATGATCCGTTCCGTTATCATTCATAGGCCCAGGAAGCTTCACAGCCTTATCTAGAGATCTGCATTTCTTAGTCATAATAAACTCAGAATAAAGTTGAAATGATTCTTATTCAACTCATTGTACACCAAGAACCAAGAGAAGGTGTGAAGTCTACTCTTGCCATAAGTACTTAAAACAAATGAAATTCTCGAAATAAATATATATTCTCAAACATAACATTTATTAAACTTAAGTAGGCTAATGAAAATTGCGATAAGATCATTCAAATTCAAAAATTTAAAATTTTTCGATTCTTATTCATTTTTCCAAAAAAAAAATTGTATTCATCAAAAGCTACTGAAGTGTCTTGTAGGGAATGTTTAGCAGTTGTCTAAAACCTACGTGGATTTCCTGTAATATCATTATTTCCCGATTGAATGGTTCCTTTCTAGGTTTTCTCTCCCAAACTCATACAAAATAAAAAAATTATTATTTTGTTAATTGCTTCTGCAGATATGAAAACTGGAGACTGAGCTATCTGCTTTTTTGCCGTATGATCATTTTCTTCCGAGTGAAAGCCAGAGGAAAATTAAAATGATTTCAAGGTATAACCGTATATCCTTAACTTTCTTGGAGCAGTCTATTTATTGTAATATACATATTATACATTGTATTCAAATATAAATTACAAATCTAATTGATGATATTTGAGTAGTGAACTATACTTGTCGAATGAAGATAAATTTCTGCTGATTGTCCAAATATTAGTTTAATAGGTGGATAAGAAATAATTCGGACACATAAAATTGAATTACGAGTCGTTTTATACCAATTCGCTCCTATCGCAAGCTTGAAATAAATTTGTTCCAAAAAAAATTGTCAAATGACGAATGCGTTTTAATGCATTATTTCAATGTGGCAGGTTGTCATAACCTTATATACAGGGTGAGTCTTTGACCACTGCATTAATTTTAATCAAAGATTCCTCTCATCAAATGAAACACTTTTTTCATTTACCATTTTTCCAGATTCGGCTCAGGTAAAGAGTTACAAGCGTTTAAAGATTTCACAATGTGCTAATACACTCCCGCATATAAATTATCTATGACATTGTTGGCGGACGAGAATAAGGCATGGTAACGTGGTTTACAGCTTGATTCGGGATTCCAACGCTCAGGGACGGATCCATAAAAGTAGTGAAATTTCTGGAGTTTTCCATTTTAAAACATTCAATGAAGAATATCTCGAAAACGGTGCGTTTAAAGAGAAATGATGAAGAATAATATAATGTTCTAAAACCATGGAATATTCTTGAACTGATTCAAGAAAAACTTTATATGCTTTCTTTATGCTAATTTCGTTTAGTTTTATGAATCCACGAGTCCATAACTAGAAAACCAGTAGAAGTAGAAAATAACTAATATTTGGAAAATATGTACCATAGTTATAGGAAACTTTACGCCAACATTCATCTTATTCGAAAAAAGGATGTCAAAGCTACAAAATAAAAACTGATTTTTTTTCCAAATTTCAACAGTCTATATATTTTTACCTGAGCTGAATTTGGAAAAATGTTAAATGAAAAAAGTGTTTCATTTGATTAGAGGAATATTTGGTTAAAATTAATGCAGTGGTTAAAGACTCACCCTGTATACATTACAATCCGATTGATACAGTGCCATGTTCTTGTCATTCCCATTCAATTAAATATTTGTAGATAATTCACACATATTACTGATCTAAATTGAGTGAATCACAAAAGGTTCTTATTTCCAGGAGCAATTGATGAGGATTATAATGCACCAGGAGCCCCTTGGGGTGGCTTCGGACGTAATACTTCCGCATCAGCTCACGAGATGGAGCCACACTCAACTTACGCACTTCCCAACAGACTACAGTTCATCCGGTGAACAACCAGCACACAACAATCCTCCCTTCTTGTTTGATTCCCAGATAAATCAAAAAATCATCCTATGGTGAGTGATGAATGTGTCAATACATCGGGTGTTTCGATGTTTTTCAAAATTATTTTTTTAATGTGTATTTAAAATACTAAATGCAAAATATGTATCTCCGAAATACATTATTAAAATAAAAAGCTTCTATAATTTTCAATTTTCTTTATTTTATGAGTAAGCTTAGAGAATTGACCCCAATATAATAAAAATTTCAACTTTTTTTTATTTCTTGTTATTTTCGTAAAATACAAGTCATTAATTTGATGTACGTTTAATGTACTTTAGGATGTAGGACATTAAGCGTATGCCTCAATTCCATGTTGCCGTTTGATCATGTTCCAGGCAAATGCAATGCAATACAGTGCAAATGCAATTTCATCTCCAACAATATCAGAGTTACTACTGTACAGCTATAACTGTTACATTGATACGCGAATTATAGTTTGTAGTCATATTTGCATCATTAAGAAATTTTATTTTTATTTTTTGTTTGTTTTAGGAATGGAGACATTTCTGCATTACAGGTAGATGCGGTAGTAAACTCGACGAATGAGTCTATGACAGAAAGTAACCCCATAAGTGACAGAATATTCCAGAGAGCTGGATCCGATCTAAAAGAAGAAATTAATTTGGATGTACCTGGTAAGCTGATCCATAACAATTTAAAACTTAGGTATGACATGTAGACACGGGTGTTGGCTCACTTTTGGTCATTTTCATTCAAAGATATCTCATATTATACATATATTAATGAAAATAATAAAGTTCATGTTCACTATACAAATTTCAGCATATTAAGAAAATAAACATATGTCGCAGACGTAGCTATTTGTATATTACCTTGCGCGTTCAATTTATTTATACAATATTTATAGGCCATCCTTTATATATTTCCCAAAACTACCAAAAAAAGTATGTACCTTCTAGGATTAAAAATCACTCAAAATTTTCCATCTCTATCTCTTCATCACATTCCTAGATTGAAACTATTCATTGTTAACAGGGTCATGTATATTATTATTATTATTATTATTATAATGATCCTCCTGGGTCTTCCACAAGGAGACCCCTCATAATATCCTTTGTATATGCGTTTTGGAGCCACTTCTTCGCTTGTAAAAACACTTTTTTCACAATTGGGGATATGTTGTTTAATATCGTATCAGTGTTGGATTTAGGTGAAGTCAGTCTGAGCTTTTACTATCAGAGTCCAACAGTCAGATGTGTCAAGTATTGATGCGTCATCTGGAAAACTCTTTTGCCCATTGTGTCTTGCTGAAGAAGGATATTCATGTAGATTTCAGATGATATATAGAATCGAACACAAACTTTACCCTGTACTCGTTGTTCCGTCTATCACTACAAACTCTGTTCGAATAGAGCGCTCTGATCCCACAATCTTCCAATATATGCAACAATATTCTGTGACAAACGATGTCAAATGACTTAGTGAGATTAAACAAAGAGACACAGTGCCATTCTATATGCCAGTAGATAGGCAACACGGTTCCCCGGAACTTAATTTTTCCTTTCAGTTTAGCCCTACATGTCTATCCTCTGCACATATAGGCTATATACAGATTAACTAATTAGGAAACAATAAATGTAAAAGATGATTATTTCATTTAATTGCTGCAAATTACTTCTAAATTTCTCCCTGAACACTACAAACAACGAATCCTTTGCACCATGTTTGAATGAACTTCGTCTTCAAATCACTCGAAGAATCTCGGAAGGTTTAAGAACATTTTGGGCCAAAAATTAGAAAATTACAGACCGTTGAGCAGAATGACAGGGAAAGAAGGGCGCCAAAAAGGACTCAACCTGTATATAAAGTAGCGGATATCAAAAAGATCCTCCTGTAGACCATTTTTTCCTAAATATACTATTATGAGTATTTATCTTATCGTAAATTCTTATCATACAATAAAACTTCTCAAAGAGCTCGTCATTGCAGTCATATCGCGATCGATTATTAAAAGTTGACAATTTTTTATCGTTTCAGAATGTAGGACAGGCGAAGCAATAGTGACTCAAGGACACGCACTGCCAGCCAGGTACATTATTCATACCGTTGGGCCCAAGTACAACATTAAATATCAATCAGCGTCAGAAAACACGTTACATTACTGTTACAGGTAGGTCAACGCGTTAGTTACGGGGTTATCCAGGGTGTCTACATAAATCGACTAAAGCATCCATGTACGTCATGTGTTTCAGGGGTTAACATACGATTGAGCTGTCTAATTAGCAATTTTATTGAAGTACATTGAAATTATAAGGGGTAAGATTTTAAGTTGTACATTAATTTCCTCTCAGGTGTAAAGAAACAGGCCTTCAAAGATTTCTCAATGTAGGTCTTGTATATATATATATTTTGTATATTGTTGTAGGGGGTGACGTTGCACTGCGATCTTAAGGTCTATTGTGCCCCCCCATCAGAGCTGTCGATGTCATTACCATCTACAGCTCGGCTGCCAGTTCCAGAGTTCTGAATTCTGATGATCTCCACTATCTGGGATGGCTTCAAGGAGGTTACGTCTTCGCTCCTGCAGATTTCTTGCCCAAAGCATTCCTTGCGTTGGTTTGAGATAGTGAGGCATTCCGTAATCAGGTGATCAGGAGTTTCATCCTTCTCCCAACAGAATCTGCACTCGTCAGTTTCTGATATCCCTAATCTCATCATATGCTTCTTAAGGCCGCAGTGCCCTGTGAGGAAACCAGTGAGGAGGTGCAGCGTGTTCTTACTGAAGTCCAAGTATTTCTTGGATCTGACAGTATCAAAGTTCCGGAGGAATTTCTTGGAGTGATACATTCCGTGGCTAGATCTCCAGATAATACCTCTTTCAGTTTCTTCTTTCATCTGAAATTCACTTTTGTAGGTGTATCTACCAACCCCACAGTATGGTTCCGGGCCAATAAAGGGGGTTTGTGCTCCCTTCTTGGCAAGTGTGTTGGCCTGCTCATTTCCTATGATTCCCGCGTGACCAGGAACCCAGACCAAGGAGACCCTGTTGTTCTTGCCTACTTCATTGAGTTTTCTTCGGCACTCCCATATTAGCTTGGACTCGATAATATGGAAGCTCAGAGCTCTAATAGCTGCTTGACTGTCAGAATGGATTGCTATATCACATCTCTGATAGTTTCTCTCTAGGTTCATTTCCACGCACATTTTTATTGCAAGTACTTCTGCCTGAAAGATGCTCGGATAGGTGCCTAGCGATAGTGAGGTTATCTCAGTTATTGTAGAATAACTGAAAAGCTGTATCATCTGATGATGCATTTCAATTGAAATGAAAAAACTTTGAATGAATTCTTATGATTTGGTTCTTAATGCAGCTTTTTCAACAAAAATATTCCATTATTGAAACTAACTATAAACACTTGCTTTTCATTGATTTTTTCCACTATAAGATTATACACAAGTTCTTGATCGCCTATTCTCATAATGGAATTCCTTAAATATCCTAATTCTCAGCAATTTCATAAATATCGTACAATCGCTACTCTCTAGGTTCATTTCCACGCATCTTTCTATTGCAAGTACTTCTGCCTGAAAGATGCTCGGATAGGTGCCTAGCGATAGTGAGGTTATCTTTATTGTAGAATAACTGAAAAGCTGTATCATCTGATGATGCATTTCAATTGAAATGAAAAAACTTAATGAATTCTTATGATTTGGTTCTTAATGCAGCTTTTTCAACAAAAATATTCCATTATTGAAACTAACTATAAACACTTGCTTTTCATTAATTTTTTCTACTATAAGATTATACACAAGTTCTTAATCGCCTATTCCCATAATGAAATTCCTTAAATATCCTAATTCTCAGCAATTTCATCAATGTCGTACAATCGCTCCAACCACATTAAATCTCGAATCCCTATAGATTTTCATCCCTATGAATGTTTCCAGATGTATTCCATTGGTGTAGAGCCGAAGAAATTACCGTGTTGTGAGCACTCGCTCCTTCGTGTTTGAATAGGAGCCCATTCTGCAACTTGTTTTAGAATATACTATTATACCACATATAACATCGTTTTCCATCATTGGCAGCATTCTGTATTCTGTTTACCTGAAATAGATGCATAGATCTGTATTCTGACACATGTCATCTGCCGAAAATTCGTATTAAAATTGTGCCGAAACTAAAATGAGCCAAAATTCTAAGTGTATCGTATAATGACTCCATTATATCCTTGGCCATCAAGATTCTTAAACATAGGAAGAAAAAATTACGAATCGTACTCTGAGCTGAAGAAGAATATCAGAGCGAGGAAGAAGTCCAGGAAGAAAATGAAGAAAGTGGGTAGACGATTATCTAGTAGAACGATAAGAATGATTAGTCAGAAAATGAGCCTTGTTAACAGTGACATTCTTATATCAAAGAAGTTCAAGAAGAGCACACAATCTTTGGACATGTTCACACCTATCATGAATTCTTTCAATTCAGTTTCACATCGGATTGTTTCGAGATATTCCAAACCTAAGGTTATAGATCTTGGAAGATGCCCTAAGAAGAACCGAAGGTTCGGCAGTCATATCAATTGTGATCAATTGCCTAAGGATGAAATGAACCATTACGTCACTCCGGACATTAAAAAGAATCTAAAAATGGCTAAGATATTAGCTCCGAGGAATTATTCAAGGAAAACAAACCAGGGCAACGCCTCAAGGGAATCAAGAAGACCATCTTCCGCGCCTACAAAGATTAGGCATAACAAGACATTTTCTGCAGACATGAATTCAAGACATCCACGAGTTAACAGAAGAGCTTCTTCGGAAATTAAGTCTTTAGAATGTTCCGACAAACTATATGATATGAATCTGGAATTGCCCAATACACCTACGGCTCAAAAACTACGAAGAAGCACCCAAAGAACTATCAGAAAGCAGATCAACTCGGAAATATGCGTGGAAGGTCTTCCAGACATTTTTTCATTAAAATGTTACTCGAATAAATTACAAGATATAAATCCTCAACTTTTTGGTAGCCTCACTTCCACAACTTCTTGTTATCCTCCAGATTTGAAAGAGAAACCAATGAATATTCCAGTCAATAAGGAGAGGCGAAAAAAACATTGTGGAAACATCACCAAAGGAAAGAATGCAAGAGTAAAGAAAGTTCCAGAAGATAACCGAGAGTGTTCAGGTGCTAAAACACCTGAACAGTTGGTGACCCGTTTGAGGAGAAATAACAGGAAATCAACAGTGTCTAATCTCCTGAAAAGCAGCTCTTCCTATCGTAAGAACAGAAATTTATACTGCGAGACTAACGTCATACTTGAGGAGAATCCTGATGCAGATAATATGGAGGGTATGCAAGATGCTACTAATATAGATTTGGCTAAACAAAAAAACGAAGAGGTGAAGCAGACATTTCTGGGTTCTTTGATAATGAAAAAAAAGAGATCCAAACATGGCATGAGAACAAACCCAGTTTCTTCGAATAAGGATGAGATTGTAAGTCAAAGTATGGAAGAGAATTATATTTCAAAAAGAAAAAAATTATTATCACTACATACCTCAGAAAATTCCAGCACCGGAAGAAAAATCCAGACAAAAATCACACATTATGTGAATAAAGGGTCAGAACACATTTACAAACCAACGAATTCAATTAAGGCTGCAAAGAAGAAGAGGAAGGATCCTCCAGATGAACCAGACAAAGACATCGACTTCAAAGATGAACTACTACAGTTATATGACAGAACTGATTTAAATAATGAATCTTATTGTAAAGAATTGCACAACTCTCTGCCGAGAAGTTTCTTCACTTTATCGTTAGATGAATCTCGAAATAACTCCTCTGCATACGAGACCTGTAGAACTCATTTATCAGGAGACGTGGAATGTATATCAAATGGAAGGCGACCTCCACCTCCATCCCCAAACAACGACGAAATTGACAGCAAGAGCGCCGTCTCTAGTGTAAATATCGAAGAGAAGACTCCTTCATTCCATGAGAAGGAAGAGAATGTTCTTCCTGTTGATGATATAGGATCCCACAATTCTAGTATGTCGAAGGTGCTAGCAATTGATATCCCAGGGGATTTTCCATCTACCGCAACTCTTGCGAGAATTTCTGGAATTATGTCCACTGAGGACAGGTCAGATGTCTTTCAAACCAGCAAATTATCATCGAATGGGGACGATGGCATCGAAATAAAAGATGGTGTTGGGTTTGAAATTAATGAGTCAAATTTCACTGTAGGGAAACACAATATTTTAACCTTGCGCCATAAGATAGATAAGATTCCTTCCATTTCTGATACCTACATGCATGAATATTATCCTTATACTGGGGATATTGCTGAGGAAAGTACAAAAAATTGTTGTTTAAAAAAAAAGAACTTGTACCCAAGTACTGATGAAGATACGCATGATGCTCCAGAAGGGACAGAATTGTCCAGTAGACGCAACCAATTGAGAGTCCCCAAGTGTGGATGGAGAGACCTTCCAACTCTGCCACGACTCAGGAACCCAGAACTCCGTAGCTCTGGCAGATCGAAGAGGCAGAAATCGAGCAGAAAACGACCGAACAATATTTCTCCAGCTTCCAAGAACGACAATTCTATCAGCTCAAACGTAGAACATGTCAATAGAAAACGGAGCAATATTCCTGTCATTAGACAAAACACGTCTTCGAATTCTTCTCAGAAAATGCATAAAGTTAGATCTTCTTGTTCTTCCGGAATTTCAAGTTGCCCAACAGAATTCGTAGACAACAGTAAAATTGAATTTGAAATTATCGTTGGATGTAACAATGGTGTGAGTTGTAGTTCAGCAGATGCTATTTCTTTGAATGATATTTTGAAAGATTTTTCTTAGTTGGATCGTGATGATGCTTTTGACGGAGCCGTTGGCGAAATTACCGATTCTGATGAAACTTTGTGTCTGTTTAAGTGAGTCCCTGGATGAATAATATTCACAGTGGAAGCCGGTGGTGCTGGAATCGGGTTATGTGTTTTTTTTTCGAGGAAAATTTTGTTTTCTATTATTTCAAGATTTACGCATATTAGAACTAATCAATTGTTCTCAGAATAAAATCAATACGACGTTGCCACGTATCTTGAAAATTCGGAAATTCCAAGAAATTTAAAATTTTATTTTGTGGATACTTAGTCTGAGCTATACAGGGTCCGAGGCCGCCAAACCGACACTGATAGGGTACCATTAGGCAGTCACACTTCCTGTTGTTAAACGGTCCTCCGGATCTTCTGATGAAAGTTAGGGATGGTTTCAGCCAGGGGTGAGTTTCCTTATTTTGCCTATATTTTAGAGACCAGTTGAGATAGAGCAATTAAATTTGACCTTTTGAATAAGCAGCTCAAGTACTTTGAAATCCTGTTTTTGTTATCCCCCACTAAAACAAATGGTGGGTGGGGGGGGTTACTTTTGAGAATACATGATATCTTTCCCGGTAACGTACTAATAATAAATTAGAGGCCAAAACTGTGATCTTTCACCTTTCATTTGGTGTATCGTTGACACTTTGGGCTCAAGCGGTTTCGAAGATGTTATCAAAAGAACGTCACGAACACAACATTTTTGATAACGGGGCAGAGCACTACATACAGATCGGCGTTTTCCTGCTTACCATTACGAAATTGAAATTTTTCTCTTGCGAGTGTCGTTGGGGACCATAGTCTCCATATTTGTAAGATATTAAGAAGTATACATGGTGTTCCAAAAATGGCTAAACATTTTTTTAGAATTAAAAAATGACATAGTATACAGGGTATCTCATTGAAAATTCGGAAGTTGAGAGATAACCAGCCCTTTCTGGAACACCATATATACTTCTTAATATCTTGAAAATATGGAGACTATGGTCCTTAACGACACTGGCAAGAGAAAAAAATTCAATATGGTAATGGAAAGCTGGAAAACGCCGATCTGTATGTAGTGCTCTACCTCGTTATCGAAAATGTTGTGTATTCGTGACATTCTTTTGATAACATCTTTGTAACCGCTTGAGCCCCAAGTGTCACCGATACACCAAATGAAAGGTAAAAGATCGCAGTTTTGGAATATGATTTATTATTAGTACGTTACCCTGGAAAAAATCATTCATTTTAAAAGAACCCCCATTTCCTACCATTTGTTTTCGTGGGGGTTACAAATACTTATTTCAACAGGTTTTCAAAATATTGGAGCTGCTTACTCAAACTGTTAAATTTCATTGCTCTATCTCAACTGGTCTCTAAAATACACTGCTCAACAATTGATAGGGATCACTTACTTTTTCTAAATTTATTTCTGAATTATTCGCTCCAAGATTATAAATTTAGTCAGATATCAGAGTATTTTCAGTTGATAATATGGTTCACTTGAGAAAAGAATGAAAAAATGGAAATTTGGAGAGAAAAAAAGACTTTATTAGGAACACTCAAAATTCTGTGTTTGAATAACATAAAAATTTTATGATGACACCACAAGAAGGCTGAAGTTTCGGTTAAGCTAGTACCTAGTTGGCCCCCCACGAGCTCGTCTCAAGCATTCTACCCTACGAGGCATACTTTCAATCAAACGATTTATAAAATTTTGGGGCAAATTCGTCCAAATATCCCGTAAAGCGTTAGAAAGGTCCTCCAGGTTATTGATCGGTTGTTCTAAGGTTGACAATTGTCTAGACATCTCAGACCAGACATGTTCGATGCAATTCATGTCTGGAGAGTGAGCTGGCCAGTCCATCCTATCAATAGCATGAGTTTCTAGCGCTTCATTAACCAGACGACTACGGTGTGGACGGGCATTATCGTCAATTAAAATGAAATTCTCGCCCAAGGCAGCCGCAAACGGAACAATTATGGGTTCAATAATCATATCGTGATATCTCTGGCTGGTCATTGTGGTGTTCTGCAGAACAACCAACTCTGTGCGTTGGTTCAAACAAATGCCTCCCCATACACATATAGACCCTCCGCCAAAAGCTGTTGTGAGTACCATAAACTGTTCTGCATACCTTCGACCTCTTTCCCTCCAAGCAAGAATACGTCCATCGGAGTTGACCAAACGAAATCTAGACTCATCCGTAAATAAACATCGGCTCCAATCTTCAACTGTCCAATTGCGGTGCTCCTCAGCCCATTGCCGTCGATGAACCCGGTGTTCCCTATTCAAACGGGGATGTTGTACCCTCCTACGTGCTCTCAAACCACGAACATGTAGTCGTCGTCTTACAGTCTGGTTCGAAATTAGAACTCCTGTTGCAACTCTCAGTGATCTATTGAGCCGCGACGCCGGGTAAGTGGGATTTCTCCTAGCATTGAGGACCAAAAGACTTTTTTGGGCAGCTGTTGTACTGCGCTGCCGACCTCCCCCATGAACATAAGCTACTGAGTCGTTTTGGATGAACCTATTCCAAGCCCGACTCACGACACTTTGCGAAACATTCAACCGCCGGGACACTTCTCGCTGGGACAAACCTTCCTGTATCCACCGTATGATTTGGTCCAGTTGCACAGGAGCCAAACGTCTTCTCGGCATGACTGATAAGCTAATATTGTTCTCATTTCTTCAATTATTGTCACCTTATGTGTTTGAACGAGAGAAAAAAACAGATTTAATAACAAATACCACATTGCTTTTCACTCCACATGTAACAGCCTACAGATAATAATCGATTTTGTGAACAAGAGCCGATGAAGTGAGGAAAAATTTGATATAATCAACTCAAAACATCTTAATTTTTCCTTAGAGAACATATAATATACAGATATTCACGAGATGACTTGAAAAAAATACAAATGAAGAGAAGTTCATAAGTGATCCCTAGCAATTGTTGATCAGTGTATTTGCAGAATAAGGAAACTCGCTCCTGGCTTAAACCATCCCTAACTTCCATCAGAAGACCTGGGGGACAGTTTAACAATAGGAAGTGTGACACCCTAATGGTACCCCATCACCTCCTTGCCCTTGTCGGTGTGGCGGCCTCGGACCATGTATATATAACATCTAGTTCATCGTCTTCTATTCATTTTCAGTCCTCGAAGAAAGAAACGGACGGTCGAAACTCTGAAAACATGGTGGAACATATAGCAAAAAGTGATTTCATCGGAATAACAGATCCAGAAATGTGTTCCTCGAGGCTAGAGCTACGTAATCTGAACCCTAAACTTTGTCCGTCCATGGTTTTCCTGAAATATCCTTCTGAATCATACTGTCTATCGAGGGATAGCTTTCCAGACAGTTTAGACGAAGCGATATGCGACGATGGTGAAAATGAAAATAACACTCCTAGTTCAAGCAGAAGGTCCCAGCTTGATTAATATTTTTTTTTTATTGAAGAAACTTTGTCCCGGTCGAAACTTCAACATTGTAGTCTCTGTATTTTCAATAAAGTTGCTGAGTATCAGATTCTGGAAATGTCATTAGTGGATGTTTATAACGGAGTTGAAGATGCTATTTTTTCAAAGGATTATATTCACAATATTTCAATTAGGCTCATAATTTTGCAGGAATGTGCTGCAAAGGACGAAAGAGCTTGGTCTCCATTCATTAGCTCTTTGTGTAATCAACTCAGTGAGGAGGAATTATCCACCCAGCGAAGGAGCTCATATAGCTTTACGTAAGTTAAATATATTTTTTCAATTCATGCTTGTTAACATCTAGGATCTCAATTACTTGGATAGTAAAATGTTAAACACAAACACTTCTCGTATTTTCCTCCCGACGGAGTATTGAACTCGTCAAAACAAACAACAATTTCAAATTACTATTTTCTAAATACTCAGAACTAAGAAATTATCCTTCCCATTGTTACAGGCAGTGGGAATTGGTTCTGTCCTACCTGATAATATATTCAATGTTTATTTGCTTGTGATTAGAGCTTTGAACGTCTCATATATACGATACCCGCACCGTAATCAAACAATATGCCCACAAGTTCACTCAATTTGAAGATCATCTTGAAAAAAATTGCGTGTTCACATAATAATTCGCATCTTTTTGCGCGGATTTTCTAGGGAACAGCGTTCAATCATTTGGCCCAAATGTCTGTGATTTGTATTTTTTGGCGCTCTAGTTCCCCGGAACTGAGTGCTTTTATCAATTTGCCCAAATGTCTGTAATTTTCGAATTTTTCGATGAAAATGGTCTTAAACGATTTGGTTCGACTCACTGATCAAGAATCCGTGGTCGAAATTCATTCTGTCCGGCCGGTCCGGCCGTAGGCACGATAACTCTCGAACGGAATGAGCTAGACGGTTGAAATTTTCAGAGTAGGTTTGGGAGATGAATATCTCGGCTAAGTTCGTTATTGGGCAAAATCGGACAGATGGTTTCGGCGTAACAAACAAAATTTTTTTTTTTACAAAACAAATTCCAAATTAATTTTTTTTTAATAAGCAGTTTTACCATAAGAATCCAATGATATCATTTTTAACTCTAACAAGCTAATACTTTCGGAGATATGATTTTTCAAAATTTCAATAAGAATTCGTATTTCAACGTTGTCACAGAATGATATAATTATTCTATGTATGAATTGTCATAATGTCAACTTATTTTCCTGATACATGACATTATCTAATCAATCGAAGAATTGTGAGCGAAGTGAGAAAAATCTCAGTTGTTTGCTCCGAAATTAGTTGTTCTCAGACTTACATTTCGGAACGGAACATGAAGTAAGAGATCTGAGAGTAGTGAGACTGCTTTTCATGCATAGACATAGAATGCCCAGATCTCTCAATTTATGACGGGACTGACGGAAGGGAATATTATAACTTCAAAAATATTGGGGTTGAAATACTCGTATTTTAGCGATGCAACGGGGACCTCACCCAAATATGTTTGAAAATATTACGTAAATATTGAACGCATAATTCTGTAGTTCGAGAGAGGAGAAAATTTGGTGAACGTAGATCAGGAAATTTTTGATCGATTACAAGGTAATTTTTCATTATTACTTCTCTTCTGTCATACATGTTTTATGGAATATCTACTATTTGTAGGTACTTTAAACCTGTTTTGGGCAATTGTCATACGAAACTTGTTTTTTTGGCGCTCTAGTTCCTCGGAACTCGGAACAGAGTGCTTATCAATTTGCCCAAGTGTCTGTAATTATGGAATTTTTGGCTGAAAATGGTTTCAAACGATTTGGTTCGACTCACTGATCAAGAATCCGAGATCGAAATTGATTCTGTCCGGCCGTAGGCACGATAACTCTCGAACGAAAGGAGTTAGCGGATTGAAATTTGCAAGGTGGGTTTGGAGCGTAAATATCTCGGACGAGCTTGTTAATGGGCGAAAACCATCAAGTGGTTTCGGAGTTATGGCCGATTTTAGTAAAAATATTTTTTATGAATATTTCCGAAACCGATCACTTGATCTATCTGAAATTTAGCATCAAATTGTAGAATCATGACCTCTATACGCATGTGAAGTTTTGTATTGACCAGATGACCGGAAAGTGTCAAAAAAAATTTTTTGAAAATATAGAAAAAGGTTTTCTACAAAAACTCTCGAACGGAATGAGCTAGGTAGTTGAAATTTTCAGAGTAGGTTAGGGAGATGAATATCTCGGTTAAGTTCGTTATTGGGCAAAATTGGCCAGATTTAGTTTGATTTCTTCCATGGTGCAGTTCTCATTCTCATGATTGCTCATTTAATCTTGATAAATAAACTATTATTTGAATTGAATTTTCTTTATGATGCAGTTCTATCATAAGAATACATTGATATAATTCCCAACTCTGAGGAACCAATACTTTCGGAGATATAATTTGTCTGTTAGCACTAGAGCGCCAGAAAGCTCCTGTCCACAGGGCTTGAACCCATTTTTTCTTACCGAAAATGACGACGTATTCGAGGTCAAAATCTATATTTTTAACCAGGGGTGAGTTTCCTTATTTTGCAAATATTTTAGAGACCAGTTGAGATAGAGCAATAAAATTTGACGATTTGAGTAAGCCGCCTGAGTACTTTGAAACCGTGTTGAAATATGTTTTTGTAACCCCCACTAAAACAAATGGTAGGGGTGGGGTTACTTTTTAAAATAAATATTCTTTTTCCACGGTAACGTACTAATAATAAATTAGATTCCTACACTGCGATCCTTTATCTTTCATTTGCTTCGTTGACACTTGGGGCTCAAACGGTTACAAAGATGTTATCACGAACACACAACATTTTCGATAACGGGGTAGAGCACTACATACAGATCGGCGTTTTCCAGCTTCCCATTACCATATTGAAATTTTTTCTCTCGCGAGTGCCGTTAGGGACCATAGTCTCCATATTTTCAAGATACTAAGAAGTATACATGGTGTTCCAAAAATGATTAGTCATCTCACAACTTCCAAATTTTCAATATGATACCCTGTAAATTTTTGTAATTTTTGAATTCTACGACAAATTTTAACGCAATTTTGTGAGGAGAACCCCTTATGGTACCCTATCACCTCCTTGCCCATGTCGGCATGGCGGCCCCGGACCCTGTATACTTATATTATAGATAAGTGAACTCCGTACTACAGTTTCTTCGCGAGTTAATCTTAGAAACTATTTGAATTTTAACAATTAGTTCACTAACATGATCCTCTAGTGATATTAGTGATTCTATTAAGAATTGTTGATGTTGCCGTCCTTCCACTGCAAAAAATTGATATGTATAGGAGCTAAATACCTATAGCGGCGATGTACTGGAAAGGCAATCTTACCAGCGCCCCCTAGGAAGATACTTACAAACTTCAACCCTCTGTAATGCAGAAACCTTGCGTGATGTTCATGACCTCCATCATTTTGTTGTTAGATGGAGTCATGGACTGCATTGCATGAAGATCACTCAAGGATTCTGCATCACAGAGGGTTCGTAAGGATCTTCCTAGGATGAGCTGGTTAGATCGCTTTTCCAGTTCAACGCCGCCTCAAGAATTAAGTGCCCCAGAATGACAATGAAGGAGCTCTAGCTCCTTCATTGTCATGCTGGGGCACGTCTAGAGTGCGCCGAAGATTGGAAATAACCATGAAAATGGTACGAAGCTGTCCTCAATGCCACTTCCCCCTTTGTAGAGGTTTGGGTGGCTAGCTCAGATAATGGGGGAATATTTGTTGATGTTTAATAGAAACATTTCTCTGTGTGAAAATTAAATTGATTTTTTGAAGGGGTTATAAAATCTGCACACGTGCACATGAAACCGCCCCTTCTTCAAACCCTCATCAACAAGTGAATAACTTCGATATTTACAGTAATTAACGCGGGCATGGCGGCAATAAAGCTTTCCAGTTTCAATACACGTAAGTGGAGTTTCCTAAAGCTTTATGACCAGCACACTCCCATCAAACTTGTAAATCGCCGGCATAGGGAATCGTAAATAACAAACTTCCCTATCGGAAAATTGCTGTTTATTCTGTAAGCACCTCAGATTACGAGTATGTGACCAGTTTTTCTCATTCCGTTATATTGGTTTTTTCTAAACTAGGATGTCTTTTTAATTTTATTTGCATGAACTGTTAGGAAGAATATGAAACGTCTGTATTTGCGGGGATATTCTAGAGAACAGCGTGCTACAGGGACGGACCGAAGCCAATTTTTTTGGGGGGGGGAAAAAATAATATTTTGCACTGTGCATTGAGGGATTAGTTAACCCAAGGTGACGGTAGGGGGGGCAGTAAGTTCAATTCCGAAGGATGCTTTGAAATTTTTCCGACTGCTTTGAAATTTTTCCAACTGCTTCGAAATTTTGCCAACTCCGTTCTACATTGGGGGGATCGTCCCGTCCCCCATCCTCCCCCTTAGGGAGGAACGTCAAAACTTCTTTTCCAAAATTCAAACTTATCTATTTCTATTATTAAAAGAAAGTAGCAAGCTGCGTACTTAAATATTTACGTTGCTAAATTCAATAGAAATGAAAGCTTTTTAAAAAGCCGCTCGACAGTCAGAAACAGTTCAAATTGGTACCAGATGGTTTGTTTCACGACATACTCCAGTCGGCGAAACTGAAACATCTAGAGAGCTACCCGCTTTGGGATAACGCAAAAAAATGATTTATGTGTTCAAATACTGCGCTGTTAATGCAATATAACTATAAATATTATTTTTGCCGCCTGCACACATGCCGAAAACTATTGAATATTGAATATTCAGCAACAGGAATGTTTGCAAGGGTGATATCCCATGTTATCCCGTCCCTATTATCTGCGTGCTTTGCATTTATCCGGCCAGGCGGTCAAAATCCTTCATATTTCATGACATTTTTTTCGGAAATATACCAACTCCATTCTAACTGCTTCGAAAATGTTTCCTACTCCTTCGAAATTTTTCCCACTGTGTTGAAAATTTGCGCACTGGTATGGGATCATCAGATTCGTTCGACTTCCGGTTTTACCGGATATGATACCAACTTGGTTTTTTAAATGTAATACCTAGTTTTTTCATTGATCAGAATCAGATTACCCATTGAATTCTAGATTGTTTTAATGTGTCACTTTCATATTATTCTCAGAAAATTCGTGTGAAATCTGAAAAAAACCCTTTAAATTTTGTCGAATAGGGCTTCATTCCAATGTTAACTTGTAAATTTTTGCATGAAAATTCCTAATTTTCTAGCTTCTATCAGAAGACATATCAATGCTTCTCATTCGTTGATTAAAAATTCAATTGAACATACAGGGTGTTTCTATTTCAATGTCAAATTCAGTCATGACAAAAACCTCAAACCTCATTTTTTTTCAAATGAGAATCCATTTTTTTATTGTTCCGCTGGAATTACGTTAAAAAATAGTGCGCCAAAAAATACACTATTTTTTGATCCCCTTCAACTAACTACCGCGCTTTAATTCGATCAGTATTTCTCGAGTTATTGGGAAAACCAAATTTCAGATGGCTATAACTCAGAAACCCCTTGGTGGATTTTGTCAATTAACGAACTTAGCCGGCGCATTTGAACTCCAAACCTTCTCTGAAATTTTCAACTCTCTAACTCATTGCCTTCGAGCATAATCGTGCTGTCGGACGAGTAGGGTATACTCCATCGAAGACCTATTGCATCGACACTCTACTGCATCGAACGTTTACTGCATCGACGAAGCAATCCATCGAAAACTTACGCCCACTTTCTCCCGATTGGCCGAACGTGAAAACTTCTATATCGATCGTCTTCGTCCTTAGTTTGGCTGGATGAGAGATAATTTGTTTGATTGAATGTACCTCAACTCGTCAACAAACCATAACTGTCTAACTTTACCACGATAACTCTCGAACGGAACTAGTTAGAGCGTTGAAATTTGCAGGACATGTTTGGAGCGTAAAAATCTCGGACAAGTTCGTTAATGGGCAAAATGTATCGTTTCCGAGTTATGACCATTTTTATTCAAAACGTTTATCAAGAATATTTTCAAAACCAACCACTCGATCTATCTGAAATTTAGCATCAAATTGTAGAATCATGATCGTTATATGCCTGCGAGGTTTCGTATTGATCGGATGACTACAAATCAGAAAAAAAATCAAATATTTGAAAATGAAATTAAAATTTTGTTTTCACTATAACTTGAAAAATACTGATCTGATTCAATTGAAACTCGGCAGTTTAATACGAAGTACCGACGAAAACACTTGTGCAAAATTTCGTGGGGATAGCATGAGTAGAAAAAATTTAAAAAATTTTTAACCATTAGCGGAATATTTTGCTTGAAATTCCGAAACCCAATATCGGATTGAGTTCAGTTTCGGCACTTCGGTGAGCAATTATGACTTCTTGGGGTGTGCGAAATTTCACTGGGAACAGATCACTAGGAACCTAAAAAATATATTAATAGCTAACGACTGGCCGGACCGGACGGACAGAATTGAATTTGACCTCGAATTCTTCATCAAGGAGTCGAAACCAATCGTTTGAGACCATTTTTGCAAAAAAATTCTAAAAATACAGACATTGTGACGAAATTATGGCTGTTCGCTGTTCGCTGTTCCTTGCGGATCACGCGTGCAAAAACCATGGACAATCGCTGAACAGTAAATGTTTCAAATAATATGTTCTTCTATTCTCAAGATAAAATGGTATACATTTTATCTTTTATCATAATTCCAATTCAGCGAAATTGCCATAGTACTGCTTGATCACTACATAAATAGATCATGATATTCACATTAGCAATATCACTTGAGGATGTTTTCTTCTTGATAAATTTCTGCACTTAACAAAATTCAACTTATAACGCATAGGTAGGAGGATTTTCCATAATTGTCGAACATATTCTTCCAACAATTATTTCAAATTTTAGTTTAGACAGTTAGGGTTTGTTGACGAGTTGACGTACAGACGTACACTCAATGAAACAAATTACCTCTCATCCAGCCAAACTACGGACGAAGACGATCGATAGAGAAGTGTTTACGTTCGGCCAATCAGGAGAAAGTGGGCGTCAGTTTTCGATGGATTGCTTTGTCGATGCAGTAAATGTTCGATGCAGTAGAGTGTCGATGCAATAGGTTTTCGATGGAGTAAGGTGTCAGACGACCTCACATAATCAATTTTTACCTCGGATTCTTCATCAATGAGTCGAAACTAATAGTTTGAGAACATTCTCGGCCAAATATTCGAAAAGTACAGACATTTTGAAGAATTGATAAGCACTCTGTTCAGGTGAACAGCGCGCCAAAAATTCACTGACGTGGGTCAATCTGTTTTGTCGCGCTTGCTAATGACATGATTATGATTATAATGACCCTATTAGGTCTTCCCCAAAGAGACCCCTCAGAAGCTCCTAGGTCCTAGAAGCTTGTTCGAGTGAGTCAGTTGTTTTCTGTGTACGCTGTTACTGTATACTTGCGCCAGCTCGGGCACACCACTGTTGATTCTTGACCTAACCCTGCATGGTTGCCACTATACCGTTTCACTAGATCTTCGGTTCACTGTATCCACTGAGCTTGAAGCACTCATCGTTCAATGCAAGTTGGCTAACGTCAACAAGCGCGCCAAAGAGGATATTATTCTAACAGAAGCAACAGTTAGCAACACTGTTGACACCATGGCGCGTGTCTCATTGAGCACCATCACGCAAAACCTCGACAACTCAATATTCAATTATGTATTCCCAATCGTATAGAATCCAACCAAAGACCGGTTTGAGCAATTTTTCGAACTGCAGGCCTTCCTTGTTTGTTTCCATTTCTGTTGAAATCGCCATTGCTGCGCTCCGCTGGAATATCCCATGCGATTTCGTCTTATAATCGTTTACGCAGTACGTCATAAACGTTATTACTTTAAATCGAATTTGTCGGTAACGTTCGACAGTTTGTTATTATATTCCGGGTGTATATATCTGTTGTTGCACAAACACGACACGGGGAAACCTTTGTTCTTCCTCGCAAGGTCACCAAATCCAATTACCGAGCCTTCGTTTTTCGGATGCCAGCTAATGGTGCGGTGTGTGTTTGTGGGATACGGCTACGCCATAGCATTATTAGTCAATGGCACATTCAGTGTTCCAGTGATTCACCTCGATTCCTGACCAAGGTGTTTGCGCGCTGAGATGGGCGTGTGAGTGTGTTTTGTTGAGGTTATGTTGCTGTAGGAAGTGTCAAAGTGCATCATCGTTGTTGCGGCATCGTTTAGCCCCACACGCAGACGTAAATAGTTTTTGAAATTTCGAAAGTGCGGTTTGAAGTCCGACAAAAGAAGTAAGTTTTTAAGTTTGTTTAATCGGTGAAATTTCATTTGGGTATGGGGAAAATTATGTTTTTGGGAAATAAGCGATTCCATTATTGTCCTGATATTTTCTATTCGGAACTGTTTAATGTGTACATAGTAAATAAACTTGATAATAATTATCAAGAGGATGTAGATCGATTATTTATCGATAACATATTATGTTATCAATTGAGCAATAACTACAGTGGAGTTCCTTCAGTTAAAAATCTTTTTTCATGCATTATTCGACTTCATGAAATCATTGAAGGAAAGCTAATTGCGACATTGTCGAATTTAAAAAAAATATTGCATATTTATATTTTTGCTTTTTTCGCTATATCCAATAGCGTCAACATAATTCACAATCCGAGGTTTCGTTCTCGAGGGGCCATCATTATTTTTGCGCGTATGTTCTGGGCACCATCGCGTTATCATTTTGCCCAAATGTCTGTAATTTTCGAATTTTTTGCCGAAAATGGTCTCAAACGATTGGGTTCGACTCCCTGATGAATAATTCGAGGTCAAATTTCATTATGTCCGGCCGGCCGTCCGTTGCCACGATAACTTGAGAACGTAAATAGATAGCGACTTGAAATTTTCAGGGTTATCCGAATTTACCATGTTAAATTCGATTAAGAGTGTCCTATACAGGAGAATGGACAATAGAACATACGGGCAAAACCTCCTGACTTCACGTCAGTGCTTGAACCAATTTTATTTTTTCAATATAACTGTTATTTTTACGACAAAGTGCGTATTAATTTTAAATTCTGAATAAGATAATCGCATAAATAGGTTTTTAACTTGTTTTAACTATCATCTAAAATTGTTCCTTAGTACTGGTCTGAGCACTATCAAAATATTTATTGGGGAAGTCATAACAGTATAAAAGTCAATAGCGCACAAAATTTCATTCAAAATAAAAAATCTGAAAAAGTTTTAGGTAGGTAGGGTAAATGCACTGGTTCTCGACCAGTTAACATAATTTTCAACTTTAAAAGGATCAAATTAATATCTAATCAAGACAAATTTTATTGAATTTGATGTTCAAGGTTTCTGTGGGAAGTTAGGAATGAAAAAAACTCAATTTGTGAACTTTATTTTCACAAATAACCAATGAAATTGCAATAAAAAGAGAAAAAGTGCAAAAACACTGGTTCTTGACCACCCCACTGAATTCTCGACCATTTTTGCGTCGGTTCTCGACCGCAACATTTCTCTTCCTCGCGCTAAATAGGTAGGTATATAAAGATTTTCTACACAAAGACAGGTGGGAAAAAAAAACCTCTTTGTCATTTATGAAATACCTAGATGAAATAGAAAATTAAAAATCATGTAACAAACTTTTAATGAATTTCCTCTCAAAATACATAAAAAACTTAAAAATACATTCAAACTTTGGTTTTAAAATCTTTGGTAAGAATTGGCGAACATAATATATATCCTACGCTTTGGTTTTGGATTCTTTGGTAAATATTTGGAATCATAATAAAATTCAACTTAAAATAATATTCAGCACAAATCACATTTGTAGTGCTGTTTGGCTGCTTCATCATAGGGAATGTCATAAAACTCTGTGCATTTTTTGTGATACCATTTATCACAAAAATCGCAACCGATATTTTTTCTTTCGTCATCTTCAGTGTCACTATTTAATTCGTCCTGACACAGGGCGCAAGGAATCTTTTTCGTCTGAGTTTCAGCAGTTTCATTCTGCATAGTGGTTTTATTTTTTTTTAATAATTTGTTTCTACGGTCTAATTTCAGTCTATTTCTTTCCTCTCTCTTCATTTGAATTTCTAGATTCTTTTTCTCTTTTTCCTCATCTTTCAGTCTATAAAACTCCCTCCATTTATTGCACGAAATTGCACTAGGGGCTTTTCCCATGTTCTTTCGATTCGTTTTTATGCCTTTTCTGGAAGTGTCTGGATATATGAGATGATTTTCGAAAGCTTGATTGAATGATGATTGGTCGTTATTATCCGTTACAGTTATTAATGGACGTCGTGGTGTTTCATTTGTGTTATTCTGTTCATTGCATACTACTTGTTCTTCTCCTTGTTCCTTGTACTCTGATCTATTTTCTGTCATGATAACAATGTCGATTCCATTAGCTCCAGGAACAACATTATTGTTTTTTGATGGTTCATTGATGCTGGAACTGATGAAATCAAGATTCATAAATGGATCAGATATATCAATAACTGGAAGATCATCATCAGTTGTGAAAGCTTTCACAACTGAATCAGTAAAACAACTGGGAAGGCTGATGTTCGTCATATCAGAGATCAGGTTATCTCTGGTTGTATTAACGTCTGTTTCTATATCATTATTGTTGATTTCAGCCTGAGGGAACATTGGATGACATGTTGACTGTTGTAGATTTTCCTTATCTTCCTCTGCAAGTTTTTCTGGTGTAATGCTTATTGTGTTTTCAAGCGAATTTATTTCATTTAGTATAACTTCTGTGTTGATGCCGTAAGTTTCTAATTCTCTCCTTATTTTATTTATTACTTTCTTACTTGACCTTATATCTCTTTGCGTGATATTCTCGCTCGAACGTCGTCTAACATTAGCCTGCGTTTTTTTCAATCTTTCAGAGCTGTCTACTACACATTTTGTGAAGTCAACGGCATCTGGGTTCAGCGGGAAAAGTCCACATTTTCTGAAGCCATTCTTTACCTTTGCTTGGAAATCTTCTGTGTCTGTCAAAACTTCATTGAAGATGGAACAGAAGTTCGTCTTTGTGACACAAGCATTTATATTTTCAGGCCTATTTTGCCAAAGACAAACTGTCCTTTTCCAATCGGCTTTCATGGCCCTAAAAACACTAACATCAGCTGGCTGCAGAATATGAGTTGTGTTTGGCGGTAAAGCGTATAAAATTATTTTATTTTCATCGCACCACAGACTTATCGCCATCGTAAGATGCGATTTGTGACCGTCCACAAATAATATTATAGGTCTCGGAATATTTTCTGTAGTTAACCAGTTATTAAAGTCATTTGTGAGATACTCGAAAAAGACTTCCGATGTCATCCAACCTTTTTCAGATCTGCCCAATACCCAGCTACTCGGCATGTTGTCAATTAGTGCTCTTGGTGGTCTAATATAAGGGAAAAGAACCAAAGGCGGTGCGCATTTACCATCAGCATTAAATGTTATCAAAACCGTGATATTTTCCTTCTCATTACCCTTTTGAATGCAATATAAATTTTTGAAGCCTTTTGGGCCTAAGACTTTTCCCGATTTTGGGCATAGGGCGAATCCGGTTTCATCCCCGTTGAATATTCTCTTTGGATCTTCCATTACATGGGCTAAGTTATTCTCATGTAAAAACTGAAGCAATTCCGCGAACCAATTTCGAATCGACTTTTCTGAAACGATCGCTCGTGCTTTATTTATTCCCTCTGCTTCCCTCAGACTTATTTCGGGGTTCCTCTTCAGAAAGTTTAAATACCACGTTTGCTGCGGTACACCATTTTTGAATATGTCTTTTTTGGCGTCCGAGGCTAATCTGCACACCGTATTTATGAGCATTTTTTTTTTACCGGAAATCCACATTTGGCGAGATTTATCACCCAATTTTTTATTCGCTCTTCTCCTTCGACACTCAGCAATGGAGGAGGCCCAGGTTTTCTCAGCGAATCCGGAACTCTACCAGAAAGTCTGTCTATTAAGGTGGTTTTCGGTACATTAAAGTGACGACTTGCTTCCCTTATTTTCATTTTATTCTGCCGAATTTCAAATAACGCCGCCTTTAATTGGTCCTCATCATATCGAAACATTTTACGAATCACCTTGGATTTAGGTGTTGCTCTGTTGTTTTGCGTGTTGCTTCGTTTTTTTGTTGGAGCCACTAGAATAAAAAAAAATAATTTGGGGACCCCCAATTTTTTTGTTATAGCTGGATGCGGTCGAAAACTAAAATTTAGGCTAAACTGATTCTCGACCACTAGTGGACGAGAACTGAGGACGAACGAATTGGTTCTCGACCATGAATAAATAATATACAAAAATGAATTATTTTCAGTCCTCATTTGGTGGTCGGAAACTAATACCTGAAGAGTAGATACATATAAATATATATCCTGTATAAAAACAAGGCAATGTTTCAAAGACAATATTTGATGAGGCCTGATGAAATATTTGTAGATACATATTGGTTCTCGACCATTTTGGTCGAGAAATGAAATCTCCAGTTTTTCCAATACTAGTTCGTGACCACCGAATAATGAGCAAAAAAAAAAAAATTTAGTCTGTTTTGATTGAAAAACACATGGATAAAACACTAATGAGTAACACTAAAGCAAAATATAAAAAAATAATCAAATAAGAAATAAATTACTTACTATTTCCTAATCAGGTATTTCTTACGATTTTCGTAACTTTGAGGACGTTAGATACTCTCACTATGAAAGACGACAATACACTGATTTTTAGCGCGAAAAGTACAAACTTTATCCCCACTATGCAAATGACATAGAATGAGTAGGATTGGTCGACAACACGTACGGCGATTATTTCTGCAGAAAGGGATACAATTATCTTATTATTTTGTTTTGAATCCCTTAATGGTCGAGATCTACTGCTGGTCGGAGAACCAGTGCATTTACCCTAATAAAGAATTCGAAAAGCGCTGTAGTGAGACCAGTCTGCTTTGGCACGCTTCTTCATATTCATAGCCAGAGTGGTCACCCATCCAGGTACTTAACTCGCCCAAGGCTGCTTGAATCCAGAAAAAGAAATTATATTTTTCCAATATTTTCAACAATACTGTTCCGATCGAAATTAAATCTAGAACTTGGCTGTAGAATAAGGTTTCGAAGGATCTTATCGAAATTATGTTATCCACCCGTAGCCCGTAGAATTTCAGAATAAATATTTAAATCTTTATTTCACATCCAACTACTCGATTTGAACACGGTTGGATCTGTATTTGTCGAAATATTAAGAGGACAATTATATAAATGTACATAATTCTATGTATAATGAGCGTCTCACAAAAATGATCTATTAATTTGATCTTGCAATTTACCGGGCACATTTCTAAGTTAATTATTTCGAAAGTCATCGTGTGTAAGTTAGAAACGACTGGATTGATAGAATTGGACCATGAATATTTCAGTAAGTAGTTTCAATATTACTAGAGACTATTGGGACCTGAAATTGGTCAAAATACGTACATTTGGACAATAATTAGATACATTCGGGCAAAATTGAAAAAAAAAACAAGTGATATATATTATTTTTGCTAATTAATATTGCTGTATTTACTGTAATAATATCAAATATGCTCCAAACAATGACAATTTTTTCTAACCCAATTTGTGAAATTATTGTATCTAGCAATAAATATTGAAATCTTTATTTCACATCCAACAACTCGGTTGGAATTGTAGTAGTCGAGATATTAAGGAGACAACAATATAAATTTACCCATTTAAGTCTTATTATTAATGGGCGTATCTCAAGAATGATCAATTAATTTGATCTTGAAATCTAACGGGCAAATTTCTAAGTTAATTATCTCGAAGCTAAGTTAGACAGATCAAATCGGATCTCGATTTTTTTCAGTAATTAGTTCCAATGTTACTTCAAAGACATTATTTGGACCTGAAATTTTTCAAAATACATACATTTGGACGGGACACGGTACGGAATGATATATACATCCTGCTACGAGTTCAGGATAGCTATATCGGAAAAAACGAAGAACTGACCAAAGCAATAAGATAAATAATAATTATAAATATGTATTTCCAACCTTCAACCAACGCGAATTCAACCTTGGCTGAATAATTCAGTAGAATTTCCGATGCTTCATTGAGCTGCAGTTTTTCCATGATAAGATGGATAGAATAGCAGGTGACAAAAAAAATTTGAATTATTCCTCGGAACAGAGTGCTTATCAATTTGCCCAAATGTCTGTATATTTCGAATTTTTTAATGAAAATGGTCTCAAACGATTTGGTTCAACTCACTGATCAAGAATCAGTGGTCGAAATTTATTCTGTCCGGCCGGCCGTAGGCACGATAACTCTCGAACGAAATCAGCTAGACAGTTGAAATTTTCAGAGTGGGTTTGGGAGATAAATATCTCGGCTAAGTGCGTTATTCAGCAAAACTGGCCAGATGGTTTTCGGAGTAACAAAAAAAATTTTTTTTTACATTACACATTTCAAATTAAACTTTTTTCAAGGTGCAGTTTCGCCATAAGAATCCTTTCATATCATTTTTAACTTTAACGAGCTAATACTTTCGGATATATGATTTTTCAAAATTTCAATGATAAATCGTACTTCTATATTTTCACAGAATGCTATAAGTATTCTATCTATTAATTATTATAATATGATCCTTGTTGACACATGTCAACTTATTTTCCTGAGTCATGACATGTCAAATTCATTTCAGCAATCGTAGAATTATGAGAATTATAATATATCAAACTTTCTGGGTTTTTGGGGATGATGGAAATGGTAATGGTAAGTAAATAATATTGTTTTCAGAATATCTCCAGTACAAACAAACTGGAATATTGGCTAAAGTTTCAATCGATATAATATCATTTTCAGAGTGGATTTGAGGAAAGAATATATCGTTCATCATAGAATTGAGGAATGAATATCTCGGTTGAGTTCGTTGCTGGGTAGAATTGGGTCTATTGGTTTTGGATTAATAATTTTTAGCACTCTTGTTGAATTTAAATTCTTTTATGATGTTTGAATTTAATTTCTGTTATAATGAAGTTCTATCATAATTTTTTAATCTAATTTGCCTTTGTATCATGGCGCTTAATCCTACGTCTTTAACTCCATTATTCCATGAAATATTATACCTTCGGTATCGCGATAAGCAACAATTCAAATAAAAACAAATCATTTAGTTATTTCTCGAAACAGATAAAAATAGGATAATATAATTTTCCCTATGTAAGAAAATAATCACTTTCCTCTAATAGTTAATCATCATAGGAAAGAATCCATTTCCGTTTTTGATAATGGTAACTTTCATTCCTAAATACTTACTCGTAATTGTGTCCTAATGATCCCGATTGATTAAACATAATAGAGGTTCAGTATTCCGTAAAAATATAACTCGAGAAAAATCAATGTAATGACCTGAAAGTTGGAATAGTTTGTCACCGCCAATACACACAATATAGCGCGATTAATATTAGGAGAATTATCGGAAAAATTCGATGGAAATTTTACGAATAATGCTTACTCATAAATTCATCAACTGAGATAGATTAAATTATTAATATACAGGCTGTCCTGACGTCAAGTTAAAAATATTTGAGGGTAATCAGATTTCGTCCTATTTTTGACGTAGAAAATACCATTAAATATTTTTACTCACTCTCGGAACATCCTGTATTTGCGTTGGCATTTTGAAACCAGATGTAGTTTCCGCACTGCTCTAAGACAAGTAAAAGAATAGTATATTCTAAATCAAGTTGCAGAATAGGCTCCTATTAAAACACGAATGCGAAACGACGAAGGAGCGAGTCTTCGAACGCATGGGTGTTGGAATTGCCTTCTGCAACGAGTATTAGACGATATTTTCTCTATTTCAGGCTAATTTTGTAAAATACTGTTGAAATTTAATGAAAAATTCGGATTATACATCCTAGTGATTTTTGTATTGTATCTTGGTAGTTGGTGTGACTGTTGCGAAAGTTGACAGATTACGGAATTTGAATTTGAAACGTACGTAGGGCATGGAGATCAGATTCAAAACAGTTTCCCAATAGCATGAATGATTCAAAATTAGCAAGAAGGAAATCTCTAGTACTTTGTGAACACATTTTTTCTGGGTATTGAATTACCTGTATGTGCTCCATATGTGAAATAAATAAATAAATATTTTTTAATGATAATGAAGCTTTTCCTCAACAATTATTTCACTATATCCAGATTATATTGTATTGTCAATTGACGTGTGTTGTAATTTGATAGGATCGAATGTCAGTGCTAACTACCATAAAACGAAAAATATAACTAGAAACAATGCGGGAATGAGTTCATTCCAGCACTGTTTTCAGTGCTGGAATGAACTCATTACGATACTGAAATAGAGAAAAATATTTCTCAAGCCTTACAGAAACATCATATACAAGGGTTGTTTTTTTAAGAACTTGAGAACTTCAAATTGAAATATGTTATCTAAAAATAATTGAAGATCGCAAAGAATCGGGAGATTTTGCGCGCATTTTCACGCCTCTCGCACCCTCACGAAATACTACATGAACCTTCAAGTCGTCTTTTCAACTAGTACAAGATTTCGCTTCAATCGGTTCTGTATTTATGACAAAATTGAGAAAATAAAATTCGACTTGAAGGTTTGAGCAGATTTCAGTGGAATCTGACAAACAGTTTCTGAAATATAAAATTTTTCAGGAGAAATTGTAATTTTTTTGTAGTGATATGAAGCTCACAAAATTTTGCGCGTCGGCATTCCATAACTAATTACCAAGTTTTAATTCAATGGAATCTCTATTTTTTGAGTTATTGAGGAAATAACAACAACATTTCATATGGGTATAACTTTGAAACCATTCGGCTGATTATGCTCATTAACGTACTCAACCTCATTCGGACGCATAACCTACCCTGAAAATTTCGCTTATCGTTCGAAAGTTATCGTGGCAACGACAGGCCGGACCGAACCAAATTTGCCTCTAATTCTTCATCAACGAGTGGAACCTAATCGTTTGAAACCATTTTCGGCAAATATTCTAAAATTACAGACATTTGTGCAAAATGATAGCACCCTGTTCCCTAAAACATGCGCGCAAAAACAAGAATTGTATATATTTCAACAGTTAATTAGTCATTTCAATAGTGATACTCGTATGGATCAATATAATTCCATAAGGAATTTAAAGAATATAATCATACTTAATTTTCTCACAGTATCAAATCAGTACAAGTGTTGAATAAAAATACTACCGAGAAAACATTCAAGTTGAACAGAAGTAACCTCCTTTGTTTATTTCCTGAGTATACCGGATGACGCCAGTGTAGAATAGTAAATTAACTGCCAGAGGCGTACCAAACCATATTAGAAACGAATGGAGAATAAATGAAAATTTAGTACAACATCATGATGATTATCAAAACAGACAGGCGAAAGAGATTTTCAAGTTACAAACAACAAAATCCCTGTGCTAGATTTATTTTATTTGCATGGTGGCTTATCTCTTCGTCTAAAAATACGTATAATCAAATGTTCAGTGATAGAAGCTTTAGTGAAGAGGTTAGGGGCACTCTCCAAATATCATACCACCAGCGTAAAGTACTGCGTCGAATAGGAAAAGAGAAAAGGTGGAAAGCCCTGTGGCAGGAGCTTTGGCACTCTTGTTCAATTTTTTATAAACCATATCTCCGACAGTATTGGTTTCTCAGAGTTGGGAATGATATCAATGGATTCTTATGATAGAACTGCACCACAAAATAAATTAGATTCAACTAATAGTTTATTTATCAAGACTAAATGAGCAATCTGCAATGATTTAACCTCGTGGAATGGGTTGTTGCAACTTTCATTCGGTGCATAGTTTTCACAACTCGAAATACCTAAGGAAAGTATCATCGAAATGTCTAGAGCAAGGCTGGAAAGAATCATAGCAGATTATCCGTTTATTCCTGATATTTGAATAGGTATAGGCTGACGAACAAATTATTTTAATAGTTCAAGATATATTAATAGAATACAATCCTTTTTTCATAATAATAATTTTATAGTTCATACCACTAACATATTCATTCTGTATTATGAACCTCATCTGAAGAAAAATTTGATACACAATATTTCAGCATTTTTTTGCTAGCAACATTATGAAAATACTGTAATAGGAACATGTCTCACTACTTAAGGCAGTAAAAGGTAATATTAACCTCGGTGATTAACGAACAGTAGTTTCTTTTGATGATTCCATTATGTTGCTCTTTCTTATTGCCTTCATAAATTGTATCATTAAAATGATCCAATTCTTAATCTTCTGAAACATCATCCCCAATATTTGCACATAAATTATTCAATATGCAAAAAGTCAGTATTATTTTTGGTATCAAATTCACAAACTTAAGATGCGGGACCTTGATTTCCAACACAAAATATATAAAAAAACTATATAAAACAGAAATAGATATGACGTCTCGGTAGATAAGATGACATAAATGATCAGTGAACACAGATAGAACACAGACAGATAAAATTCGCATTCTGTGAAAACATACCGAAAGTACTAGCTTGTAAGAGTTGAAAATGACTTCAGTGGATTCTTATGATGGAACTACATCTTATAAAAATTGAATCCTAAAGTTGTTGTATAACAAAAAATTGTTTTCGTCACTCCGAAACCATCCGGCCGATTTTGCCCAATAACGAACTTAACCGAGATATTTATCTCCCAAACCTACACTGAAAATTTCAACTGTCTAGCTCATTCCCTTCCATAGTTATCGTGTTAACGAACGGCCGGACAGAATTTCGAACACGGATTCTTGATCAGTGATTCGAACCAAATCGTTTAAGCCCATTTTCAGCCAAAAATTCGAAAATTACAGACACTTGGGCAAATTGATAAGTACTCAGTTCCGAGGAACAAAAGCGCCAAAAAAGAATAACATTCACAATCAAAGAGAGGAAGATTGAATAACTGATCATCTGATGATTTATGAAAAATACCATATACATATTACAGCTGATAGTCCAGGGGAAGATAGATAGCACCCGGAAGAAGAAGACATTTATGGATCCACAACCTACGGCAATGGTTTGGACTAATATCTGTCCAATTATTCAGAAATGTGGCAAACAAAATTAAGATCGCTGTGAAGATAGCCGACTTTCTTAACGGACAGGCACATGAAGAGGAGACATCAATTGCGTGGATTTCTGCTTGGAATATTGTCTTTTATATTGTTGTTTAGCGTCCCAGAGGTATAGATGCCGCATACCACGGAGCCTCACAGTATAATCCAGCTTCGGAACTGTTTACACTGGTCGTTATCGTCTAACTGTATTGTGAATAGCGTGTTTGGGCAAATTTTTTCATCATATAGTCACTGCTCATATCTACTAAAGGAATTGAGATGATGCTTTCAATACTGACATGACAACATTGGATTGGGCATAAACTTTAGCCCTATATTTCCATTAAGGTAGATGCTCACTTAAGTTGGTCGCTCACTTAGGCGAAGCGTCGCGAAGAGGTGCGTCGTTTTTCGCCCAAGAAGTTTACATTGAATTAAATGGAGGCCTGATGCTCACTTAGACGAAGCGAAGAGAAGAGGCGAGTCGGTTGACACACGAATGATCTTCTTGTTTCCCCTACACGATCAATCGGATTGTCAGTCACAGCGAAGAATGACAATCCGATTGATGGTGTAGGGTCAAGACTGATGGAATGATGATTGGAGGACTGACAGATTTCCAAATATTTTGAAATCCGAGCTTCAATCACGACAGTGGAGGGTAGACTGTCAATCTGACTGATGGTCTAGAGATTCCGTCATTCTTTTCTTCAGTCTTGTTAATGCTATCATGGAGAACGAACGCTGTGAAACCGATGCTTTCGGCGAGTTACCAACAAGTGCCGGTGATCGCAATTGCCTGCAAAGATTCATTGAAGTTTATGAATCTTTCCCGGAACTATGGAACAAAGCACATCCGAGTTATTCCAATAAGTACAAGAAGAATATGGCATTGGAAAAACTTCTTGTTATATTCCAAGAAATGAAGCCAAATGCCACAGTGAAGGACGTCACTAAAAACGTTCAAATTTTAGACGTGAGCTGAAAAAAATAAAAAGCTCATCAAGAAGTGGAGCAGGAGCCGATGAAGTATACAAGCCCACTTCATGGGTATTTTATATGTTGAAATCTTAAGGTTACCGCTAATCTCTCACGGACTGTTATTGGATCTCTCATAACTGTATTCATCCGGGATATATGTGGTGACAACATGGAGATCAACATGTCATAAAGATTTTCAGCAATACGATAGTAGTTTTTATAATCGTCAGCACTGCTTGCTGATATCTCACGAAGCAAACTTAAATGGCTGTACTGGTTACGTTTTTGGGCGCATGTTCTAGGGGAACATCGTCCTATCATTTCGTCCAAATGTCTGTAATTTTCGAATTTCGAGCTGAAAATTGGCTAATAGACTAATTCGGACTCCCTGATCACGAATCCGGTGTCAGATTTTTGGGTGCCGTCCGGCCGGCCGGCCGGCCGGCCTTCCGGCCGTAGGCACGATAACAGGAGCACCGAAGGTCCTATCGACTTCAAACTTTCAGGGTAGGTTTCTGATCAAAATGCGACGGTTAAGTTCGTTAACGGGCAAAATCGGCCGGACGGTTTAGGAGTTATAGACATTCAAAATTTTGAGGTTATTTCCCTGATATTTCAGGAACTAAAGAAGATGTTGAATCGAAACTTGGTAGTCAGTTCGAGGATATAAACGCGCAACTTTTGGCAAAATTCTGTTATGATCAAAATGTTGGTAATTTTTAAAAAAATATTTCTTTTAAATTAAAATTTTTTTTTTCGTGAACTATTCATCAGATTGCAACAAAAACTTGTACTAACGTCAATTGTAGTATTTTGCAACATTGTGCAAAATTTTGGCTCTATACGATTTCAATTTCTGGAGATATAAGACAAAATGTGTCAAATTTCCTGGGTCTCTCTCAGTATTTTCATCGATTATTATATAATAATCAATAATATTAAGGTATTCAACATGATACTGCTTTTTTTCTTTACTGGTCAGTACGGGCCACAAGGAAGATGAACATGCGCCCAATAGCTCCTGTCCACAGGGCTTGAACCAATTTTTTTAACCATTCCTTTATCCACACTCTCCGTTTCACAGGTTTTCTGGTGCCCAATGCAAGTATAATGGCCAAACAAGCTTTTTCTTTGAGAGACATTCCGCTCTGTTTGGTGTTTTAATGTCAACTGAGCTAAAATTATTTCAATCAGACTGTCAGTATGACTGATACGTGTAGGGGCTTCAAGATTGAAGCTAGGATGGACAGTCTGATTGATCAGTCAGACTGTCATTCATGATTGACCGTGTAGGGGTACCTTTACGCTTCGCCCAAGTGCGCAGTCTCAGGCGAAGAGAAGAGTCAAAATTGCATTCTTGATCCGTGTTCTATAGTCAGTCAGTGGTAGTATGCAGTAGGAAATGCTTGCTGTAGAATTTAAAATAATTATTTTGTCTGAAGTCGGAAAACAAGTGATGAAATTCACCGTACGTTTTCCTCCTTTGATTTATGTTTCTTAAGCAGCATTTTTTATAGGCATCTTCTTCTTATTCTTCCATACTGGCAATTAAACCCAAAACAAACAGATCGTCTTTAGAGGAAGAGCTGCTCATCTCGACCGCACGATATGAAATATTCAAATGATAAGGCCTGGTTTCGCTAGTGCGTCGGATGCATGCAGTGACTGCGTGCAGCGAATGCTTGCGTCCGCTGCGTCGTCGGAGTGGTTTCATTAGGTGCAGCGGAACTACTGCAGCCGGCATTATTATTTGTGTTCTGCGAGTCGTCAGTGATAATTCGTTAGCAATGGAGTATGTACTTGCGCTTCATATTTTGGAAGGAGAGCAGGATGAATTGATTTTGAAATAACTAAAGCAAAAAAATTAAAAAAGGTGACCTGTGCATAATAAAATCTAAAATCTGCTTATTTATTACCTCTAAGGCGGAACAGAGATCGCTGGGTCAGCTAGTTATAAATATAAAATTGTAAAAAACTGTTTATATTAGCATACAATGTAAAAAAATTTTAAAATATAACTTCATTTTACCCGTTTTTCCCTGCATTTCTGTCGCGATCATTTTCCATATGTTATCTTTGACATACCTCGGTTACCTCGGACACATACTGCGTGGACAACGCCTCATTCTCCCGGGTAAAATTGAGGGAGAAAGAAGAGGAATAGGCAGAACACAGTTATCATGGCTTAGAAATATATCCGTCAATGCACGGGGATAAAGGACTTCCAATCATTGCAGAATGCTGCGTTCAATAGAAACATATGATGGGAATAGATAAGGATGAACGCTTACGCAGGAATCTGCACGGCACTAAAAAAAAGAAGATCTTTAACATTATTAGTTTTATAATTATCATGAGATGCATCATAATATATGCATCTATTTTGCGAAACTAATTCAATGAGATTCATCTCTTCGTCCTTTGTGAATTTATCGACCCTCATTTTCTCTTGTTTTCGCTGCAGCGACGTCGCACAGACTGGTACCCCAAGCAGTCAGCCGTTTGGCTGTTGCAGTGCTGTTGCGTCGGACGCAGAAGTGAAACCACTTCTTCGTGGTTCCGAAGTAGCAGTCTATTCGAAAGACGGTGCAGCCACTTTCTGCAGTCACTGCTCACTGCATGCAGCCGACGCACTAGCGAAACCAGGCCTATACTGAAAAGATTCAAGGGACTCTCAATTCCTTCCGATACGCGACCTGACGCTTCTTCCCAATGCGCGGTCCTCGGCGAAATGACTCTTCTCCTCGCCGCCGCGCCGCGCTTCCGTTCGCAACGCTTCGCCTAAGTGAGTGTCAACCTTTATGCTGTGCTTTATCCAACTATAAACGTGTTATGTCCTTAGTGAAGATCCCATTAGTTTGTAAATGTAAAAGACACTAAAACTAAGTGAATCACTACAACGTACAACGCACTGTAATGATTACCTACTTAAACTTGAAGAATTTAATCCTTTTTCTTCAACGGGATAAGTAGATTTTGTTTCCACTAAGCTGGCAACTCATAATCTAATCTTATTTACCATGAGAGCAAGCGTATCTACACCTACTTATTATATTGTCCCACATAATATCTAAATTAGTCCATTATGTGAGGCCTGTGGGGTAATTTATTGGATTTAGAAAATCCTTCGCACTTTATGAAATATTGTTTCACGTTCATTATGCGGCGCTGTGTTTATGGGGTATAATCAATAATGTTTCTGAATGAAAGATAGTTATTTCTAGGTTTTATTGCTTATTGAACGATGTAAACGATATCGTTTTTCTATGGACAGTGTAGTTATTCCGTTATTTATATTACATCAGCTGATAAGTTCCTGGCCTAACATGCAGATGGCGCCACAATATGAAAGTAATACTGAGTGTTAAATGGCGGCTTGAAGGTTTTTGCAGAATTTCAGCGCAATCTGACGGCTAGTTACTGAAATATAAAATTGTCCAAGAAGAATTGTAATTTTTTTGAAGAAAAATGTTAATTTTTTTTCTAGTTATACGATGCTCACTAAATTTCGAAAACTTTTGCGCGTTGGCATTCTACATCTCAATTACCAAGTTTCAATTCAATCGGATCTGCATTTTTTGAGTTATTGAGGAAATAACAACAACATTTCATAATGGGTATAACTCCGAAACCATTCGGTCGATTATGCCCATTAACGTAGTTAACCTTTGCATTCGGATGCATAAGCTACCCTGAAAATATCCAGTCGCTATCTGCTTCCGTTTGAAAGTTATCGTGGCATCGGCCGGCCGGACAGAAACGAATTTGATCTTCATCAGTGAGTCGAACCTAATCGTTTAAGACCATTTTCGGCCAAAAATTCGAAAATTACAGACATTTGGGCGAAATGATAGCCACTGGTTTCCTGTGGCACAAAAACAAAAGTTGAAGAATTGTATATATTTCATCTCTTATTAATCATTTCAATAGTGGATCAATATAACCGGTCAGCTGGGGTAAGTTTGGCCCAAATTTGTAGCTTTGTTATAGTTTTATCAGCGCCATATCTTTTGAAATTGATTATATTTATTTTCAAAGCATCTTACTGTGTCAAACAATCTTTATATCATTAAATTAAAATCATATTGAGACCTCTCAATCATTTTGCCATATTATACTGAATTTTTTTAATGTTTGGGTCAAAGTTGCCTTGATTTGAGGTAACTTTGTCCCATACTTTTAAACCATATAAAACCTTGGTTTAGTATTGGTTGGGCTAAAGTTGGACAAAATAAGATTACCACCGGACATATTAGTCTGTTGTTTTGCCTGCTTTTACTTCAAAAACAAAAATGTAAACAAATGAAACGAACTTTTCGTTTTAATGAAAAAAATTTTATTGTTAAACATAAGAAGTTATTTTACATCATACATATTAGTTATCTAGTTCTGGCACATGGAACTGGTTCCTCTTTGAAGCTATTTTTGGAGGATTGATCTTCGGACAAACATCCACCCAGTCGTAGGTCAGGCAATCTTGTTTTTCTGGCCAGCGCCAAAACTTGAGTCTCTTTGCCATACAATCAACTGTCGGTCCTTCTTCAGATAATCTAACAATTTTGTCCAGTCACTATCTTGGGCCAAAGTTAACCCAACTCTGTCAAATCGAATGATTTTGTAAATAACAAAGGTAACAGCATTATTACGCCAATAATCCTTGAAACAATTGAATATATAATATTATTATTCACTTAACTAATAGCTCTTCAAGAATAAGAGTTCACAAGTAAATGTTAGGAGACAAAAAATGTCCGGAGACTGGAGTGGTGGTGAAATATGGAACTATACCATAATCATAACAGTCAAGCCAGTGGGACTAGCTATCCAGTGATGCATTAACTAGGTCGATAACTCATGATATGATTACATTACAGCACAATAAGACTTTGGGCCATTATTACCCTTAAAGGGCCAATCTTACCCCAACAGACTATTTATGGCGCGTTCCACTAAGGTCTCACAACGATCACGCGCACGTTCGCAGAACTGCGCAGACGACTCTACGAACGATGCAATCGCCTAGTGGAACTTGGCCTTTGTTTCTATTCTATCGGATCCGTATTTTTCGAGTTCTCGAGTAAACAACAACAATGGGTATAAGTCCGAAATATTTTGGCCTATTATGCCCATTAAATTTTCGGCAAAAAATTCGAAAACTACAGACATTTGGCCAAAATGATAGCACGTCGTTCCTTAGCAAATTTGGGCAAAATCAATGATTCCGAGCGCATATTGGAGTGTATCACGAAATAAATGAAAATGTTTGCGTCTGTTCCTAACGATTGACGAAATTTGGATTCACCATCAGAGTTGAATCGGCGGTCAGCTGAGTGGGCAGCAGCCGGCGAACCTCGTCCAAAGCGGCCAAAAGCGCAACAGGGTGCTGGCAAGGTTAACCGTCCGTATTTTACGATGCGTACGGTATTCTCTTAACCGACTACCTTGAAAAGGGGAAGGCGATCGCTTCATGGCCCAACTGGTTCATTCGAACGAGGAAATTTCGAAGAATCTGCCTCTTATGCAAAGAAAAACGGTGATATTTTACCAAGAAAACCAAGAAAATTCTTTTGGCTATGTTGGCAAACTTGCACAAATTACAAATCGAATTCCTTCCGCACCCTCCTATTCGCCAGATTTGGCCCCTGCGACATTTACCTGTTCGCAGACCTAAAATATATGGTTTGAATGAGGAGGTGATCACTGAAAAGATTAATCGTTCTTCAAGAAAGGTATCGAAATGTTATAGAAGTACTGGAATGATTGTATAGCTCTTGAAGGAGACTATAGTCAGTTTCAAGAAGGTATATTACAATTTAATGCGATCATTATAATTATAATCCTACATTACACGGGGTTTCCGTTGCAGGTAGCCATATTTAATGGAAACGTTAATTGTTCATTTAATTTAATGTTTACCTTCATTTTCTTGACATTATTGACATTTCGTGCTGTAATAATCACTTTTTACTTTAAATTCAGGATTATTTTGACATTTCACCAATTAAAATTCAATGGGACAGCTTTGTTCCATTAGATCCCCATTTAATCGACATTTCAGTGAGTAAAGTCATACCTTCATCGGTTCATCGGTGTAGGATATCGAAAAGTAGTAAAACAGTCGTTTTTTTGTTTGTTATTGTATTCAAATTTACATTATTCCTTGCGAGGGAGTTCCTGGCTTCTTGCTTTTTATTGTCATAGAATAATTTAAGCTCTTCCACAGTCCGTATACCACTCGCAGTCGCAGCATTATATGCAAATCATATTATTTCCTAGAATTTTTTTGAAATCAGTGCCTGTCCTCTTATTCTCTATTGGTGATGGACTGATGGATACCTGTGAAGCAAAAGAAATTGGAGGATGTTTTGAAACATAATCCGTTAAGACGTAATTAATCAAAATGGGATATTCACCTCGTATTTTAAAACATGATCGTATCAATAAATCATCAGATAAGATTATGTGGTGATAGAATACTTTAATTTGAACGAGGTCCAGCAATTTATTATTCTCCTGTGCCGTGTAATTTATAGAAATAATATCATTAAAATGATTTCAAGGTATGGTTTTCGCGACAGACAGGGTATTTGTTATCTTGATGGTTTTTACGGAGAAATGTTACCTTGGATATCCTTCTTTTAATGATCTCATTACCAAGTCATTAGATAATGAAGCGCAAAACATTAACAACAAATATCGTTCTTCGCAACAGGCATGAAATTAATGAAGGCATTGAATTTCATCCATAATTTGCTAACAGTGATTTAATGCACATCTTCTAGCAACTGAGTGACCAAAGTAGTTGTGTTTTCTTCAATAAACCGGGAACTTCTCAGTTATTCAGTTTATTTCCTCGTAAAACTGTATCAAGACCTTGAATAACTTCTCACTGTTTCTCCTCGAAAATTAAGTACAGCAGTTAACCTATGTTTTGGCATGTTCAAGTGCCCGCCATGCGTCATCGATCGCAAGAAGTGAAAATCGAAAGCGCCAACGTTGAAGTTGTCAAAAAAGAGATTGTGCAACATTTAGTCAAGCGTTCTCATGTTGCCGGATTAAAAATATGAATTTCTTAGTTTAAATAGACATTTAATTCTAGCAAATCACTCGATAAAACAGAATAAAATATTAAAGTAAAGAAAGCAACTTTCACTAAGTTCCACAATATAATATGTTGTTGACATAATATAAATGTTTCTCTATTTCAGTATTGTAATGAGTTCATTACAGCACTAAAAACAGTCGTGGAATGAACTCATTCCCGCGCTATTTCTAGTCTAGTTATATTTTTCGTTTTGTGATAGACAGCACTGACATTCGATCCCATCAAATACACGTCAATTGTCAATATAATATAATTTGGATATAGTGAAATAATTGTTGAGAGGAAAAGTTTTATTTTCATTGAAAAAAAAAGGTAGTAGAGATTTCCTCCTTGCTAATTTTGAATCATTCATGCTATTAGGAAACTATTTTGAATCTGATCTTCATGCCATACGTACGATTCAAATTCCTTAATCTGTGAACTTTCGTAACAGTCACACCAACTGCCAAGATACAATACAAAAGTCACTAGGATGTATAATCCGAAATTTTCATTAAATTTTACAAAACTTGCCTGAAATTGAGAAAATATCGTCTAATACTCGTTGCAGAAGGCAATTCCAACCCTGATACGTTCGAAAACGAGCGATGAAGGAGCGTATTCGTGTTTGAATAGGAGCCCATTCTGCAACTTGTTTTGGAATATACTATTCTGATGCAATTCATGCTCGACATGCAGATAAGAGTAGTTGGGAATAAAGGTAATAAATTCCATATTCCCATATTCAAAATTATGCTGTTACTAATGACCAACTACAATTCACGTATCCCAACTTCAATCTCTGTACCTAATTGTTGAAAAAGTATGTATAGTGCACCTTTTTGCACATTTTAACCTGAAGAAATCCGACATTCTGCATGTCGAAGCTATAAGAAGGCCAAGGATAAAGGGTTTTTGAGTATGATTAATACGAATATGTCATTATTCATTGCCACCAAATCAATCATCAGGATGTTAATCTGATAGATTCGCTACTAATTTTTTAATTTTCTTCCAGGTACAGTCCGTCGATTTCTTGAACGATACGGAAACTCAATAGACACCCTCATATTTGTGGTAGACAACACAGATCTGGGAATCTACGAGGTCCTACTTCCGCTATATTTCCCCAGATCCAAGATGGAGGAAGAGGCTTCCAGGTGGCAACTTCCAGTTGAACTTGGTGGTGAAGATGGCGAACCATTGTTACCAGATAGACAAATAAGGATCATTGATAACCCACAACACACACTACATCGTAGGTATCTCAACGAAAAAATAAAGGGAAAACAACAAGATATTAGAAACGTATAGATTTATATGTAGAATTCTACTAGTTCAAAGAGCGCCATCTATACAAATATGCATCAAGCTTTCTCTATAGATCCATTATGTCTAGTACTGTAGTGTATGGTTGATTGCCTAACTCTCATTATTTCATGGGTAATCCCCGACCGTCAATGGCCTATTTATTACTTAGCTCCTGGAACTGGACGTAGTAGAATTGGAGAGCTCAAGTATTGTGGATTGAGGGGGTGAATTTTCGTGAGGGTTTTCTGCATATGTTAGAGGAGTTTGTTGATAACAGTAAATCAAAAATAAATGCATAGACTTCGCGTAGGGGCATTTAGTCTGCTCGTCGGTTAAATAAAAATCATATAAATTTAATTGATTCCAAACGAAAATTGAAATATTATTTTCCCAATATATCCAAAACTATAGATCCTAAATATGAGAAATCTAAATGTTTACTCACTTATCTAACTCATTATTTTGTCCATTTCTTCATAAGTTTCACAGTTCTAGAAATTTATTTAAGTATTTGTCACTCAATCAGTTCACTCAAAATATTAAAAAAATAATGTTCAGTAACATCAACCACAGCCTGACAACGCCTTTGCATACTTTCGATCAGATTGTTGAAGTAGACTTGATCAATTTCACTCCAGAGTTGCGGTAAAAGTCGTCTGAGTTCTTGAAGTATATATGGAGGTGGTTGATGAGAATCCAAAGCTCTTTGTAACTGATACCAAGCGTGTTCAATGGGATTGAGTTCTGGCGACCGATGGGGCAGTGCCAAATGTGGAATACTATGGATTTCCAGAGTTCCATCGACAATTCTCGCGGAGGGATAGCTCATTATCGTCAAAAAATAAGAAATTTGGCCGAGTAGCAGCATGAAACAAAGGAATAATATTGTCAATGACCTGCTCTATGTAAATCAATGCATTTATGGTAGCATCAAGCACCCACCATTCTGTACGCCAATTGAAACAAATGCCTCCCCAAACCGTAACTGTACCACCTCTGAACTGGGCACCATAGGATGGGTACATACCCGAACACGCCGACTATACGAAACCGTCGTTACATATCTCTATGCGTCGTTCCAATTCACGTGCTCATTGGCCCATTCCAATCGAAGTCGCATATGATATTGAGTTTGTGGAATCCTTCTTAAAAGTCGCCAAGAATATAGATTAACGTCTCGAAGTCTTCGACGAACTGTTTCAATCGAAACCAAAACACCAGTAGCGTTCAAAAGGCACTGTTGCATGATTCGACAAGTACTCAAAGGCTCTCTACGGGTAGGCACAGTCAGAAACCTATCTTCTGCAGGAGTGGTTGATCTTGGGCGTCCACTTTGTGGCCATTCGGTCACGTTTCCAGTTCTACGAAATCGATAGACGAGCCGGGAAACTACGCCTTCACTAACTTGAAAAAAATTCGAAATTCTGCTTACGTCCCGCTTTGATCAACAGTAACAATAGCCGTATTGGCTTCATCCGCACTAAGTTTACGTCTAGGCATTATTGCAAAACAAATTTTAAGATTTTGAATCAAAGTTGATTGTAAGAACGTAAAACAATAACTGATCCAAAATTATCAGAAACGCAAACGACAAGAACTTGCCTGAAACTGAGAGAGTTATCAAACGAGGGACAAAAAACCATTCAGATATAAGATAGTAAACATTTGATTTCTCATAAATTAACATTTTGTGGACAATAATCGGCGACTTTTGAAACGGTCCCTACATTTCTAAACTTCCTCAACTTTTGTGGAGCAGTATACAGGGTGTCCCAAGTTCGAGTGCCTATTAAATTTGATGAAAAAAAATTGTTTTCAAGTTTTGCATTCCTGGTATGATCAAGTATTTAATTCTGAATACATTTCTGTTAAAACAGTTGTATTCATTCGAATAGTTTTCAAAATATCGAAAAAACCGGAAAAAAAGTCAATTATGTTCAGTCAGTATTATGTTCATTATTCTTATTTTGAACATCCTGAGTGTGAACCGTTTTTACAACATCGAAGAGGAAGAATGTGGAGAGGTCATGCACCAGAAATATCATCACAGGGTGTTTCAAATTTTGTGTCGAAAGTTGTGATAAAAAATTGGCCATAACTTCTGTTTTTCAAATTAGAAACCTATTTTTTATGATTACGTTGGATTCTGCGGTGAAAAATAATTACAGTTTTCTAACATGATAATGCTCCTAAATTAAAAAACTCAGAAATTATTGAATTTAGGAGCATAATCATGTTACAAAACTATAATTATTTTTCTCCGCAGAATCCAACGCAATCATAAAAAATAGGGTTCTAGTTTGAAAAAAATTTTTGATCACAATTTTCGACACAAAATTTGAAATACCCTGTGATATTATTTCTGGAATTCAAAAGATACATGACCTTTCCAAATTCTTCCTCTTCGATGTTGTAAAAACGGTTTACGTTCAGGATGTTTAAAATAAGAATAATATTTGACATTTTTTCCGGTATTTTTTCGATATTTTGAAAATTATTCGAATGAATAAAATGGTTTATTTTAGCGCTGTAGAGAATTCCAAGCAATGTCATAATCCCAATTTTCAGATTTCAAATATGTCCAGTTCTCCAGAAACGTCTAATAGCCACTCGAACTTGGGACACCCTGTATATTTGGACAAAATGATAGCGCCATTGTACGAGGGAAAAAATTAATAAGTTATTTTTGTCCGATAATTACAAACTCTCACCATCGTATTTAATCCCATTGATTCGTCCCAAGCGAGTAGGCGCCGTGTGAAACAATACGATGAATATTTATTTAATCAGCGCTTTTATCCGTTTCAATGTAAATAAAAATCTTTATTTGTAACAGATTTAAGATAATAGACAGAAGCAATGAGCATGAAACTGTTATGTTATGAACGTATCCATTTCTTTCCTATGTTTGTTTAGTTTGATGTATTTTTTTCATGTGCAGTGTTGGTAGTGCTATTGGCTATTGTTTTTTTTTCTTAGTATAGAATTAGTGACATGATTAACGAATCTTATGAGTTTTCCTGTGAGTTAAGACTTTAAAAATATTAAAATGAATTTCCATGAATATAACTCAATGTTTCATGCTTGATAAAGCGCATGCGACTATGTCATCTTATGGTGCAACATACACATTTCTATGAAAGATTTTATGTACGAAATAAGAAAGATGGTCAACTTTCATCTTTGGATCTTAATTTATTTTGTCTTTATTGATTTTGCATTAGAGTATCTATTTTAGATATCCATCTTCCGATTCCATGTGGTCACGAATATTCCTTTGCAATCTTGAATTTGAAACACTTCTGTGAGAATAGACTGAAGAAGAATGGACCAGAATTGCATAATTTTCGGACGAACTAAAAAATATTTTAGTAATATTTCATTTCATTTTATTTAGTTGACTAACGCCGATTCTTTTTTACCCAAATGTTATTTGATACTTTTCGAGTTTCCACTCAGATTGTTTAGTTGTTGAATATCTTTGAATCTTTGAAAGCTATTATTAGATTGATTCAATAGAAAATTGAATTAAAAACATCCTTAATCCCATTTGGTATATCGATTAATCTCATCTAAAGTCGCAGTCACTATAAAACCTATAGACAGGTAGAATACATTGTACCTTTTATAGTTCGAATCTTAGTATACGAAGTTGTGCTCTTAATTGTCTGCAATTGTTCGAACTCTGAAGAATTTTGAGCTCATCTCGTACCAGGCAAGTTGATAAGACATTGTTTATTTTTTCTCGAAATATCTAAAACGCATAAAGGTTCATCATATTCTGTTCGAAATTTACCTTCTACTATATTCAGGTACATCTAACAATTCTTTCAAATACACACCACCATTGATTTATATTTCTTTTGAAGACTAATTGTAGAACATAAGCAAATAATCCAAATATTAGATCCACACGTTCAATCAATGAATATTTTATCTATGTCCAACCCTCAATTATTCTTAACAGTGAACAATCCATACGATGGCCGATACCTTGTTTCAATTTTAATCCTGCGCTAAAGCGTCTGATGGAAATCCTTTTCCAAAGCAAGTAGTATAAAATCTTCAAGCAGAATCTATTTTCATCATTGAACTCTAGTATTATGATTTGATTTAGGTATACAGAATGAAAAGTACGACAATACCAAATAACGAATTTTCATATTCCCTCCTTTAAATTTAAAAATATAGAATGTATTCTGGATGTCATCCTCTTTCTTTATAAATAAAAAATGAGTAAACAGAGAATGCGAACTGAATCATGGAAGAAATCAAATTAAAATAGCTGAAATGAATTTGACTCTCTCTTATAGAACAGGATGACATGTACGAGTATGAACACAGAGCATATAATAAAGCTTAAATAGAATAATTATAGCATTCTGTGAAAACATAGAAGTACGATTCATTATTGAAATTTCGAAAAATCATATCTCCGAAAGTATTAGCTTGTTGGAGTTAAAAATGACATCAATGAATTTTTATGGCGAAACTGCATCTTAAATGAAAATTGAATTTGAAATTTGTTACTTAAAAAAAAATTTTTTTTTCGTTACTCCGAAACCATCTGGCCTATTTTGTCCAATAACGAACTCAACCGAGATATTCATCTCCCTAACCTACTCTGAAAATTTCAACTGCCTAGCTCATTCCGTTCGAGAGTTATTGTAGAAATTTTTTTTTTTAATTTTCAAAATTTTTTATGACACTTTGCGGTAACCTGGTCAATACAAAACTTCACATGCGTATAAAGGTCATGATTCTACAATTTGATGCTAAATTTCAGATAGATCGAGTGATCGGTTTCGAAAATATTCATAAAAAATGTTTTTGCTAAAATCGGCCATAACTCCGAAACCACTTGATGGATTTTGGCCATTAACGAACTTGTCCGAGATATTTACGCTCCAAACCCACCTCGCAAATTTCAATCCTCTAAATCCTTTCGTTCGAGAGTTATCGTGCCTACGGCCGGCCGGACAGAATTGATTTCGACCTCGGATTCTTGATCAGCGAGTCGAACCAAATCATTTGAGACCATTTTCAGCCAAAAATTCGAAAATTACAGACATTTGGGCAAATTGATAAGCACTCTGTTCCGAGGAACTAGAGCGCCAAAAATGTATTCATTCAACGCCTAATAGTATTAATTGAAATCAAAGGATCTCCAGCCGTATAAAGGTCAATTTCATCGGTGAATTAAACTGAGTGAAATTCGAAATTTGTAATGTAACAATTTTTTTTTTTTACTCCTAAACCATCCGGCCGATTTTGCCCGATAACAAACTTAGCCGAGATATTTCTGTCCAACCACTCTGAAAAAAAATTCAACTGTCTAACTCATTATTTTCGTGATTTATCGTGTTAACGGACGGACGGCCGGACAGAATCGATTTCGACCATGGATTCTTGATTAGTGAGTCGAACTAAATCGTTTAAGACCATTTTCAGCCAAGAATTCGAAAATTACAGACATTTGGGCAAATTGATAAGCACTATGTTCCGAGGAACAAGCGCGCCAAAAACTAGGTACAGAAATATGTATTTACCAGCAAGCACCTTCTTCTTCACATCCTGCATCCATTCGCCAGCGGAAGGCGTTAAGAAACCTCAACTCTGTATGTTCTTTCGTCTCTTGTCCTCGAATTCGACTAATTTTTGTCATCGAGAACTTGCGTGTCTAAGGGTCCTGCATTATAGATTATCTAATCTCCTTCCAAACAGTCTTGAACCTACTGTCCCAGATTGAAGGTTTCGTGATTTTTTCCAGCTGATGAGGAATCGATAGATCTCACGACGCAGCTAGAGACCACCATCAATATAGAGCATGCATTCAGTCAGATGCAGGGCGACTTGGATCAGCAACGTCTTCTAGGTGAACGTCCCTTGAACGATCCGCTGGCGGATATCATGGTTAAGGAGATTCAACATCAAGAACGGTAAGTTTCAATCGATATAAATTCTCCACACCAGAACACATAATTGTTTTTATAAAAGCACTGACGTCTGTGAGGAGCTTTAGCGTGAAGGCTCGTGTAATGATCAATATATTGTTATACTGTAGTGTTATATTAAGAAGAAGAAAATTCAAATTAGCCATTGTATGCAGAGAACGTCACTTCGATGGAATATTCAGATTTTTGGCGTTCTTGTTCCACGGAACAGAGCGCTTATCAATTTGCCCAAATGTCTGTAATTTTCGAATTTTTGGATGAAAATGATCTTAAACGATTTGGTTTGACTCACTGATCAAGAATCCGCGGTCAGAATCGATTATGTCCACGAACGGAATGAGCTAGACAGTTGAAATTTTCAGAGTAGGTTTGGGAGATAAATATCTCGGCTAAGTTCGCTATTAGGCAAAATAGGCCAGATGGTTTCGGAGTAACGAAAAAAAAATTGTTTTTCGCATTACAAATCTCTAATTCAATATTTTTCAAAATGCAGTTTCACCATGAGAATCCATGCATTGATATAATTTTTAAATGTAACAAGCTAATACTTCCGGAGATATGGTTTCTCGAAATTTCAACAATAAATCGTACTTCTATGTTTTCACACAATGCTGTCATCGTAAATATGAATTTGATGATCCGTGTTCATACACATCATCACACAGAATATACCCTAAGTTAGGTATATTCTGTGTAGCGTCATTGAAATATATTAGGGTTACTAGCTGGCCCGGCAGACTTCGTACTGCCCTCCAACTCCAACTCCAACTCCAACTCCAACTCCATATCCAACTCCAACTCCAACTCCAACTCCAACTCCAACTCCAACTCGAACTCCAACTCCAACGTGAACTCCAACTCCAACGTCAATGCAAACCTCAACGCCAACGACAACTCCAACCCTAACGCCAACTCCAATTCAAATTGATCGTAGCACTATCTGTCGGGACAAACTAAAATTAAAATAGAATAATATTGAATGCGATGATAGCGCCATCCGTCGAATCTGATGTAAAACATTCCAAAATCAAAAACTCCGTACAAAAAAAAAAACATCTGAATTCACAAAATTATTTATACACACTTCAAAACTCTTTAAAAAATAATTACATTTAATATTTTAATCAGCACATGAATTGAATAACAAATTAATCGTAGCACCATCTGTCGGGACAAACTAAAATTGAATGCGATGATAGCGCCGTCCGCCGGATCTAATGTAAAACATTCCAAAATCAACAACTCCTTATAAATAAGAAATTAATTGAAAAAACATTTTCCAGTAGACCAAATTGTAAATCTAAACCATTCTCGAATCTCCACGAACACACACAAAAAATTTCATCAAAATCGGTCTAGTCGAAGTTACACATCGCGTTGCAAATTGGCGGAGGTGCCAGGTATACCATCAAAGAAAGGATAATTATGGTGAGCAATGAAAACTTTGGTTCTCCCCGTCATTTTTAGTAAATCTAAACCATTCTCGAATCTCCACGAACACACACAAAAAATTTCATCAAAATCGGTCCAGTCGTTTAGGAGGAGTTCAGTCACATACACACGCACACAAGAAATATATATATTAAGATGTGATTGTCATCTCATAGAGAAATATAAGGTATTTTCTCTGTCTACTGATAAGAGGAATTTCAAACTGAGTATGATGTTATATTTACTTCTAGTTCTATTCAAAATTCTTGATATAAAATACCTCCTGTTCTAGAAGACAAAGGATGATTGAATGCAAAATGAACAATGAAACAACCTCAGCTATCGTAGATAGCTCTTGGATAATCCATATGATGGTGGAAATATATAATTTGTAAGTTAATAAAATTGGGTTCAGAATACCTGTAGTAAAAACATAACTGGAATATTGACTAAGTTTCAATTGATGCAATATAATTTTCCGAGTAGATTTAAGGAATGAATATCTCGGATAAGTTCGTTATTGGGTAGAAAAAGTCTAGTGTCTAGTTTCGGATTAATAATTTTTGGCACTGTTTTCTTTTTTAAATGACAATTTTTGAAGCATCAAAGCATTGAATCATTGCAGATTGCTCATTTAAACTTGATAAATAAAGTATTATATGAATTTGATTTCCTTTATGGTGCAGTTCTATCACAAGAATCCATTGATATCATTCCCAACTCTGAGAAACCAATACTATCGGAGATATGATTTGTCAAAGTTTGAACATGAGCGCCAAAGCTCCTGCCACAGGACTTTCCCCTCTTTTATTGCAGTTCGCAATCAACGAGTGCAAGAAGGAAAATATAATGAAGGAAGAACGTCATGAAATGTCATGAAACCTCTGTGATTCTTCGCATTCCAGTAAAAACACAAATTTTCTTGGTCCATTCCTAAACAAAAGGAGTAACTTTTCGGATTCTCGTGGTCTGTCATTGTCCCTTCGAAGTGCCAAATTCATCTACCACTGTCCAGGTATGTATTTTGAATTCTTGGTTTTATTAACATCAAAATAGGATTAAAGGTGAAACAACGAGAAGCTTTCACCAATAGTTGAAATATATGAGGTTTCTTCGGCGTATATTTCAATTCGAGCCAACGAATTTAGCTCAGAAAGCTGAGGCTGACTTGTCTGCTGATCCACCTAAAGTTAGGGCTTACTTGAATAAGCTTCGAAATAATACTGTTGTTTCCGGTTCCATGTATTACGAGGATCGTAAGTCCTCAAGTTGAAGTGGTTGCTTTCGTTACATTTATCAACTCTGCTTTGAATTATTCTTCATCATCCTCCAGCTGGATGATTCCTATGATAGTTTCTATTTTACTATCATATATAGACAACATATATTCCGGATATAACTGAGTTCTTTATGACGCATGCGAGATGTCAAATTACGGATATTCATCGAAGGTTGGTCAACCGTGACCAACTTGACTTGGATAACTGAGGGTATATGACCATCAATGGATGAATCCTTTGAAGTGGATGAGATTTTTACGGATTTCTCTAGTTCTTCGAGATGTTTGCCCGACTAGACCATGACACATTTCTCAAAAATCTTTTTCTTTTTGGATTGTCCACAGATTTTTTGCGTTGCTAAGGTTTTTATATCACTAATATAAGACTATGGGTCCGGTGCATTGGTTTCAAATTGGTCGAATTCCAGGCATCGTCGTGTGTTCCCCAGGTTACAATATTGGGACCATTACTTTTCATATTTTCATAAATGATATTTCTAAATAGTCAGTGTCATAGTTCTATTGTCCATTCTCCTATATTGGACACTCTTAATCGAATTTACCATGGTGAATTATATTGTCTGTTTTACTGTATTAGACACTCTTAATCGAATTCACCATGGTAAATTCGATTAAGAGTGTCCAATGCAGGAGAATGGACAATAGAACATACGCGCAAAAGCTCCTGACTTCACGTCAGTGTTTGAACCAATTTTTTTTTCGTGGAGTCAGAAGCTTTTGCGCGTATATTCTATTGTCCATTCTCCAGTATTGGACACTCTTAATCGAATTTACCATGGTGAATTCTATTGTCTGTTCTCCTGTATTGGACACTCTTAATCGAATTTACCATGGTGAATGGTAATGGCGATGTTCCCCAGAACATACGCGCAAAAATGGTATTATCAGAAAGGCAGCGGATCGAAGTGTTGATGAGAACCGAATTTCCCAGTCTACTGCTAGTAACATATTTCACAAACTTGATGAGCATGGTACAGTGAAAGACTTGCCAGACTTGGTCAACCTGCTACGCTAAACCCTAATCAAAATGGGAAAGCCCTGTAGACAGGGGCTTTGGCGCTCTCGTTCAAACTTTGACAAATCATATCTCCGAAAGTACCCGTATAACAATTCGTTATCGATTCGTTACAGGTAGAATATCTGAATGTCCAGTACGCTAACAAAAAATCGTTATCTGAACCAGCAACAAAACGTTATCAAAATCCTCTACTCCTTTGGTACAGATCATATAATGAAAAACTATCGTCCAAACTGTAAAGTTTTACTACAGAAATTCCCTATTTTGGGAACAAGAATTAATCAGAATTACGGTGGAAAAACTTAATTTTAAAGTTTTTCTTATATTTCTTTATCCTTTAGATATCTCAATCATACTATCATTTTACCCCTATTACGAAATATTGAATTAACGTATTAAATTAAATTTTCGTTCCTCATTTGGATTCGAACCTGCATACCTTAGCTCCTCACTGCTTCAATTTCCGATCTGACCAGCACCTTACCATCCATCCACTAATCTTGTTGTAGGATATCACAAATGCGTGCATTTTGACGACTTGGTGCAATGGATACAAGTAGTAAAATAATGCGATAAATCTGTCGATCGGAGATTGAATATTCACGATTATATCTTAGAAAAAAAATGTAAATGGAAGCTCCGCATAATAAAATTTGCAGAAATAATGGTACTTATGCAAATTACCGTAATAATGATACGATAAAGGAATTCTGTGGAAGGAATATCAGTGTGAGAAATTCATAACTTTATTCCACATTTTTTACTCAAACGCTTTAATCAATACTACGTATCATAATCTATTTTCATTTGCTACTACAGTTATTGAAGGCATAAACAATAATATTCCCTCCAGTGATGACAGTACTAGCTGTGATACATATAGAGTTCACACTATTGATAACACCCCAAATACTCTATCTGATATGGATTTCCCATTGTAGACTTTCTATTTTTTATATGGTAGTTTTTCCTTTTTCATGTAATTCCAAGCTTTGCCACAATCAAATTTGACCTGTAAGCGATTAGCTGATTACTGATGATACAATACCTATTGTTAATGATCTATATTTATCTTATCATCAGTTTTATTTGAATAAAGTTTCTCAGAGTTGGGAATGATATCAATGGATTCTTATGATAGAACTGCATCATAAAAGAAACTAAATTCAAAAAAGTGTCATTAAAAAAAAAACAAGAGTGCCAAAAATTATCATTCCGAGACCACCTGTCCGATTCTAACCAGTAACGAACTTATCCGAGGTATTCATTCCTCAAATCTATTCTGAAAATTATATTATATCAATTGAAACTTAGCCAATATTTCAGTCTTGTTTTTACTGGAGATATAATTCTGAACCCAATTTGATTAACATACCAAAGTATATATCTGCATCATCATATGGATTACCCACGGGCATTATATTATCACCTTAAAAGTATAATATCATATAATCCTCATGAAATTCTACGATAGCTCAGGTTATTTCATTGGTCATTTTGCATTCAATCATACTTTGTTTTCTAGAACAGGAGGGGTATTTTATATCATGAATAACGAACCAGAAATAAATTTGACATGTCAGTTATGGGAAAATAAGATGACATGTATGAACACAGATCATATAATAATTCATATTTAGAATAATTGCAGCATTCTGTGAAAACATGTACCTACGAATTATTATTGAAATTTTGAAAAATCACATTTCCGAAAGTATTAGCTTGTTAAAGTGTAAAATGATAGCAATGGATTCTTATGATGAAACTGCATCTTAAGAAAAATTAATTTGAAATGTGAAAAAAATGTTATTTTCGTTACTCCAAAACCATCCGGCCGATTTTGCCCAATAACGAATTTAACCGAGGTATTTATCTCCCAATCCTACTCTGAAAATTTCAACTGTCTAGCACATTCCGTTCGAGAGTTATCGTGTTAACGGCCGGCCGGACAGAATCGATTTCTACCACGGATTCTTCATCAGTCAGTCGAACCAAATCATTTAAGACCATTTTCAGCCAAAAATTCGAAAATTACAGACATTTGGGCAAATTGATAAGGACTCTGTTCCGAGGGACTAGAGCGCCAAAAAGTTGGGTAGATTTGCTGCTGAGGGGTTGAAGGGAAATATTCTATTCCTAAATTCTATATACTCCAAAAAATGGGAAAATTAAAAATGAATTGACGGGTTTCAGCGTTTCTAAGTTAGGTATTGGTTGAAAAAATATGAATTTCATTCCATACAATCGCCCAACCCTGTATATAAAGAAAAACTAATTTCAGATTGGTAATCTGCGTTCACCATGTTAAAGAGTTTCTCAAACCTATCATATACTTCGAAATTTCTTGAGAGGTGAGTGCACGACCACTAGTATTTTCTTAAATTCATTTTCTCAATTCGATTTGCAATTTAGTTCTAAAATGTTTTTGCATTTCATATTTAACTACCAATAACTGATGTTAATAGGATATTTCGACAATGTATCCAAAAATATGCAATATTCTTGAAATTGTTATCAGTTGTGTATTCTTGGATATTCTTTATGGACAAAATTATAACTACGAAACTCTCAAATCCTTGACGAAGATAACTTCAATCAAACTTTTTGCGTCATTGTTAAGGCAACCTGAGATAATATAAGCCCACGTAGGTGCTATATTTTGCGTGACTTTGAATGTTTTTGCTGCAATATCGCTCAAGAATGGGTACCGATACTTTGAGTAGTTATTTACCGCGAAGAATCTGTGGTTTTTCTTTCCAATCTGCCCGAAGCAATGATTTGGAGTGAGTATGCCTTTCTATGACTCAACTGGATGCTAACTATCAACTGATCAACATTGTTTAATTTTTTTTTATTGATGCCCCATTTTACCTATTTTATGCACGCCTCAGCGTGTTTGAATCCAACTTTCAAAAAGGGGGAAAGCCCTGTGGCAGGAGCTCTAGCGCTCTTGTCTAATTTTTGACAAACCATATTTCCGAAAGTATTGGTTTCTCATAGTTAGGAATGATATCAATGGATTCTTATGATAGAACTGCATCATAAAAGTTATAAATAAAATCAAATAATAGTTTATTCATCAAGATTAAATGAGCTATCTGCAATGATTTAACCTCGTGGAATGGGTTGGTGCAACTTACACTCGAAATACCTAAGGAAAGTATCATCGAAATGTCTAAAACAAGGCTGCAGACAATCATAGCAGATTGTCCATTTATTCCTGATATTTGAATAGGTATAGGCTGACGATCAAATTATTTTAATAGTTCAAAATATATTAATAAAATACAATCCTCTTTTCATAATTTAATAGTTCATACCTCTAACACATTCATTCTGTATTATGAACCTTAACTCAAAAAAGAATATTTGATACACAAATGTAGATCAATATTTCAGCATTTTTCTGCTAGCAACATTATGAAAATACTGTATATAGGAACATGTCTCACTACTCAACGAAGTAAAAGGTAATATTAACATCGGTGGTCAACGAACAGTAATTTCTTTTGATGATTCCATTATGTTGTTCTTTCCTATTGCCTTCATTAACTGCATCATGAAAATGATCCAATTCTAAATGTTCTGAAACATGATCCCCAATATTTGAACATAATTTATTCAATATGCAAAAAGTGAATATTATTTTTGGTATCAAAACAATCTTGTATACATATATTCACAAATTCAAGATGCGAAACCCTGTTTTCTCTATTTCAGTATCGTAATGAGTCCATTCCAGCACTGAAAACAGTGCTGGAATGAACTCATTCCCGCATTGTTTCTAGTTATATTTTTCGTTTTGTGGTAGTCAGCACTGACATTCGATCCAATCAAATTTCAACACACTTCAATTGACAATACAATATAATCTGGATATTGTGAAATAATTGTCGAGGAAAAGCTTTATTTTCATTAAAAAATATGGTACCTACTAGAGATTTCCTTCTTACTAATTTTGAATCATTCATGCTATTAGGAACCTTTTTTAAATCTGACCTCCGTGCCCTACGTTCCTACGTACGATTCAAATTCAGATTCCGTAATCTGTTAACTTTCGTAACAGTCACACCAACTACCAAGATACAATACAAAAGTCACTAGGATGTATAATCCGAATTATTCATTAAATTTCAACAGTATTTTACGAAACTTGCCTGAAATAGAGAAAATATCGTCTAATACTCGTTGCAGAAGGCAATTCCAACACTCATGCGTTCGAAAACTTGCTCCTTCGTCGCTCGTTTTCGAATTTCGCATTCGTGTTTTAATAGGAGCCCATTCTGCAACTTGTTTTAGAATATACTATTCCAGTACAAAATATTTTCAAAGTACGAATTATAAACAAACTAGAAATAAAATAAATTGGACATGTCTCATAGCTAGATAAGATGACATTCATGAACATTGAACACAGACCTATAGAATTCGCATTCAGTAAAAACATAGAAGTACTATGTATTATTGAAATTTTGAAAAATAATATCATCTTGTTAGAGTTGAAAATGATATCAATGGATTCTTATGATGAAACTACAAAAATTTATTTCGAAATTTATAATGTAAAAAACATTTTTTTTCGTTACTCCCCATTTTGCCCAATAACGAACTTAACCAAGATATTCATCTCCCAAACCTATTCTGAAAATTTCAACTGTTTAGCTCATTCCGTCCGAGAGTTATCGTGGTTACGGCCGGACAGATTCGATTTCGACCACTCATTCTTGATCAGTGGGTCAAACCAAAGCGTTCAAGACCATTTTCAGCCAAAAATTCGAAAATTACAGACATTTGGACAAATTGATAAGCATTCTGATCCGAGGAACAAGAGCGCCAATGATAGCACACTATTTCCCAGAACATGCCCGGAAAAATTCAAAACCGTCGGAAATAATCCGGATTTTGTTCGTTGCCCCGCAGATTCATTATTCAGGGATAATAAACCAAAAATGAGAAAAAGAAATTTCCCCGAAGTCCGAGTAAACCACTCGGCGACAAATGCGACATTCCCAATCCGCTATGGTCCACTTCTTCGGCGCGCGTTCTTTTGCCATCACCACCACCACGTCCGAGTCACCGCCGACGTCAAAACTCCATAGCATTTAGCGCACAAAGTCGTCGGTTTCCACGGCGAATCCGTCGAAAGTCACGCTCGTTCTCGGATTTCCTCCATCGTCCGTCGTAGCGGATAAGCATTTGCGCCGAGACGGTCAGTCTCGGTCAGGTCAAGCAGCGCGGCAAGTTTAAAGGGACCTTTGAAGTCGCCGATACCTCCGCGGCGACTTTGCGAAAAGTTTCTTCGGGCGGATTGGAAGGTGGTCTTCGTGATGGAGGCGCCGACATCGGATTATACCAGCATCTTCACGACTCTGTCGAGTTATCTGGGTCTGGGGGGCAGTGCGGCCAATGATGACGTCTTGGACACGGTTTGTTGTGACGACGAGTCGAGGTAAGGTGATTTCTTAGGATCGGAGCACGTTGATAAGTTTGTCTCGACATGCGATGAATGAGAACGAACGACATTTTCCTATTTATATCCCAGTAGTGCTAATTTTGGCTTCGTGATTCCTAACTTTGCCTCCATAATCATTGAATATAAGCTATGGAATATTTATGTAGGAAGTTTCTAGTTGTATCCAAGAGAAATTCAGGAATAATTCATGTACCAGTTATTTGGTATCGGTACGGAATATGGAGAAAGTCTCTTCAAACATTTAAGCTACAATATTTGTTGATATTGTTGGAATACTGCTACTACTACTCTTCTGACAAATATCTAGTGTTTCTTAGGCGGAAGCAATTTCAATATAATATTTTTTTTTATATTTCATAGATATTTTTCAGAGTTTGGGAGAGAAAACCCAGAAAGGAACCATTTTAGTGATGAATTCACACCCCAAAGTATCCTTTAGTGATTACTTAAGATGTGGGTCACTAACGAATGCCGAATTTTCGAATTTTTATCCCAAAAGTGACAGAATCGTGAAAAAGGTCGAAGAAAAATTAATTTTTTTTTTTTTCATTTTTATGTTATGACACAATGCGAGAAATCTCTTTCCTTAATTTTTTTGCAGATCTGTTATTAATTAAATTGTTTTTATTAATTAAATTTATTAATTTCATATGTAGAAGTCGGAACCATCATAAATTTGACACATTTTCGAGAGTGGGTTATATCTTTAACCACTCATTAGATTTTTATATTTTTTTTGTTGTGAACTGTTGTTCAATTATTCTGCAAAAATACAGTGGATGAAATTTGGATGTCGCTGCTGCATCTTACAAGGTGTTGCAAATTTCAGGTGAAAAACATCTTCACCTGGGTATATGCACTTCGTATATTCCCAAATTCAACTTTACAAAACAAGTATTTCTTGCAGAAGATTTAATCGACAGTTCACAAACCAAATCATTAAAATCAAATAAGTGGCTCAAGAGATAGTACTCTTGAAATTTTATCTGACTTGTCCAATCTGATTCAACGTCGTAAAGACATACAAGCTTCCAGTCCACAGTATGTAATCCATACTTGAACTAACTTATTTTATTCTTGTAGAATATCAATGTCTGTATCATACGAAACACTCATGACAATATCTATTTTGACATTGAGATCTTATATCAAACGTAAATTAAGTGATGCGAGCGGCACCCATACAGGCTTTAATGGAAGTAAACAAAACATTTATAGTTCCTAAATATAGAAAATTGGTTCAAGCACTGACGTGAAGTCAGAAGCTTTTGCGCGTATGTTCTATTGTCCATTCTTCTGTATTGGACACCCTTAATCGAATTTACCATGGTAAATTCGAAATAAGTGTCCAATACAGGAGAATGGACAACATAATTTACCATGGTAAATTCGATTAAGGGTGTCCAATACATAAGAATTGACAATAGAACATACGCGCCAAAGCTTCTGACTTTACTTGAACCAATTTTTTTTTCGTGATTTTTTTGAAATTTTCTAGGGGTGCGGTTCTTAAAATTTTTTTTTCGTAATTTTTTTCAAATTTTCTAGGGGTACGGTTCTTACAAAATTTTAAACACGTCTTTATGATGATTTTCTACTACTAGTTACCAAGCTTCAATTCGATCGAATATTTATTTTTTGAGTTATCAAGGAAATAATATTCCAGGTGGGTATAACTCGGAAACCGTTTGACCGATTTTGCCCAAAAACGAACTCAACTTTCCCTTTCGGGTACGCAAAATACCCTGAAAATTGCAAGTCCCTATCTCCTTTCGTTCGAAAGTTATCGAGGCAACGGTCACCCATCTACTGAACTCACACAAGAATGCTCGAATCTCCAACAATATTTAACCGATCGTATTAAAACTTGAAACTTGGCTGTAGAGTTAGGTTATGAAGGCTCTTGCAAAATTTCAGCAATTTCAAACGAATAGTTACTGATATATAGAATTTTTTTTTCAATTTTCAATGATTTTTTTAAAATTTTGTACGAATACTATCCTCACGAAATTTTGCAAGAATTTTCGCGTTGGCATTCTACAACTAATTACCATGTTTGAATTCAATCGGTAAAGTATTTTTCGAGTTAATGAGGAACAAAAAACAACGAAATTTCAGATGGCTATAACTCTAAAACCGTTTGACCGATTATGCTCATAAACAAACTGAAATGTCGCGTTCTGCTGTACATCCTAACCTGAAAACTTCCAAGGCGCTATCTCTTTCCGTTCTCAAGTTATCGTGACAACAAAAATATTTTTTAATAGTTTTTTTAAAATTTTCTAGCCATACGATTCGCACAAAATTTCACAAACGTGCTTAGGTTCATATTCTACAACTACTCACCAAGTTTCAATTCGATCGGATTTATATTGGTTGAAAACAAAATTATTACTCGGAAACCACTGGGCCGATTATGCCCATTAACGAACTTGTCTGTCGTATTGGGATGCGCCACCCACCCTGAAAATTTCAAGTTGCTAACTCTTTTCGTTCTCAAGTTATCGTGGCAACGGCCGGACGGACGGCCGGACCTAATCAAATTTGCCCTCGAATTCTTCATTGGGGAGTCGAACTAAATCGTTTGAGACCATTTTCGTTAAAAAATTCGAAAGTTACAACATTTGGGCAAAACTATAACGCGATGTTCCCCAGAACATACGCGCAAAAAAGGCGATTACTGTAAAAATGAACCAAAAATCTCAAGTTTTGATTTCAAGCATCGGGAAAACTTCCATTTAATTTTACCTAGAATACTATGTTTTGAAGTTCTCTTTGAGGAAAATAGTAATTAAAAAATTTCACATCTCTATACACGAATGCAACCAATTGCGAAGTGGCAGAATTTTCCTATTTGTCTTTCAAATTGACGTCTATTCCAAGTCCAGCAAGATGGATTTATCTCTAATAATTCGAACGAAAAAATAGGACGATTATATTTTTTAACTCTCGACAGATGTACCAAAATAGCTGGCGTTTTTGTCACCAAAATATTGACATTGTACAGAAGTTGTTGAACGTGCAATTTCAATGCTTTATTATTCCTGCATTGTCCTCCATTTCAATTATCGTGGTGAAAAATTAACACTACATGTGATTAATACATCTGAGTGTACAGATTTCAGTACAGCATGAAATTAGGATTGGATGATATATTATACCACAACCCACTATATATACTTGCCTGGAAGATGATAAAATGGAAACACAGCTCAGAGACGTACGTCAGTCGAACGTTTGTTAGTTTGTTATTGTAAAAATTATTATTATTATTATTATTATACTGATCCTCCTGGGTCTTCCTCAAGGATACCCCTCATAAGCTCTGATTCTGGAGTTAACCATTATTGTTTTTCGCGGGCATTTCGTGGTATTTTTTGTGTACACCGGTGTCAAATGTGAATTAATGCAATGCAGTGATAAATATGGTCGGATATTTATATGTTCTGTGATTAAACTGCAGTGTGTAAATAGTGAAATTTCCTTTGGATTATTTCTACTTATTGGAGATGAGTAGGTACATTTCAGTTCAGACTATAGACAACAAGATGGACTAGAAATATGAGTGAAATAGAACTTTCATTTCTTCCGATTTTATAAAACATTTTGATGACCTTTCTAATAATTTTTCAACAAAAATTGATACATCTGGATAGGAGATCAAGAAGCTCAAATAATCTATTGATTTTTATATATATGTATTCAATTTCCAAAAGTCTGCATCTGTAGATGCTTCAGTTGAAATCAATAAGGACCTTATTATTCATCTTAAATTATTCATTAAAAATGTTCAGATTTTCTGCAGTGATTTGAAATGGATTCTTTCTTTCGATCTTACCTTTACCCGAGCAGATGGTCTCAACCTCAGATCAATAAGTATACATTTCCCGCTACAGAAATATAATTAATGGGATTCAGATTCGGAATTTATCAATTTGTTTTATCAACATTTTTACACAGTTCAGATCAAACAATAATTTTATGTGAATTTTCTCTTTGTAGCATGAATTGATATTCTGGATTCACATAGACTTGTAGCATCCCATAACTGTCTAATCGTCCTGAAAATTTACTCACTTGCTAATTTTGGGTTGTAGATAACGAATCTGAAGTTGAAAATCCGTACTCTCTTCTAGTTTGTTTTTTTAATCCCAAAGTGTCCAAAATCACAACACTTCATCTCGTAATTACATTGTTTTAACTGTTTTATCGGTAAATATTCATCATAAATAAGATCTTATTGTAGTCCTCATCATTTTTCGACAGTAAATCATTTGAACAATGATGAAATAGTCGAAATTTCATCAAAATCCAGCGCTACCGCATTGAAGGAGTATGCCTCTAAGAGACGATTAATTGCGGCTTTGTCAGACTGTGTTCCAGGCTATCTCTATAGTGGGCTGTGTATACCTACGACTGCGATGATGAATTTGTTCATTAAATGGAGACCCCATTACATCAGTTGATAAGTTACCGTTCTGACGCACAGATGGTGTCACGAATACAGAATTAATATTTTCTTTTATAAGTATAAGCATTCAACAGGTAGCTGCGAAAATTCGATATGACGATCTGACATTTGTTTCAGAAGTAACATTGGATTTAGTGAAACAACTTTTTGTCGCTCTTGTTCCTCGGCACAGAGTCCTTATAAATTTGGCCAAATGTCTGTAATTTTAGAATTTTTGGCTGAAAATGGTCTTAAACGATTTAGAGAGTACGTGGTCGAAATCAATTGTGTCCGGCCGGCCGACCTTCCGTTAACACGATAACTCTCGAACGGAATGAGCTGGACCGTTGAAGTTTTCAGAGTAGGTTTGGGACCTAAATATCTCGGTTAAGTTTGTTATTGGGCAAACTCGGCAGTATGGTTTCGGAGTAACGAAAAAAAAATTTACATTACAAATTTTGAATTAATTTTTTTTTATTCAGTTTCATTATAAGAATCCATTGATTTTTTTCTCAACGTTAACAAGCTAATACTTTCAGAGATATGATTTTTCAAAAATACATCGTACTTCACAGTTTTCACAGAATGCGAATTCTATATGTCTGTTTGCGGTAGGTCCAGTTTGAAAGATGAACGTCATTAATATCAAACTAAAAATGAAAGTGTATTTCTGGCATAGGCAGAGTTTTTTGGTTAGTGAGCCGAAAATGAATGATGCAAGGAAGTCAAGCATAATTTACGAGTCATTCTCTAATTACGGAAGATTTAGAACGGGATTTCCAACTAATGTACATGTAGTTATTACTTTTAACACTATTTAAGATTTCCTACATAAGTATTATGGTTTGAGTTGTCTCTGGACTGATTACATTAGATTTGATTCATTAATAAAACTGGCTATTTCATTACTCAATTTTTCAAAATGACTCCTGATAGTTTTGAAACACTTGTAGCCAAAATTGAACCGTCATATAAAGATAAGATGCAAAGGGATTTTAATTCTTTCATGATATAGTTCTATCATAAGCATCCATTGATATCACTCCCAACTCTGAGAAACCAATACTTTCGGATATATGATTTGTCAAAGATTGGACAAGTGTGTCAAAGCTCCTGTCACAGGGCTTTCCCCCTTTTTTGGCGCTCTTGTTTTATTTTCAAAACGCTGGAAACATAAATCCACTGACTAACGTGAGGTCAGTGTGCTTTGACACGCTTTTTTTAATTCATAGTCGGAGTCGGAGCGGTCACCCACCCAAGGCTGATTGGCATCCAGGAAAAAATATAATATTTTTCCAATATTTCCAACAATATATATATATTATTATGTAGATCCGATCGAGTTCTAGAATTTGGCTGTAAAATATGGTTTTCAAAACTCTTACAAAATTTCAGCAATAATTGCATAACTACCAAAACTCAATTCAATCAGATCGGTATTTTTGGAGTTATTGGGAAAATACAATTTCAGGTGGTTATAAATCCGAAACCAATAAGAACCATAAGAAATACTCTAGGAGAGGTAGGTCCGGACATCTTGTAGGCCTTGAAATGCATCCGCCTTCGATGTTCGCGCGCATGTTCCGGCGAACAGCGCTGATTAAAGAATTCAAAGTCAAATTTGATTCTTTCCGGTTGGCCGTTGCCACGATAACTTTCGAACGGAAAAAGATAGTGACTTGAAATTTTCAATCGATCGAATTGAAACTTGGTAACTAGTTGTAGAATACGGACACAAAGACGTATGCGAAATTTCGTGAGAATCGTAGCACTAGAAAATTAAAAAAAAATATATGACTAAATCTCATGTACCTACCTCGCGGTAACTTGAGAACGGAAAGAGATATCGACTTGCAATTTGCAGGGTTGTTTGCGCATATTTAAAAAAAAACAACAATGCCAAAAATGATTAATCTGAAACCACCAGACCGTTTCTACCCCGTTTAAATTCCTCATTCCTCAAATCTACTCTGAAAATTATATTATACCAATTGAAACTTGGCCAATATTCCAGTTTTGTTTTTGCTGGAGATAGTCTACACCCAATTTGATTAACTTATCAAAGTATATGTATGTTTCCATCATCATATGGATTATCCAAGGGCAGTATATTATCACCCAAAAATATCATTCTATGATCCTCATAATTCTACGATAGCTGTCATTTTGCATTCAATCATACTTTGTTTTTTCGAACAGGGGGGGTATTTTATATCATGAGTAACGAACCAGAAATAAATTTGAGATGTCTCTTATAGGTAGGTAGATAAGATGACATGTATGAACACAGATCATGTAATTCATAGATGGAATAATTACAGCATTCTGTGAGAACATAGAATTACGATTTAATATTGAAATTTTGAAAAATCATATCTCAGAAAGCATTAGCTTTGTTAGAGTTGAAAATGATTTCAGTGGATTCTTATGATGAAACTGCATCTTAAAACTAATTGAATTTGAATTTTTTTTCGCTACTTCGAAATTGGGATTTTTTCCAATAACGAACTTAACCGAGATATTTATCTACCAAAACCTACTCTGAAAATTTCAACTGTCTAGCTCATTCCGTTCGAGAGTTATCGTGTTAACGACCGTCCGGACAGAATCGATTTTGACCACGGATTCTTGATCAGTGAGTCGGAGAAAATCTTTTAAGACCATTTGCATCCAAAAATTCGAAAATTACAGATATTTGGGCAAATTGATAAGCACTCTGAGGAACAAGAGCGCCAAAAAGCGCATCTCCTGAAACTGTTTGATAGGCCACAGTTTACCATCAAAATTTAATTTTCTCTATTTCAGTATCGTAATGAGTTCATTCCAGCACTAAAAACAGTGCTGGAATGAACTCATTCCCGCATTGTTTCTAGTTATATTTTTCGTTTTGTGGTAGTCAGCACTGACATTGGATCCTATCAAATTTCAACACACGTCAATTATTGTCAATATAAGATAATCTGGATAAGTTGAAATAATTGTTGAGAGGAAAGGTTTTATTTTCATGAAAAAATAAGTTACTAGAGATTTCCTTCTTGCTAATTTTGAATCATTCATGACATTAGGAAACTGTTAAATCTGATCTCCATTCTCTGCGTACAATTCGAATTCCGTGATCTGTCAACTTTCGTCACACCAGTCACACCAACTGCCAAGATACAATACAAAAGCCACTAGGATGTATAATCCTAATTTTTTCATTAAATTTCAACAGTATTTTACTAAACTTGCCTGTAAGAAGGCAATTCCAACACTCATGCGTACGAAAACTCGCTCCTTCGTCGCTCGTTTTCGAATTTCGCATTCGTGTTTGAATATCAGCCCATTCTGCAACTAGTTTTAGAATATACTATTCTCTATTTCAGTATCGTAATGAGTTCATTACAGAACTAAAAACAGTGCTGTAATGAACTCATTCCCACATTGCTTCTAGGTAACATTTTTCGTTTTGTGGTAGTCAGCACTGGCATTCGATCCTATCAAATTTCAACACACGTCAATTGACAATACAATATAATCTGGATATAGTGAAATAATTGTTGAGGAAAAGCTTTATTTTCATTAAAATATATGGTACTAGAGATTTCCTTCTTACTAATTTTGAATCATTCATGCTATTAGGAAACTGTTTTAAATATGATCTCCATGCCCTACGTACGATTTAAATTCTAATTCCGTAATCTGTCAACTTTCAAGTCACACCAACTGCCAAGATACAATACAAAAATCACTAGGATGTATAATCCGAATTTTTCATTAAATTTCAACAGTATTCTACAAAACTTGCCTGAAATAAAGAAATTTTGTCTAATACTCGTTGTAGAAGGCAATTCCAACACTCATGCTTTCGAAAACTGGCTCCTTCGTCGCTCGTTTTCGAATTTCGCCTTCGTGTTTGGATAGGAACCCATTCTGCAACTTGTTTTAAAATATCCTATTTTGTGGTATAAAGATCAAATTTATTATTCATGCGTTATTTCTTACAACCTTTCAACTTCTCAAACATTTGATAGGTAAACATTCTATGAGATTCAACAGCACTCTGTAAATAAAAAGACCTAATTCACCTTGTTTCGTGATTTTTACTTGACATCATAATCCCGTTCGCGTGAGCTGTTTCGCATATGAAATTAGCACACAGTTGTGATACGGCAAGGTTAAGCCTGTGCACCTTTTGCATTCTCACGCGAATTGATCTCAAATTGCGCCAAACGCGGACGCACAATCTGGATTTTATTTTATCACACCGAATCTAGCTGCATGCGAATCGAAATTTCAGTGTTTAAACTTTTTTCATGGAATTTCCTTCCGGGACTACACCGAGAGGGGCTGAAATCTCCAAAGAATGTATGTGTTTAACTAAGGACGTTGTAGTAGATTGTCAAGATCAAACCTATTCTATGTCCAATCGAAAAATTGATTATTCTAGTAATAATGAAAAATGGTGATACCGTTGTTAATAAATCAACAAGTCCAGAGCGTTCCTGCCAATAGGGTCCTTCATAAATGGCTTCGTATAATTAATATACTTATGCATATATTTCACAAGTCAAATAGACCCCAGGGGGTTCATTGATTTGCCGAGAAAGCAAGAGCAGACGCGTTTCTGGCTTCTTGGCCTTCATCAGTACTCTGTAGCTTCTCAACAAATTCAACTAAACTGACCCGGGTTAAGCCTCTCAGAGCCGGCTCGGTCGATCATACCTAATCGACCACGCCACCTATGAGACAAAACACGGAAATCAGCCTCTCCTCCCCCCCCAGTGAATATTTGAAGCGCGATATCATATGCCACCATTCACTCGATATTAATCGAGAAACGAGTCCCGCAGGCCAATAAGCCAGAAACGCGTCTACTCTTACTTTCTCGGCAAATCAATGAACCCCCTGGGGTCTATTTGACTTGTGAAATATATGCATAAGTATATTAATTATACGAAGCCATTTATGAAGTACCCTATTGGCAGGAACGCTCTGGACTTGTTGATTGATTATTCTAGTTTGAGTTGCCTGAGGACTGGTTATACATATCTAATCTGCGAGTCATATCAATCCGCCGTGTTCACAAAGCATTCAATATCCGTTAAGTCCTCACTGAGGTCCTCAGTCAAGGATAAATAAGAATCGCAACCTCGGTTAACGTATGTAACGGTGGTGAAACAGGGCTGTTTCATGATAATTTTCACATTAACTGAGGTTGCGATCCTTAACTGAGGAACTCAGTTAGGACTCAAAGATTGAATGCTTTGTGAAATCGGCGGTCTAACTTGGAATAAATTCAGTAAATCAAAAATAGATTTTTGGCACTCTTGTTCCTCGGAACAGAGTGCTTATCATTCTTATCAATTCGTATAAATGTCTGTAATTTTCGAATTTTTGGCTTTGAAATGGTCTTAAACGTTCGACTAACTGATCAAGAAGATAACTCTCGAACGGAATGAGGCTAGACAGTTGAAATTTTCAGAGTAGGTTTGGGAGATAAATATCTCGGGCACGTTCGTTATTGGCCTGGTTGTCTCGGAGTAACGAAAACAAATTATTTTTTTCTACATTACAAATTTCAAATTAATTTTTTTTAAGATGCAGTTTCATCATAAGAATCCTTTGATATCATATTCAACTCTAACAAGCTAAAACTTTCAGAGATATGATTTTCAAAAATTTCAATAATAAATCGTAATTCTATGAATTCACAGAATGCTCACTGTATACAGGGTGTCCCAAGTTCAAATGCCTATTAGACGTTTCTGGAGAACTGGACATATTTGAAATATGAAAATTGAGATTATGATATTGCTTGAAATTCTCTACAGAGCTAAAATATTTTTGAAGCCCAAGGACTTCCGGTTATGCAGGGAGTGGAAATAAATTTGATGAAAAATATTTTTTTGAGGTTTTGCATTCCTGGTATGATCAAGTATCCAATGCTGAATACATTTCTGTTGAAACCATTGTATTCATTCGAATAGTTTTCAAAATATCCAAAAAAAAACCGGAAAAAAGTCAAATATGTTTAGTCACTATTATGTTCATTATTCTTATTTTAAACATCCTGAGCGTGAACCGTTTTTACAACAGGAAGAAGAATGTGCAAAGTTCATACATCTTTTGAATTACAGAAATATCATCACAGGGTGTTTAAAATTTTGTGTTTTTCGAATTAGAACCCTATTTTTTTATGATTGCGTTGGATTCTCCGGTTTAAAATAATGATAGTTTTCTAACATGATTATGCTCCTTAATTCAATACAAAAAATATTTAAATTATTGAATTTAGGAGCATAATCATGTTAGAAAACTATCATTATTTTTCACTGCAGAATCCAACGCAATCATAAAAAAATTGGTTCAAGCCCTGTGGACAGGAGCTATTGGGCGCATGTTCATCTTCCTTGTGGCCCGTACTGACCAGTAAAGAAAAAAAGCAGTATCATGTTGAATACCTTAATATTATTCTGGAACACAAATTTTCCATTACAATAATCTACATCTAGCTTCTATTTAGTATCAATTCCTGTAGAACGTGATCATAATAAGTGTTTTCCATATAATAAAATGTGTTTGAACTTGGTATGTAGGAAATCTGACATCAATTATTGGAATTAATTGATTTGACAAACAGCCGTCAAATGAGGTAAATAGATTTTTGTGACGATTTTCTGTGACCATAGAACGTCAAAACACGCTGGAATGTGAATTTTAAGCAATATCTTCTGGAATTGAGATCGTATCGAACTGAAATTTTGCACACTCGTGTAGAATGCTTGATTTAACGTCGGTACAAATTTTTTTATTAAAAAATTTTCCAACTGCCCGATCCCAACAATACTTAGATAATATTATATCCATAAATTAAGCATTTCATTATTGCATTTCTTGAAATAGGTACCTTTTCAAGTCGATCAACATCGTCCTTCTTTCGACGTCTAAACTATGACTTGATTCTTTATGTTTATGTCTTTGAATTTGTTTTCGGTGGAATTCAAAGAGTTCATAGAATAATCGATGAAAATACTGAGAGAGACCCAGGAAATTTGACACATTTTGTCTTATATCTCCAGAAATTGAAATCGTATAGAGCCAAAATTTTGCACAATGTTGCAAAATACTACAATTGACGTTAGTACAAGTTTTTGTTGCAATCTGATGAATAATTCACGAAAAAAAAATTTTTTTTTCGAAAAAATTAAAAGAAATATTTTTTTAAAAGTTACCAACATTTCGATCATAACAGAATTTTGCCAAAAGTTGCGCGTTTATATCCTCGAACTGACTACCAAGTTTCGATTCAACATCTTCTTTAGTTCCTGAAATATCAGGGAAATAACCTCAAAATTTGAAATGTCTAAAACTTCTAAACCGTCCGGCCGATTTTGCCCGTTAACGAACTTAACCGTCGCATTTTGATCAGAAACCTACCCTGAAAGTTTGAAGTCGATAGGACCTTCGGTGCTCCTGTTATCGTGCCTACGGCCGGAAGGCCTGCCGGCCGGCCGGCCGGACGGCACCCAAAAATCTGACACCGGATTCGTGATCAGGGAGTCCGAATTAGTCTATTAGCCAATTTTCAGCTCGAAATTCGAAAATTACAGACATTTGGACGAAATGATAGGACGATGTTCCCCTAGAACATGCGCCCAAAAATTGTCCTCTCTACATAGAAGTCGTAAAAATTACGTATTTTTCACAATGTGAATTTTCTTGGGAAAAATAATGAATTTGAGAAGATATTATGTGAATTCAACAATTCCAGAGACCTGGCGACCGTTGAAGAAAAATTTTCATCTGTTGTTACTATGGAAATATTCCACTTAAAGGGTTTTCCAATAAGAGGTGTTATTTTGATATTCAAAGAAAAATGCCATTTTTCAACATAAATGATCGGATGTTTATTTCATTATAAAGAAGAAGCTATGCCGTTAATAGTGGAAAATAACATCAGGCAAATGACCACCCGACCACGCTTACAGGACCATATCCTTTTAATGAAATTTTCCATAACCAAATCGCAAAGTGGCTGCCCTATGTCCTCTATAGCCTCACGAATTCCATCTTTGAGGTCTTGAATCGACGCTGGGCTATTGGCGTAGCGTAGACCTTCTCTTTCACGTGGCCCCAAAGGAAGAAGTCGCAAGGTGTTAAATCACAAGATCTCGCTGGCCAATTGCGATCACCTCTTCGAGAGATAACACGGTCCGGAAACTTTTCCTGCAAAAGATCACTGGTTTCGTTGCTTGTGTGGCACGTAGCGCCGTCTTGTTGAAAGTAAACGTTGTCCAGATGAATACCATCCAATTCCGGCCATAAAAATTATTAATCATCTCTTGATAGCGCAATCCATTCACCGTAACTGTTGCTCCAGCCTCAATTTCGAATAACGTCCAATGTAATGTAATTTCACCATTTTTATAGTGAATTTTAATAATTTCAATGCGTTCTTGAAGCGTGTATCGTTCCATTTTTATTAATGGCGTAGTTTCTACTTGTCAAATGTCAAAAAATTACAACTTCAGAAGTGACATCTACCGAAATAGCGGGCTATTCAAAAAATCACCTCTTATTGGAAAACCCTTTATCTAAACTGGTTGGAAGATTCAGTTATGCTATTTTCTTGTACGAGAATCAAGAATCACGAGTTGAAATTTTAATGAAAAATAATGGATACAGTGGTCCATTACTTTGTGATAGTTCATTTGAAAAAAATGGGTTCAAGCCCTGTGGACAGGAGCTTTCTGGCGCTCTAGTTCAAACAGACAAATTATATCTCCGAAAGTATTGGTTTCTCAGAGTTGGGAATTAAATCAATGTATTCTTATAAAAGAACTGCATCATAAAGGGAATTAAATTCAAATAATAGTTTATTTATCAAGATTAAATGAGCAATCTGAGAATGAGAACTGCACCATGGAAGAAATCAAATTAAAATAGCTGAAATGAATTTGACTCCTTCTTATAGAACAGGATGAAATGTACGAGTATGAACACAGATCATATAATAAAGCTTAGATAGAATAATTATGGCATTCTGTGAAAACATAGAAGTACGTTCGATTCATTATTGAAATTTAGAAGAATCATTTTTCCGAAAGTATGAACTTGTTGGAGTTGAAAATGATATCGATGGATTTTAATGATGAAACTGCATCTTAAATAAAAATTACAGACATTTGGGCAAATTGATAAGCACTCAGCTCCGAGGAACTAGAGCGCCAAAAAGTCCCGCTTTCTCTCGTTCCGAAACCGAAAACCCGACAGCGTAGACACATCGGCTATCGGGCTCCTCGTACGATCTTGTCGATCTCCGGTATTAGAATAAAACGTCGGTACTTACCTGGGATATATATTCTTAATTTTCACTTTTCGACATAAAATCGCCACATAATAATAATAATAATAATAATAATAATGTTTATTATCTCAGGTTTACATCAATTCTTGTACATAATCTAATATTTACGAAATATAAACATAATACTCCACAAGGAAAAGATTCCGCGCGTGGACATTCTCTGAACATATTTCATTAGCACATTCGAAAACAAAACTTCAAAAATAAAACAACCATAACTGACCATAATAAACATCTAATAACTAATTATAATAAACACTTAATAACCCATTATAATGAACAACCACAACCAGCCATACCCAACTAACCGGGGGTTTATTTGACGGTTTTTTACCCTTATCTCTCTAAGTCGATTTTGACGTTTCTCGAACCAACTATTAGCAAGAGACAATGTCATATCTCAGGAAAATAAGTTGACATTATGACAATTCATACATAGAATAATTATAAAATTCTGTGAAAACGTAAAAATACGATTTTTTATTGAAATTTTGAAAAATCATATCTCCGAAAGTATTAGCTTGTTAGAGTTAAAAATGATATAATTGGATTTTTATGATAAAACTGCTTATTGAAAAAAATTTAATTTGGAATTTGTTTTGTGAAAAAAAATTTTTTTTTGTTACTCCGAAACCATCTGCCCGAACCAATAACGAACTTAGCCGAGATATTTATCTGCCAAACCTATTATGAAAATTTCAAATCTCTAGCTCATTCCGTTCGAGAGTTATCGTGCCTACGGACGGCCGGCCGGACCTGTCGGACAGAATGAATTTCGACCACGGATTCTTGATCAGTGAGTCGAACCAAATCGTTTAAGACCATTTTCATCGAAAAATTTGAAAATTACAGACATTTGGGCAAATTGATAAGCACTCAGTTCCGAGGAACTAGAGCGCCAAAAAGAATAAAACTACCTGAATAACCCGGCAGGAAAACTTCTAAACGAACAGACGTACCTATGGAATTCCCCATTTTTCGTAATTCTCAACAAATAAGCCTACAGAAGACATTTAAATACTTTGTTGCACAACTTGAAATACACCAGTTTCGAAATGTAGTAGTACTATGAAACCCGAGTCACTGTTAAATCTTAATTAAATATTGTGATAGGATAGGAAACTAAGTAATTTCATTCGAGAGTTTAACAGGTAACAGAATGAAGTTTTCCTATTGCAGATTTCAGTTCTGTATAGCACTTCCTGATACTTTGTATCTGCTTCTTCAAAAATATTTTCGGCAATTGCAATGCTCTGTGATAATATCTTGTCTAAGATGGAACATTATGTTGATTGTTAAGAGTAGAATTTGACAACGTCTCAGAGAATTGTTTTGACATTGACGATATTTCAGGAGTGCCAACCTTCCTTAGTTTTAGTAACAAAAACGTGATAGATCTAAATCATGGTCAACCGGGAGACTTTATGAAGTATATTGCGTCTCATCCAACTATGTTTTTAGAGCTCTCAGATATTAAATTACCAGATTAGCATAACGATGAGAAAATGCAGTAAATGGTTTCCACTTCACTTAAAGCGGAACAGTTTTATGTGATGAGTCGTTTCACTATGTTCATTTTTCTAAATGAAGGCGATGTAATTTTCCTATCAATTATAAATTAATATTCAATCCGATTCGATACTAATTATCGTTGTAACCAAAGCATGAACTCAGTTGTTTTGAGAGTAATTTTCCATGTTTGTTGCTTTGTTAACGTATATTATTCTTTTTGCGCTTTAGTCCAGAGCACTGTGACATAAGGCTCAGAATGTTTGAAACACATACCGTATATATCAATTATAATAATACTGGATTTATTTTCTGGTTTAATAGGTCTACGTAATTTATTTTTTTAAGGAACTTTTTCCCGTAATTCTTATTTTTCTACCATTACCCGTTACCAAGCAGTGATACCATTTTGTTTTCTTGACAAGTCAGGAGCTTTTGCGCGTATGTTGTATTGTCCATTCTACTGTATTGGACACTCTTAATCGAATTTACCACGGTAAATTCGATTAACAGTGTCCAATACAGGAGAACGGACAATAGAATTCACCATGGTAAATTCGATTAATAGTGTCCAATACAGGAGAATGGACAATAAAACATACGTGCAAAGCCGGCATTTTACAACTAGTAACCAGGTTTGAACTGGATCGGTTCTATATTTTTCGAGTTATTGAGGAAATACACACCAAGTTTCAGATGGGTATAACTGCAAAACCGTTTAGCCGATTATACCTATTAATAAACACAAATGTCGCATTCAGATGGACAACCTACCTTAAAAATTGCAAGTCGCTATCTCTTTCCGTTCTCGGGTTATCGTGACGTAAATAATATTTTTTAATAATTATTTTTTTTAAGACAAACGTCTTGGTATTTGTATTCCACTTGCTACCAAGTTTCAATTCGATCGGATCTGTATTGGTTGATGGATTATTACTCGGAAACTGTTGGGCCGATTATGCCCATTAACGAACTTGTCCGTCGTATTTGGATACGCCACTTACCCAGAAAATATCAAGTCGCTATTTCTTTTCGTTCTCAAGTTATCGTGGCAACGGCTGGTCGGCCGGACAGAATCAAATTTGACCTCGAATTCTTCATCAGTGAGTTGAACCGAACCGATTTTCCCAAGAACATACGCGCAAATATTTTTTTTGTTGTTTTAAATATTGAATGAATATATCTCAATTACTCTCCATTCCAGAGGATTCTTATCAGATTATCATACTGAACCAAAATTGAACTTTTGTGTTCCAACATCCCTGATATTCTTTTCTTTGTTGCAGCTATGAACGTCTATTGAGAAGGGCCAAGGCTGAAGATCTGACGGAAGTATCAGGCATCGGATGTTTGTATCAGAGTGGCGTTGACAGGCTGGGTAGACCGGTAGTTGTATTTGTCGGGAAATGGTTTCCTTTCAACAAAATCAATTTAGATAAGGTAAGTTGAATTTTATTACGTGGTTCCACTATTTGTGATACACGATGTCGATTTTTCACTCAATTACACAGGCTCGTCCACAAAATGTTTCTTATTAATTTCCTTTAGCTACTGATTGGAGAAGCATTCATTATTATTATTATTATTACTAGAACGGGATCGTGTGGCTTGGTTCAGTCCTTTTATTAGGGAAGAGAGGACGTACTACGCAACGCTATTGATCTGAAACCAAAACTTTGACAGTTTGGTGGACACCAAACGATGTGGTGGACGCGCGTTTCTTGTGTTTATCTGAGCGTTTACGGCCTGTTTTGTTATAAAACTGTGTTACAAATAATGGTAGGATGTGCAGGTTCTGTGGTGGACATTTGGTTTCAATGTCAGGGAATATGTTATCCGTCCTCCCTCTTCTATAGTCAAGGTTCAGCCATCCAAAACTGCGACCAATTAGATATTTTGTTCTATTACCCTTCTTATTCAATGCTAAGGACATTGTAAATGGTGTTAACATAGCTGATGACGTCCTTAGAAGCAATGGCGATGGCATATGGCCCATATGTAAAATTCTTAGGCTGGCCAGCTCTGGGCATTTGCAAAATATGTTCGGATGTCCTTTTCCAATCCACAGAGCCTGCATGTTTCGTCTGCTGACTCGTCTGTGCGGTAAAAGTGGTATTTGTACCGGCAGTGCCTTGTCGTCCCACCATTTCTCGAAGGGTTAGCTCGTGACAGCTGCAGGAGCTTTATGGTATAAGATAGTGGGAAATCCACGAATATTTTTGCCTGCGCAAATCCTGGAGTTGCTAGAACCTCAACTCTCTGGTGGTCTTTTCAAGACCACAGTAGTGGTTCTAGTGTAGCAGGTGTTACCCTGGAGGCCTTTTTCGCGAGCTCATTGGCCTTCTCATTTTCTTAAATACCACAGTACCATGGCACCCTCAGAAGGGTCAGCTTATGCCTCTAGCTAGTTGCTTTATGGTATTCCGGTATTTCCAGGGTAGTAGAGAATCATTGGGTGATTCCAGATTGCTGAGTATGGCCTCTCCGTTATAATGTAGATGTGTACCCCCTTGAGGTTCTATTGAAGACACTCTTGGGCACAAATATAGACAGCTAGTGACTCTGTCTGTAAGATAGATGGCTCATGTCCCAGGGGCACAGATATCCTTAATTTCAGCCCTCAATAATAAAGCCCTTATCCGATTTTGATCCATCTGCATACCAAATGGATGTCTTATCCAATCAATTAATGAGGTCCACCGCACTCAGACGGTCTTTTCAAAATCGAATATTGTGGGCATTACATCTGAGGGCTTTGTTAGAGATTTGAGTCCATTTAGTTTGAGTCATTTGTCCTTCCCAGTTCTCAGGTAGGAGTTTCCCACTGTAATATTTTGCTTCTTCAAGTAATATGTTCTATATTACTTCTTGATGAAATAATAAACTGCCTTAAAACACTTTCTTTATTAACCCTTATGTTGACTCTCAGTCTTCTCAATCCTCAATGAATGTGATCTTATACATGATGCATAATGGTCATGCGTCATCTCATTACGCATGACCTGCCAGCTGACGAAGAACAAACTTCTTTTTCTTTAAAACAGTATTTACAACATACTTAATATAATATTACCATTTAGTATGCGCAATATATTACACCACTACGAGAAGTTCTTATTGCGCCTAGCAGGCTACATTTCCTTACGTGTAAGCGCAAGCTTTAAGAATGAGAAGTGCTGCTGTTGCTGTAATATAGCAAACTCCTGTGAACAAGCCTTTGCAGTTTCTGCAACCGACTACGAGTGGTGGCCTCGTCAGTTTTTGTCCAACAAGCTAAGGATGCATAGGTGACAACGGAGCGTACTACTGCTGTATATAACCACATTGCAATTTCGAGTTTCAGCCCACATGTCTTCGCAAATAGCCTTCTGCAACCCCACATAATCGCTGTAGCTTTGGAAATCATTTTATGTGTTTTTCAAGTTGAGTACCTTTGACTACTATACATATATTTTCACTCACTGGAGAAGCTCACAGTCTGGCCATTTAGCACAGTAGCTCTTTGATTCAGATTTCTCCTTCTTCTGAAGGGAATCAAGGTGGTCTAAGGCCGAAATGTCTCTCTGAATTCATACTCTTAATTCATATCATTAATTCAGAACACGGAATCGCATAGTAATTTACTATTCTCCTCACACATTCTGAGTATTAATATCTAGATTTTGCAAGCTTCCAGAATTCAGATTATGAATTCAGAGAGACATTCCGGCCGTATAAGGCCCGCCTTAGAGGGATTGACGTTAAGCCCTGACTTTTGCTGTTCCAGAAGGTCTTCGCCATACAATTGAGAGTGCATCCAAGCTATCTATCTGACTCTCAGTATTGATGCAAATTCGTGCTCCTTGGTTCTGCCAGGAGTGGCAAACTCATTCGTACCTCTCTTGATTTAGTTTGACACTCTTTAAAAGTTACATGAGAGACGTTTTACTGTACCAGAAATTCGTTGACCTACAGTCAAAATCGTCCAAGGGCCTCGAAGCCATCTGATTATCTGTAGCGATGCAGCATGTGGTTCCTTTGCTCTACGATGAGAGACAGACTTGTGCACACCTCTATTGATTAAGTTTGATATGCTCTGCCAGTCACATGGGTGAGGTTTTGTGGTTCCAGAAGGTCGCTGACTGACATCTGACTGTGGTGATGCGAATTCTTGCCTATCTGTACTGCCTGGAGAGGAAGTTCTCCCTTGAACTAATTTGTTGCTCTCTGTGAGCGACTTTTTACTGTTCTAGAAAGTCGTTACAATCGATATCCCCATGCCGTCTGACTTCCGGTAGTCAGGAAAATCGGTTCCCTGTATTGCTATGGGAGGCAGACTTGTGCTCATCTACCAAGAAGTAGTTTGATACCCTTTGAGCTACTTTTAAATGTTCCAGAAGGTCTCCAAGTGCCCAATTCCATTTTATGATCATTAACAAGCAAATCCTTGTCCGTTTGTACTACCTGGATGGATCCTACCTGGATACTTATGACCATAATGCCTATCCCTGCAAATTTCTTCCTGATAGATCTTTATGTATACCAGATAAGATGCATTCAATATATGATATATGATTCAATTCGTCTGTATGTTATGAAACTGTCGGGCGTCACTCCACTAAAATCATTGTGGCTCAATGACTAATAGTGGTAATGCTATCAAAGTTAAAGCTATCAATGCCTATCAAAGTTTAAAAAAATTGGTTCAAGCCCTGTGGACAGGAGCTATTGGGCGCATGTTCATCTTCCTTGTGGCCCGTACTGACCAGTAAAGAAAAAAAGCAGTATCATGTTGAATACCTTAATATTATTCTGGAACACAAATTTTCGATTACAATAATCTTCATCTAGCTTCTATTTAGTATCAATTCCTGTAGAACGTGATCATAATAAGTGTTTTCCATATAATAAAATGTGTTTGAACTTGGTATGTAGGAAATCTGATATCAATTATTGGAATTAATTGATTTGACAAACAGCCGTCAAATGAGGTAAATAGATTTTTGTGACGATTTTCTGTGACCATAGAACGTCAAAACACGCTGGAATGTGAATATTAAGCAATATCTTCTGGAATTGAGATCGTATCGAACTGAAATTTTGCACACTCGTGTAGAATGCTTGATTTAACGTCGGTACAAATTTTTTTATTAAAAAATTTTCCAACTGCCCCATCCCAACAATACTTAGATAATATTATATCCATAAATTAAGCATTTCATTATTGCATTTCTTGAAATAGGTACCTTTTCAAGTCGATCAACATCGTCCTTCTTTCGACGTCTAAACTATGACTTGATTCTTTATGTTTATGTCTTTGAATTTGTTTTCGGTGGAATTCAAAGAGTTCATAGAATAATCGATGAAAATACTGAGAGAGACCCAGGAAATTTGACACTTTTTGTCTTATATCTCCAGAAATTGAAATCGTATAGAGCCAAAATTTTGCACAATGTTGCAAAATACTACAATTGACGTAAGTACAAGTTTTTGTTGCAATCTGATGAATAGTTCACGAAAGAAAAATTTTTTTTTCGAAAAAATTAAAAGAAATATTTTTTTAAAAATTACCAACATTTCGATCATAACAGAATTTTGCCAAAAGTTGCGCGTTTATATCCTCGAACTGACTACCAAGTTTCGATTCAACATCTTCTTTAGTTCCTGAAATATCAGGGAAATAACCTCAAAATTTTAAATGTCTATAACTCCTAAACCGTCCGGCCGATTTTGCCCGTTAACGAACTTAACCGTCGCATTTTGATCAGAAGCCTACCCTGAAAGTTTGAAGTCGATAGGACCTTCGGTGCTCCTGTTATCGTGCCTACGGCCGGAAGTACGGCCGGCCGGCCGGCCGGCCATACGGCACCCAAAATTCTGACACCGGATTCGTGATCAGGGAGTCCGAATTAGTCTATTAGCCAATTTTCAGCTCGAAATTCGAAAATTACAGACATTTGGACGAAATGATAGGACGATGTTCCCCTAGAACATGCGCCCAAAAATGGGTTCAAACCCTGTGGACAGGAGCTTTCTGGCGCTCTAGTTCAAACAGACAAATTATATCTGGTATTGGTTTCTCAGAGTTGGGAATTATATCAATGTATTCATATGATAGAACTGCAACATAAAGGAAATTCAATTCAAATAATAGTTTATTTATCAAGATTAAATGAGCAATCATGAGAATGAGAACTGCACCACATTTTCAATTTTTTTTTTTGACACTTTGCGGTAATCTGGTCAATACAAAACTTCACATGCGTATAAAGGTCATGATTCTACAATTTGGTGCTAAATTTCAGATAGATCGAGTGATCGGTTTCGGAAATATTCATAAAAAATATTTTTACTAAAATCGGCCATAACTCCGAAACCCCTTGATGGTTTTCGCCCATTAACGAACTTGTCCGAGATATTTACGCTCCAAAACCACCTTGCAATTTTCAATCCGCTAACTCCTTTCGTTCGAGAGTTATCGTGCCTACGGCCGGTCGGCCGGCCGGACAGAATCGATTTCGCACTCGGATTCTTGATCAGTGAGTCGAACCAAATCATTTGAGACCATTTTCAGCCAAAAATTCCAAAATTACAGACACTTGGGCAAATTGATAAGCACTCTGTTCCGAGGAACTAGAGCGCCAAAAAAACAAGTTTCGTATGACAATTGCCCAAAACAGGTTTAAAGTACCTACAAATAGTAGGTATTCCATAAAACATGTATAAAAGAAGATAAGTAATAATAAATTACCTTGTAATCGATCAAAAATTTCCTGATCTACGTTCACCAAATTTTCTCCTCTCTCGAACTACAGAATTATGCTTTCAATATTTACGTAATATTTTCAAACATTTTCGGGTGAGGTCCCCGTTGCATCGCTAAAATACGAGTATTTCAACCCCAATATTCTTGAAGTTACAATATTCCCTTCTGTCAAGTTGACTTTATGACAATTCATACATAGGATATACATAGAATAATTATATCAATCTGTGAAATACGATTTACATTGAAATTTTGAAAAATCATATCTCCGAAAGTATTAGCTTGTTAGAGTTAAAAATGATATGAATGGATTCTTATGATAAAACTGCTTATTAAAAAAAAATTAATTTGGAATTTGTTTTGTAATAAAAATTTTTTTTTTATTACTCCGAAACCTTCTGTCCGATTTTGCCCAGTAACGAACTTAGCCGAGATATTCATCCCCCAAACCTACTCTGAAAATTTCAACTCTCTAGCTCATTCCGTTCGAGAGTTATCGTGTCTACGGCCGGCCGGCCGGACAGAATGAATTTCGACCACGGATTCTTGATCAGTGAGTCGAACCAAATCGTTTATAACCATTTTCATCGAAATATTCGAAAATTACAGACATTTGGGCAAATTGATAAGCACTCAGTTCCGAGGAACTAGAGCGCCAAAAAAGGTTATTATTTCCCCAGAATGATATTGATTTTATATTGGTTATATCCTTTTGTGGATAGGCGATGGATTTTGAGCACAAGTATGTTTGTAGACTTATGGCATCAAATGCAAAATCCCAGCTATCTCGTTCTCTCCTAAAAACTATTCCAAAACAATACACTTCGATCAAGCGTTAATTCTGATCGCATTCAGTTAGAGAACATATCTCGTTTCTATTTGTCGGCAAGAAGTTTTGTCAGGCAACAAATGCAGCTGATTATCTTGAAGTTGACGTTTGCCGCTGTGAAACTCGAGCGATATCTATGGCTCAGAACTTCCGGGGGAAACTGAGGTAACAATTGGTAGGTACGGAATAATGGAGGATATCGTAGACTGGTGTTATTGTGCACACTTTGAATGTACATATCGATCTTTTTGAAAGGTATTATGTTCCCACTGGTTGCTCCAACGATGGCTGGGCTCTGAAAAGGATGATGAAGGATGGTGATAACGTCCGAGCGAAAGCTTTGAAGCTACTAGAAAATACAGGGGTTTCGATTTAAAAGTTACATATTGAATAGTCCGCTATTTGATTTGATATTAAGGGCTGTCATTTTTGGCGTTCTTGTTCCTCGGCACAGAGTGCTTATCAATTTGCTCAAATGTCTGTAATTTTCGAATTATTTGATGAAAATTATCTTAATAGATTTGGTTCGACTCACTGATCAAGAATCCGTGGTCCGAATCGATTGTGTCCGGCCGGCCGTAGGCACGATGACTCTCGAACGTAATGACCTAGATAGTTGAAAATTTCAGGGTAGGTTTGGGAGATGAATATCTCGATTAAGTTCGTTATTAGGCACAATCGGCCGAATGGTTTCGGAGTTACGAAATAACATTTTTTTTTACATTACAACTTTTGAATTCAATTTTTTTAAGATGCAGTTTCATCATAAGAATCCACTGATATCATTTTCAACTCCAATAAATTAATACCTAGTTTAGGAGATATGATTTTCCAAAATTTCAATATTAAATCATAACTCTATGATTTCACAGAATCCTGTATCGAGAACTAACATCCGTATCTATGAATGTCATCTGTGTTCATGTATTTCATCATTGTCATCTCATCTACAGATAAGAGATATTCATGATCATCAATCATCATCAACCAGCCTGAGACGTCCACTGCTGGACATAGGCCTCCCTCATGGCGTTCCACCTTTTTCTATCTTGTCCTGTCTGAATCCAGTTGGTTGTTATTCTTTTTATGTCGTTGGTATATCTGGTAGGCGGTCTTCCTTGGTTTCTCTTATCGTTGCGTGGCCTCCACTCCAGTAATTTCCTCGTCCATCGGTCATCACTCATTCCAGGTGGGTATAACTCGGAAACCGTTAGACCGATGATGCCCAAAAACGAACTCAACTCTCCCATTCGGATACGCAACCTACCCTGACAATTACAAGTCCCTATCTCCTTTCGTTCGAAAGTTATCGAGGCAACGGTCACCCATCTACGGGACTCACACAAGGCTGCTCGAATCTCCAACAATAATTAACCGATCGTGTTAAAACTTAAAACCTGGCAGTAGAGTTAGGTTCTAAAGGCTCTTGCAAAATTTCAGACGAATAGTTATTGATATATAGAATTTTTTTTTTATTTTCAATGATTTCTTAAAAATTTTCTACGAATACTATCCTCACGAAATTTTGCAAGAAATTTCGCGTTGGCATTCTACAACTAATAACCATGTTTGCATGAATTCAATCGGTTTTGTATTTTTCGAGTTAATGAGGAAGAAAAAAACAACCAAATTTCAGATGGCTATAAAGCTAAAACCGTTTGGCCGATTATGCTTATAAACAAACTCAAATGTCGCATTCAGATGCACAAACTAACCTGAAAACTTCAAGCTATCTCTTTCCGTTCTCAAGTTATCGTGGCAACGGCCGGCCGGACAGAATCAAATTTGACATCGAATTCTTCATTGGGAAGTCGAACCAAATCGTTTGAGACCATTTTCGTAAAAAAATTCGAAAGTTACATTTGGGCAAAATGATAACGCGATGTTCCCCAGAACATACGCGCAAAAACGGGGTACAAAATTGATCCTACCTTGAAGCTTGACTTCATCGAGAATATTTTCAGCGATCCTGAGATTATTAGTAATGTATTTTTTTTGCACAGGCTCTTCTGTACCTGATCACTCTCCTGGACCCGATCGTCAAAGGAGATTACGTGATAGCCTACTTCCATACGTTGACGTCAAATAACAACTACCCGTCTTTCTCGTGGCTCAAAGAGGTGTACAATGTGCTACCATACAAGTACAAGAAAAACCTGAAAGCATTTTATGTGGTACATCCTACTTTTTGGACTAAGGTGAGAGATTAGTTGATAAATTGGTGTTCTCAGGGTATTCGCTCGTTCAAAGCGGAACAATTGACAGAATCCTTTAATTCATAATTGTATGTTTTTGTGGAGGCCATATCAGTTATTTCTAAGTTGTCCTATATCTTAATGGGATGGGACGAACTCAAAATAAATAACTTCACCAATATTCGCCTGTACCTATATTGCTCAAAAATTAGCAGAGCTGTAACATGAGGACACAGTCACAAAGCCCACTCAGAATACCACTGTTTCTCGGCCAAGCTCTTAGGAGCTTTTGGAAGACCTAGGAGGGTCAGTATAATCAGTATCAATATCAATTCACTGTAAAGTGTGAGTGTTGTAAAAGTAACACTAAACACGCAACAAATTGTTTTCTTCCACAATTAATAAAAACATTAGCAGAATAGTATGGAGTAGATGATCTATTCTCCGGATTGTCAGGGTCACTTCATTCAACAAAAACTCAAACACAATATTATAATACATACATAATATACATTTCCAGATGATGACCTGGTGGTTTACCACCTTCATGGCTCCAGCCATAAAGCAGAAAGTTCACAGTTTGCCAGGAGTTGAGTATCTGTATGCAGTCATGTCACCTGATCAACTTGAAATTCCAGCTTTTATCACAGAATACGATATGACCGTAAGTGATCCATCCTGTCCATCTCGTTTTAATAATACAGTGTGTAGATAAAGTAAGGAACAAAGTACATAACTGCGTCATTGAATGTTTTCAAGCTAAATAGGTCAATTTTAGTTTTTAATTAACCACCTTATGGCATGATATTTTTTCGCGTCGTCATATTTTTTTGTTCAATTAATTCTACAATTTTTTTGCCGCTTTATTACACAGTGAAACTTACCTAAATGTGTAAGAATGTGTTACCGTAGATAATAATAATATCAGAATTTTGAAACTGGTCTCACACCTTGAGTAATCATCCGTATAATTTTGGGTGAGGTTAAGAAATAATTATACATTATACCGGGTGGCCCACCACAGAGGTGGAGCACGTTTTGAGGGAGTAAATGAAGATAATATGTTGATAATATTGTTTATTCACTGTTTATTCACATGAATGCCATTGTAACTATGTCTTGTTTATTATTATGGTGAATAAAATTCTATTCTATTCTATTCTATTCTATATTTTTTGGTGGTGTGTGTAGGGCACAATTTGAAATTATTTTCATATGTACAGGGGTGTTCGAAAACAAAGATATAGACCAATGTAAAATTTTTTACAAGGTAACACCCTATATTTGACCTAAAAAATGGAATGGCAAGCTCAAATTATTATTCTTCAGATCACTTTATACTGGCGAAAAATTGAAAATGGAGTTTTTTTAAATAGCAATTAATGAAGAAACCAGTTACGCCAGCAATACAGACAGTATTTTTTTCGAGTAGACATATTGGCTACTCCTATACAGAAAAAAAAAATAACTCTGGAATATACAGTGTGATCTTAATTAATTTTCAAACATCAACTACAAGCAATGGTCGAAAATTGCTGAGAAACTATCTGGTTTAGGTGTAGGAAAACCTCATGAAGATAGTTTTGAAATATTTACGTTCAACGAGATATAGAAATACCGGGTGTGCCATTTGAAATAAGAAAGTTTTCGACCATTATTTGTAGTTGATGTTTGAAAATTAATTATGATCACTCTGTATTTTCATAGTTAATTTTTTTTTCTGTATAGGAGTAGCCAACATTTCTACTCGAAAAAGTACTGTCTGTATCTCTGGAGTAACCGGTTTCTTCATTAATTGCTATTTAAAAACCTCCATATCTTCAATTTTTCGACATTTTCTCGTAAATGGTGCCTCTAAGGTATGAATTGATCTGGAGAAACTTATCATAATTTGAGATTGCCATTCCATTTTTGAGGTCAAATACAGGGTGTTACATTTAAAAAAATTAAACTTTGGTCTATATCATTGTTTTCGAACACCCTGTATATATGAAGATAATTTTAAATTGCTTTTGAACCGAGGGAAACCGCCATTTGTACACAATTTGTACACCAGAATTCCAACTCAACCGGAATTTCATTGGAATTCAGTAGGAATTCTTTTGAAATTCTCTTGGAATTCTATATTCTTGTACTCCAGAATTCCTAGCGGTTTACCCCTTGGTTAAAACCAACTATTTGGAGCTGTATACATGATTGTCCGATAGGTGTCGCACTCTAACATCAATAGGAATTCTTAATAATTCAATGGGAATTCCACGGAATTCAATAGGAATTTCATGAATTCAATAGGAATTCCAGGAATTCAATAGGGATTCCTCGGAATTCAATAGGACCATGGAATTCTACTTTCTTGTACACCAAAATTCCTAGTGGTTTACCCCTCGCTTTGAACACCCTACACCCGGTATATCTGTCCAGATTGTTCGCCTTTACTCCTTCCCCAGCATTTAGCAGTAGGTATGTATCTATTCCTGACGAATTTCTGTATTTTCCTAGGTAAATGGTCTGAGATATTTCCAGCCCAGCCTGACAACATAACAGAAAGTATCACCTACCTCAGTCTAACAGCAAGAAGGCGCTATTCCAAGAACATTGATGCCTCCCAAACCCTTCACCATGTCAACGTCGCAATATTTTTGATTAGTATTAAGTTGTGCTGTGCCAACTGATGAGAAAACGTGATGAAATACACGCTTTTTGAGATCTCACTGAAATCTCCCGACGGTGAACTGTAGGCGTTAATGGGACAATCTTAGAAGGTTCGTTTCTGTTTTAGGAATTTTTAATTTTAAGGCTGTGCAAACTGTAACCACTTTTTTTATAGTGAATAGTATCGATTGCTATGTTGATAATCGATTCTGTTAAACCACAGCCCCCTATATCTACTAGCCTGGAACATGATAAAATGGCAACACCGCTGTGAGTCGCACGCCAGGCGATTCAGTCGAACGTTGTTATTGTAAATGGACGATTACTTCTGATTCTGGAGTAAACCATTATTGTTTTTCGCGGGCATTTCGTGTTATTTTTGTGTATAACGGTGTCAAATGTGAATTAATGCAATGCAGTGATAAATATGGTCGGATATTTGATATTTATATCTTCTGTGATTAGACTGCAGACTGCAGTGTGAAAATAGTGAAATTTCTTCTGGATTATTTCTACTTGGAGATGAGTACATTTCAGTTGGCACTATAGACAACAAGATGGGCTAGAAATATGAGTGAAAAAGAACTTTCATATCTTCCGATTTTATAAAAGATTTTTATGATCTTTCTCATAATGTTTCAACAAAAATAATATATAATAATATATAATATATATATATATAATATATAATACATCTGGATGGGAGATCAAGAAGCTCGAAGAATCTATTTATTTTTATATATGTATTCAATTTCCAAAAGTCTGCATCTGTAGATGCTTCGGTTGAAATCAATAAAGACCTTATTCATCTTAAATTATTCATTAAGAATGTTCAGATTTCCTGCAGTGATTTGAAATGGATTATTCTTCCTTTCGATCTTACTCCGAGCAGGTCTCAACTCACTAATCTGATTTCCTGCTACAGAAATATAATTAATGGGGATTCAGATTCGGAATTTATCAATTTGTTTTATCAACATTTTTACACAGTTCAGATCAAAAAATAATATTATGTGAATTTACTCTTTGTAGCATTGAATTGATATTCTGAATTCACAGTGACTTGTATTTGTGGTTTACATTTGTAAATCATTCTAAATTCACTTTTTTCTGTTTTCGCAAATTTACTTTCGAAAAATTTTTTAGAAAATACGAATTACAATGTTATTGTCCACCGAATGGACAATAAACAGAAACATTTGTAGATAGCAGAAACTCCATTATAGTAAGAACCAAATCTAGACAAGCTCGAAGATGATTATCACGATTTGCATTAGCCTACCTTATTAGTCTTATATAATAGTTATGTTTGGGAATATATTTTTATTTTGAAAATTTCATTCAAGTTTATAATTTTTCTGCCAATAGTTAACCCTACACTTTCTCGTGGTTCTTGCTGAACAATGAATTGAATAACAACTACCTAGGTTTCTATTTCAACTTGATCTCAATAATATTGTGCGGAATGAAATATAGTTATTCAATTTATTGAAAGGGTAGGTTCTCATATTGTTTATTCATCCAGGGATTCCAAGCAAGAAAACCTATTCAATGAGTTCACTAGAGTTTTAAATTGGAATCCGATATCCAGCGCTACCGCATTGAAGAAGTATGCCTCTAAGAGACTATAAATTCCGGAGTTGTCAGACTGTGTTCCAGGCTATCTCTATAGTGGGCTGTGGTTAAACCCAATATTTTTAACAATTTTTCTACCCTGCAATGTATCAGTTAGACTCCAGATGAGTAAAAAAAGAATAGATGCGATATAACTTAGTTCAAGTAAATACAAATAATGGAATATTATGTACTATTTGAAACTAAAAGGTGACTAGATTTTATGGGGATCTCTTCATATTTTTTATAGGGAAACATATTTTTTTTGCCCCCAGAACAAAGTTCTACTTGTGAATGTATCATCTTTGAATTTTATTACAATTTTATTTCTACTTTCAATCATGAAGAGAAATAATATCATATTTATTACATACAATACTACACCATTCAATCAATTTGTACAAATAATTTTCAAGAATATTAGGTATTAAAAGTACCGGAAATTATTTAGTAAATGTGTTAAAAATTTGTTCAATAAAATAGAGTCCGTCATGAGGTGGTTTCATACAATATTCATGCGAGGCGTTTCCGACTAACCAGATGGGGTTCACTCCGCGTTCAACGATATTTTCGCTTTTTTGGCGCTCTTGTTTAGCTTCATATTGAGGTGAATAAGTGTGCCTAGGTATCATTCAAAATGCCTCGACGATGTTGTGCAACAGGTAGTAAGTTGAATTACGACTCACAAAATGTGTAAGTTTTTAAATATCCGAAATACCCCAATTTAAAAATGAAATGAATATCTAAATACTAGTATTCGAAATGCAAAATAACTATTTATATTTTGTTTTTAAATATTTCTTAAGAAAAATTTTTTATTTTATTTGAAATACCTTTTACAACTTGTCTTGTATTTGCAAAATGCAAAATACTTTTTGATAAACACGGTATCGTACCTATAACCATGCATCAAGTTAACACTGATATCGTGCTGCAATAATCTTTGATTACAAATGCTCAAAAAAATACATAAAAAAAGTTTTATTTTACTACGATATTGTATAAAAGGTTAATTTTTCAAAACAAAAATGTATATCGACCAGAGATTTTTTTCGTAAAGGGAACGGAACCTTTACTTTTAAATTATTGTAGTGTCATTGTATTTTACGAAAATAATAAAAAATGAATAAAAACAAGTTAAATTTTTCGTGACTAATTACTAGTATTCTTGGATTCTGATACAAAAATAAAAAATACATTGTCGTCTTTCTTATTAAGATATAAACAAGTTTTAAAATAGAATCAGCAACTCTGTAATCCCTACTAAAATACGCTGATTGCTATAGCTAAAGACAACAATGTAACGTTAATAGAGCTGTAACTCATTTTTATTAACTTGACTTGAATTGATAAGAAACAGTTCTTGAAATAAAACATTTAGACTACATAGAATTCCGAGAACATTAATAATATCCGCATACTCTTGATTAGTAACTTATGACATCATTACCGACTTTAAATAATTCACAATTGATTGTGTAATTGACATAATTTACATCATTGCATTTCCATGACCTTTTTTCCAAATCCTTATCATCCTGTAAATAATTTTCTGACCTTATCGATACCCTCTCCCTTACTTTAATTACTTACTTAATGTGCCAGCTTACTAATGAAATAAGGAATGTGAAAAACTATGAAAGTATTTTATTTCGATAAAGTATTTTGCATTTTGTATTTAACATACAAAATGAGAATCTTTTTTGTGTTTGAAATTAAAAATATTAAAGCACTTGATTTTATATTTAAATACATTTTATATTTATTTGCATATTTTTTTTTCTTCATATCTTTGGATTTCTTTCTGGAAAACACGAAGTTAAACGTCTGGTTAGTCAGTAGTTTCGGCCAGTCAGGATGTCATGAACTGAGCTAACTTGATTGATTGAATTTTTGAATAACAGCAGCAACTTTTAACACGGGGGATCAATGTTCTTGAAATTAAAAATTTCCGAATTTCCGGTACTTACATTACACGGAGTTATCTGAACGATCTCCGACCAAGCAGGGTTATATTATTTGTTTTTGCAGGGAATTTGAGAAATCTATTTATTGTATATTCAACGCTAATATAAAATGATATATTGAAAAAACCAATGCCACTATATTACCTAGGCATAAATGGTTCAAAATGAACGAGGACCTGAGAAAATAGATTCAAATCGGTTGAACAAGGGAGAGCCTACGACTGAATTCGCCCCAATTCTTATGACAGACTTTCCTGAAATATATATAGATATATATATTGTCAATTTGTCACTTATGAATTCATGAAATCGTACAGATTTTTAGAAATGTGTTTTATTGCTTCCTATTGAAAATTTGACTGATTTAATTGATCGTTGTTAGTAATAATTGGCACCCAAAAAAAATTACAATTTTGAATATCTTCTTCCTGTGTCGCAGTCGGCCATGTAAATATAGCTGAAAGAAAGCAATAATCTCCATTCTTAAGAAAGTAAATTTAAAAAATTCCTTCATTTTCTAGATCGGGAAACTAGTCGAAACTATGTGTATTTTCGTTCAACATAATTATCCGTTAAGTCCTCACTGAGGTCCTCAGTTAAGGATAAATAAGAATCGCAACCTGAGTTAACGTAATTAACGGTGCTGAAACAGGCCTGTTTCACGTTAATTTTCACGTTAACTGAGGTTGCTATTCTTATTTATCCTTAACTGAGGACCTCAGTTAGGACTTAACGGAGATTGAATGCTTTGTGAATACGGCGTAATATGTGCCAAGATTTATTTATATTTTAATTAATTTGTGGATTTAAACTTGGTACGACATATCGAAAATATTTACTAATCCTATTCAAAATTGCTATTTTTTTTTTTCAATTCTGAACCGGATTATCGTGAATGTATGCACTAGGGTCGAATTTGAAGCTCACGACTATTCAATAATTATACATTTACTGAATAAAGTAATATTACTCAAGTTTAAATTCAATAATCGCTATCAAAATATAGTCGTGAAAATATTCGATCTCATGTGCCAATAATTAATATTCGCACTAAACTACTTTTCTGCACTCTTTAATTTTTGTAATACTACCTATGTATAGTAACAACTTTCTATCCATGCTCAATGTATAACATCAAACAATATTGTTAAAAAATAGTGTCTTGGAGAAGAATATATTCTGAATTTGTGCAGTGTTGGTTATTATTTTTCATAATATAATATATTGTTGTAATTGTTGAAAAAATTTCTACGAAATTTGTTAGAAGTGCCATATGGTTGCTTCAAAGAAATACTGTTGACACAAAGATTTACAATCAATGAGCTTGCATTTCTGTTATGACAAAGATCCAGATTATAAATAAATTTTAAAAGATGAAATGTATATTTCTTGTCGTACAGTACCTATTACTTATAGAATAATTTTGAAACAAAAAGTGGAAGGGAGTGAGCTTTTAAGGTTAAAAAATGGTTTACCTCGATTTACAGCAAATTAAAAGTTGTATAGAAAAAAAAAGTTGTAGGTAATAAAAAGATCTATAACTTTTGTATTCACACTTTTTTCACATAACCTTGAAATTTAAGTGAAAAATTCAAATAAACAAGTTTTTGGTTTGTATTTTTATCTTTTACAAAAACATTTTTTTTTTCACTAAATTGGATGAAAACGTACTTTTTTATGTCCCAAAAATACTTAAATTTTTTTGAATTAAAATATTTGATTTTTCACCTTATTTTGACTCAATATTGAAAATTCAGCCTAATTTTCAATCGAAAATTCTCACGTCAAAATATCTGCTTTTTTAAAAAAGTCGGTGGGCATTTTGTTCGGTGAAGTCTCTATTATTTGATGGTGTAAAGAAAAATATACAATATTATGTTAAATTTTATCAGAAAATCCTCCAAATTATAGGGGTTGTGAATTATATCACGCACTCCCAAAAAAATCAAATAATGCCAACAAAAATCATAAAGATGGACCCAGCCATACTTGAGGTATAATTGGTGTTTTGTACATAAAGATATGGATTTTTAAATAAATCGATCCTTGCAATAATAATTAATGAATTAGAAAATTTCCAAATAATAGGTTGCCAAATATCTCCCTTCCGCCTTTTTGTCTTTTGAATTTCGCGGCTATGTACAAAGCGCTACAGAGCTCGTAACTGGCAATACTATACATAAATTGAAAGGTCTTGACATAACCTACAAAACGACGCTATGCATTCTTAGTTTGGATATTGCGTTCAACAGTTATAGACGTGTAAACAAGGAGTTCACTAACGCCGAAATTCGCGCTATTTTAAAGTTTTCCTTCGTTAAAGGCAAATCCGCTAGAGAAACGTTCCGAGAGATTAATGGTGTTTTGGGGGATGGTACTCTATCAGTTCGAACCGCGGAGGAATGGTTTCGACGATTCAGAGCCGATGAAAACGACACCATGGATAAGCCAGCCGGCGGAAGACCTGTGACGACAAATACCGATCAAATCATGGAATACATCGAGTTAGACCGGCATGTGGCATCTCGTGACATCGTCCAGGAGATGGGAGTTAGTCACCAAACCATTTTAAACCATCTGCAGAAGGCTGGATAGAAAAAAAGCTTGATGTTTGGGTGCCGCATGATTTGACGCAAAAAAACCTTCTGGACCGAATAAACGCCTGCGATATACTGCTGAAACGAAACGAACTCGACCCCTTCTTGAAGCGGATGGTGACTGGCGACGAAAAATGGATCACATACGACAATATCAAGCGAAAACGGTCGTGGTCGAAGGCAGTTGAATCGTCCCAAACAGTGGCCAAGCCGGGATTGACGGCCAGGAAGGTTTTGCTGTGTGTTTGGTGGGATTGGAAGGGAATCATCCACTATGAGGTGCTCCCATATGGCCAGACGCTTAATTCTACCATCTACTGCGAACAATTGGACCGTTTGAAGCAGGCGATCGACCAGAGGTGTCCAGAATTGGCCAAAAGGAAGGGTGTAGTGTTCCACCAGGACAACGCCAGACCACACACTTCGTTGATGACTCGTCAGAAGCTGCGGGAGCTCGGATGGGAGGTTTTATCGCATCCACCATATAGCCCGGACATAGCGCCAAGTGATTACCACCTGTTCCTGTCCATGGCGAACGCCCTTGGTGATGTAAAGTTGAACTCAAAAGAGGATTGTAAAAAGTGGCTGTCCGAGTTCTTTGCAAATAAGGAGGGGGGCTTCTACGAGGGAGGTATTATGAAGTTGCCGTCTAGATAGAAACAGATTATCGAACAAAACGGCGCATATTTGAACTAAATCCGATCACTGTAACACTTTTTATAAAGCATTGAATAAAGAGCAAAAAAGCGGAAGGGAGATATTTGACAACCTATTATATATTTCAAGTACGGGGTGAAAATAAAGTCAATACTCCAGACCGACAATTTTTCAAGAAAAATTGTTATGCGACAAGGAACTCATCTGTCAAAATGACGGAGCAAGTTAACAAACCAATTCAAACTATTTGACGATATTTCTTTTTTAGCGATTTTTCAATTGTGTTATAGAAGTAATGAACAAGTCTGAATAAATTTACTAAAAGTTTATTTTGTTTCGAATAGTTACGGTTGGAATTTTGAAAACTTGTGATATCCAGTTCCAGAAATTAATTCAAAACGAAACAATTTTAAAAAAATACATCCCTGATATATTTTGATATCTCCTATTTTATCATTCTCTGTAGTGCGGATTATGAAACGTAGTTGTAGCTCCTTTATACAGGGGATTGTCACCCCTGTGCCATTTGGAATTTTCCTGTTGCTTCATGAATTTGGCGAAGTCTCTTTTATCATGTATCATTGTAGCTATTTTCCACGTCAGCAAGGTTATGAGTCCAATAAGAAGAACAAGACCAATAACAGCCGCTACCCATACTGAAAAAAAAGTTTAAATTGAGAAAGATCAAATGAGAAAACGAAAATAATAATGTAGGTATAAAAAAACATTTCGCAAAATATTTAGTTAAATGTTAACCTAGGAGCAACTGTAGATCTGCTATACAGACAGGGTCATTATTTCTAACCCTCTCCCAAAATTATACGGAGAACTGCTCAAGATATTTTCATGAAAACCATTCTCAGTGTGTATCTAGGATTCCGAGATATTCTAAAATATTTTCATGTCCTTGTCACTTAGAGTTACACCGGAAGTAGCTACAGTTTCGATTTATCAAATGGTATGTTCAATAAATTATCAAATTGTTGGATTCCCCATCGAATTTTTATGTTACTGTGATCATATGAGTTTACTGATATTCCGAAGCTTTCCAGAGTTATTTGAGCATTTAGACAAATATTTTCTATTCAGTATGATCTGAAAGATGGTCATAGCAACTTGCAATTTAACGTTAGAATTATATACAGGAAAAGTTACAAATTTATTGCTAGAAAATTCAGTTCGAAACATTTTTTCTCGACGGTTCCATCAACCGTAGGGCTATCATCAACCATTCTTGAGAAAATATAGTTTGATCTAAAATTACCAGATTCATTCGGCTGATTTTGACTAAATCTTTGAATTTTCTTTTCTTCTCTAGCTTGTTTGCGGCACCACCAAGAAATATAAGTATAATTTTTTAATATTACCACGAACCTCAACTCGGAATTAAATCAAAGAAATTTATTCCTGTTCTTCCTACGTATACACAAAACAAAACTATATTATATAAGTATATACAGTGCGTTTTAAAATTATGGGACAAATTCATTTTCTCAGAAGAAAAATATTTGGCAACAAAATCCTGAAACAGGTAAATTTTTGTTTCACTGTTACCAAATTTGTATGCATTTTTGAAGGGTTTTGGTTGCACCCTGTGCCATCCCCATCAACCCTAAACATTTTTTGAATAGGGAAATTGGGTCCTGTGGTCCTTTTTTGTCAAGGTCTTTGTATCTTCTTCACAGGCGTGCAGAAATTTTCAAGAAAACATTTTTCTTTTTTGAAAAATAGTTAGTTCAAAGAGGTTTTCAGTATAGTGCACTTTGTCATGGCTCATTTACTTTGAGACGATGGTACCTGATGAAATTTGTCTCCGAATGAAAGTCGACCCTTACAGTTTTATTCATGCACAACTTTCAACCCCCTCACGCCCCCCGCCCCATTTTTTTTCTCCATTAAAGGGTTCATAGGGGTTGAAAGTTGTGCATGAACAAAACTGTAATGGTCGACTTTCATTCGGTGACAAATTTCATCAGGTACCATCGTCACAAAGTGCACATACTGAAAACCTCTTTGAACTAACTATTTTTCAAAAAACACAATTTTTTTCTTAAACATTTCTACACGCCTGTAAAGAAGATACAAAGACCTTGCCAAAAAAGTACCACATGACCCACTTTCCCTATTCAAAAAAATTTGAGGGTTGATGGGGATGGCACAGGGTGCAACAAAAATCCTTCAAAAATGCATAAAAATTTGGTAAAAGTGAAACAAAAATTGACCTGTTTCAGGATTTTGTTGCCAAATATTTTTCTTCTGAGAAAATGAATTTGTTCCATAATTTTGACGCGCACTGCGCACTGTATAATATTATTTACTGATAATAAACAGAAAAGTATTAAAGACTAATCGAAATTCACAGATATTTACAGTTTGTATACTTCTTATTTTTTGTTGATAATCTATGCAGGATTTATTTTGAAGCCGCAATGGTGATTTTGGGTACAAAAATCGCCATAATATTCAAGCGATGAGGCCATAAAATAATAAAATGTGGAAGTGATGCGAGCCTGTGCGATATTTCATTCTAAATTCAAATATTGAAGGGATTTCTAAGAATAATAAGAGCTTTGAAAGTTAGCAGAGGTGTTTATTCTTCAAGAGATCAATGCTGGGGAGAATCTTTGTGAGAAGGCGCTTTTGAAAGGTTATGTATTATTTTATTTTGTTCATTTTCCTCCTTTTGTCATTTTGGCGCTCTTGTTCCTCGGAACAGAGTGCTTATCAATTTGCCCAAATGTCTGTAATTTTCGAATTTTTGGCTGGAAATGGTCACGTTTTGGTTTGGTGGTCAAAATCGATTCTGTCCGGCAAGCCGTAACCACGAAAGGCAGTTGAAATTTTCAGATTAGGTTTGGGAGATAAATATCTCGGTTAAGTTCGTTACTGAGCAAAATCGGCTTGGTGGAATCGGAGTAACGAAAAAAAAATTACACTACAAATTTCAAATTCAATTTTTTTTATAATGCAGTTTCATCATAAGAATCCATTGATATCATTCTTAATTCTTTCAGACTAATACTTTGTGAGATATGATTTTTCGAAATTTCAATAATTAATTAATTTATTTTCTTTTATGATGCAGTTCCATCAGAAGAATTCATTTATATCATTCCCAACTCTGAGAAACCAATTCCCCAAAGTTCCTGTCCACAGGGCTTTCCCACATTTTTGGCGCTCTTATTGTTATTTTTCCGGTTGAGTTCCAGGTAACTATATTGACGAAGCGTCGACGAAGCATTGACAATATCTCCAGGGCTGCAGCTCTTTTGCCCCCAGTACCTCCATCCCCAGATACAGGGTGTCCCTAAATAAGTGTATCAACCGTCAACTGTAGATTTCTCATGAAAAAACATAATTTTCTTTCTCTTCCATTTTTTCCTCCGGGCCTTCGTTTCAGAGATACAGGGTGTCAAAAATTCATATTTTTTCAGTTTTCTGCTATTATCTCAGGAAGTCAGAAAACGTTTGAATTACAGAATTGAGTTTTTTTACGCACATTTTCACTAATAATAGCTACTTTACTGAACTTTACTCGGTTTTATTAGACGTGCCAGTGGCGGAGATATTGAATTTGCACAAAGGTTCTACCCCCCAACTTTTACACCACTGGACAAATTTGCATTTGCACAGCAAATTCTGATGCGCCAATGTGTTTTACATAAAAAGGTACTCTTTGCTAACGCATTGTAAATTTATTGTAATTGGAAAAATGGAAACTGTGTTAGTTGTCATACTGCTTTGATTTAATTTTTGATCATAAAATGCCAGTTTTCTCGAAAACGGTTCACTTTAGAGCAAATGCAAATTTGTCAAGTGGTGTAAAAGTTGGGGAGGTAAAACTTTAGTGCAAATTCAATAACTCCGTCACTGGCACGTCTAATAACACCGAGTTAAGTGCAGAAAAGTAGTTATTATTAGTGACAATGTGTGTACAAAAACTCAATTCTGTAATTCAAATGGTTCATGAGATATTAGCCAAAAACTGAAAAAATTATAAATTTTTGACACCCTGTATCTCTGAAACGAAGACCCGGAGGAGAAAATGGAATAGAAAAAACATTTTATTTTTTCATGAGAAATCTACAGCAGTTGATACACTTTTGTACACCCTGTATAAGCTTCAGAAGCTTTCCGAAAATACTCATCATAATGCTTACCTATGATATTTGGTTCGCAGATTTTCTCTCTCTGTACAGTGACCATCAATTTTCTAAATCGGTCGTAGCTATACTTATAAACAATCTCGCATTTATCGTTGTCGAACACTCTGCATATTTTTTCTTGCTCATCTGTTTTCTCAATATTACTGTCCGTCGACTCTATATCATAACCAACGCAATCCCGTTTGCATTGATTTCTATCGAACTTTCCTGATCCAAAAACGGTACACTGAACGCAGTTCTTCAGCTCCACGCATCTGAAAATTTTTCAATATATTATGATCAACACATTCACAACAACAATCTACCATAGAACATAGAAGAAGGTGACTGTAGGTAATTGCTGATATCTAAAAGAAATCTGCGTCGATTTTAAGCATCAACAAATATATACTGCTCCACAAAAGTTATCTTTCAGTGCTACTAATCCAGATGTGTAAGTAGGTATATTTCATCATATTATGATTATACTGCTCCACAAAAGATAAGGAAGTTCAGAAATTTTGAGACCGTTTCAAAACTTGCCGATTTTTGTCCACCAAATGTTCATTTATGAGAAATCAAATGTTCGCTCTCTTCTAATCTAATATATAAAATTCTCGTGTCATAATGTTTGTAATCGAACTCCTCCGAAACGGCTTGACCGATTTTGATGAAATTTTTTGTGCTTATCCGGTTGGGGTTGGGGTTGGGGTTGGGGTTGGGGTTGGAGTTGGAGTTGGAGTTGGAGTTGGAGTTGGAGTTGGAGTTGGAGGGCAGTACGAAGTCTGCCGGGCCAGCTAGTATATCTATATAAATATTTTTTTTTTGCTCTCCGTTCGATAACTTTTTCAATTTCAGGCAAGTTCTTGTCGTTTGCCTTGCTGAGAATTGTGTATCAGTTATTGGTTTACGTTCTTACAATCAACTCGGATTCAAAATCTGAAAATTTGTTTTGCAATAATGCCTAGACTTAAATTTAGTGCGGATCAAGCAACTAGGGCTTTGGCATATGATCGAGGCGGGATGTAATCAGAGGGATGTTGCGAATTTCTTTCAAGTTAGTAAAAGCGTAGTTTCCCGGCTCGTCAATCGATCTACCACTCCTACAAATGCACAAGATCGGTTTCTGAAGGTGTCTACCCGTAGAGAGCCTTTCAGTACGAATCATGCAACAGCAACTTTTGAACGCTACTCGTATTTTGGTTTCGATTGAAACAGTTCGTCGAAGACAACGAGTCGTTAATCTAGATTCTCGACGACTTTTGACAAGGATACCGCTAACTGAAAATCATCTGCGACTTCGATTCGAAACGGGCCAATGAGCACGTGAATTTGGAACGAGCAATGGAGGTTTGTATTGTTCACCTATGAGTCGAGATATTGACGGTTTTCGGATATTCTGCGTGGTGGGGTATGGAACCATCCTCTGGTGCCCAGAAATCGCAGATCGGTGCAGAAAGTTCACCCGTTCAGAGGTGGTATACAGTTACTGTTTGGGGAGTCATTTGTTTCAATGGACGTACAGAATTGTTGGTGCTTGATGCTATACCATGAATGCACAGATTTCCATAGAGCAAGTCATTGACAATATTATTACTTCGTGTCATGCTGCTATTGGGCTAAATTTCTTAATTTTGGACTATAATGCGCCACCCCATCTTGCGAGAATTGTCGTTGAAGCTCTGGAATTCCATGGTATTCCACATTTGGCCCTGCCCGCTCGTTCGCCAGACCTCAATCCCATTGAAGACGACTGGGATCAGCTACAAAGAGCTTTGGATTATCAACAAGCAACCTCATAATACACTTCAAGAACTCAGATGGCTTTTACCGCAACTCTGGAGAGAAATTAAACAAGCCTACTTCAACAATCTGATCGAAAGTATGCAAAAGCATTGTAAGGCCATGGTTGATGTTCGAGGAGGCCATACTCTTTACTGAACTTTATTTTTTCAATTTGAGCGAACTGATTTTGCACTATAAATACTAAAAATACATTTTCACCTGAAAGTGTGAAACTTATAAATAAATGAGCAAAATAATGAGTAAGATAAGTGTGAGAGAAATATTTAAAAAAATTGTGAGAGAAATTTTGTGGAGCAGTATTCCGCTCCATCGTGATCCGGGATAGCCACCTCATCGTTTAGTGTTCCCTCTAGTGGAAAGTGTCATCCAGGATAAAGTATTAGAAATTGAAATTAGCTTCCTCTATGTTCACTGGCTTGTGGTCTTCTCTAACCACACCAAACCGAGCGTTTTCACGTTACAACGTTGTTGTGTAGGTAGTCTGCATAGCAGCCATGGTTTGTTAGTTTCTAGCCTGAAGAAGGCAAAAAATTTCATGAAAAAAAATTTTTTTTTACATTACAAATTTCAAATTCAATTCAATTTTTTTTAAGGTGCAGTTCTATCATAAGAATCCACTGATTTCATTTTAAACTCTAACAAGCTAATACTTTCGGAGATATGATTTTTCAAATTTTCAATAATACATCGTACTTCTATGTTTTCACAGAATGCGAATTCTATCTGTCTGTGTTCACTGTTCATTCGTGTCATCTTATCTACCTATAAGAGACGTCATATTTATTTCTGTTCTAGTTTGTTTGTACAGTTCGTTTCAAAAAGTACGCACCAAGAGGAAATTCTATCACCTGTATAGTTTTTTGAAATTTTGAATTTCGGGAATTTCTCCAGAAACAATGATGTTTGACATACATGTCATTGATCGTGATAATCTGCAAACATGTCGAAATTGACATTTTTTTAGAAAAATGACCAAAAGACGTAGAAATCAGAACAATATCAAAAAGTTTCTGAAAGAAATGTTACTCAGAATTTCATTTTTTACTAAACTGTCAAATTTCATAGTGAAATTCCGAAATTTTTTGATATTAATATTTTGATGACAGAACGCAAGAGAAGATATTCGGAATATAATTCAATTGAAGGAGACATTTTCACAATTCAAATAAAGTTTATATTGATTTAATGCTTCTCATACAATACAATCTTGGTGCAGAACGAATTATACTTGAGCAATTAAATGCGTAAAGAGCTAATATTATGCTTTTTATCCTTGGAACATTGAATTTTTCGATTTCACATCTGAAGAATAATTCTCCAATCCTCTGAAATCCCTTTTGAAATTATTAACTCAAATACCACTGAAAACGCAATACAAACCTCATCTAAAACAAAGTTACCTGTGAGAATAAAATAGAGTTGACAGGCGCATTAAATAAATAAATAATTTGAAAGTATATTATTCTATGCGTCAAATCGATTTCATGTTATTATTTTCACAGGTATCATTGTTTTGATGAGGTCTGTATTGCGTTTTTAGTGGTATTTGAGTGAATATATTCAAAAGCAATTTTAGAGGGTTGGAGAATTATTCTTCTGATGTGATATTGAAGAATTTAATTTCTTATGATGATTCAAGAATAATAATTAGCCAGATATTAGCTCTTTGAACATGTAATTCTCATGTATAATTCGGTTTGCACCAAGATTATGATGTTTCCACAATAGAAATCACAATTTATGAGGAACATTAAATTAATAGAAACTTTATTTGAATGGTGATAATGTCTCTTTCATTGGAATTACATTCCGAATAATTTTTCAAATTTCCGCAGAGCACAAAGCTCCCTCTAGCGTGCTGTCATCAAAATATCTCGGAATTTCACTATGAAATTAGGCAGTTCGGTATAAAATGAAATTCTGAGCAACATTTCTTTCAGAAACTTTTTGATATTGTTCTGATTTCTACGTCTTCTGGTAATTTTTCTGAAAAAATGTCAAAGTTTGAACAAGGGCACCAAAGCTCCTGTCCACAGTGCTTTCCCACTTTTTTTGTGATTCCTTTGATCGATGTCTGTACAGATTATATATCCTGTGGAACGAAATATCTACTGGAATAATTCTCCTATCGAACATTTCTCGATATTATCTAGTTCAAAATTTATAGATTATAGGTTGCTTCCAAAGAAAAGTTGCATCTTAGAACTCACTCTTCAATGCAGTCCGGGCAAACCTCGCAGTATGTGCCCTTATAATGTTCATTACAGTTGCACCTGCCACAATCGCATGAGCCTTTTCCTGAGCATACTCTAGTATCGCCTTCATTTATGCAAGTATCAATCTTATCCTTGCATCCACAGGCATCTCCGGTCCATGGTGCGTTGCATACACAGGTGCCACATTTACATTTCCCCTGGTCATTGCAGAGCTTACCGTTTTCCATTTCACAAGACTCGTCGTCGCATTCACAAAATTTTCCACTGAAAATTAAGAAAACTTCATCTTGTAATTCCTCAATTAATTTATATTATTTTTCTGCAATAAGAGCGTCCGCACACGGGCATACCAAATCGACGCGTTCCAATCTCCTGAGTCACTTTCCTACACTCGGGTTCCATGTGAACCATGGACCGACGATAACTACAATTCAAATTCCAGTGTCGCCACGATCGGAATGGAAGTTAAACCTCCATGACGTTTAGACCAGTGCGAAACCTTTGAAAATGGTAAAAAGTGAAAAAAAAATAATAGTAGGATGAAACCCATAGGAAAAGGAAGAAAATATAACAAAAATGAAATACTGCGATCGGTAAAAAACGGTTTATATCGATTTCCGTCAAAACTACAAGTCCTATGGAAAAAAGTTAAATGGCAAAGTTGTAGGTAATAAAAAGATCTACAACTTTTGTAAATACACTTTTTTCACATAACTTCAAAATTTATGTGAAAAATTCAAATAACCAAGGTTTTGGTTTTTTATTTTTATCTTTTACATAAAAAAAAAATTTCACGAATTTTGGTTAGAACTCTTCTTTTTATGTCCTACTAACAATGTAATATTTTTGATTTGAAATATTTATATTTTCGCTTTATTTTGACTTGATATCGGAAAAGCAGCCTAATTTTCATACGAAAATTCTCACGTCAACATATCTGCTTTTTTGAAAAAGTGGCAAGGCTTTTTGTTCGTTTAAGTCTATACTTTCTGGAGGTGAATAAAAAAATTATACATCACAATATGGCAAATTTTCGCAGAAAATGCTATAAAAGTTATTTCAATAAGACATCTAAATTGATTTCTGACAAGAGTATGGTTTTGAAACGCGCATTTGAACTGCCAATGTTTTGTACACAAAAAAGGTACTCTTGGTCATAAGCTCTGAAGTCGACCGTTTACGAAAAAAATCAACTTTTATGTTGAAAAACACAAAGTTAACGTTTGGTTCTATTACTTGTTCTATCGTTTAAATGAATTTTGTTTAATTAGTAATTTTACTTCAAAAAATTGATCATGTTTTTCGAAAACGGACGACTTTAGAGCTTATGACCGAGAGTACTTTTTTTAAATAATCATTAAAGGATACTTTGGGAGGTATATATTGCTTTCTGGATTTCTCTCCCAAATTCTGAAGAATATCTATTAAATAAAAATTTATTATTATGTGAACTGCTTCTGCGTAAGAAACACAAGATATTTGTCAGAAGAAATAAATCAAACAATGTTGCCTAACAAAGAATAACGAAACAACATCAACGATGAAACAACTATTTCGTAACGTTTCAGAGTATACTTCGTCAAACGAAAATCTTCACAATTATCTTTTAGTTATTCTGAAGATTCGTTTTAAGTGTCTGACGAAGGAGTCTGATTAGACTCCGAAACGTTACGAAATAGTTGTTTCATCGTTGATGTTGTTTCTTTATTGTTTTTTAGGCAACATTGTTCGATTTATTGCTTGTGACAAATATCTTGTGTTTCTTACGCAGAAACAATTTAAATAATAATAATTTTTATTTAATAGATATTTTTCACAGTTTGGCAGAGAAAACCCATAAAGAAACCATTTGATAGTACCTTTTTTGGGTTTTCTACACAACGATGGTTCAAATGCGTGTTTCAAAACCATACTGTTTCCAGTGGCGTAGAAGTTGGGGAGAAAAACACCCATTACCACTACGAAACCTTCACCAATTATGATCTAAACAAAACTTTTCCACACAAAGTTAGATTAATATGAGTAAGAAATGCTTACAAAAGCTGTTTTCTGTAGGATAAACGTTCCGGAGATATTCGAAAGAAACGATTTTTTTTTTCAATTTCAATACCCTGTATCTCGAAAGTGGTGCATTTTAGAGGGTCAGTTAATAGAAACTTTTTTTCATATTTGTGAAAATGAAATGTTTTATGAAACACCCTGTATAGTTGTTTTAGTATTTCATGTACCTACTGCCTGTAGCTGTCTATTCTATTTTTGAGATTGAAACGCCTAGCCTAAGCTCTTCTCATAAACTATGAATGTTGCAGTTTTAGTCTAGTCAACAAGTGCTATTTGGACCAACTTTTTTCAGCGGTCTCCGAAGATTATGTATGATGTGTCATTCGATTCGGAATGGCATCTAGATGATTTTTGAAAAAAATGAAGTTCCGCTTGCAAAAATTGTAAAAGTTATTAACAATTAACTAAAAAAAAAAAAAGGTTTTAGTTTTTTGTAAATATCTCAAAAACTAATAAAGATTTTTCAAATATGAAAAAAGATTCAAAAAGAGGAGGAAATTTCCTAAAAAAAAGTCTCGACTCCCGAAACTGTACGATAAATATTTATAATTTTTCCAGAGGGATGAAAATAAGGCCGAAAACGGGTACTCTGGCTTGGAGAAGCCACGTCCACTTCGGGCACTTCAACAATAAACATTTTTTAAACATAGTAAATATGAAAAAAAAAAATTGAAAAAGTTCAGGCAGAAACTGAATAGATGAATGAATAATAATTCGCTTGAACTGCATAGAAATAATTTTTTCAAATTTTTATCTCTAATTGTTTAAAAAATTATTATAAACTAATGCGTTGTTTATAAGATAATTGAAAAATTTTTTTTGGAATTTCAATCTTTGATACAAATAATGATTTTTAAAAGAAAAATTGTTCCTTAAAAAAAAAATTTTATTGCTTAAAAACGCATTTGTTAATTAACAATTATTTTCTCCCACTTCTAATTAATATTAAGGAACGATATTTTTTTTTTAAAATCATATTTCATTTTTCTTTTCGATATAAAAAAAAAATTTCATTTTATATATTTTTTCATTGTTTATGCAATAAACAATTTGTTATAAACAAATAAATTTTTACCTTTTATTTTTTTTTCTATTCTACTTTCTGTCACAAAAGCAGAAATGCATAAAAACGGATCGTTAATAATATTTAAAAAAAAAATTTTGTTCGATGATTAATTTAAGTTTTTAATTTTGCAACAACGAAAATTATTAATAAAAAATTGAAAAATAAACATTTTTTAATTTTCCCAACGGGATTCTATTCTTAAGCCTTTGAAGAATTGCTCCAAGAGAGGAAAAAAATCTAAAACTTATAGTGTAGCAATTATCACACTTGCAATGTTAATGTGCAAGCAGAAAAAAGTTATTAATTAACTATTGAATAACTAAATGAAAAATTATTATAAAAATTTTGTTCAAGCGGATTATTATTCATTCATCTATTCAGTTGCTGCCTGAATTTTTTAAATTTTTTTTTTCATATTTACTATGTTTAAAAAATGTTTATTGTTGAAGTGCCCAAAGTGGACGTGGCTTCTCCAAGCCAGAGTACCCGTTTTCGGCCGTATTTTCATCCCTCTGGAAAAATTATAAATATTTATCGTACAGTTTCGAGAGTCAAAACTTTTTTCAGGAAATTTCCTCCTCTTTTTGAATCTTTTTTCAGCTGTGAAAAATCTTCATTAGTTTTTGAGATATTTAAAAAAAACTAAAACCCCCTTTTTTTTTAGTTAATTGTTGATAACTTTTACAATTTTTGCAAGCGGAACTTCATTTTTTTCAAAAATCATCTAGATGCCATTCCAAATCGAATGACACCTCATACATAATTTTCGGAGACTGCTGAAAAAAGTTGTCCAAATAGCACTTGTTGACTAGTCTATTTTCCCCATCAATGAAAATAATAATTTGTACCAAATTTAAGCGTTGGTTTGCACAATACCTGTACTTTGCCTTTGTGGGTGAGAGTGGATTAATACTACATTCACAGACGCCACATTTGCAAGCACCCCGTCCTGTACAACTCCTAGTATTGTTCTTATTTTCCCGGCAGTTTGTATCGTCGAAATTGATGGAATTCTGTCTACCACACTGACATTCGGTTCCATGATTACCATTCTTACACTTGCACTGTCCACAGATCAAGTCTCCTTTACCTAAAAATAATTTTTGGTTATCATTTTTCAATACAGGGTGTTTGGTAATTCGACGTGATCCTTTATTAATGGGGTTATACTAGACATAATTTGCAAACCATTAGAGTCCAGTGAGCCATGGTCCAAAAGTCTATGGTTACTGAGATATATTGATATTTCTACTTTTTGAAAGTTTTTCGACTCACCATTGAAAACAGTTAATTTCGTTGAAACTACTCAACACTGAATATAGAAGAAAGGTTTTTTTGAAAGCTGATGAGATGAGGATCATTCACAAAAAAAATCATTCGCCAAAAGTTCGAATAACCTGGAAAATAAAGAGCCTGAAATGGCATCAATTGTTTTTCCCATTAAATTTTCATGAAACAATTGCGTATTTCTCGCAAAAATTATGATTAACTTTGCGTACAAATAAGTAAAAAAACTCCCTTGGCTTTCCAAAAATGTACATATGTAAAAAATTTTCTCACGGGATCAAAAAATATCCCTTATCTTCTCCTTTACTTGTGATTAATGTGATTATTAGTTGCTTGTTACGAGTAGGACTAGTACGAATAAAAAAAAATCACATTATTTATCGAATGAAAATTTAAATAATCCTCAATTCTTCTTCTTCTTCTTCTATCGCGGTGCCGTCTCAGGCTGAACTGAGGCCTTCTGGCCCATTGTTCTCCCTCTTGCCAAACTCGTGAGACTCAGTCCAAAAAACACGCTGACAGGAATGCCGCGAGTTTAAAAGGAGAAGTCCCTCTCACCGTAGGAATCGTAGGTGTTGGGTTGCCTAGGTGTATGACCCTCAAGTCTTTAAGGTTGTTACAGTCGAACAGAATATGTTCAGCTGTTTCTTCCATGCTCTTGCACCAGCGACACAGAGCGCTATCGGCCAATCCCATCCTATTCAGATGTTTGTTGAACTGGTGACCAGTTAGTAATCCAGTCACCAGGCTCAATTCTCTTCTTTCGAGTGAAATAAGTTTCTTTACTTCAGACTTTGACGATGGTTTCTCAATGAGAAGCCTTGACTGCCTGAGTCCTACTCCCATGTTCCATACACTGGAGAAATTCTTGTCCAAACGATTCTTGAAGAATGTTTTAACAGAGGTACGACATACTGGAAGTGAAGGCTCAGGACCTATATATGGTATCCATGGGGTGGAAACTCTCTCACTAAAGTCTGGTCCCTTAGAATAGTTCGATTAGTTCGAATAATCCCACACAAATTTCAGGATGTCTCTGCCTTCGCTCGATTTGTGGATCACGTGATGCTTTATCAGCTGATCTGTGATCAGCTGTCCAGCTGTCCGCTACCGGCGTGCTTGTTTTTATTTTTACATTTTAAATAGTTTTGGTGAAATCTGAGTGTTCAGTGTTGTGAAATAAACTTTTTCGAATATCACTGTTTGATGTTCGGTAAAAAAACTGTAATAAGAATACAAGTAAAGTGATTAAGTGTTCTCCTAATATTGCAGACAAGGTTATGGTCTTCATGGCTAGGGGAGTTTTTCATAAATAGAAACAAACAACCTTAGCTTATTTCTTCAATCATGGTGGAATGAAACGTGAAGATCTTTCCAAATTACTTGAAGATATTGTTAGATCGTGGGCCTCATGTCGTGGCACTTCTTTGTGATCAAGGTTTTGCAAATGTAGCTGCTATAAATAGGCTATATAGAGAAACCACTGGGTGATTTTCACGTACAAAATGTTTTTCACATTATGTTGTGCATAATGATATCCATTTTTTGTATTATATTTCTCATTTGATTCTGTCCTTCTAAATGTATATTGGAGTAGAATATACTTCCACATAGTGTTGTACTCGCATAATGATATCCATTTTTTGTACGATATTTCACATTTGATTTTGTCCTTGTAAATGAATATTGGAATTAAGGCAGCCATTCATTTAACTGCTCCTTCAAATTTGAAGGTATATAAGGATAATTTTATTGAAGAAAGTTTTTACCTCATATGCTGTATAATTAATTTTGATGTCACACTAAATTTTATTTTCATTCCAAATGTATTTTTTAATTTTGATATTCTTTCTTTTTCTAATATATATGTACATTAGTTCACATGAAATGTTGAACTTAATTTCATGAATCTGTTATAATTTTATTAAAGAGAGTTTTGGGATTTCAATTACAGCGAAAACCATTGTTCCAAAAACATTGTCAAATGCCAGGTTTTTGACGAATTATCGTCAACTTGGTGTTTGGCAGTGTTTTGGAAAACAATATAATAGAATATTGGATATATGGGAGATATATTTGAATTTCCCGCTCGTTCGAGCTTCAAATATCCCAGTGCCGCACCGCTAGTGTTGCAAGGACAGAAATAACGTTAGAGTGGCCCATCTATAGTATATCTTGTCTATGATGGTATCCGAGCCCCCTGCTTCGCCAGCTTATCTGCCTTAACATTACCTGAAATCTCCGAGTGAGCCGGACACCAGATGAGTTTTACAACGTTACCAGCGCCCAGCCTTCGCAGAGCCTTCCTGCATTCGCCTACTAAGTAGGAGTTTATCTTCACATCAGATAGGGATTTTAACGTTCCTTGACTGTCACAACATATATATATATATATATATATATGTACTTGACAGAGTATCCTAGTCGGATGTTTTCCAGCGCGCAGACAAGAACAGCGTATAGTTCTGCCTGTATTATCGAGCAGTTCTTCCCGAGAGGGATGGACATGCTCACTCGAGGTCCCACAATGCCTGCACCTGTCCCTGTAGTCGTTACAGAGCCATCTGTGAACCATGTGGGCCCCTCTGGTTTAAGGAGATCACTCCTTGTATCCCATTGGTCTCTATCAGGAACAATCACCCTATAGGGTTCGTTAAAGCAGAATAAGGAGCCCGCACGGTCACTCCTCCGGAGGAGAGATGCATCATCATCCTCCACCTTCTTGAGTGCCCTCGCGTGTCCCCTAAACATTCCGCTGTCACGCCACTGTCCCTGTTCCCAGATTCTTAAAGCTGTCTTCATAGCCCCCTCCTCAACTACAAGATGCAGGGGAGGTAGCCCCAGCAGGCACTCCATAGCTGTTGTTGGAGTAGATCTCAGAGCACCTGTGATGCTTAAACAAGCTTTTCTCTGAGTTCTTGTCAATTTGTTGCGGATATATGACTTCTCCAAAGAAGTCCACCACACCAATGATGCGTAGGTTAGGATAGGCCTCACCACCACAGTATACAACCAGTGAATAATGTGTGGTTTGAAGCCCCATCCATTTCCCACTACTCTCCGAGTAGACCAAAAGATCATCTCGGCCTTTTTCGTTTGTTCCTCAATGTGTTTGTTCCACAGTAGTTTGTGGTCCAGTATCACACCCAGATATCGAACTTGCTCTGTTAGATTGAGCCCTACTCCAAACAGACTTGGTAGTCTTATGTTATAGGGCCCCCTCTTCCTGTCGAAGGGAACCATCTCTGTTTTTTCAGGATTAACCGTAAGATCGTTATTCAAACACCATCGCTCAATCCTACACAGAGCATCCTGCATAAGATCAGCGACGACATTTGGATGTTTACCTCTGATTAGTATCACGAGATCATCTGAATAGCCTACAACCTTTAGGCCAGCCCCCGCCAGCTCAACCAGGAGCCCATCCAGGACCAGATTCCACAGAAGAGGTGATAAAACACCACCCTGTGGGCATCCCCTGCCTGGTGTTCCCCTAATGGTTGAGCTGCCTAGACGAGCCACTATGCTGCGGTCCCTTAAAAGGGATCCTGCCCATCGACAAACTGCAAAAGGAACCCCATGTTTGGTTAGTGCATTGTGCATAGCTCCAAATGCAGTATTATTGAATGCACCCTCTATGTCCAGAAACACAGCAAGAGTGCACTCTCGATAATGTAGTCCGCTCTCGATGCAGCTGACCACTGAATGAAGAGCAGAATCTACTGATTTGCCCATCTGATAGGCATGCTGAGTTGGATGTAGTGGACTAGCCACTAAGGTCCCATCTCTGATATTTCGTTCAACCAATCTCTCCAGCGTTTTGACTAAAAAGGAGGAGAGGCTTATTGGTCGGAAGTTTTTCGTCTGAGTATATGACGACTTTCCAGGCTTGGGTATGAACACAACCCTCACCTTTCTCCAGGACTTTGGTATGTGTCCTAGGGCTAGACTCGCTCGGAGTTTATGAAGCAGTGGGGGTGTCAGCAGCTCCAAGCCCTTAATCAAAAGTGCCGGAAATATGCTATCTTCCCCCGCAGCTTTAAAAGGCTCGAATTCTCTGACAGCCCAGCGAATTCGAGAGTGTGTTACCACAAGTGAAGCCAACTTCCAATCCTCACTTGAAGCTCGTCTATGGTCTTCACCCTGTGTGTTGTCATTCTCTCTAACTCAATTAACTGAGAATAACTCTAAAGAATTTCAATTTGAGAATAATAAGTTTCGAAAAGAAAAAATACTGATATTTTGTGGTGTTATGGATTGTGCCCCTGGAATAAAATACGCCTCATTGGAGCGGTTTTCCAGCCATATTTTTCGATTTCGTGAAGCAATCATTGTCATATGTACCTTTTTGAAGAGCTAATGAAGTAAGGACTTTTTTTCCTGAATTTGCACACCAAGTTCATGATACTTCCAGCCAGCCGTCCGTTAACACGATAACTCTCGAACGGAATGAGCTAGACAGTAGCAAGTAACAACAAAAAAATTTTTTACATTACAAATTTTGAATTCAATTTTTTCAAAGATGCAGTTTTATCATAATAATCCATTGATATTATTCTCAACTTTAATAAGCTGATACTTTCGGAGATATGATTTTTCAAAATTTCAATGAGACAGCGTACTTCTTATGTTTTTCTTCTTACTTCTCATGTTTTTCATGCGAATTCTAACTGTCTGTCTTCTATCTGTTATTGCGGTAGGTCCAGTTTGAGAGATAAACGTCATTAATGTCAAACGAAACTGAAAGTGTATTTCTGGCATAGGCAGAGTTTTTTGGTTAGTGAGTCGAAAATGAATGATGCAAGGGAATTAAGCATAATTTACGAGTCATTCTCTAATTATGGAAGATTTAAAACGGGATTTCCAACTAATGTACAGGTAGTTAGTCCTTAGTAACACTATTTAAGATTTCCTACATAAGTATTCTGGTTTGAGTTCTCTCTGGACTGATTACAACTACTACTAGATATGTTTCATAAATAAAACTAGCTATTTCATTTACTCAATTTTTCAGAATGGCTCCTGATAGTCTTGAAACATTTGTAGCCAAAATTGGACCGTCATATAAAGATAAGATGCAAAGAGATTTTAATTTCTTTTATGATGTATTTCTATCATAATAATCCATTGATATCATTCCCAACTCTGAGAAAACGATATTTTCGGAGATATGATTTGTAAAAAATTTGACAAGAGCGACAAAGCTCCTGCCACAGGGCTTTCCCCCTTTTTTCGTAACACAATATAAACTATGGGAGATGATAGCCCTACATTAGGGTCCTGTAGCTGTCTTCGAACATCTGAAGTTCTGAATAATCATCGTTTGGATTGGCCAGACCTGGTTCTGAAAAGATCCTCCTGGCCTTGTGAGCTACAACATTTTCCTTTTTGAAATCAAATGTTGAAGGGATTTCTAAGACCAAGAGTGAATATCTTTGGAAACTAGCGGAGGCGATTCTTCTTCAAGAGATCCATTCGGCTACAGAGGAGTTTAATTGTGAGAGGGGACTTTTGAAAGGTTATGTATTATTTTTAATTTGTTCGTTTTTCTCCTCTTATCTTTTAATTTTTGCGCGTATGTTCGAATTGAAGCTTGCTAACTAGTTGTAGAATATCGACATAAAGATGTGTGTAAAATTTCTTGGGAAGCGTACTTACCGTTAGTAGTGAAGTCAGGAACTTTTGCGCGTATGTTCTATTCTCCATTCTCCTGCATTGGACACTCTTAATCGAATTTACCATGGTGAATTCTATTGTCCGTTCTCCTGAATTGGACACTCTTAATCGAATTCACCATGGTAAATTCGATTAAGAGTGTCTAATACAGGAGAATGGAGAATAGAACATACGCGCAAAAGCTCCTGACCAATTTTTATTCGAGTAATTCTCAATTGTTTCTTCAAGATTTTATGAGGAAAACAGTTGATGCCATTTATGACCCTTTATATCTCTGGTTATCTAATTTTTGCGCGTATGTTCTGGGGAACATCGCGTTATAGTTTTGCCCAAATGTCTGTAACTTTCGAATTTTTTGACGAAATTGGTCTCAAACGATCAAGTTTGACTCCCCGATGAAGAATCCGAGGTCAAATTTGATTCTGTCCGTCCGGCCGTCCGGCCGTCCGTTGCCACGATAATTTGAGAACGAAAAGAGCTAGCGACTTGAAATTTTCAGGGTGGGTGGCGCATCGCAATACGACGGACAAGTTCGTTAATGGGCATAATCGGCCCAGTGGTTTCCGAGTAATAATTTTGTTTTCAACCAATATAAATCCGATCGAATTGAAACTTGGTGAGTAGTTTTAGAACATGAACCTAAGCACGTTTGTGAAATTTTGGGCGAATCGTATGGCTAGAAAATTTTAAAAAAATTATTAAAAAATATTTTTTTTGTCACGATAACCTGAGAACGGAAAGAGATAGCGGCTTGAAAATTTCAGGTTATGTTGTGCATATGAATGCCACATTTGAGTTTGTTTTTGAGCATAATCGACCAAACGGTTTCAGAGTTAAAGCCATCTGAAATTTTCTGAAATTTGGTGGTTTTTTGTTCCTCATTAACTCGAAAAATACTGAACCGATTGAATTCAAACATGGTTATTAGATGAAGAATGCCAACGCGAAAATGTTTGCGAAATTTGGTGAGGATAGCATCTGTAGAAAATTTTTAATAAATCATTGAAAATAAAAAAAAAAAATTCTATATATCAGTAACTATACGTTTGAAATTGCTGAAATTCTGCAAGAGCGTTCCTTACCTAACTCTACTGCCAAGTTTCAAGTTTTAATACGATCGGTTGAATATTGTTGGAGATTCGAGCATTCTTGTGTGAGTTCAGTAGATGGGTGACCGTTGCCTCGATAACTTTCGAACCAAAGGAGATAGGGACTTGCAATTTTCAGGGTAGGTTGCGTATCCGAAAGGGAGAGTTGAGTTCGTTTTTGGGCATAATCGGTTTAACGGTTTCCGAGTTATATCCACCTGGAATATTGTTTCCTTGATAACTCAAAAAATAAATATTCGATTGAATTGAAGCTTGGTAACTAGTAGTAGAAAATCAACACAAAGACGTGTTTAAAATTCTGTAAGAACCGTACTCCTAGAAAATTTGAAAAAAATGACGAAAAAAAAAATTTTAATAACCGCGCCTCCAGAAAATTAAAAAAAAATCACGAAAAAAAAATTGGTTCAAGCACTGACGTGAAGTCAGAAGCTTTTGCGCGTATGTTCTATTGTCCATGCTTCTGTATTGGACACCCTTAATCGAATTTACCATGGTTAATTATGTCGTCCATTCTCCTGTATTGGACACTTAATTCGAATTTACCGTGGTAAATTCGAAGTAAGAGTGTCCAATACAGGAGAATGGACGACATAATTAACCATGGTAAATTCGATTAAGGGTGTCCAATACAGAAGCATGGACAATAGAACATACGCGCAAAAGCTTCTGACTTCACGTCAGTGCTTGAACCAATTTTTTTCAGTAAATACCTTTTCCCATAAAATGATAATGTTCAGCTTTCTCATTGGCGCTCTAGTTCCTCGGATCTGAGTGCTTATCAATTTGCACAAATGTCTGTAATTTTAGAATTTTTCGATTAAAATGGTCTTAAACGATTTGGTTCGACTCACTGATCAAGAATCCGTGGTCGAAATTCATTGTGTCCGGCCGGTCGTCCGGCCGGCCGTAGGCACTATAACTCTCGAACGGAATGAGCTAGACAGTTGAAATTTTCAGAGTAGGTTTGGGAGATAAATATCTCGGCTAAGTTCGTTATTGGGCAAAATCGGACAGATGGTTTCGGAGTAACAAAAAAAAAGTTTTTTTTTTACAAAACAAATTCCAAATTAAATTTTTTTCAATAAGCAGTTTTATCATAACAATCCAATGATATCATTTTTAACTCTAACAAGCTAATACTTTCGGAGATATGATTTTTCAAAGTTTAAATAATAAATCGTATTTCTACGATTTATAGAATTATATAATTATTCTATGTATGAATTGTCATAATGTCAACTTATGTTCCTGAGACATGACATTGTCTAATTCCTTGCTAATAGTTGGTTCGAGAAACGTCAAAATCGACTTAGAGAGACAAGGGTAAAAACCCGTCAAATAAACCCCATATGTGGCGATTTTATGTCGAAAAGTGAAAATTAAGAATATATATCCCAGGTAAGTACCGACGTTTTATTCTAATACCGGAGATCGACAATATCGTACGAGGAGCCCGATAGCCGGTTCGTCTAGGCCGTCGGGTTTTCGGTTTCGGAACGAGAGAAGGCGGGCTCAAATCCCGGAAAGGGAATTACACTTTTTGGCGCTCTAGTTCCTCGGAACTGAGTGCTTATCAATTTGCCCAAATGTCTGTAATTTTTATTTAAGATGCAGTTTCACCATTAAAATCCATCGATATCATTTTCAACTCCAACAAGCTAATACTTTCGGAGATATGATTTTTCTAAATTTCAATAATGAATCGTACGTACTTCTATGTTTTCATAGAATGCTATAATTATTCTATCTAAGCTTTATTATATGACCTGTTTTCATACTCGTACATTTCATCCTGTTCTATAAGAAAGGGTCAAATTCATTTCAGCTATTTTAATTTGATTTCTTCCATGGTGCAGTTCTCATTCTCAGATTGCTCGTTTAATCTTGATAAATAAACTATTATTTGATTTAATTTCCTTTATGATGCAGTTCTTTCACAACTCTGAGAAACCAATACTTTCGAGGATATAATTTGTCTGTTTGAACTAGAGCGCCAGAAAGCTCCTGTCCACAGGGCTTGAACCCATTTTTTTAATTTGTTTCTTATTTTATTTGCTGTATAAACCCGCTTTAAGTTTACCTCCACATTCCTTAGCATTCTTCTTGTAAGATGAGTCAGTTTGAGATTCGCAGGGGCAGCCACAAATGGGTTTTACTTCAACAATGAGACTTTCGTTTACGCCATCAGGTTTTATTTGGATGAACGTGGGCAATGAGGAACTTCCAGCACAATCCAAAAGTTTTATTGAAGCCGTGAAATTCACCACGTCGCCTATGTGGACCTGTTCACATCCATTCCTAATAGGGTTGCTGCATTGGGGTGTTATTTCCACATGGAGGTTGCCAGTGGAGTTTTCCTGCATTGTGACTGAACCCACAATCCGCTGGAAAGTGTTATAAGGGTTGAGAATCATTATAAATTCATACGATAACAATAATATATTGAATCATACAGTGTGGAAAAGCCAAATGGAATAAATTCATGCCCTATTCTGTAACTTCAAATCGAATAGAGATGGTATGCATCGAATAGAAATTAGTGTCCCACCGAGACTGGTATTTCAGCCGAAACCGAAACCGAACTTTCGGCCAGGGTCTCAGTTCCGGCCGAAACCGAAACTTTATATTTCATGTACTGAAATCTACTGTAATTTTTACAATTTTACTCGCATATACATAAAAATAGTTAAGGAGTGTTAAATAAAATAAAAAGACATTTTTTTGAGATCTCTATTTATTATTTTGGTATTACCAAGTTATCAAAATAATCAGTCGAAGTATACAGGGTGATTCCAAATCAGACGTGAATCTTAGAGGAGGTGTTAGTATGGATCATTTGCTGTGGTTTGAGCCATTTTTATTGAGGACCGAAAATCAACGGTTTACGAGATATTTGAGTACTGGTTCTGTTGAAAAAGAATTAGTATGATTTGAAAGGGGATATAAGAAGCAAATAGAGGAAAATAACGAATTCAATATTTTTTTGTTGCAACTAAGCTCGAAATTACATTAGAAAATGTGTTCATAAATTATGTTCCACCATTCCTTAGGCTAGCACGTGCCGTCTTTCTGATGTCTTCAGTTGTTATTTTCCGCCTGAAATTTACTCACGCTGTCTTTCGATACACATTCACTATTGCCGGACATTCAAAAGGTTGCTTATAAAAAATCTGCTGAAACGAAACTAGTTAAGCAATCTAACGAAATCTTTTAAAGAATGAAGAAGGAATTTGGAAAGTTTTTAAAATAATTTTGGCATACAAAATTGTGAAATTCGAAAGTTGCAGACAAAATTGATATTAGAAATTGATTTTTCATTTATTCATACACCACATTTCAAATCATACAAATTCTTTTTCAACCTCTTATACAGCATAGTTTTGCTTTTTTCGTACATATCATATTCTTTTCTGATGAAAATAAACCAAAATTAGCACCAACTTTGCTCAACGTAGAAAAAATTGACGAAATATGTACTAGAAGTTCAGAAATCTTTTTAAAATCACCCCTCCAAAAACCGTTGATTTTCGGTTATTAATAAATATGGATTAAACAACAGCTAATGAGTCATACTCCAAGTTTCACGTCTTATTTGGTATCACCCTATGTAATCTAATTAATAATCATTAAAGTGGATTCTCATGAATTCTAAGTCTTAACAAAGATAGATCACAATAACTCGTACGACAATTATGTATACATACTTATAACTCCTGGCCAAACGACCAGGATAATTCACGAACATTCAAGTTTCGGCCCGGCTGAAAGTTTTGGCCATTTTGGACCGAAACCGAAACTAGATTTCTTGGCCAAAACTGGCCGAAACCGAAACCGAAACCGAACTTTCGGTCGGTCACTAATAGAAATACACAGGTCAAATCGGAATCGCTTCAAATTGGTATTCTGTAACTCAACTCGAACTTTATTATCGAGATCTGAAATAGAAATCGAATAGAATTGCTCTCTACCGCCTAAACCATATCGGAATCGCTTTATGAGATCGGAACCATGAGCGGGAGCATGCGCCGTCGCCGTATTTTGACTTATGAAATCTACGAATTCAATTTAGCGTTTGTAAATACGGAAAAGTTTAATAGGTGTTTTGCCAGAAGAAGGAACTATTTCAAAACAAGTACCTATCGATTAATCAGAGTGAAAAACATGGATATCACCTATGAATTACGTTCGGCGATAGAAGGAAAAATCGAACAGGAAATGTTCAGAATGGAAAGTCGTAAACTTAGGGGTACCAGTTAGTAATCCTTTTGAAATCCCAGAAGAAATTTTTAGGAAGCTTTACCGTTTACCTGAAACAATTGCTGTCGATTTCATAAATGAAGTCAGTTCTTACTTTGAACAACCAATTCTGACGACTGCCGAATCATTTGGAGCTATTGGAGAATTGTAATTTTCTTTCTGTTTTTAAATTCCACCGGATAAATTGAAAATTTATTCACTTCGCTTTTTATTAAAAAAAAAACTCCTTTCTTTTCCTTTTACGCGCTTGCTCCGCCAGAAACAGCGTGTTATCGTTTTCTACTAAAATTCATGTAAACTGCATATTTTTATGAAATTTTCTAGGTTAATGTTGGGTTTCACGAAGCTTCGATTAGCTTAATCGTGGATTTAATTCGATGGTTGTATGAAAAATGAACATCGACATAGAATCGCACTAATTCGGCAATTAAGAGCTGTCAAAGCTTTGTGAAACCCAATGTAAGTTATCCAAAATAAACAAACTGATAAATGTCAGTGGTTATTAAGGGCGAGATTTGCGTGCACATGCAACGATGCCGGCTAGTCCCAAGAGCGTCGAATAGAAATAAGAATTCCGATTCTGCAGCGTCTTCTACATTGGTCAGATTACGATCCGATGCGTTCATTTCTATCCGAGTTACAGAATAGGGCTGATTATCTTAGTTACAGTACATATTTATGGAAAATCCCGAAACAAGTCAAATTCAAATTTTAAATTGTCATTCTTCTTCGCAAAATGCGAACCCTACCTTCAACCCCTTTCGAAAGATAGGTATAACCCCCAATTTTTCAAATAGGAAGTATGGGCTTGTGATACATCGTTTGAAAGGTTGTGTCTCTATATTCAGAAATGCTATCACTATCATGTTTCTTGCAAAACTCAAAATAGAAAAAAATAAAATCATGTGATTACCGAATTTACTATGGTGAATTCGATTAAGAGTGTCCAATGCAGGAGAATGGACAGGAATAGAAGATACGCGCAAAAGCTCCTGACTATACTTTTTGAGTTATCGAGGAAATCATATTCCAGTTGTGTATAACTCCGAAACCGGTGGACCGATTATGCCGAAAAACGAACTTGACTCTCCCATTGGGATGTGCAACCTACCCTGAAAATTCCAAGTCCTTATCTCCTGTCATTCAAAAGTTATTGAGGTAACGGTACCCCATCCAGCTAGTGAACTCACACAAGGCTGCTCGGATGTCCAACAATATAAATCCGATCGTGTTCAAACTTGGAATATGCTAGTACAGTTAGGTTTTGAAGGCTCTCGCAAAATTTCAGCGATGTCGGACGAATAGTTTCACATATATAGAATATTTTTCAATGATTTTTCGTTGAATTTTGAGTTATAGGATCCTCACGAAATTTTGCAAGAATTATGGCGATGGCATTCTACAACTGATTACCATGTTTGAATTGGATCGGTTTTGTATTTTTCGAGTTATATAGGAAATAAGAACCAAATTTCAGATGGGTATAACTCCGAAACCGTTTGGCTAATTATGCCTATAAACAAACTCAAATGCCCATTTAGATGCACAACCTTACGCGAAAATTTCAAATCGCTATCTATTTCTGTTGTCAGGTTATCGTGACATAAATAACATTTTTTTGGTAATTTTTTTTTAATTTCTTATGATACGATTCTCACAAAATTTCACAAACGTCGTTAGTTTAGCATTCTACAACTACTTCAATTCGATCGGACTTGTATTGGTTCAAAACAAAATTATTACTCGGAAACCATTGCCCAATTATGCCAATTATGCCCATTAACGAACTTGTCCATCGTGTTGGGGTGCGTCACGTACCCTGAAAATTTCAAGTCGCTATCTCTCTCCGTTCTCAAGTTATCATGGCAACGGACGGCCGGCCGGACAGAATGAAATTTTACCTCGAAAATTTGCCTCCTATAACACAAGGGGAAATAAGTAATATACAGAAGCAGTTTCGCGAGTTTGGGCATGTAACGCAGATTAAAAAAGCTGCTAATACACTGTGTGAGTATGTGAAATTATATGTGATGCTTGACTTTGAAGAAAATCGGTAAAATATATATACAAAATTTATATCCTGATAAAGGAGATCCTCTAGTTCCACGGAATACGATATGGTTCCAACAGAATGGAGCACCACCACATTACCAACGCAATGTCCGACAGTACCTCGAAGCAATATTTCTAAATCGCTGAATAGGAAAGCGAGGAATGATCGAATGGCCAGCGCGATCCCCTGATCTTAACCCATTAGATTTACTTTTATGGGAATATGTGAGGAGCATTGTATAAAAAACTAAAACCCTTTGATTTGAGTGATTAAAGATCTCAGAAGAGATAGCGTAGATTCCGAGTTGGAGTCTCCCAGCCCGCCATAGTAGACTGACTTCACAATGAAAGAAGTAAAACAGTTAAAAAAGCACTGACATGGGGTCAATCTGCTTTGGCTTCCCCAAGGAGATTCCTCAGAAGCCCAGAGCTTGTGCAAGTTAGAAGAGTCAGTTGTGTTCTGTGTAGGCTCTATTACTGTTTGCTCACGCCAGCTCAGGCACAGCACTATTGATTTTTTTGCATGGTTGCCACACTGTCTGACTAGATTTCCTATCCACTAAGCTTGAAGCACTCATCATTCAATTCAAATTGGTTAACGTGCAAAAGCGCGCCAAAGAGTACTGACTTCACGTCAGTGCTTTTTGGCGCTCTTGTTCCTCGGAACAGAGTGCTTAACAATTTGCCCAAATGTCTGTAATTTTCAAATTTTTGGCTGAAAATGGTCTTGAACGATCAACACTGATCAAGAATCCGTGGTCGGAATCGACTCGGTCCGGCCGGCCGTCCGTGCGGCCGTTAACACGATAACTCTCAAACGGAATGAGCTACACAGTTGAAATTTTCAGAGTAGGATTTAGGGATAAATATCTCTGCTAAGTTCGTTATTGGGCAAAATCGGTCTAATAGTTTCGGAGTAACGAAAAAAAATATTATTTTTAAATTACAACTTTTGAATTCAATTTTTTTTAACATGCAGTTTCATCATAAGAATCCATTGTTATCATTTTCAACTCTAACAAGCTAATACTTTCGGGGATATGATGTTTCAAAGTTTCAATTATACATCGTAAGTTCAATGTATTCACAGAATGTGAACACAGAATCTGTCTGTGATCACTATTCATAAATGTCATATTTTCTAGCTATTAGAGATTGTCAATTCGTAGTTGTTATTTTCTCTTGGAAACCAAGTATTCGATTCTTGAATTTGTGAATATATATAAGACTGTTTCGATGTAGTTTATAGAGGCATGTTCCTATATACAGTATTTTCATAATGTTGGTAGCAAAAAAATACTGAAATATGGATGTACATTTGTGTATCAATCATTTTTTCTTGAGTTAAGGTTCATAATACAGAAAATGATGTGTTAGTGGTATGGACTATTAAATTTTAAATTATGAAAAGAGGATAGTATATTATTAATATATTTTGAACTATTAAAATAATTTGTTCGTAATCCACTACCTACTCAAATATCAGGAATAAATGGACAATCTGCTATGATTGTCTCCAGCCTTGCTCTAGACATTTCGATGGTACTTTCCTTAGGTTTTTCGAGTTGTGAAAACTATGCACCGAGTCTAAGTTGCAACAACCCATTCCACGAGGTTGAATCATTGCAGATTGCTCATTTAATCTTGATAAATAAATTTACTGACAATTTCTGAAGCATTAAGGCATTTAAGCATTGTAGATTGCTCTATTTTTTTAACAAGATAATTTTTGAAGCATTTTTTTTAAACGACACTTTTTTTAAATTTGATTTCTTTCATGATGCATTTCTATCATAGGAATCCATTGATATAATTCCCAACTCTGAGAAACCAATACTTTCGGAGATATTATTTGTCTGTTTGAACAAGAGCGCCAAAAAGCTCCTGTCCACAGGGCTTGAACCAATTTTTTATATTTTTATGAGCATGGCTGGAGAGGCACATCAATTATAAACAGGAGAACTTAGTCTGTATGGTACTCACTTTATAATTTTGAACAACCAATTCCACCACGTTCTTGGACTTATTATCCAGGCTATTGACTTGTGTGTTGTCAATATGTTTCGAAAGCGTCTTGTAAGTAGCTAGTACATCGTAGATGTAAGATTCAACTATTCCAAAGATGATGTTTACATTGTTTTCTTTGACGATATGGTTCAGTTGAGAAATAGATGGATAGTCATTATCTAATCCTTGGTACTCTTTGTTTACCATATGACATTTGGCATCATTCGTTTCGAGAACTCCCGCCAGCTTACCATCTCCTAGAATGAATAAATGATATACACAGAGCTGACGCACATGATCAACAAGGGAAATGAGCGATTGATATCAGCCGCACAGATTATTATAAAGATATTTTGTAAAAAATAACATAATTTTTGTTTCATTCAATAGAGGATGGTTTGCCATTAATAATGCGCAAGGTATGCTGTCAGTTACTATACTCAAGTATGGGTTGACAATATACCCTTAGTCATAAACCGATAAGTGAGAACAATTCATTTGTTTGTTCAGAGAGACAATCAATTTGTTAATAACAAATTGTTTAATAAATAAACAATGAAAATTTAAATAATAATAATTTTTTTTAATATCAAAGACCAAGATAAATAATGATTAAACTAGAGCGCCAAAAATATTATGATAATATTGATTACAAGCGGTGGAAACGAATTGTTAAGTAACAAATCCATTTTTAAGCAATACATTTGTTTTTCTCTTTTCAGTACTTATCGTAATGAGTTCATTACAGCTTTAAAAACAGTGCTGTAATGAACTCATTCCCGCATTATTTCTAGTTATATTTTTCGTTTTGTGGTAGGCACCACTGACTTTTGATCCTATCAAATTTCAACACGTCAATTGACAATATACTATAATCTGGATATAGTGAAATAATTGTTGAGAGGAAAAATTATGTGTTCATTAAAAAATTAGGTACTAGAGATTTCCTTCTTGCTAATTGAATCATTAATGCCATTAGAAAACTGTTTCAAATCTGATCTCCATGCCCTACGCTCGATTCAAATTCAAATTCCGTAATCTGTAAACTTTCGTAACACTCTCACCAACTGCCAAGATACAATACAAAAGTCACTAGGATGTATAACCCGAATTTTTCATTAAATTTCAACAGTATTTTACAAAACTTGCCTGAAATAGAGAAAATATCGTCTAATACTCGTTGTTCAATTTTTCCAACAGGAATCTATTCCAAGACCTTCGAAAAATAACTCCACGAAAGGAAAAAATTCTCAGATTAATAGTTTAACAATTATCGCACTTGCAATGTTAATGTTCATGCTACAAAAAATTGTTAATTAACTAATGGATAACTAATTGAAAAATCGCGATAAAAATTTTTGGACCACGGATTATTGTTCATTAATCTATCCTAAATTCTTTCAGTCCTAATTTTTAATATTGAAAGGTTTTTTTTTTCTCTGAAAAATATCTATAAAATAAAAATTAATTATTTTGTGATTTGCTTCTGCGTAAGAAACACAAGATATCTGTCAGAAGCAATCAATTGAACAATGTTGCCTAACAAACAACAACTAAACAACATCAACGAAGAAACAACTATATCGTAACGTTTCGGAGTCTATATCAGACTCCTTCGTCAGACGCGTAATGAAAATCTTTAGAATTATTTTGTTGATAGTTATTTTGTGAAATTCAAGAATTGTCACATTAATTATAGATATTTTTCAGAGTTTGGGAGAGAAAACCCAAAGAAAAAACCTTTCAATAATGAGTATACCTCCCACAGTATCCTTTAATGATTACCTAATTTTTATATTTGATAAGTTTCAATAATATTTATTCATTTAAGGTCCGAAGTGGTCGTCGCTTGCGAAAGCCGGAGCACCCGTTTTCGGGCGTATTTTCAATCTTCTGGATCCTACAGTTCCAGGAGTTGGGACAGTTTTTTGGGTAATTTCCTCCTCTTTTTGAATCTTTTTTCAAATTTGATAAATCCCAAATAGTTTTTGAGATATATGTAAAAAAGCAAATCCCCTTTTTTCCACTTGTTTATAACTTTTGCTATTTTTGCTAGTGGCCTTTGAATTTTCTCAAAAAATATCTACATGCCACCTCAATCATAATTTTCGGAGAACTCTAAAACGTTTTGACCTAGAAGGCACTTGTTGACTAGACTATAAAGGGAAGGTTAGGGTAAACATATAATCGAATCTTACCTGCTATGTGAAAAACTGCGTCAGTAGAAAGTACAATAATATGCCTAGCTTGAGGTCTCCACCCTATTTCTTCCTTACAAACGATGGCTTGTACGATAGCGTCAAACCCTGCTTCTGGTGAATCCAGATTAGCAGATAATGATGATTCTGAAACCTCTCTCGAGAATAACTCATAATCCGAGGTTAGTGAGAGATGGTTTTTGAAATCATACGGGTCTGCACAGTTTTTACATAGGAAATTGTACCTAGAAGCATATAAGAAAATGAAGCCTTTTGACACCTTTGAGCAGTATTATCATATAATTATTTAGCCCAGGCAAGTTAGTGCTCTAGGCCCTAAAAATTGCTCCAGTGAGCTGGACATCGTTTTAACCCCTTGTGGGGGTCCTGAATAACGGGTATCTGAGTTTGCGACGGTTTCTAGGTTGTGCTTCAGATTTGAGAGCCTAAAAACTGCGAAATTTTTGCACTTTTTTCAGTATTTCGCTTATAACTCGAAAAGTACGCATCCTACAGAATAGTATATTCTAAAACAAGTTGTAGAATGGTCTGGTATTCATACATGAATGCGAAATTCGACGCGTGCGACGAAGGAGCGAGTTTTCATACGCATGATTGTTGGAATTGCCTTCTGCAACGAGTATTAGACGATATTTTCTCTATTTCAGGCAAGTTTTGTGAAATACTGTTGAAATTTAATGAAATATTAGGATTATACATACTAGTGACTTTTATATTGTATCTTGGCAGTTGGTGTGACTGTTACGAAAGTTGACAGACACGGAATTTGAATTGTACGTAGAGCATGGAGATCAGATTTAACAGTTTCCTAATATCATGAATGATTCAAAATTAGCAAGAAGGAAATCTCTAGTACCTTATTTTTTAATGAAAATAAAACTTTTCTTCTCAACAATTGTTTCACATTATCCAGATTATCTTATATTGACAATAATTGACGTGTGTTGAAATTTGATAGGATCGAATGTCAGTGCTGACTACCACAAAACGAAAAATATAACTAGAAACAATGCGGGAATGAGTTCATTCCAGCACTGTTTTTAGTGCTGGAATGAACTCATTACGATACTGAAATAGAGAAAAACATTTTCTCTTCCTTTTCGAAGAACATTACATTTAACATCTAATGGCAAAACATTGAAATTGGTTCAGCGGTTTAGTAATTTTTACAAACTAAGCTCACAAGTTAACAACCCTCAATTTCTAAGGCTTTTACGTCGAAAAGGACTTCACCGATTGAAAAATGTCATAGAACTTAACGTATAGAAAATTCAATTGTGAATCAGACGCTTTTTGAAATTTGAAATTTGCTAACTTCAGTGCTGGGATATGAATTTTAAACCGAAAGAGTTCGTAGCGCCGAATTTCCGCCAAGACAGTCCAACACAAGAAATATTAAATTTAGTCAACCTATATAACAATTTAATCTTAAGAAATCATTATATCAAGCTCTGATTACGAGGTAACCATCAATCATTAATGACTTAACAGATGATCCCAGAAAATAGAACAGGGAAGAAAAAAATGGGTTCAAGCCCTGTGGACAGGAGCTTTCTGGCGCTCTAGTTCAAACAGACAAATTATATCTGGTATTGGTTTCTCAGAGTTGGGTATTATATCAATGTATTCATATGATATCACTGCATCATAAAGGAAATTCAATTCAAATAATAGTTTATTAGATAAGTAATAATAAATTACCTTGTAATCGATCAAAAATTTCCTGATCTACGTTCACCAAACTACAGAATTATGCTTTCAATATTTACGTAATATTTTCAAACATTTTCGGGTGAGGTCCCCGTTCCATCGCTAAAATACGAGTATTTCAACCCCAATATTTCTGAAGTTACAATATTCCCTTCTGTCAAGTTGACATTATGAGAATTCATACATAGAATAATAATTATATCAATCTGTGAAATACGATTTACATTGAAATTTAAAAAAATCATATCTCCGAAAGTATTAGCTTTAGAGTTGAAAATGATATGAATGGATTCTTATGATAAAACTGCTTATTAAAAAAAATTTGATTTGGAATTTGTTTCGTAAAAAAATCTGTCCGATTTTGCCCAATAACGAACTTAGCCGAGATATTCATCCCCCAAACCTACTCTGAAAATTTCAACTCTCTAGCTCATTCCGTTCGAGAGTTATCGTGCTTACGGCCGGCCGGCCGGCCGGACAGAATGAATTTCGACCACGGATTCTTGATCAGTGAGTCGAACCAAATCGTTTAAGACCATTTTCATCGAAATATTCCAAAATAACAGACATTTGGGCAAATTGATAAGCACTCAGTTCCGAGGAACTAGAGCGCCAAAAATGGTTCAAGCACTGACGTGAAGTCAGAAGCTTTTGCGCGTATGTTCTATTGTCCATTCTCCTGTATTGGACACTATTAATCGAATTTACCATGGTGAATTCTATTGTCTGTTCTCCTATATTGGACACTCTCAATCGAATTTACCTTGGTAAATTCGATTCATACATTGACTTGTTTCATTTGAAATAGAAGTACATTTTTGCAAAAGCTGGATAGTTTTCCATAGATAGAATTCTTGAAAAAATGTATCACTGATTATTATTTCACGATGTTCATAGCAGAATTGTGATCATAATTTAACGAATTCAATCTCGATGGATAACACCAGTATGTTGTTGAAAAATCTGTGGATTTTGCCGGGTGAATAGATTCCGATAAGTTTCTGAAAATGTACAACAATTCTTACAATTGGATTACTGCTCAGGGCTCACTCAGTTGAAATTGCGGTATAATATCCAAATATTTAATTGTTGCAAGAAGAGTTGATAATAACTGAATTAACGATTTTAGTGTTGATATTGAACATTGAAAATAAAATTGGTAAATTGAATGATCATTTTTGGATGGCCTGGCTAGGTATATTTATTTTCATCGGATGGGTAGATCTAAGGACTAAATAAATTTATCTGCTATTCGGATCCACTGGTTACGTGGATCTGTTAGCAATGTGGATTCCCTGTTACGTGGATCTGCTGGTTATGTAGAAATGTAGATCTACCGGTTCATTGATATGCTGGCTACGTAGATCAGCTGGCTATGTAGATAAGCTAGCTATGTAGATCTACCGGTTAATTGGTCTGCTGGCTAGGTGGATCTATAGCTAGGTAGATCTGGTGGCTCACTAGTATTATACTAATTATCATGAATTGCTATACTACACATTATGAATTCTTAATTGCAATAATTTACCATATATGATGTCTAGCTGATTCGCCTTCTTTTAAATGGTCCGAGTTGTTCGGGGAACTCTTCTGAATACTCCAGTTCTTACTGCTCTTCCTCCTCTTCCACGGCTGATCCTTATTCTGACTCCACCATCTTCGTCTTCGGAAGTACTCGGGAGTTCAGAGGAGTCTATAGTTATAGCATGTTACTCACCGACTGAATTGAGGTGTGCTTGCCCCTTGCAGTAGGTGCAAATAGTTGAGCACTTGAGCCCGACTTTTCAGCAGGAGCATGCATTTTTGCACCCCGTTTTGCAGGTGCAGTAAATTGAGTTAAATAATGCATCAGGTGCTGGAGGCTGAGAGGTTTGGACATGCATCAAAGCATCTGGGACGGATTTCCATCCTCATTGCTCTGCATTCCTCTCTTGGTCCCTCCACATCTGCACCTGCAGAAACGCCCTGAAAGAATGTTGTTTGGCGGCCAGTTCAGAGGGTGGCAACTACGCTAAGTTGAAAGTTTTTTTACAGAGGGCCCTCTGGGAGAGTTGAAATCTCAGTTGGTGAGAGATTGCCCTAAGTTGCCTGAGTAAACTGCTACAGTGAATTTCGCTCCAGCATTATCAACCTGGTCAGGAGTGGCATTGTGGTAGAGGAAAATCGAGATAACACTTTGTGGCAAGAGTTTTGAAGAATTTGACCATGCCTTGTCGGAAAAACGAAGAGGTCGTTTGCAAGATGTGTCGTTTTGCATCTAAGGATAGCTTGCTGTTGTTGGGACTATAGATCATGGTGTTCTGATTGCCCTTCCTACGAGCCTTCCTACGTTTCATTAGGAATATGTTGTCATTTTTCGCTTTCCTTCCAACCAAAGAGGAGTAGGTGCCTGGCAACCTGGCTCATTTGTCCTTCAGCTTGAAGGACAAAAGAGCCAGGTGCCGACTCCACTTTGCTTGGGAGGAATGAGAAAAATTACAGGCCCTTTTACTACCTAACAAAATCTTTGAGTGTTTAGAAGAGTAACAAACTTGATTAAATGAGACGTTGTGATCAACTAAGTACTTATAAACTTAGTTACTCATAAACTTAGTGAATAAAGTTGTTATGAATACCTACATGAAGTCATTGAAGTTTGTTCTAAATTATTCAAAATAACTTGAGTTTAAATTCAGTTGATAACGTTCACGTACGCGAAATACTGAAGAAGGTGCGAAAATTTCGTTGTTTTTAGGCTCTTAAATCAGAAGCACAACCTAGAAATCGCCGCAAACTCAGATACCCGCTATTCAGGACATCCAAAAGAGGTTTAAACGATTTCCAGCTCTGGAGGAATTTTTAGGGGCTAGACCCCATTTTAGCACAAACTTTCCTGGGCTAATGATGAAATATACTTACACATCTGGATCAGTAGGACTGAAAGGTAATTCTCCTTTGTCGATGAAGGTTCCAAAACCTATACGAAAGTCACTGGTTAAATTAGACATTATAGCAGTCAATTCGTTTCCTAATTCAGCCAGTTGTTTTTTGTATATTCCCATGGTTTTAGAATTGTCCGCGATAAAATACAAATCGACCGGATAATTTTCAGCTTGATGGTATTGGAATTCCACATCAACAGTCTGACCCACCCTCAAGGTTATATCTATTTTTTGGGGCTTCATCTGTTGAATATGGCCTTTTTTACTTCCCAATGGTTGGTCCTGCTTTAAATCTGTTCGAGTTGGTGGATCTACAATGTCAGAGCTCAAACATGATATTTCCTTTGAATCCCTTCGAAAACAACGATTCAAATTTTTGTTGTTATTTGAAGATGTTGAGTCATTCTGTAACAAATCATTCGAACTAATTATTGAACCTTCATATGCTGATAAACTATACACTAATGAATATAAGCACTGCCTTCTCGAACACAAACCGTGGACAAGAAATTTGGCCACAATTTCAGAGACAACTACCTCGCGAAACGAAAAAGAACGTCAAGAAGTCATAGGCCAATTTTCCTCCGGTTTAATATCTAAAATATTGTGTTAAACGAGTGTAAAATTGGTTCAGTGCAAATTCGGCGAATAAGTGTCGCTAGGTATCATTCGCAAAACTTCCGCCAGTTTTGTGTACCAGGATGTAAGTACTCATTAGATGAGTAGGTATGTGTCAATTTTAACATTTCCGAAAGATCCTAATTTAAAAACGAAATATTTCTCTTCAATACAGTGCGCGTCAAAATTATGGAACAAATTCATTTTCTCAGAAGAAAAATATTTGGCAAATAAATCCTGAAACAGATCAATTTTTGATTCACTTTTACCAAATTTGTATGCATATTTGAAGGATGCACCCTGTGCCATCCCTATCAACCCTCCAAATTTTTTGAATAGGGAAAGTGGGTCCTGTGGTACTTTTTTGGCAAGGTCTTTGTATCTTCTTTACAGGCGTGCAGAAATTTTCAAAAAAACATTTTTCTTTTTTGAAAAATAGTTAGTTCAAAGAGGTTTTCAGTATGTGCCATGGCTCATTTACTTTGAGACGATGGTACCTGATGAAATTTGTCACCGAATGAAAGTCGACCATTACAGTTTTGTTCATGCACAACTTTCAACCCTCTCACGTGAAAAATTAGACTAGGGATTTTCGGAAAACGAGTTTTGATGTTCAATGACGGGCCTAAAGGGCCCTAATGTTGACCGGAGTAGGCAAATTTTCAAAGCTGTTAGAAAAATTTCAAAGCAGTAGGAAAATTTTCGAAGAAGTTAGAAAAATTTCGAAGCAGTAGGAAAAATTTCAAAGCAGTTGGAAAAATTTCAAAGCAGTTGGAAAAATTTCGAAGAAGTTGGAAAAATTTAGGAAAAAGTGGAAAAATTTCGAATCAGTCATTCTGTCCGGCCGGCCGTAGGCACGATAACTCTCGAACTGAATGAGCTAGACAGTTGAAATTTTCAAAGTAGGTTTGGGAGATAAATATCTCGGCTAAGTTCGTTATTGGGCAAAATCGGACAGATGGTTTCGGAGTAAAAAAAAAAATTTTTTTATTACATAACAAATTCCAAATTAATTTTTTTTCAATAAGCAGTTTTACCATAAGAATCCAATGATATCATTTCTAACTCTAACAAGCTAATACTTTTGGAGATATGATTTTTCAAAATTTCAATAATAAATCGTATTTCTACGTTTCCACAGAATTATATAATTATTCTATGTATGAATTGTCATAATGTCAACTTATTTTCCTGAGACATGACATTGTCTAATTCCTTGCTAATGGTTCGAGAAACGTCAAAATCGACTTAGAGAGACGGGGTCTGAAAACGGCCGTTCTAGGCAGTTTTCGGGCCTGAAAGTTGACGAAAAGCGAAGATAAGGGTAAAAAACCGTCAAATAAACCCCCATGTGGCGATATTATGTCAAAAAGTGAAAATTAAGAATATATATCCCAGGTAAGTACCGACGTTTTATTCTAATACCGGAGATCGACAAGATCGTACGAGGAGCCCGATAGCCCGGGGGTCTAGTCCGTCGAGTTTTCGGTTTCGGAACGAGAGAAGGCGGGCTCAAATCCCGGAAAGGGAATTACACTTTTTGGCGCTCTAGTTCCTCAGAACTGAGTGCTTATCAATTTGCCCAAATGTCTGTAATTTTCGAATTTTTGGCTGAAAATGGTCTCAAACGATTTGGTTCGACTTACTGATCAAGAATCCGAGGTCGAAATCGATTCTGTCTGTATCGATTCTGTAGGTTGCGTATCTGAAAGGGAGAGTTGAGTTCGTTTTTGGGCATAATCGGTTTCCGAGTTATATCCACCTGGAATATTGTTTCCTTGATAACTCAAAAAATAAATATTCGATTGAATTGAAGCTTGGTAACTAGTAGTAGAAAATCAACACAAAGACGTGTTTAAAATTCTGTAAGAACCGTACTCCTAGAAAATTTGAAAAAAATGACGAAAAAAAAAATTTTAAGAACCGCGCCTCCAGAAAATTAAAAAAAAATCACGAAAAATAAATTGGTTCAAGCACTGACGTGAAGTCAGAAGCTTTTGCGCGTATGTTCTATTGTCCATTCTTCTGTATTGGACACCCTTAATCGAATTTACCATGGTTAATTATGTCGTCCATTCTCCTGTATTGGACACTTAATTCGAATTTACCATGGTAAATTTGAATTAAGAGTGTCCAATACAGGAGAATGGACAACATAATTTACCATGGTAAATTCGATTAAGGGTGTCCAATACAGAAGAATGGACAATAGAACATACGCGCAAAAGCTTCTGACTTCACGTCAGTGCTTGAAACAATTTTTTATGAATATTTCCGAAACCGATCACTCGATCTATCTGAAATTTAGCATCAAATTGTAGAATCATGACCTTTATACGCATGTTAAGTTTTGTATTGACCATGTTGCCGCAAAGTGTCAAAAAAAAAATTTCAATATTTAAAAAAAAATGTTCTACGATATCTCTCGAACGGAATGAGCTAGGCAGTTGAAATTTTCAGAGTAGGTTAGGGAGATGAATATCTCGGTGAAGTTCGTTATTGGGCAAAATAGGCCAGATGGTTTCGGAGTAACGAAAAAGAATTTTTTTTTTTTAAGTAACAAATTTCAAATTCAATTTTTATTTAAGATGCAGTTTCACCATTAAAATCCATCGATATCATTTTCAACTCCAACAAGCTAATACTTTCGGAGATATGATTTTTCTAAATTTCAATGTGTATGTGTGTATGTATGTTTTCACAGAATTCTATAATTATTCTATCTAAACTTTATTATATGATCTGTGTTCATACACGTACATTTCATCCTGTTCTATAAGAGAGAGTCAAATTCAGTTCAGCTATTTTAATTTGATTTCTTCCATAGTGCAGTTCTCATTCTCAGATTGCTCATTTAATCTTGATAAATAAACTATTATTCGAATTGAATTTCCTTTATGATGCATTTCTATCATAAGAATACATTGATATAATTCCCAACTCTGAGAAACCAATACTTTCGGAGATATAATTTTTCTGTTTGAACTAGAGCGCCAGAAACCTCCTGTCCACAGGGCTTGAACCAATTTTTCCATAAAGTCAAAATAAGGTGAAAAAATTAATATTTTAAATAAAAAAAATTACAGTGTATTTGGGACATAAAAAGGTAAGATTTCATCAAATTTCATGAAAAAAAAATTTTTGTAGAAGAGAAAAATAAAAAACCAAAAACTTGGTCATTTGAATTTTCCACATAAGTTTTGAAGTTATGTGAAAAAAGTGTAAATACAAAAGTTGTAGATCTTTTTAATACCTTGGCATTCTGCTTCTTTCCACAGGACTTGTAGTTTTGACGGAAATCGAGATAAAACAATTTTCACTTTTAAAAACTCACCCCATTCGACTTCCTGACCTCAGATCCCCCGTAAATTATTTTTCCTTTCATTTTTGTTATATTCTCCTTATTTTCTAATGGGTTACATCCTATATTAATATTTTTGTTTCAAAAATTATCGACTCTGGTATACTAATCCAATACTCACATTCTAGTCATTTTAACAGATTAGTTGTTTATAAGTAGTATTAATAAAAAAAATCTCACCAATTTTGGGTTCATACACCAAACGCAATCAAGCAGTTGTATACATGAATTACACTCGGTGCGTTTACCACAATCCGAAGGTTTTTGTGCATATACACCTAAAACGAAGTATAAAATACCCAAAACACATACACGAAAAAAAATATTCAAGATCATTTTCCCTTGTGAACACTTAGGCGAGTATAAAATGTGAATGATGATGACATTCAACATTGCAATAATATTTCAGGAAGTGGATGTTGAATCACTGGAACTTTATTTGAACTGCGGTTAATGTTTCACAATAGTTCTGAAAATTCTGAGGGATAGAGTAAACGATCATTGGTACAACTTCGAAAATTGAGGAGTGCCAGGAGCGGATTCAGAGGTAGACCAGGGCTGAATCCCTCGAAAATGGTAAAAAGTGATAAAAAAAATAGTAAGATGAACTTATTGGAAAAGGAAAGGAATATAAAAAAATGGGTTCAAGCCCTGTGGACAGGAGCTTTCTGGCGCTCTAGTTCAAACAGACAAATTATATCTGGTATTGGTTTCTCAGAGTTGGGAATTATATCAATGTATTCATATGATATCACTGCATCATAAAGGAAATTCAATTCAAATAATAGTTTATTAGATAAGTAATAATAAATTACCTTGTAATCGATCAAAAATTTCCTGATCTACGTTCACCAAACTACAGAATTATGCTTTCAATATTTACGTAATATTTTCAAACATTTTCGGGTGAGGTCCCCGTTGCATCGCTAAAATACGAGTATTTCAACCCCAATATTTCTGAAGTTACAATATTCCCTTCTGCCAAGTTGACATTATGAGAATTCATACATAGAATAATAATTATATCAATCTGTGAAATACGATTTAAATTGAAATTAAAAAAAATCATAACTCCGAAAGTATTAGCTTGTTAGAGTTGAAAATGATATGAATGGATTCTTATGATAAAACTGCTTATTAAAAAAATTTGATTTGGAATTTGTTTCGTAAAATAAAATTTTTTTTTCTGTTACTCCGAAACCATCTGTCCGATTTTGCCCAATAACGAACTTAGCCGAGATATTCATCCCCCAAACCTACTCTGAAAATTTCAACTCTCTAGCTCATTCCGTTCGAGAGTTATCGTGCTTACGGCCGGCCAGCCGGCCGGACCGGCCGGCCGGACAGAATGAATTTCGACCACGGATTCTTGATCAGTGAGTCGAACCAAATCGTTTAAGACCATTTTCATCGTATTATTCCAAAATTACAGACATTTGGGCAAATTGATAAGCACTCAGTTCCGAGGAACTAAAGCGCCAAAAAGAATGAAAGGAGAAATAATTTACGGGCGATTTGAGGTCGGGAAGTGGAAGGGGATGAGTTTTTAAGGGTAAAAAACGGTTTATCTCGATTTCCGGCAAAACTACAATTTCTATTGGAAAAAGTTATGACAGATAAATGTCAAAATTATTTCTTGTTCGTTATTCTTCATATACTTAAATAAACCACCTGTTCTATAAAACAAAGTATGATTGAATGCAAAATGACCAATGAAATAACCTCAGCTATCGTAGAATTATGAGGATGATAATATATTATACTTTTAAGGTGATAATATAATGCCTGTGGATAATCCATATGATGATGGAAATATATTATTTGGTAAGATACATAATCAAATTGGGTTCAGAATATCTCAAAAAGAAAACTGCAATATTGTCTAAGTTTCAATTGATATAATATAATTTTCAGAGCAGATTTGAGGAATAAATATCTCGGATAAATTCGTTTGAATTTAATTTCTGTCATGATGCAGTTCTATCGTAAGAATCCATTTATATCATTCCCAGAGACCAATAATATCGGAGATATGATTTGTCAAAGTTTGAGTAAGAGCGCCAAAGCTCCTGTTCACAGGGCTTGAACCAATTTTTTTGATTCAAAATACTTATTTTTTCATCTTATTTTGACTTAATATCGAAAAAGCAAATTTTCTATCCTAAATTCTCACGTAAAAATACCTGCTTTTTTAAAAAAGTCGGTCTGCTTTTTATTCGGTGACATCCGTATTTTCTGACCATGTAAAAAAATATACATAACTATGATAAATTTTCTGAATAGAAAATTCTCCTGTCAAAATATCTCCTTTTTTAAAAAAGTCTGTGGCTTTTTGTTCATTGAAATCTCTACTTCCTGATGGTGTAAAAAAAATATACATCACTAGGGTAAATTTTCTCAGAAAATGCTACGAAATAACAGGTAGCACCTGTCCCCCCACCCCATCAACTTCTAGACCTCAGATCACCCGAAATAATTTTTCCGTTAATTTTTTTTATATTCTCTTCCTTTTCCAATGGTTTTCAAAAATTATCACCCTGGTCTGAAGGCCGGTCCAAACGCATCCTTTTGTCTTGCGCAGTCTCAAGACGGAATGAAAACGTAACAATTTTTAGTGCGTCCGCACACGATGCAGAGATATCTGTATATTTCGCACAGTTTTGGTGATATCGTCATGGAGGAGGTACTACTCTTGTCAATTTTGGCATGCTGTTACCATAGTTACCGTCTTCATGTAGCGACAAATCCGCGCAGTTCACGGATATCTATGCTCTCTGGTTCAGTTATCGCTGCAACTGAAACGTCTCCGCACCGTTTTCAAAACTGCGCAATTTTCCTATCTACATGCAACGTTTTACCCGCAACTTGTTGAACTGTGCAGGCAAAAGGTTGTGCTAAACTTAGCGTATGGACCAAGGCTGGTCCCAAGATGCATAGAATAACAAGGTGTGGACACTCCCTACTAATTCCTGCTAAAATTTTCGGCCGAAAAACGGACCAAGAACTGTCAAATCACGTACTTTATGTACTACTTCACTTTATTAACGATGGTGCCGCTAGGGTCGATTTCGAAGATTCTGACAAGCGAATAAATGAAAACTGACAAGCGACCATAGTTCACTTTTCACCGTTGCTAGTTCGTAAATTCAAATTAAAAGAATATAATGAAGCAGTTTATTGAAAAATCAATCCATTTTTTGATTAATCAGATATCTGTTCGGAGATAATATGTAAACCACATTGGTTTGGAACAGAAATTTCATCTTGCCAAGACATAATGAGGTCAAATAAGGGATTTATCAGTAAAGGAGTTTCTTTGGAACATTTTGAATGGAACTGTAAATGAAGAAATCTGTGAAATCATTATTTTTCCATTACGAAAGATCACATCCAACGTCATTAGAGTACAAGCATTTAATGTATGTATTTTGAAATACATTGAATGATACAGAATTTTCTGTAATACCTCTACATACAATATCTTTCGATATCATATTATTATTCAAATGTAGTAATTCCTTTATCATGTAAGGCTCTTTTAAATTGAGCATTTTACTTATTATAATATATGTATAATTTGAAATTTCATCAAAACATTCTCATGTATACAGCATTTTTTCAGTCACCCAATACCCCTTGACAACTTTTCATGTTCTCAGCAATTAGATTGCTGAATATAGATATTTAATTCGATAGCTATTATTCAGAACTAAGTATATACTGATGAAATATCGAAAAATGATTCATTAAATTGATAAACTAACCAAATAGAGGGTAGTGTACTACGTTTCAATCTTTTATTCAATATACATATATTCGCTAGAAAAATATTTTGAACAAACAAATGTTCTAATTTTCGATACCCTACCTCTAGCACAAGCCAGTTGCCATTCTTGTAGTTTAACAATATCCTTGAAACAAATAATATTATAGTATAAGAGCGCCAAAAAGAATGACGCCTTAGGAAAGCTATTCAAATTGATGAAATCACACTGTGTGGTTGCTCTGAACTTTGTTCTCTGCTAGTCCTTTCATCGTTCACAAATAATATTGTTAGTTTTCATAACATGGCATTTCATTCCTTCTCAATATATAACTGAATTGTATAATGAATATAATTATTAATCAATAGAGTTATATCTTAATTTCAACTGTTAAAACAGTTTATGTTCATCAACCGGCAAGATTATAGTAAATCAACAAGTCTTACGTTCTCCTATGTTGATTTATTAACAATTAACGGTATCAGCGATCTTTCAATATTATTAATATTAAAATTAATAACTATCTTGATACTAGAAATCTGCCCCTGATCCGGTAAGAATATACAATTATTGTTAAAAAAATATATTCGCATAAAAACGAAGTATTTTCAGAATGAAAATAGTATTTGATTAAAATGGTTCTGGATACTCGTTCAGAGTTCACACAGCAAACATTTGACTTACTTTCGGCGCGGCAAACGACTTTCCACAAGAAACTGGAATAAGCAAAGATTCAAATTTAATTTGACATGTCGGTAATTTTGTCCATAAAATTTCTACTGCCGGCATCTATCGGCGAAAATTGAAGTAAAACAAAATCCTTGTATTTTGACAGTATTTGGACCGCAAATCGGCCGAAAATATGTCAAAGAGTGTCTTCACCATGTATTCTATGCATCTATGCTGGTCCAAACGCTTTGTTTTATAATGTATCTATGAACGGTAAACATGGTGGTTACCTGCAACAAGTGCTCTAAAACTATTAGTCGTTACGACGATTCTATTCAATGTCCTGATGATAGTTCTCATATATTCCATACACAATGTGTTAATATTAGTGTGGAGAAGCTGGAAACTATGAAAAAATCAGGAAAAATCAAAAATTGGTTGTGTATTGAATGTTCATCAAACATAACCTCAAAAGTTGATGCTGCAGAAGATAATTTACCAGGAAAAGAACAACTTCCCTCGGATGAGTTACTCGTAAACATTGAGAGTATCATTACCAAATCTTTCAGGGGTTTGGTGATTCCACTAATTGAGAGCTTAAAATTCGAGATTTCTCATCTTCGCGATGAAGTTTCTAATCTGAAAGAGCAGAATTCGAGGCTTTTGAAACAGATTGAAGATTCAGAACCTCGTTCAACAACAAAAATGAAGAAGAACTCAGGTACCACTACGAATATAAATCTTTGTCAGAATCCGAATAAGACTCAAACAAATAATTTGAGCTTTAAACTACCCAATAAAGATCGAGAGCCATCGACGCCATCAGAAGATAACAAGGATGAGAACACACCAAATGCTAACTCGGTAACTGTTCAAAACAGCTCAAAGGAAGAGCAGGAATGCAATTTTACTCTTGTGAAGAACAAGAAATTTAAAAGTACTGATAGAAGCGTCATTGGTAGCGGAAAGGCAGAGGAGATGGCCATAAAGGGGGCTCCAAAGTATGGATATCTACACGTTTGCAAATTGGATCCAAATTTGAAACCAGATTTGTTGGAAAAACATCTCAGCACAAATGGCTTTAAAGGCATCATTTGCGAGAAACTACAATCGAAAAGACCCTCGGAATATTCATCTTTCAAACTCACGGTTCCAGCAGGAAATTTTGAGGATATCAAGAAACCCAGTTTGTGGCCAGAAGGTACCAGAATCAACCATTTTTTATTCCGACTGACCAAAAACACAATAAAAGTGAGAAAAAATACATAATCTTACATCAAAATGTTCAATCCCTTAATAATAGGCTACTTAGGTTAGAACAATTTATAAACAATCAACACGCATGCTTCGTTGCACTCACAGAACACTGGCTGAGCGAGGCAGAACTTGATTCTTTTCATATTAGTGGTCTCAAATTGGCGTCCAAATTCTGCAGGCAACACGGCAGTCATGGCGGATCCGCCATTTATTGTAAAACTGAGTTTACTTGTAGGGATCGCTCAGATCTGACCAAACATAGTATTCCATACGTTTTCGAATGCGCTGCAATTGATGCTTTCTTTTGCTCTAAAAAACTCACGATTGTTTCAATTTACCGACCTAATAGTTATCCCAGGAGCGATATGAATGTATTCTTCGAGAAGATGAATGTAATATTACACAAGCTTACAACAGAAAACAACGAATACATTATAACTGGAGATTTTAATATTAATTTGCTGACGGATAGTAGAGATGCACAGGTTTTCATATCTTTGCTCGAGGGGTATCATGCTCAAATAACTGTTCGAGAACCGACGCGTATCACTGCTACTTCATCCACCTGTATCGATAATTTTATTACAAACCTTGAACATTATGAGACTACAGTACTAACATCACACTTATCTGATCATACCTGTCAAAGATTGTCTTTCTCAATTCCTAGCATTTCCTCGAAATCGGAAATGAAAAAAATTGGTTCAAGCACTGACGTGAAGTCAGAAGCTTTTGCGCGTATGTTCTATTGTCCATTCTCCTGTATTGGACACTCTTCTTAATCGAATTTACCATGATGAATTCTATTGTCTATTCTCCTGTATTGGACACTCTCTTCTTAATCGAATTCACCATGATGAATTCTATTGTCCATTCTCCTGTATTGGAGACTCTTCTTAATCGAATTTGCCATGATGAATTCTATTGTCCATTCTGGACAATAGAATTCATCATGGCAAATTCGATTAAGAAGAGTCTCCAATACAGGAGAATGGACAATAGAATTCATCATGGTGAATTCGATTGAGAAGAGTGTCCAATACAGGAGAATAGACAATAGAATTCATCATGGTAAATTCGATTAAGAAGAGTGTCCAATACAGGAGAATGGACAATAGAACATACGCGCAAAAGCTTCTGACTTCACGTCAGTGCTTGAACCAATTTTTTTTTCGTGACTTTTTAAAAATTTTCTAGGGGTACGGTTCTTGAAATTTTTTTTTTCGTCATTTTTTTCAAATTTTCTAGGGATACGATTCTTACAAAATTTTAAACACGTCTTCATGTTGATTTTCTACTACTAGTTACCAAGCACCAATTCGATCGAATATTTATTTTTTGAGTTATCAAGGAAATAATATTCCAGGTGGGTATAACTCGGAAACCGTTTGACCGATTATGCCCAAAAACGAACTCAACACTCTCTTTCGGATACGCAACCTACCCTGAAAATTTCAAGTCCCTATCTCCTTTCGTTCGAAAGTTATCGAAGCAACGGTCACCCATCTACTGAACTCGCACAAGAATGCTCGAATCTCCAACAATATTTAACCGATCGTATTAAAACTTGAAACTTGGCAGTAGAGTTAGGTTATGAAGGCTCTTGCAAAATTTCAGCAATTTCAAACGAATAGTTACTGATATATAGATTTTTTTTTTTTATTTTCAATGATTTATTAAAAATTTTCTACAAATGCTATCCTCACCAAATTTTGCAAACATTTCCGCGTTGCCATTCTACAACTAATAACCATGTTTGAATCCAATCGGTTCAGTACTTTTTGAGTTAATGAGGAACAAAAACCACGAAATTTCAGAAAATTTCAGATGGCTATAACTCTGAAACCGTTTGGCCGATTATGCTCATAAACAAACTGAACTGTCGCGTTCTGGTGCACATCCTAACCTGGAAATTTCAAGCCGCTATCTCAATCCGTTCTCAAGTTATCGTGACAACAAAAATATTTTTTAATAATTTTTTTAAAATTTTCTAGCCATACGATTCGCACAAAATTTCACAAACGTGCTTAGGTTCATATTCTACAACTACCCACCAAGTTTCAATTCGATCGGATTTATATTGGTTGAAAACAAAATTATTACTCGGAAACCACTGGGCCGATTATGCCCATTAACGAACTTGTCCGTCGTATTGGGATGCGCCACCTACCCTGAAAATTTCAAGTCGCTAGCTCTTTTCGTTCTCAAGTTATCGTGGCAACGGCCGGACGGACGGACGGCCGGACGGCCGTACGGCCGGACGGACAGAATCAAATTTGACCTCGAATTCTTCATTGGGGAGTCGAACTTAATCGTTTGAGACCATTTTCGTCAAAAAATTCGAAAGTTACAGACATTTGGGCAAAACTATAACGCGATGTTCCCCAGAACATACGCGCAAAAAGTAAGACTGATCGATGAATACAAGTTGAAAAGATTTATGGAACTTTTATCAGATGAAAAATGGGATATACCATCTTTAACACGGGGTAAATGCAGTGTAGACGACCTCTGGGATAGTTTTTTTGAAAGATATAAAGCTATTTTTGATTCCGTTTTTCCACTTATCAATAAGAGAGTACGAAAACATAAAAAAACCTATATTGATAAATCTACTCAGGTCTTGAACATCAAAAAACAGTTAGATTATCTTTACACAGCAGCTCTCTACCATCCAGAATACAATATGATTTACAAAGAAACTAAAAAAGCATATGACAATGCCCTCAAAAATAATAAGAATAATTATTTGAAGACTCGTGTTTATAACTCTAATAACAAAAATAGAACGGTCTGGCAGTTGATAAATGAACTGACTCATAGAGAAATAAAAACTAATAATTTCCGGAATATGACCAAGACGGATAATCCACAGGAACTAGCAGACGCATTTAACAAACACTTCATCAATATTTCCTCATCGTCCAAAACACAATTGCACAGTTATGCAAAAACTTCCAGTTTTCCTCACATTTCACGAAATCCGAAATCATTTTATATTTTTGAGATAACACCAGAGGAAGTAATAAAGACGGTTAATAACATGAAAAATATGAACACATTCGGATACGACGGGATTTCAATGGCCGTCATTAAAAAAACGATTGAAATAATTGCGGAACCATTGGCACATATCATATATATGTCTTTTAAAGAGGGTATCTTTCCAAAATCTTTAAAAATAACTATAGTAAAACCATTCTTCAAAAAAGGAAGCATTGAAGATCTTGGCAATTATCGCCCAATATGTATGATTACATCTTTTTCAAAGATATTTGAGAGGATACTGGTGAACAGGCTTCTGAACTTTCTCAATAAATACAATATATTTTCAAATTGTCAGCATGGTTATTTGAAGTCTAGAAATATAGAGACTGCTATCTTCGAACTGACTCGGTCAATACTTCAGGCGCTGGAGACTGGAAAAATACCAATGGGTCTCTTTGTAGATCTGTCAAAAGCATTTGACAATGTAGACCATGAAGAGCTGCTGAAGAAACTAAACCTCTATGGAGTTAGAAATAAACAACTTGATTTGATACGAAGTTACTTACAGGGTAGAAGCCAAAGGGTGTCTATTGAGATAAACGGGTCTCAGGTTATTTCTGGCGATGAGGAACCAGAAGTAGGTGTACAACAAGGTAGTATTCTTGGTCCTATATTATTCATCGTCTACACCAATGACATTCCTGAAGCCCTTACAAAAGTTGAAATTAACAACTATTCAACTCTTAGTAACCAATCAGAAAATAATGCAGTAACAACAAGAACAACTCATCACGGATCGAGTGATGGTTGTGAAGTAATCATGTATGTAGATGATACCAATTTTCTGATATCTGCACCTGATATTTCAGAAACATTGAGAATTGCTCAACAAAGTTTTCAAAACATCTCCAATTGGTGTTCACTAAATCGTCTCACGATTAACTCTAATAAAACAGAGTGCGTCATTTTTGCCACTTCACATTCAAAAATAAAAAAACCAGAAAGTATTAATCTAGATGGTGAGTTCATCAAATTTGCAGAAAAAACAAAATTTTTAGGAATCACGATGGATTGCAATTTGAGCTGGTATGATCAGGTGAGAGTACTACAGGGGAAACTGAATTCTGTTTTATATACCATTCGTATTTTGGCCCAACAATCGGACATGGAATTGTTGCGAGTAGTGTATTTTGGCAATTTCCAGTCGATAATGTCCTACGGGATCATGGTATGGGGGAATAGTTCGGATATACATAAGATTTTTATAATCCAGAAGAGAGTGCTTAGGACCATGCTCGGTTTAACGCCCAGATCATCGTGTCGCGGATTATTCAAGAGGCAGGAAATACTTACAACCATCGGACTGTACATATTTAAATGTCTGATTTTCTTAAAAAGGAATCCAAACTACTTTTGTACATATGAGAACACTAACCGAACAAGACGTATTCATCCCTTTCTTCCACCAATATGTTCTCTTTCACTAACACAAAAGAATGCGGGATACATGTGCATTAAGCTTTTTAACAAATTACCAAAAAAATACAAGATCATCGAGAATTTCAAGATTTTCAAAATTTCACTGAAGAAATTTTTAGTTCATTTAGAACCATACACAATATCGGAATATCTTATGGCCGATTTACAGATCTGAGGGTTCTCTGTCACTGTTTCTATATTGACGATTTTTCTATTCAAATGTATTGTTGATTATGAAAATAAATGGTATTATTATTATTATTATTATTATAATGGCTGGAACGTTCATTTTCCTGCATTTTCATCAGCTTTGGCTACACAGATGAAGCAGAAACACAGTTTCGTTATTCAGAGCTTAGCTGTCTGCTAATTTGTTAAAATTCATTGAATCCTTCTGGCGAAGCGAAACGACACCTGCCATACCTGCGGTTAGCGCATCCCCTGTCCCTATAGCGGTAGATAAGGCACTGGCTCCAGGAAGAAAGAGTATAGGTTAAGCACTGCTCTTGACTCACCTCCGGCGAATATCAATGTGGTATAAACACTAATGCTTACTCGCTTACTGACCTCCGATCCGGTGAATATTCCAATGTTATATTGCAGGTACACCTTACGGCCCACCAGTTGCTCTCTTTATCATTCTCAATTATTGTAGAACTGTGAATGTACCAGCTGCTTGATATATCTTTGACTGATCACGATGATCGCACTGCTGGGGGTTTTTCTAATCGTTCTTTTCTCCCAGATATACTAAATATACGTATCCTTGTTTAAATCTTTAAACTTCCCGCCCATTTTCTTTGTCTCATTGAGTGTAACTTGGGTTGCCTACACAACGTAAGTAAGTTGTCCTACCAATTCACTAGACGATCACAATATAGCCAATATTAGAAATATTGGGTCATTGAGTTTGAAAGTATTGTCCCTGTGATATTGTATCATTTAAAAAAGTTGATGCGTTGGCCTAAAATAATATTTTATTATGTCTTTTCTATGATCACATGCATAGAATTATTATGAAATATTCTATGGTACATATTTGAAATTTTGAAAATTATGTGGTTCAAGGTTAACCTAAAACCCAAACTCTTTGATCCAGAATCCTAGTTGTGTATCGGCAAAAGTAAATTTCGATTTATATTGGGTTTTAATACTTCTTAATTATAACGAATCATGGAACAGATTAACATTTAGTACGGAAATTTATAATAATGAACCTTACAAAGTCTGTGGTATTCATTCTGTTATTCTTTTCTTGTACGAGTACCTGCTTCGGCTTTTTAGAAATCGTTGTCGGTTTCTCATCATATTTATATCAAAACATAGGTTGCAAAGTTACCGGATACTGTTGTAATAAAAGGGACATACCTGGTAATTTTGAAGGTGAGTGATAAATGTGCATTCTGTTGTTAGTGATTTGGTTTGCAATTTGGGAAATATTCTCCTTTATTTTTCTTCCAGATCTACAGACGAAACTCAAAAATAAAATATTTGGACAACCATTGGTTGAAAGCACGGTCGTCAGAGCCTTGAAATCTCACTGGAACGAAAAAAGTGAACCCGCAAAAGCATTAACTATAAGTTTCCACGGAGGTCCTGGTGTTGGAAAAAATTATGTTTCAAAATTTATACAAGAAGCTCTATACTCGGAGGGTGTGACAAGTCCACATGTACATAATTTCAATGCAAGATTAGATTTTCCTGAAGTAAAACATGTTGAAGTTTATAAGGTAAGAATAGCTGTATTTGCAATTCCCAACAACATTCGGCAGGTTTTTACCTTTGAGTATTGGTGTCCTTGATGTGGCTTCTAACAAAATAATGAATAAACTCAAGTCTTGTTTTCACCTAAAATAAAATGTGTTGTAGCTGAAAACATACCCTGCATTCATATGCATAGATTGAAACTGACTTTCTTCTACAATAACATACCACATTAGAAATGAATCTGTATTGATTTTTTGCAGAATAACCTAGCTGCTTGGATTATCGGAAATGTTACCAAATGCCCAAAGCAACTATTTCTTTTTGACGAGGTAAACCAAATGCCTGCAGGAGTTTTAGACGCTGTGAAACCTTTCATTGATTATATGACATCCATTAATGGCATTAACTATAGAAAATCAATATTCATTTTTCTTTCAAATACTGGTTCTACAGTAATAAATGAAGAAGCATATAATTTATGGAATATGGGTATAGACAGGGAGGATTTGAAGCTTCATCTTTTCGAAAAGATTATTGCACAAGGTGCCTTTAACGAAAAGGGTATGTGAATGAAAATTTAAACTTTTTTAGGTGTAGAATTGAATACATCCGAAAGTGATCATTGGAGAACAGAGAGAAGAAGAATTCTATTTGGATTTCAGTGATCATTGAAACACGACCTCTGTCAGACTATAAAAAGAACCGTATACATACTACAACTGCTGCGAGGCAGATCTAAATATTGGAGATCATCCAATATACTCTATTGCCCAAAATGCTGCGAGGATTATTTGGAATAGAGAATCTCGATCTTGGTGATTTATTGTGTTCGAGAAATATAATTGTTCGGATAGTCAGATAAGCCTCTCTATAACTGAGTACATGGAGTCTGATGGTTAATCAGTAATCATTCATAAATTTTCGCTTTCAGGCGGATTTCATCATTCCGACACTATCAGAAGTAACTTGATTGATCACTATGTGCCATTTTTGCCTTTAATGAAACCTCATGTTAGGATGTGTATAGAAGAAGAATTTCGTAAATTGGATGTCTACAATCCTACAGAAAAAGAGATACAGTGAGTTTCACTATCGACAATGCCTTTGATTTGTTGAATATACTTTGGCTCACACCCTGTAAGTGTGTGAGCCAAAGTATATTCATTCATAGTATATCCTACTGAGAACCGAAATTTTGTATGTTATCAACTGTCAAAAGGGCACAGCCCGTACAATATTTCAGTTATACTGGAAACATATATACTTCCTTATTTCAAATGGTTTCGAGATATAGATTGATGTAGTTCCCGGTGGGAAACCCTGTATATCTGAATGTTTATTCCATTCGACAATATGCACAATTCTTTTTTATTTTAGAGAAGTAATGGACTACATAGATTGGGGACCGAATTCGGACAATGGAGTATTTTCAAAAACCGGATGCAAGAGAATAAGCCAGAAGGTTAGACTTACAGCAATTTGAGATAAATCTGGGAAATTAGAGGATACCAAATGCTTCCAATACATACTAAGCAGCTTTTTGGGAAGTAATTTTTTTTATGGAAGTGAAAGCGAAAACCTGTCATCAATTTTATCATCGGTAGTATAAACTATTTAATCTACTAAATCACATCAGATTTTTTGATCTGTTGATAATATAAGATATACAATTTTGTAAAAATTATATTTTTTTAAGTTAAAACTGCTTTTATTCCATAAACATGAACAATCGAAACAAAGAGAGAAATTCTAATATATAAAAATTAAAAAGTTTAACCTTTTTAATTTATATATATCATCTCTGCGTTATCCTAATTTCTATGTTTTCATATACTCGGGTCAAGGTTGTATCACACAGGCTGCTTATGCTTCCTTTGTGTTCATGCTGTAGGTTGCCTCCTAAATGTAGGTCCTCGAGCTGGAGGCACTAATTAGTTGTTGGCTCCTGTTGTGGAGACAAACATGTGTTTAGTTTCCTTCCATCTTTTCCCTGGTTGCATTGTTCTGAAGAAGCCAATTAGTAGAAACATGTGTCGACAAGTACCAATATCATACTCTTTTGATGCACCTTTTGCAGAATTACCCGATAACATTTTTCATTTATATATCATAACCGTATTTTAGTATTACTAATTTTATGTTCTCTACATTGTAAGTCATTGTGCTTAGTCAATAGAAAATATATACTAATATTCTATACTAAAACCCATCGTGCCCAATTGTAATTTCTGAAAATTTCTATTCTCTTATTTAGTTATAATGGATTTCAATTCAAAAGAAAATCCCTACGCTGTATGAGGAGCTATCAGTTCTATATCCTCACCTTAGGAAACGTACCAAGTATCTTGAAATTCAAATATATAGTTAAATTTGCGAATAATCAAGCTCACTAAAATGGTGCAAGCTTAAAAGACAACATCAAACTTGAACTGAATCAAAGGACAACTAATTTTTCCAGGCAATCTATGATTAGTGATATGAAAATCTACAGTCTTTATATTATCAGTGGGTTTCACAAAGCTTTAACAGTTCTTAACTGCCAAATTAGTGCAATTTTATGTCGATTTGCAGTTCATTTTTGATACAACCATCAAATTAAATCCACAATTAAGCTAATCGAAGCTTCGTGAAACCCACCATATATATATATTGAAAATATAACATTTAACTTGCAATGTACCCAATTATGGTAAGCTTTAAATTGAAAGAATGCTTATAAATTTTTGGAAAATAAATACTTATTGGAATACAATCATTTTTATATTGACCCTCTCACATAAATGCTTTGTTAATTAATTAGACCGAATATAGCACAGGTATATTCAGATTGAACACATCAAATGCATGCATTTTTTTGAAAAATTTATTTAATTTCATATAAACTAACTCTCCTTAGATACCATATGTCTCATTAAGTTATTCAAAAATTTGTCTATCTTTCTAACATCCTGGGCTATCTCGGTTCTGAATTGCAAACACTGAAAAGTGGATATTAGAATACAAATTGGAACTGACAATAATCAGATTCTTACCACAACATTATCAGTCATTTTCAAAATAAGATGATTTTTGGAATGGACATATTTCATTGTGTATCGAACTTTAGATGGTTCCTGCATGTATAATTTTTCTGCAGCTTTCTCGAACTCCTCCCAAGATTTCAAAAACGTCATTTCGAATGATCGATTCTATACTCATCAGTCAAAATCTTGTGTTGGGAATCCAATAAGATCCCAGTGAATTCTGATCAGCTTTCCTTCTAAAGTTCTAACGAGTATAGGAGTAGGACGAAATTAAAATAAAGCTAGAGGTTAGAGCTGTGGCAAACCGTATGTATTCGTTACTGAGTAACGAATACTCGATCCAGTACCGAGTAACGAAACGTTACCGACGAATATTTCTCGTTACTCGCATTATTTCGTTACTTCGTATCTCGTATCATTCCGTACTATTCGTTACTCAGTAACGAATACATACGGTTTGCCACAGCTCTATTCCGTATCGTATCTGGTATGATACGAGAATAACGAGATACGATACGAGTCGTATGGGTTTGTTCCAGCATAATCCTACACGGTTTGAATTTCTCGTTACTCGTATCAGTCGTATCGTATTATTTCGTATCATATATAGGTTAGGTTTGTTCTCTATTTGTTCTAGCATCTAGCAACAGTAGCAACGCAATGTATCGTTGCGTATATTTACTGATTTTTCAGTTTTTTCTGTATTCGTATTAAGTAATGATTAATTGATTATTCATTTAAACCTTTCCTACTGTTAGTACTTAGTATGTTTCCCGTATGTACGCGCATATTCTGCGAATTTAAAACGTAACGTGAACTTAATGAAATATAAACAAACTGTTTGGTGATTCCTGAGATTCTCCGTTCAGGTTTTTTGGCGCTCTTGTTCACCTGAACAGACAGAGGGCTCATAATTATTTAAGTGATAATGAATAATGATCACTTAACTATTAAAAAATTCGGAAGTTACAAACATTACAGTTATGGGACGGTATGGTGTTTGTGAAACAGTAACAACATATGAAAGATATTTTTATCATGCTCTTATGATATTATAGTAAAGCAGTTCTTATGAGATTGGATAATCAATTGGTTATTAAATATTGTTAATTAATAATTATAAAATAGTAACAGTTTTTGTTCATCATGTTATATAATTATTATATGACTTTAATATAAAATAATTATTATATATTAACCTATACGTATATTTTACAATAATATTTAATATAACGTCTTTAGTTTAATTCTGGATCTGAATCAGTCATTAATTCAGATGTATTTTCATCTGTGAGGAATGTGGATGCAATAATTTAGAGCCGAAACAACGATAGCACACCAATTATTTGAACAAAATATGAACCAAAAATTAGAAAACTCTTATTTACCACTTCTAGATAATTATTAGATTTCCTATGGAAAAGATAATCCCTTTAAAAGTGCCTATTAGTATTGAAGGTAAAGATAGCTCACGAAATTAGTAAATAATCGTCGATCGGTCATAAATAAATTTAGCACCCTAAAATTTAAGGTTCCGACACAAAATGAAATATCTTTATCTGTTAATATTTATATCCTTTTACAATGTTTATACTATGCAGAGTGCCGACAATAGAAAGAAATAATCTCTTTAAAACGGAGAGAAGTGTAGCAGAACAGTAGACTATATGCAAAAACAATAGATCTCCTGTTGGCTGTTAGGAGTAGGACAAGACTATTGGCAAGGCTGACGATAACTCTCGAACGGAAGGAGCTAAAGGGTTGTAATTTTCTTAATTTTCAGGATATTTTTGAAGGATGAACATTTCGGATAAGTTTATTATCGGGCAAAATCAGCCCAATAGTTTCGGAGTTTTTCAATATGCTGCATGATTCAAATTTGATATTTTTGTGATGCCGTGATGCCCTATTGCCAATGAATGATTATGAATTGAACCGAAATTCTTGTAATATATTCCTAGGTTCTTTTTCGTCGATAATGGTTGGGAACCGTTAAATATGGAATACCTGTAAATTGCAGCAAAACTTCTAACGATTCGAAATACTAAGAAAATATAGGTAATCATAAAAGTAATAAAACATAGACAAATCACCAACAGATATCTCTCTAATGAGATGCATCCTATCCTCTATTCGTCCGAAAAATTTATTACTTGGAAATTCCCTTCCAGAAGGTCCAGTACGAAGTGATATTCTAGGTTACTTGGTGATATTCAATCATTATCATTCGGAAAAATATCCAGTTTGGACGGATTATTGGTTAGTTATTATCTTGCAGTGCATCGTGTAAAAACAGTATTGGTCGTTCAGTGAATAATTGCTCTAAGGTAAGTACACTCATTGACTTTGATAAGTTCATAAGCATAATCAATGCTCCTCGTACATCTCATGTTACCCGATATCGGGCAAAATCGGTCCAATAGTTGCGTTTTTTTATTTACGGTGCGAATTTCAAAATTAATTTTCTTAATGATTCAGTGTTATCGATGATTTTTCTTTAACTTTGAGGAACGAAAACATAGTTGAAATTTACAGTGTAAATTTGTGGAACGGGTATCTCACGTAAATTCGTAATTGACCGAAATCGGTATAGTAGTTTTGGAGTATGAATTTTTTCTGAATTTCATTACCAGTACGAATTTTTTTTCTCACTTCTGACGAACAATTTCAAGAGTTTCCAACTATTTATTCGAAAAGCGTTTGATAAGTATTGTCAACCTATAATTTTCATGCCACTTTGAGATATTCAAAGTAATCCGACTTCACGTCAGTGCTTTTACACATTTTTATTTTACAGTTCAATCCACCTACCTGCTAAAATGGATAGAAAACGAAGTAAGCTATGGGGTTTTTTTACCCAGACCAAAGATGATCAGGCAAAGTGTGACATTTGTGGTTCACTGTACTCAGTGAAAGGAGGCTCTACCTCAAATATGAAGAAGCACCTCATGACAAAACACAGGCCAACATACGAAAGCATCAATTCAGGCTCCGGGTCAGCTGCTGCAGTTGTGGAATCTTCAGTAGTATCTATAGCATCAACTTCAGCAAGTTCTGAATTTACGCAACCTCCATTTAAAAAAAGTGCAACTAATTCGCAACAAACAAAGATAAGCGAATTTTTGCAACGACCAGTAGGTGTTTTGAAAGAAAAAAAAATTAACAACTTAATTTTCAAAATGATAGTAAAGGACCTGCAGCCTTTTTCCCTAGTTGAGGACGAGGGTTTTAAAGAACTCGTTAATTATCTAGAACCTGGCTATAAAATGCCTTCGAGATACATACTAAGCAACACCATATTGGATGTGGAATATTCAGAAGCTAAAAAAAAATTAAAAGAGGAATTGGATATGGCTAAATATGTGTCAATCACCACGGACGGCTGGACTTCAAGAGCCACAACTTCCTACCAAGCTGTAACAGCCCATTATTTAATAAATTGGGAGTTGAAGTCGGCTTTATTAGGCTGTTTTGAATGCCAGGAGCGACACACGGCTAAATATATTAAAAATGAACTGTATAGGTTGCTATGTCATTGGGGCATTGAAAATAAAATTTCTGTCTGCGTTACAGACAACGCAGCTAACATGAAGGCGGCTATACGGTTGATACATTATGAGCATTTGCCGTGTTTCGCTCACACTTTAAATTTAATAGTGCGTGCAGGGCTCCAGGACTCGGATATCGGGGACCTATTAAAAAAAATAAAAGCTATTGTAGAACATTTTCATAAGAGTCCAATTGCTACTAAGAAACTTATCGCAATGCAGGAGCAGTTGAGGCCTAATGAAAATGCATTGAAGCTGAAAATGGACGTAGTGACCCGATGGAACAGTACCCTGGATATGATTGAGAGGATCTGTATACTTCAGGAACCGTTAGAAGCTTCTCTGGGATTACTACACAATCCTGTTCAAAGTCTATTGGAAGCTGAATGGCAGGCACTACCCGAAATAATAAAAATTCTGAAGCCTTTCAAACAACTAACCGAAGAAATGTCTTCAGAGACCAAAGTAACGGTCTCTATGATCCTGGCATCGACGGAAAGTATACATACAATTTTTAGAAATTTCGATACAACCATAATCACAGACATAGGAAAGAAGCTGGCCAGTAAAATTAAAGTGGAATTTAATAACAGATTTAAGAACTGTTATAGGCACCCAGTATTATCAAAGGCAGCACTTTTAGATCCGCGGTTCAAGAAGCTGGCATTTAGATTTGATGCAACAAGCTATGAGTCCGCCAAGGCTGCATTAAAAAATGAGCTGCAAACTGAGCTCAACTTGAATCCAATAGAAGCCAACAAGGACCCATCAACATCAGCTACAACTGGCGACTCCGATGCTGATACCGACTCCATATGGAAGGACTTTGATACATTTGCAACGGCAGCATCCACTTCCAATCCTGTAGGTAGCAGCAGTGTAATTACCATGAGGCAATACCTAGAAGAACGCTTCATTGGGCGAAATGAGTGTCCTTTGAAATGGTGGCAGGCCAGGACAATTTTATACCCAGAGTTATCAAACCTGGCTGAAAAATATTTGTCAGTGATGGCAACTTCGGTGCCATCTGAACGAATATTCTCTAAATCGGGCCAACTGTTGAGTGACAGGCGCAGCTCCATTAAACCAAAAAGAATGGAAAAGATATTGTTTTTAAACATTAATAAAAGATTCCTGCCATAATCTAGTATTAAATATATTTTCTTTATATTGTATGTTTTTTACTGAAATGGCACGATGATAAACTTTCAGATTTTAAATGTTAATTTAATGCCCATACCAAAATTGCGGTACTCTAGGTTTAATTTCATTCTAAGGATGAAACTTGTTTGTTGTTGTTATATGATTTCATTGTTATGTTTAATTTCAAATTGAGAAGAAAAGAGTCTTGTAATCCTTTTAATTTTGATAAATAATTTCCAACCCCTATTGCAGCTTAGTAATTTTAACAGAACCCCAATTAAAGAAATAATTTTCATGAGGGTATTATTTCTACAAATTTTCATTACGAATATTGCGATACCGAGCCTAGAACAATAGTACATACATATTCTTTCATAAAATCAAAATGCGCCACCCAGGAATGAATCCCGACAATTCCGTGTCCCGTACGCAATACGATAGATACCAAGATACCATAACCATACAAAACTGGGGGAAACGATAGTACGATACCGTATCGTGATGCGAAATGATACGATGTAACGATAGTAACGACTCGATACGATACTAACGAGATACGACTCGATACGGTTCTAGCATGCGATGCGGTATCAGAAGTAACGAGTAACGATACGAAAGTAACGAATACTGATTGATAAAGTAACGAGTACATACGGGTATCGAGATTTTCGTTACTTTTACAGCTCTACTAGAGGTTAGTTTCAAAGTGACAGTGACACCTCAACATAATACCACAGATTACTGTTAATCTGTGATAATACGTCATTTTCTTTTTCTTTTTGTTGGGATCACGATCACCGTAATCACAGATTATGCACAATACATGGGCGCCCATCCTCAAGGGCAAGGGGGGGCCGCCCCCCCCTTGCTTTTAGGGAAAGAACAAAAATCATCATATGTGCAAAAATTGTTATGTCAAATAATTATAATATTATATTCTTTATGTCTCACCCCCACCCCATCTAAAAATTTTCATATGGCACAAAAGTCTGTTTCGTAATATTAATATTTTTCCTACGTTCGTGTGGAAAGCAGTGGAATAGTGTGGAATAGATCCATGAGTGCTATTGATAATTTTTGAAGGGTGTCGAGTTTATAATTTCTGAAAATTCGATCATTTTTTTTTAAATGAACAACTGCATTAATAATTATGCTAACATAGTTGAAATTGCATAATTCATAATTATGAAATAATTATATTAGTAAGCTGATAAATTGATCTAATTTTAAAGGTATTATAATCTACAAATTTAACAAATAATTACTTGACCGAAAAGTGTGCGGGAAAGTAACTTTCCTGCACACTGTGTGGGAAAGTAATACTTTCGGCGACGAAAACAGTGCGGGAAAGTAGTTATTTAGGCACGGTTGTAGGACATAGTATATTCTAAAACAAGTTGCAGAATAGGCTACTATTCAAACTGATCAAAATTGTTGTCAGGGGAAATTTTCTTGAAAATTTCAGAAACGGCTGATTATTTTATGCAATGTGAGACTCTTGCAAGCGTATAAAACTGCACTTTTCAATTATTATTCCCGATATTTTCCTTACAGCTTGAACAAATAGATATTCATATGATAAATTCTTAGGGACAATTTTATCAAGCAACAAGACTTGTAGATTTTGACACATCATTTTTTTTCTCTCCTGCACAAACGTTGTAAAAACTATTGAAAAGAACAGTTTTTGGCGCTCTTGTTCCTCGAAACAGAGTGCTTATCAATTTGCGCAAATATCTCTAGTTTTCGAATTTTTGGCTGAAAATGGTATCAAACGATTTGATCGACTCACTGATCAAGAATCCGTGGTGGAAATCGATTCTGTCCGTCCGGCCGGCCGTCCGTCCGTTAACACGATAACTCTCGAACGAAAGAAGTTAGAGGATTGAAATTCGCAGGGTAGGTTTGGAGCGTAAATATCTCGGACGAGTTCCTTAACCAGCAAAATCCATCGCGCGGTTTCGGGGTTATGGCCGTTTTTAGTAAAAACATTTTTTATGAATATTTCCGAAACCGATCACTCGATCTATCTGAAATTTAGCATCAAATTGTAGAATCATGACCTTTAGACGCTTGTGAAGTTTTGTATGGATCGGGTTACCGTAAAGTGTAAAAAAAAAATTCTAAAATTTTAAAATTTTGTTTCTACAATAACTCTCGAACGGAATGAGCTAGGCAGTTGAAATATTCAGAGTAGGTTAGGCAGATAAATATCTCGGTTAAGTTCGCTATTGGGCAGAATAGGCCAGATGGTTTCGGAATAACGAAAAAAATTTTTTTTTTAACTTACAAATTTCAAAATAATTTTTTTTTTATGATGAAGTTTCACCATAAAAATCCATTGATATCATTTTCAACTCAACAAGCTAATACTTTCGGAGATATGATTTTTCGAAATTTCAATAATGAATCGTACTTCTATATATTATATAGAATTATAATTATTCTATCTTATTATATGATCTGTGCATGTTCGTACTCGTACACGTCATCCTGTTCTATAAGAGAGAGTCAAATTCATTTTAGCTATTTTAATTTGATTTCTTCCATGGTGCAGTTCTCATTCTCAGATTACTCATTTAATCTTGATAAATAAACTATTATTTGAATTGAATTTCCTTTATGATGCAGTTCTATCATGAGAATACATTGATATAATTCTAAACTCTGAGAAATCAATACTTTCGGAGATATAATTTGTCTGTTTGAACAAGAGCGCCAGAAAGCTCCTGTCCACAGAGCTTGGACCAATTTTTTTGTAGTGTTCTTCCACATTCCATATTGCAGGCGTCTAATGAAGCGAGTGGGTTTATTACCTGCAAAATCTAGTCAAGTATGAAGCAGAATATGAGAATTTTGAAAACTGGTCTCACAGTAAAAGGACAACAAACCTCAAGGAGGAATTCTTGTTAGCATACTTTTTACATATTTTGGAGGAGAAATTTCAGTCCAGTATACCATGGAGCAAATATTCCATGTTGAAAAGTGTACTTAAAGGGAAGAGAATTGGGTGAATATTTTAAACTCACTTCGTTTTTAAAGAAGCAATATGTTGGTTACCGTCCGAAAAAGCTAAAATATTTGAAAAAAGGGAAGTTTTTAGATTTATGAAAGATGCACCTGATAAGATATACCTTCTCATCAAAGTTGATACCATTTTTGGGTTGGCCGGTGCATGCAGGCGCGATGAACGCAAAATAATGATTGATCACATAGAGGACAAGGGAAATTTGATAGTGGTCAACATCCCGGACACCAAAAACCATTCATCGAGAATATTTGTTATTCCCAATGAATCGAATCATAGATATTATTTGCAGCTCTACCATAAATATGCGAATTTGAAGAAACAAAATCCCCCAAACAGGCGTTTTTCTGACCAATATACCCAATGTGTGGTAATAAATTCGTTCGGAAAAATGGCTTCGAAAATAGCAACATATTTAAAATTTCAAAATCCTGAGCAGTACACTAGTCACAGTTTCAGACGTTCGTCGGCTACTATGTTGGCCATTTCTAGGGAAGGCATAACCAATGTTAAGCGCCTGGGAGGCTGGAAATCTACCACTATAGCCGAGAGTTACATCGACAGGCAAAGCTGATAAAAAAAGAAATGTCTAATAAGATATTGTCTACAGATAACTCTACTTTAAATAATCAACTTTTATCAAGCCATCCATACAGCTGCCCTACAGAGAATCATCAACCTTCGAACGACTGTCCTTCAACTTCAACAAACGAGAAAATTACTTGCCCACTTGGGCCGAATCAGTGTTCATCGAGACACCCATTGAATGTACTAACAGGATCAGCAATCAATTCAGAATATTATGTAGATAATTGTTCTTTCGTCATAAATATTACGAACAAATAATTTTATATTTCTTCTTTTTTTCCAGTTATTGTTTATTTTTGAATATTTGAGTTGTTTCATTCCGGATTAATTAAAAGTTTCAGAATAAATTATTATATTATAATTTGGTTTCTTCTTGTTATTATAAGACGCTCGAAGGAAAAACATTTTTCCTAATCCTAACACGTGCGCAAAGGGACTTCGCTTGCAAAAAAATATCCTGTCTAACTGTAAATGCGTGCGGAAAAGTATCACTTCGAGCACTTATTAGGAAAATAACAATTCACTATTTCAGTATCGTAATGAGTTCATTAAAGCACTAAAAACAGTGCTGTAATTAACTCATTCCCGCATTGTTTCTAGTTATATTTTTCGTTTTGTGGTAGCCAGCACTGACTATGGATCCTATCAAATTTCAACACACGTCAATTATTGTCAATATAATATAATCTGGATAAAGTGAAATTGAGTGAATTGAGAGGAAAAGTTTGGTTTTCATTAAAAACTAACGTACTAGAGATAAAGTGACATTGAGTGAATTGGGAGGATAAGTTTTATTTTCATTAAAAACTAAGGTACTAGAGATTTCCTTCTTGCTAATTTTGAATTATTCATGCTATTAGGAAACTGTGTTGAATCTGATCTACGTATGATTCAAATTCAAATTCCGTAGTCTGTCAACTTTTGTAACAGTCGCACCAACTGCCAAGATACAATAAAAAAGTCACTAGGATGAATAATCCGAATTTTTCTTTAAATTTCAACAGTATTTTACAAAACTTGCCTGAAAGAGAGAAAATATCGCTTCTTCGTCGCTCGTTTTCGAATTTCGCATTCGTGTTTGAATAGGAGCCCATTCTGCTACTTGTTTTAGAATATAGATACTATTTTGTGGGTCAATACTAGTATCGTTTTTGTAATGAAAAAGTTTTTGTTTGATGAAGACTTCATTTAAAAATGTTTAGATTTTTTCAAATTTAAAGAATTAATATCTCTATAATTATTGACCCAAATAGCGTTATATATAAACTACTGAATTCAGAATTTTATTATATATCCTTTTATTATATATTATATATTGTTGTCAGGGGTTTTGGAGCGCTTGTTCAAACTTTTTGACAAATATCATATCTCCGAAAGTATTGGTTTCTCAGAGTTTAGAATGATATCAATGGAATCTTGAGATAGAACTGCATCATAAAAAATGAAATTCAACACATAGGCCAGCAAATTAAAATTAGAGCATTCAACAACATAATTAATAAAATTACGATTGAGTATGCAAATTTTGGAAAATCATATCTCCGAAAGTATTAGTTTGTTGAAGTTAAGAATGATCTCAATGGATTCTTATGATGAAACTGCATCGTAAATTGAATTTGAAATTTGTAATTAAAAAAAAAAAATTTTTATTACTCCGAAACCAACTCTTAAAATTTCTAACTGTCTAGCTCATTTCGTTCGAGAGTTATTGTGTTAACGTACGGACATAATCGATTTTGACAATAGATTCTTGATCAGTGAGTCGAATCAAATCGTTTGAGATAATTTTCAGCGGCAAAAATTGCAGACATTTGGGCAAATTGTTAAGCACTCTGTTCCGACGAACAAGAGCGCCAAAAACAAAATAATCCCTATAATTCTCGAAACAATCGACTGAATTCAATGAAAACTATGATCATGTGTAGGAGCTGAAAAATAATTTCAATATAAAAGACAGTTCCGTATCTGAGCGTTTGCTTTGATGATCAGATATCAAAAATATCACTCTGTATATGATTCACATTTTTCTCACTAGCTTACATATTCGTGAAGAGGAGAAAAATTACTTTAGAAAAGAGAATTTCTCATCTTATCTCATATTTGCAGAACAAATCAAATAGGTTTATGTCAGAATTTATTTGGTACTTAAATCACTGTACTTATGTTTATTATTGTATTGATTTGTTTTTCGTTCTTGTTATTAATTAAAAATATGCCTAATAGTCCAATGAAAAGTTATCGTTTTTTTCTGTTTGTTAGAAGTTTAATTCACATACAAATTGTTTGATTAAAAGTATAGACTCCTTCGTCAGACACTTAACGAAAATCTACAGAAAGATGCTTTGTTGATATTTTGACGAAGGAGTCTGATATAGACTCCGAAACGTTACGAAATAGTAGGATATTCATGATGTTCCTTCGTCATAGTTTGTTAGGCAACATTGTTCTATTTAGATTGCTTCTGACAAATATCTTGTGTTTCTAACGCAGAAGCAATTCGCAAAATAATAATTTCGTTTGAGAGTAGAGATTATTTTAGAAAACTTTCTCCAGGGGGGCATTTCGCATGTTCATGGGAGGGGGGATTACCTAAATAAATTGGGAAAAGTAATATTCGTTATAAGTTCACGTTAATTACTATTATTAATATTCTAATAAAGAAAGGTAATGATACAAATAACAGAAAGATAAATAAAATGAAACTAAAGATGTATATTTTATTTTTACATAAATCCTATTCTTTGTGGTTTTTTCCTGCATATAAACCTAAACTTCTTCTAGAAACTCTTCTTCAAGACTGTGTGGTCCTCTAAGATTTTTGAGTTTGATTTTCTCCTGTCTCAGGCATTGGAAATTTGTCACAAAACTTTCTGACTTCAGAGTCCTGTAAATCTATTAACAATTGAAAGGTCTGAAAGTTACTTGAGAACATAATATTCTATTTTAATTGTTATGAACCTGTCTTCTATTTCATTAATTACGTTTTCTCCATATATCTTCATCCCTTTGAATATGTTAGCTGCATTTTAAAAGGGAACCAAGTGATAATTTTCTCCATTTCGGGTCAAACATTTTTTTGCAAGTCGATATTAACATTTTCGCACTGCGTGGCAATGTCCTGTAGGCGCATTTTTGCATTTTATTGACTTTCTTCCTGGGGATGCACTAGGACTACTCTGAGGGGACAACGCCCCCACGGAAAGTACCTGAATGAAACACTGTTTGGGAGATAAAACCTAGATAGGAACTATTGAATAAGGCATAAGAGATGTTGGAGTGCCCATTTCTGATAGCTCATATGGTCCTCTATTTCCCCCTGGCCGATTGGTCATCCATCAGAAATCACCCTGTACCGTGTACCTACCTATATCCAGTTCGTAAGCTAGGTAGGTATGACATACGGTTCAAAAATAGTTTCATACGAGCATCAAGCAATAATTAATTTCGAACAACATTCGCCTTTAATCCTAATCAAAATAATAACGGAACAGCAGAATATTTCGTGAATCAAGTAGGCCGGCATCTCTGACATCGTTTTCAGATTTATCCGCCAAAAGTAACAGGTTGGTCGAAACACGGAGGTGCCATAAACTAATGGCCCGTTCTGGAAAAGAATAGCCGAACCCGCTTTTATAAAAACGGCAGATCTCCTATGCCCTTGTCGGGGTGAAAATTATAATAGCATCAAATACCTCACAATGATCTTTTCGACGAATGAATGGCAAGGAAATCGACGGAACAGAGACACGTTGTCTGGCCAAGCAGGCTTGGCGACAGCCTGTCTGGCGAGTTTCGAGCGACGTTGCCAGACCCCTGCATTCCATTCCGAATTAAACACTTCCGACGCCATTATTTCGAATAATCGAATGAAATCCGCACGAAAAACATCAAATCTGATCGGGTGAAATTGATTAATTTGCAAATTAAAGTTGAATCGTCGAAAATATTAATATTTAATCGAATTGCGACAATCTGACATCGGCGCCAGCAAACTTGTTTCAAACGGATGTCGGGGCCTCTCGTTCGATCGATCGAGCTACGACAGTCGTTCCAGGCACATAGAGAAAGCTGTAAGCTCGGACCAGTGAATGACTGTGAACGGAACAACGGTTTACACGTCGACGCTGAGTTCGTGAAATATATTCCAAGCCCCCTTTGATGGTGAACGTGAGAATAGAGTTTAGTCAGTGGGAGTGGGGAATTCTCTGAATTGTGACGAGAATGTTGCTACATAGATGAAGCGCAGTGTGTTATTCAGTTCGTTTTAAATGTTTATATAAGTTATTTTGTCGAAAAGTGTTTAACAAGTGTGTGAAAATGGCCCACGGATTGAGTTCCGTGTTGAAACGCAGTCCCAGCACCGTGTCGTGCAAAACAGAGGGAAAAAGTGGTTCAGGTTCCCGTAGGATATTCGCCCCACTTTTTAAGTTACAAGTGTTGGATTCGTACAGGAACGACGCTGATTGTAAGGGCAATCAACGTGCCACCGCTAGAAAATACGGGATACACAGGAGGCAGATTCAAAAATGGTTACAAGCTGAGAATAACCTGAGGAATAGTGTATGTAAGGGCAACAGTGAGTGTGTAAATCCAGTGGACAGTCGTAATAACAACAATAATCATGAAGTGAAAAGATACGGGATCGAGATGGCCTTGAGAGTCGGTAGACTGCAGGACGCCTCGAGTTCTCTCGGAGATGGCGTCAAGCTTATTCCGGCGCCAAGTCAACTCGAGGTCAAACCAGCCGCTGTCCCGGCTCCCCTCGATTTCACAACACATTCTCGTGCTTCAAGCAGTGCCAGCCCGATTGTCGCCACCGATTCCGCCGCTCTGTCCCCCCCGTACCCCGACTCGCCCATAGATTTGTCGTTTAAGAAGATCGCCTCAGGCTTGCCAAGCCCCGGTGCACCTGTGCCTTACCCCCCCACACCGACAGCGACGCCGATGAGTCTCACCAGCTCTCAACCTCACCCAGATGTGTGGGACCTCTCGAAGAAACGTAAGCTCGACGTTACGTGTTTATCTCCTGTAGAATCCCCGAAACCTGTCAAATTGTTTAAACCTTACCTCGACGATTTCAACAAAGACTGTTCTTCGTCTCTGTCGTCATCTTCCTCGTCTACCTCCAGCTGCGAGGAATGCCCTCCACCGTGCTGTTCGCAACCGATTACGCCGCCAACATTCCCTTCCGATTACTATTTCTACAACCACAACAACAACGTCTGCGAGATCAAAGCTGAATGCACTTACACCATTCATGAATTGCAACCAAAATCTTCCCTTAGTTGCTGCTATCCGTACCCATCCGCATACTCCTTACCAGAATATGAGCAAACCTATTACTGTCCAAGCTACGACGATGGTTACGTCCCTAGTCTAGCTCCACTGAAACAGAGGCAAAGCTACAGCCTAGACTTCAAATTGAGTGCAATAGACTGCTATTATGAAGATTCCACGTGCAAAGGTAACCAAAGAGCAGTTGCCAACAAATACAACATCCACCGAAGACAAGTCCAGAAGTGGTTAAAACAGGAGGACGAGTTAAGACAAAGAAATCAAATCATCAAACATACTCAGCTTGTGAGGTGAGATATACGTTTATAGGTTAATTTTAGTTAAAGCCACAGAGTCTAAAACTTATACATAAATATATATTGTACATTATTGAAACCCAGTGAAAAATATATCTAGTTTGTATATTCTTTATCTATAAAAATAAGATTTATCTATTTAACATGTTTCCGTGACATGAGCAATAAGAGAATTACATATCTATTTGAAGCCTTTATTGTGTAGATGCCTTATTTGATGTATATAATGTATTTCCCTAAATATGGGTGCTATGTATATATTTTACAAAGACTTTAATTAACATTGTACTTTACCGTGTGCCTTCTAGGATTATAGAAATCAGTGCCAAATGGAATGGATCTATAAATAGGTCTGATTCAATATATTACTAATCAATAAATTAAAGACGAGGTCAATATTCAGTGAACTCGTTTCTATGAACCCAACAGAATTCAACTTTGACATTTGAAATTATATAACGTGGTATAATAATGTTTTATTGACAAATTTTAGTGGAACCATAGAATACCTCGAAAGTTAAAATTGATGGTGCTGGGTGCTCTAAAGTTGAATTGAAGTTCAAAGGAATGAGAATATAATGTCAAATTTTATTAATTAGTATTATTCGATTTTTCAATTGACGAATATGATATTATTCGGTGTTATCCCGTACCTTTTCTTATATGTACAATTCATTTCAGAATTAACTATTTTTTTGTTGGCAGCTTTTCAGAAAGTCTTTATTTTCATTGTTCATAATCAGTATTAGATATAGATATTAAATATCGCCTTTGTTGAATATTGACGTCAGGACGAGGCCATTAATGATTTGATTATGTATTTAACGTAGTCTGATAAGATTTAATTTGAATCGATTTAACTAGTCTTCCATTACAGCAAGGTTAATAAGTGTAGACAATTAGTTACCTATTTCAATATCATTAAATCTGTAACATACTTACATAAAAAATTTATTAGGATCGAAACAACATATCAAAAAGTTATTTCAGTTTTTGTGACGTTTTTGAAACTACCCAATGTGATAATGAAAAATCCTGTTGACAGCATTTTTCCGAATATGTAAAATGTTATACAAATGTAAATATTTTTGAGTTATGCAACAGTCTACACAAAATTTAATTAAAACCATAATAACATGATTACGCTCAAAATTTTTGCTCAAAATGGCCTCGACCTATGAATTACCAAGTCAGGTCGATTTGTTAATTTGTATGTTGAAGGGTCTTTTTTGTACATTCAATAATCCTATCGATATTTTGTATGAAATGTGTAAATATATTTAGAGAAAGAATGTTTTATTTGAGAGATTTTAGGATTTTTCAATTGAAGATACCATTGTTAAAGGTATGATATGAAAGGTCCGCAGAGTATAAATTATATTAATAAATTTTTTACTTATATTTTTGTTTCTTTATTATATTCCCTTGTTATACTGTATCTACAGGGTGTTCCTAGTAGATGTTTAATTATGAATATCCCTCTATTTTGGCAGCTGTCATTTTTTGGCGCTCTTGTTCCTCGGAACAGAGTGCTTATCAATTTGCCCAAATGTCTGTAATTTTCGAATTTTTGGCTGAAAATGGTCTTGAACGATTTGGTTTGACTCACTGATCAAGTATGCGTGGTCGAAATGGATTCTGTCCGGCCGGCCGTCCGTCCGTCCGGCCGTTAACACGATAACTCTCGAACGGAATGAGCTGGACAGTTGAAATTTTCAGAGTAGGTTTGAGGGATAAATATCTCGGTTAAGTTCATTATTGGGCAAAATCGGTCTGATAGTTTCGGAGTAACGAAAAAACATATTTTTTTTTACATTACAACTTTCGAATTCGAATTTTTTCAAGATGCAGTTTCATCGTGAGAATCCATTGTTATCATTTTCAACTCTAACAAGCTAATACTTTCGGAGATATGATGTTTCAAAGTTTCAATAATACATAGTAAGTTATATGTATTCATAGAATGTGAACACAGAATCACTATTCATAAATGTCATCTTTTCTAGCTATTAGATATTGTCAATTGTTGTTATTTTCTCTTGGAAAGCAAGAATTCGATTCTTGAATTTGTGAATATATACAAGACTGTTTTGGTGTAGTTTATGGAGGCAATAGGAAAGAAGGACATAATGGAATCATCAAAAGAAATTACTGTTCGTTGACCACTTAGGTAATTACCTTTTACTTCCTTAAGTAGTGAGACATGTTCCTATATACAGTATTTTCATTATGCTAGCAAAAAAATACTGAAATATGGATCTACTGCTACATTTGTGTATCAATCATTTTTTCTTGAGTTATGGTTCATAATACAGAAAAGATTGTGTTAGTGGTATGGACTATTAAATTTTAAATTATGAAAAGAGGATAGTATTTTATTAATATATTTTGAACTATTAAAACAATTTGTTCGTAATCCACTACCTACTCAAATATCAGGAATAAAACGACATCTGCTATGATTGTCTGCAGCCTTGCTCTAGACATTTCGATGATACTTTCCTTAGGTATTTCGATTTGTGAAAACTAAGCACCGAGTCAAGTTGCAATAACAACCCATTCCACGAGGTTGAATCATTGCAGATTGCTCTTTTAATCTTGATAAATAAATTTAATTGAAATTTTTGAAGCATTAAGGCAATGAAGCATTGTAGATTGCCCTTTTTTTAATTATAAGATAATTTTTGAAGAATTTTTTTCAAACGACACTTTTTTTAAATTTAATTTCTTCTTCATAGGAATCCATTGATATAATTCCCAACTCTGAGAAACCAATACTTTCGGAGATATAATTTGTCTGTTTGAACAAGAGCGCCAAAAAGCTCTCGTCCACAGGGCTTAAACCAATTTTTTAAATATATATACATTATAACTAAAGTAATCAGTTGCGTCTCAAACTGGGAGAAAATTCTACTATTTTTTAAACTTTTTCGTACCTAAATATTTTCCACTTTTAAGGCAAAACATTTCGAAAACCCAATGTTTTGTTTACAAATAAATACTCGAGAATATCGAACTTGAAAACTTCTTTTCATCGAACAGTATTAAAATTAATTGCCGGATATTACTGAATTAATTTGAGTGTCCTGTGTACAACAAGGTATTCAGATTCGTTTTCACTCAATTTTCATGACAGGTGTCAAAGACAGCTGAATGCGTTCTGTTAATTAAAAATACTTCAGGAAAGCGTGAATTTACAACAAACAAAATCAATTTGATTGCAATAAATGCTCGAATAAATTTCCTTTTGTTGATTGCAAAATTTCCAAACGATTTTTTCTGATATCATTTGCTTTGCTGTAACTTCTCGCGAAACCTAACTTCGGTGGCATGAGCCATTTTCGCACGTCCTAAAAAATAAAAATCAAGTAGATTCAGGTCAGGTGAATTAGGCGGCCATAGAACTGAACCACCTCTACCTATTCATCTCCCAGTAAGTAGTTGATTGCATCTAGTCACAATGTTGCCAAAAATCAATTTGAAGAAATTATTCCTTCTGGGTGTAACACGTCTGAATTTGAGTATAGTATGTAGAATTAAAAAAAATGTCAACGTGTCGACATATAATTCAGATTTTTACGACCTGATAAAGTGGTGTGTGGTGTTGGAAATGTGAAAAATTTGTTAGATGTAGATAGAAAAAATTAAACACTGACGTGAGGTCAGTATATTTTGTCGCCCTTGTTCAAATTAATAGCCAGAGCGGTCACCCATCCAGATACTGAACTCGCCTAAGGCTGCTTGGCTCCCAGCAAACAAAAATTGGTTCAAGCGCTGACGTGAAGTCGGAAGCTTTTACGCGCATATTCTATTGTTCACTCACCTCTATTGGACACTCTTTATAGAATGTAGCATCGATATATACCGTTTTCTCAGCTTTTATAATATATGAATACATTTAATACCATTTTAATGACATGCTTCAATAACGAGAAAATCTATGATCCCATAATTTTTAATTCTTTCATTAATGTATTCTATTGAAATTGAAATACAAAAAAACTTATAACTCCAGGATACGATATTCACAAAATTCCGCGATAACTAGTTGATCAGCATTCTACAAGTAACCACCGAGTTTTAATTGGGTCAGATTTTTGTATATTTGGAGTTATAGAGGAAATAAAAGCAAAATTTCTGATGGGTATAACTCCAAAGCCATTTGGCCGATGAAGACAACTAGCGATCTTAAATGTCGCATTCGGATGCGCAACCTACCCTGAAAATTGCAAGCCGCCTTCTCTTTTAGTTCTCAAGTTATCGTGACATACATAATATTTTTTCGTATATTTTTTTAAATTCCATAGTTGTACGATTCTCACAATATTTCACACACGTCTTTATGTCAATATTCTACAATCAGATAACAAGCTTCAATTCGATCGCGTTAGTATTTTTTGAGTTATCGAGAAAATAATTTTCCAGATGGTTATTACTCCGAAAACGTTTGGCCGATTATGAGTAACTCACCCATACGGATGCGCAACCTACCCTAAAAATTTCAAGTCTCTATCTCTTTTCGTTCGAAAGTTATCGAGGCAACGGTCAGCCATCCAGCTACTGAACTCACACAAGGCTGCTCGGATCTCCAAAAATATAGATCCGATCGTGTTCAAACTTGAAAAGTGGCAGCAGAGTTAGGTTTTGAAAACTCTCGCTAAATTGTCAGCGATGTCAAATGAATAGTTTCTGGTATATAGATTTTTTTAAAATTTTCTAGTAATACGATCCTCACGAAATTTTGTGTGACTTTTCGCGCCGGCCTTCTACACTAATTACCATGTTTGATTTGGAACTCAAATGTCGCATATTCAGATGCTCATTACCTACCCTGAAAATTGCAAGTCACTATCTCTTTCCGTTCTCAGGTTATCGTGACGTAGATAATATTTTTAGATATTTTTTCTTAATTTTCTAGTAATACGATTCTCACAAAATTTCACAAACGTGCTAAGGTTAACATTCTACAACTATTCACCAAGTTTCAATTCGATCGGATTTGTATTGGTTGAAAACAAATGTATTACTCGCAAAACCATTGGAACGATTATGTCCATTAATGAACTTCTCTGTCGTTTGGGATAGGCCACCTACCCTGAAAATTTCAAGTCGCTAGCTCTTTCCGTTCTCAAGTTATCGTGGCATCGGCTGGCCGGACAGAATCAAATTTGACCTCGAATTTGAGCAAAATGATAACGCGATGTTCCCCAGAACATTCGCGCAGAAAGAGGGAATTGGTGATTTTGACGAAAAAACCTTTGAGTAAAGTTTGCAGCGATATTACTTCAAGTTGCTTAATTACGCATTGGTTGCTCTATTGATCGTTGTCTTATCTAATTGGGGAAGTTTACGAGAAAAGATAAGACACTATACATTCAGTGAGTAACTAGATCTTCAGCTAGACTTCCATATTGAGATAAAATGAAAAACGGACAACATGTTTCGCCCACGCCGTGATAATATTGTTCATAATGCTAAAACAGAAATTGATTACCATTCTGTTGAGAAGCTGAAAGTTACAAGAACGGCTACATTATGCGGAAGTTCATTGTGCTTTTTATGTGTTTGGTGTTTTTCAGCTTCTCCTACTGCAGGAGAAAATACGAGGATAAGGAGAAGTGTCCAAAGGTGAAGGCTATCAGGAACTTCATTCTAGAGGATGTGAGTGAATTTTTAAGATATAAGCGAATAAGGAAACAAAAACGATGAATATTTATCCGCATCTTTTGATATTAACCGTATGTATCGCATCCACCATATTTATGATTTCCATATTTTCAATGAATACTGGAAATTGATCCTGTTTAAGGGGTTACACGTTGCACCAAATAGGAAATTTCAAGAAATTTTTTGCATTTTGTTAGGTAATTATTCAATCTTCAGAAGAATTATAAGCAAAAAGAAAAAACAATTCATGGTTTTCCGACCTGAATTGTCGCACATTGATCTGAAATGTAATTTCAAACTATTTCGAATTTTCTGAGATAATCCACATTTTTGTCGCAGTTGGCCGAGTTATACAGTGTGGACCAGCCAAATGGAATGAATTCGATAACGGATAAATGAGAGCGTGTTTGGAAAAACGCTTGGACACGTCGATTTGTATTTTTAACTGAGCATCAAAAAAAAAATTATATAGGGTGCGTCATGTGACAGTGGCCAATACCCACTTTCTTATTTTAAATGCAAGCCCCTGTATATTATTAATTTTTTGGTTTCTTCAGAGAATTCTAGACATAAATCATGTACAATGTCCTATACCTATCTTCAACTGTTTCGGAAATATTAAGTGTTTTCAGATTTATTACAAAAATTAACATTAAATAAAGAAAATTATTTTATGTCAAAAGTATTGTATACAAAACTAAACCCCTCAACTTAGATGACTTAAAAAGACGAATCACGCTTGCGATTAGATCAGTTACACCTGAGATGTTGAGTAATTTTAGAAGACATTTCTATACCAGATTAGCATGTTGCCAAGACGTTCGCGGCGAGCATTTTGAACATTTACTACATTGACATTAATATTTTTTTGTTTTTTTTTTAAACTATTAAGAAATAATCAGTATTAATTATTAGGTTTTTAGTGAAATGTAGCGAATTTGTGAAATAAAATAATTTTCTTTTTTTAATGTTAATTTTTGTAATAAATCTGAAAACACTTAATATTTCCGAAACAGTTGAAGATAGGTATAGGACATTGTACATGATTTATGTCTAGAATTCTCTGAAGAATCCAAAAAATTAATAATATACAGGGGCTTGCATTTAAAATAAGAAAGTGGGTATTGGCCACTGTCACATGACGCACCCTATGTAATTTTTTTTTTTTGAAAAAAATGCTCAGTTAAAAATACAAATCGACGTGTCCAAGCGTTTTTCCAAACACGCTCTCATTTATCCGTTATCGAATTTATTCCATTTGGCTGTTCCACACTGTATATAATTCTTAAAGCACCATTAAAAAACAAACAAACTTTGACTGTCCCGAGGAACGAGAGCACCAAAAATTCGGAAATAATAATCGAAAAGAAATGCCCCTATTGATGTAAGTTACTGGGAAGTACTGTATATATGAAAAAGATTAACGGGTAATTCCGCAATTCCGCAAAATGGGCAGAGAAAAATCATTCTGCTGGTACTTGCTGCCACGTGTTTCTACAAGAAACTTTTGTTTTTCACATTAAAACCCTATTCTGCATGTTCTATGAAACAGCTTGCTATCATTATGCCCGAATGTCTATAATTTTTCAATTTTTAGCCGAAAATGGCCTCAAGCGATTAGATAAGAATTCGAGGTCAAATTCGATTCCAAAATATTCGGAATTTCAACAGTCGATGAAAAGTGTGAATGTTTCAATTTGCCCATTTCGCCATTTTTTTCAAAAAAAAAATGAATTTCAACAGACATTTAATTTTTGGCGCTCTTGTTCCTCGGAACAGAGTGAAAATTAAAATTGTCTCAAACGTTTTGGTTCGACTCACTGATCAAGAATCCGTTGTCAAAATCGATTCTGTCCGGCCGTCTGTTAACACGATAACTCTCGAACGGAATGAACTAGACAGTTGAAATTTTCAGAGTAGGTTTGGGAGATAAAGATCTCGGTTAAGTTGGTTACTGGGCAAAATCAGCTTGGTGGTTTTTTAAATTACAAATTTCAAATTTTGTAAGATGCAGTTTTATCATAAGAATCCATTGATATCATTCTCAACTCTAACTAACTAATACTTTCGGAGATATGATTTTCCGAAATTTCAATAATTATTCGTAATTTTATGATTTCGTAGAATGCTCTAATTATAATTTGCTTATGTATGTAAATCCAACATATGAGGTGAGTATAGACCTGAATTTTGAATTTAATTTTTTATGATTCAGTTCTATGATAAGAATCCATTGAAATCGTTCCCAATTCTGAGAAACCAATACTTTCGGAGATATGATTTGCCAAAGTTTGAATAATAACTCGCTAGTAGTTTGACAAGAGCGCGAAAGCCCCTGTCCACAGAGCTTTCCCACATTTTTTTTTAGAAGTAGGATTATTCAATAGTTGTTAGTACCACAAAATGAAATATCATTTTGCACGCATGTTCTAGGGGACAGCTATCATTTGGCCCAAATGTCTGTAATTTTCGAATTTTTTGCCGAAAATGTTCTCAAATGTCCGGTCGGCCGTTGCTTCTTATGAATTACTGTAATTTGATAAATTCTGATCCATGCATGTTATAGAAAGTAAATTTTTTCTTTCAGTTGCTAGGAATCTGGTACGTTATCGAATATTACGCCAGTTCTGAAGAAGCCTTGTCGTACAGATGCATGAGAGCTGAGTTTACCACATCTACACTGCAAGATGTCACCATGAACTTCACCTACAGTTTCACTGATGACCCCATAAATGAAATTTTGGTAGGAAACATCACTTGGACCATTCCAGATCCAGGCAGGTCATCTCACTGGGTCCATTCCGAGGACACGTGTAAGAAAAATGTTCCTACTTTACTTATGAACGTATCTGGGACAACATTCTAAGCTCTTTTTATATATCTACCACCATAGGCGCCCAGAGAAATTATTCTAGGGGGGTGTCAAGACTGAAATATACAGGGTGATTCCAAATTAGACGTAAACCTTGGAGGAGGTGTTGGTATGATTCATTTGCTGTTCTTTGTGCCATTTATCGATAACCGAAAATCAACAGTTTCCGAGATGTTTGAGTTCTGGTAATTTTTGGATTAGATTTCTCACCTTAGTTCATTTTTCGTCAATTTTTTTACGTTGACCAAATTTGATTATAATTTTGGATTATTTTTATCAGAAAAGGATATGATATGTATGAAACAAGCAAAACTATGCTGTATAAGTTGTTGCGAAATAATTAGTATCATTTGAAATGTGGTATATTAATGAAAAAAAAACAATTTCTAATATCAATATTCCTGAAACTTTCGAATTCCACAATTTATGTATGCCAAAATTATTTTGAAAAATTTGCCAAATTCCTTCTCCATTCTCTAAAAAAAATTCGTTGATATGCATTCACTAGTTTCGTTTCAGCAGATTTTTTATAAGTAACCTTTTGAATATCCGTCATAAAAAATAGTGAATGTGTCAATCAAGGCAACGAAACTAAATTTCAGGAGGATAGTAAGAAATGAAGAAATTAGAAAGAGGGTACGTGCTTGTATGAGGAATAATGGAGATCATTTCGAAAATAATTTATGAATACATTTTCTAATGAAATTTCGAAAGTTGAAATAAAAAAATATTTAATTCGTTGTTTCTCTTTCTTTGCTTCTTATATCCTCTTTCAAATCATACTAATTCTTTTTCAACATCTAATACAGCATAATTTTCCTTTTTTCATACATATCATATCCTTTCCTGATCAAAATAATCAAAAATTATAAAAAAATTAGTAAACGTAGAAAAAATTGACGAAAAATGAACTAAAGTGAGAAATCTTTTAAAAATCACATGAACTCAAATATCTCGAAAACTGTTGATTTTCGGTTATCAATAAATATGGCTCAAACGACAGCAAATGATCCATACTAACACCTCTTCCAAGGTTCATGTCTAATTTCGAGTTGCCCTGTACCTGTAGATGAAGTTCTGAAATTTGACATGGCCGTTTCTCGATACAGGCTATAGCTCTACAATATTTTACTAATAATATCACAAGTGATCGAATTTTTGCGATTAGTCTATCGACTTATTTCTTAACGATACTGAGTTGCTTCAAAACAGAAATAAAAGAAATACTTATGAGATGAATTCTGTCACGAGTGATATTTCATTAGACTATTTCACGAACAAAATGACTCATATTGACGTCTGTAATCTATATTTATCATTTGTCAAACAGTCCGTATCCATGGTTGAGTCGTTGAAAACACCAAAGTTGTAAGACCAATCATAATTCAAAGACAGTTGGTATTTTTGCCATAATAAGAGCTGTCTTTGGCCTGTGGTAGGTCAGATTTTGATATGAGTGAATTAGTCATCCAGATTGCACTTCCGGATATACCGGAAGTACCATTAACTTTGTAATTTTAAATGAAACTACCCATTTTTGCGCGTATGTTCTCGGGAACATCGCAGTATCATTTTGCAAAAATGTCTGTAATTTTCGAATTTTTTGCCGAAAATGGTCTCAAATGATTGAGTTCGACTACTTGATGAAGAATTCGAGGACAAATTTCATTCTGTCCGGCCGGCCAGCCGTCCGTTGCCACGATAACTTGAGAACGGAATGAGATAGCGACTTGAAATTTTCAGGATAGGAGGTGCATCCCAATACAATGGACGTTAATGGGCATAAACGGCCCAATGGTTTCCGAGTAATAATTTTATTTTCAACCAATATAAATCCAATCGAATTGAAACTAAGTGAATAGTTGTAGAATATGAACCTTAGCACTTTCTTGAAATTTTGTGAGAATAGCAGCACTAGAAAATTTTGAAAAAATTATTAAAAAATATTTTTTATGTACGATAACCTGAGAACAGAAAGAGATAGATACTTGAAATTTTCAGGTTAGGTTGTACATCTGACTGCAACATTTGAGTTTGTTTATAAGCATAATCGGCCAAACGGTTTTGGAGTTATAACCATCTGAAATTTGGTTGTTATTTCGTCAATAACTCGAAAAATACAAAACCGATTAAATCCAACCATAGTTATTAGTTGTAGAATGCCAACGCTAAAATTCTTGCAAAATTTCGTGAGGATCATATTACTAGAAAGTTTTTAAAAAATCATTGAAAATTATTTGAAAAAATTCTATATATTAGTAACTATTCGTCCGACATGGCTAAAATTTTGCGAGAGCCTGCAAAACTAAACTATACTGCCAAATTCCAAGTTTGAATACGATTGGATATATATTGTTGGAGGTTCGAGGAAATTTGTATAAGTTTAGTAGATGGATGGGTGACCGTTGATAACTTTCGAACGAAAGGAGATAGGGACTTGCAATTTTCAGGGTATTTTGCGTATTCGAATGGGAGTGTTGAATTCGATTACGGGCATAATCCGTCCAACGGTTTCAGAGTTATACCCACCTGGAATATTATTTCCTCGATAACTCAAAAAATATAGACTCGATCGAATTGAAGCTTGGATATAGTTGTAGAATATCGACATAAAGACGTGTTTGAAATTTTATAAGAACCGTACCTACCCCTAGAAAATTTTTAAAACTTCATTTAGAATTGTCACAATTGCACACCTCTACTGTCCTCAAAAATAATGGTAGAAAATTTAATTTGGACCTTTCTTCTCTGGGGTTCCATATAGCATCATCAATCGTTTCCAAGAAAACATACCTTTGTCTAAAATTACCAGATGAATTCGGGTTATAGCTACAGCTCTGAATAGTTCGATGACTAGTTGATTGTATTTGAGGGAGCTATAAACTCAGGTTTGTCTGTGATATAAATGATGGTATTTTAAGGAATGCAGTATTGCCAGCACTGATCATTTAAGGCGAGTCTTCTAGTGATATTTTCGTATTTTACTTCGGAACATTGGAAATACATTTCAACATTTTTCAGATGAGGGCGTCTACAATACTTACGTACTGGACTCGGACTACAAATCCTGGGCTCTTCTGTTACACTGCGCCGAGAAGACCAACGTAACCAGATACCTATCCAGCTTCATAATGAGCAGGAAGTCCACACTCGGTGACAACGAGAAGGCCTATCTTCGCGACAAATTGCCTCGATACGACATCGATCTTACCTATTTGTTCGACATGGCCCAAAACGATTGCAACTCAACCGTCAGCGACTTGATACCACCACCTGTTCTCGAGAATAGGAGAGAACCTTCTATGAGGAGGCATCCCATGAAACATATTCATGGTTGAAAAATTTATGTTTACGCTTCAAATAAAGTATCACCATAAAATAGTATTTCATTTCTATAGTTTGGCAACTTTCGGAATTGGGAGTTTTGAATTTTTCTGGTTTATACTTGTTTTAACCCATCATCCATATCCATAAATAAATTATGAATCTGAGTTTTATTGCTTTTTTTACATTACAAAATTCAAATTCAATGTTTTTTAAGATGCAGTTTCACCATAAGAAACCATTGATATCATTTTCAACTCTAACAAGCTAATACTTTCGGATATATGATTTTTCAAAAATACATCGTACTCTATGTTTTCACAGAATACGATTTCTATATGTCTGTGTTATATCTTTGTTCACTGTTCATTCATCTCATCTAATCTACCTATAAGAGACATGTTAAATTCATTTATGTTCTAGAAAAAAAATGTACGATTGAATTCAAAATGACCAATTATAGGATATTATATGCCCTTATATAATCCATATGATGATGGAAATATATACTTTGGTAAGTTCATATTGGGTTCAGAATATCTCCAGTGAAAACAAAGCTGGAATATTGGCTTAGTTTCAATTGATATAATATAATTAGAGTCGATTTGAGGAATGAATATCTCGGATAAGTTCGTTATTTAATTTTAATTTAGTTTCTTTTATTATGCAGTTCTATTATAAGAATTCATTGATTTCATTCCCAACTCTGAGAAACCAATACTTTCGGAGATATGATTTGTCAATGTTTGAAGAAGAGCGCCAAAGCTCCTGTCCACAGGGCTTTCCCATTTTTTGATTCAAAATTCGAAAACGAAAATTGTGACATTAAATGAAATACAGTAGACCCCCGGTAATCCGGCCCCCGTCTTATCCAGCGTCCCTTGTAATCCGACATGCGTATCACTGCTGAAATATGTATTTTGATCGGCAATTTGTCGGATTACAAGGTACTTTTTGGCGCTCTTATTCCTCGGAACAGAGTGCTTATCAATTTGCCCAAATGTCTGTAATTTTCGAATTTTTGGCCGAAAATGGTCTTGAATGATTTGGTTTGACTCACTGATCAAGAATCCGTGGTCGAAATCGATTCTGTCCGGCCGTCCGGCCGTTAACACGATAACTCTCGAACGGAATGAGCTAGACAGTTTAAATTTTCAGATTTATTGGGCAAAATCGGTCTAATAGTTTCAGAGTAACGAAAAAAAATTTGTTTTTTAAATTACAACTTTAGAATTCAAATTATTTTCAGATGCAGTTTTATCATAAGAATCCATTATTATTATTTTCAACTCTGACAAGCTACTACTTTCCGAGATATGAAGTTTCAAAGTTTCAATAATAGATCGTAAGTTATATGTATTCACAGAATGTGAACACATAATCTGTCTGTGTTCACTGTTCATAAATGTCAACTTTTCTAGCTATTAGAAATTGTCAATTTGTAGTTCGAAAATACTTTCTCTTGGAAAATAAGTATCCGATTCTTGAATTTGTGAATATATACAAGACTGTTTTGAAACCGAAAATAATATTGACTGATTACATATTAAATAATTTATGTATAAATATGATGATGTTTCAGAAGATTTAGAATTGGATCATTTTAATGATGTAGTTTATGGAGGCAATAGGAAAGAAGAAATAATGAAATCATCAAAAAAAATGACTGTTCGTTGACCACTGAGGTTAATATGACCTTTTACTTCCTTAAGTAGTGAGACATGTTCCTATATACAGTATTTTCATAATGTTGATAGCAAAAAAATACTGAAATATGGATCTAGATTTGTGTATCCAACATTTTTTCTTGAGTTGAGGTTCATAATACAGAAATGAATGTGTTAGGGGTAAGAACTATTAAATTTTAAATTATGAAATGAAAAGAGGATAGTATTATATTAATATATTTTGAACTATTAAGAAAATTTGTTCGTAATCCACTACCTACTCAAATATCAGGAATAAATGGACAATCTTAGCAGATTGTCTCCAGCCTTGCTCTAGACATTTCGATGATACTTTCCTTAGGTATTTCGAGTTGTGGAAACTATGCACCGAGTGTGAGTTGCAACAACCCATTCCACTAGGTTGAATCATTGCAAATTGCTAATTTAATCTTGATAAATAAATTTGATTACAATTTTTGAAGCATTTTTTTCAAACGACACTTTTTTCAAAATTTAATTTCTTTCATGATGCAGTTCTATCATAGGAATCCATTGATATAATCCCCAACTCTGAGAAACCAATACTTTCGGAGATATAATTTGTCTGTTTGAACAAGAGCGCCAAAAAGCTCCTGTCCACAGGGCTTGAACCAATTTTTATTTTCAAAGAATTTCAGACTATAGGGGGCCTTAGGCAGTAGTCTATAATCCGACAAATTTGATAGTCCGACACTGCCTTGCAAAACGTTTGTCGGACTACCGAGGGTCCACTGATGTAGTATTAATTTTTGAGGTTTTGTCACCTGACAGAATCTCCAAAATTTCCACAGTTCAAACTGATTGTCACAGTGTAGTTCGGTGGTATTTACTGCATTTAATATGAAAATAGTCAAAAATCAATCAAAAAGCAAGATTATCAGAATAGTAATATGTAATGAACACATACAAAAACTACAATTAATTCAATTAACAAACAAGTTAAGAAAGTATTTTGTACTTTATCGTTGGGTAAGTCTTCAATCTAAGGAGTTCTAATTCAGTCTGCAGCAAAAGTATGGTCTGATGATTTTCTTGAATTCTTCTGATCATTTTACTCCTTTTAGCTAAAGAGGACATTCTGAAACAAGTTTCATTTATATGTCACACCAACCGATATTTCTCGCAGACTGATACTTACTACGTTTACATGCATCCTCTCGAACCGTTTTAAGCCAATGCGTATTCCGTAATGCGCATTGAAAACGCATGTAAACGTTTTTTCAATTCGAATTGACTACTCAAATGCGAATTAGTAAATGCGATTTGAAAGGGTGGATTGAGTTTTCCCAAACCGATGTAATGTGCATGTATACACCAAATACGCATTGAGAGTAGTTTTAAGAGAAACAAATTTCAGAATTACCAACACCAAATTTATTAGTTTGACAAATCTGATAATCTAACGAACCTGCTTTGGGGTTACGTTAATCGTAATTCCTAAGCTGGAAGATCGAAATAGATCTCTTGAGATTAAAATGATATAATATATTGTTCGAGGTAACTTTTTCTATTATCTTTAATCATTTTCTGCCAATTTTCTGGATTCATATTCACGATTTGCTCTTTCAATCACTTGTAACCACCCAGAAAAGGTTAATTCCTTGCGAAATTATGGTGTTCTTCATCATTTTTTAAGATATTTAGAATGATTTTCGTTTCTTAATTTCCATTTTTAATTTTTTTCAATCTTCCCATGTTGGCCACGCGAGCTTAGAATAAAGCCGAATTACAGAAAACTAGTTTCAGATAAGGCATGTAAACTCTCAAACCATATTTCATCTAATTCGCATCAAAACATGCGCATTGGTTCAAAACGGATCGAGAAGGTGCATGTAAACGTAGTAACTGATCGTTGAGATCGCATGAAATACTCGAAATTATTGCAAACTAACTTCGATATCCGTACACCAAGTAGGAAAAGAAGCTAGACGCCAATATTCCAAAATTCTCAGAACAGATTTTGAGTTTCTATGGCCTCATGAAAACAAATGGTACTTCAAGAAGTTATAACATACAAGGATAAGTTTGGACAACTGCGATTACCTGCATTCAATAAATTTCCAATATTTTATTTCTGTTTAGAGATAAGCGATGAAATAATAGAGAAGAAAATGAACCATAGAATTGAAATATGAGAGCAGTGTTGTGGCTGACAAAGAGAAGGAGATTTTTAAGGATTATAGCCCTGGGATCACTTAGAAGAAAGTAAATTGAAGTGGTTCTAGCATGTAGGGGAGAAACTAAGAAGGATTACAGCTAAATAATAATACTCCTCCGCTCACCTTTCTTCAGTCTGCTTCTTAGCCTCTTCATCCAGCTCCCAATCCTTATCCAATTTGCACTCACATACGTCTACGTTGAGGTTACTGATTTCCCCGTCTAGTTTGTCGCTGCTTTCTCGAAGAAGACTTATATTTCTCTTTAACTTCATCACTCCGACTTTCTTCTCCTTCAAGATCATTTCGTACGAATTTTTCAGCAGTTCTAACCCGACCTCGAAAGGTAGGGATTTCTCTTTGCCTTTGAGGTAAACCTGCATCTCTTTTGTTACCTAAAAGAATTTGGAAGCAAAACATAGTCATGATGTTGTTAGAATCCTGGCTCCAGAAGATGAAGATTCTGGCAAATATGGAGGTGTTTTGGTGTTCATTTGGACTGTGCCAAGAATCGTCGCTAAATTGTGGTCAAAATCGTCGGAAGTAACTTCCTCCTAGGGTGGACATAACAGGTTGTCTAGAAGGTATGATTTAACAGTACTAACCTTCAGGTGATTGATATCATTGAGCTCTTCGCGAAGATCTTCGATGTGCATCCTCAGCTTTTTGTGTGTCCATTCCATTTTCATTATTTCCCTGTGGAATGTCATGGTATGACGCATGGTGTTGAGCTTGATTCTTCCGTTTTCCTGAGAAATATTTTCCATATTTCGGTTAAAAAAAGGTTCGTATCAGATTAAATAGTCAGTATGCAAATTTTCAGGGCAATCTTATGTGATTACACTAACAACAAACCAAGTCAAAAAAAACATTCAAGTAGAGGGCGTGCTCACCATCCTCCTCAGTACTTACACGAATGAGTGCATTTATATCTTCAACTTCTTTCCGCGATATCAAAATAGCATCCTGGAAGTCGCTTATATTGCCATGCATAGGCACTTCTACATAACCCTGCTTAATCACGATCTGCATGCGTATATTCTTCATTCGTCTCAAACGATCTGTGCGTATTTGCGCCAAATCCGCCATTGATCGAACGTTTTGGTCTTTTTTATGCAAGAGTCTCTTCTGAAGCATCGCCACGGTAGCTTCGGCCTCTGTTAGAACCACAGATGCACTTTTTAGCTGAAATTCATACAAAATCTGTCAGTGATTCGAAGAGCAAAGAATGATTTGTATTCGTTCCTAGTTAGTGCTATACCAGAGCGCTATCACTTCATCAAAATCACTGTTCTTTGCGGAATAAGAGCCTAATAAGGCCTACTAAAAATGTTGAAATTTAGTTCACTTCAAAATAGATATGCTGAAGAAATTCTTCAAGAACTGCTTCAATCAGTTGTTCTGTGTTTTCTGGGTTGCTCTGAAGAGCTCGTACTACTCTTCTAATATCATCTGACAACTGTTTGATGGGAGCAAGCAGGCCATACTTATACTCTCGTATTCTTAGTTTCCAAGGCATTTTGATGACTTTGCTAGCGAATGGTGGAACATTAGCCTACATAAATAGCCTCCAAAAGCATATATCCTCCCAGTATTAAGGAATGTAGCAAGTTGACATGATGGTTAACAAATGGTGGCTCACCTTAATTTCATGTTCTATCCTGAATCTTCTATGTTTGCAAATAACAGCGTAGGCCTCCTCGTCCACAGTTGGTGGCACTCCAACGTATTGATCCATATGATCTAAAGCATTGAGATATTCGATGCAATCGTCAACAAGGGTAGGCGGTCTTTCTTTTATTATTATAGCTCTTGCCAAAGCCTGTAGCATGGTATGTGACGATACGTTCTTGTAATTTACTTTTGGACGGCGTCTGTGATAAAAGAGGAGTGCAAATGAATCATATATATATTTTTGATTGCCTGGTGTCGAAATGATCAGTAGAATTTGCAATTTCATCATGCAGCGTTATACCGTTCCAGAATGTTATAGAGAAATATCAGTAAAGTTCCGTTTCATTTTTGGGCACTCAACGATTTTTCATAAGATAATTGGGTTCGCCATCACCCACACTGTGAGAAAATTCTAGAGTGAGTTAACTAGGCTGGACAAGGAACTACCACAGATACTAAGAAATACTCTGAAGGAGGTTAATATTGTAGCCATAAGCATTGTCACCTCAAACGAATTGGGAAGAATGTGTTCCAAAACTGTCTTACTGCACCAGAACTTACTTCAACAGCTTGACTGATGCTTCCTGAATAACTTGGTTGAATTCAGCCATGTCTTTCTTGAGATTCTTGTCCAAGTATTTCTCTCTATTTTGGACCACGTCGATCTGATTGCGGCATTCTATGACAGAATCCTGCAATGAATTGATGAGGTGCTCCACGCTGTGGATAAGTTCTTCATTGCCAACCATTATTTTTCTGAAAATAAATCTATTCAGAGGAAACATATATACGCCAATTTAGATTGTCTTCTACCCTACAGCTTTTTCGAGAAGTTATTTTATATATGGTATATTGTTGTAGGGGGTAATGACGCACAGCAACCATAAGGTCTATTGTGCCCCCCGTCAGAGCTGTCGATGTCATCACTATCTACTGCTCGCCTTCCAGTTGCAGAGTATCTGGGATGGCTTCAAGGAGGCTACGTCTTCGCTCCTGCAGATTTCTTGCCAAAAGCATTCCCTGCGTTGGTTTGAGATGGTGAGGCATTCTGTTATCAGGTGATTAGGAGTTTCATCCTCCTCCCAAAAGAATCTGCACTCGTCAGTTTCTGCTAGCCCTAATCTCATCATATGCTTCCTAAGGCCGCAGTCCCCTGTGAGGAAACCAGTGAGGAGGTGCAGCGTGTTCCTACTGATGTCCAAGTATTTCTTGGATCTGACAGTATCAAAGTTCCGGAGGAATTTCTTGGACTGATACATTCCGGGAAGAGATCTCCAGAAAATACCTCTTTCAGTTTCTTCTTTCATCCGGAACTCACTTTTGTAGGTGTATCTACCAACCCCACAGTAGGGTTCCGGGCCAATAAAAGGGTTTTGTGCGCCTTTCGTGGCAATTGTGTTGGACACCTCATTTCCTTTAATGTTCGCTTGACCAGGAGCCCAGACCAAGGAGACCCTATTGTTCATGCCTACTTCATTGAGTGTTCTTTGACACTCTCATATTAGCTTCGAGAAGTTATCGAATTGATGAAATACAAGTCTACCAGCAATGAGCAAGATATTACTTATTTTCTCGGAAGTTTTCATTAAATCGAATTACTTCTTTGTGCATGTCTGATGCCATGTAAATTATGGAAAACAGGAAGGATGCGATATCAATAGCGAAGAGCAATTCCTTACACTTCCCAAAACATTTGTTTACTCCATTGAGAATAATAATGGGCCGAAATGAGATCCCCGGGGAACAACTGATATCACATTACGCTTTATATAGTTATAAAATTTTATACTTTAGTTCCAACTCATTGTCTGCATATGCAACCAAATCTATAAGCTTTGTCCGTTCCTTGCACAGTATCAACACCTCCTGTATAATAGCTTCGTCCACTTTGATCCTCAGATGTAGAAGGTCGGTAACTCTGCTGTCGAATTTCCTCACCGATTCGCGGATTTGGGAGATGATTCTCGTGTACTCCTGATCCAGTATATTCTTATACCGTTCTCGTTCGCTATTCAGGAACTTTACTTTCTCCTCGTACTCCTTCACCGCTCTTAGGTCCTCTTCGTTGAATTCCTCCGGAGGTTTTTCGGTCTGGAACATGTGGGAGGTTGATTAGGTCATTCCAACATAGCAGAAAGATGTTTCATCGCTTCGGCGAAGTTGATGGAAATTAAGGTTGAACTTTTCGAGATATACATACCATACATTTCGGCAAAGGAACGTCTTTCTTTAGCTCGTCCTCCCATCGCACTTCTAAAACTCCGTTCATCATGGCCATCAGTGCCCTCTCCCTGAAATCATCAGCCAGGAGCAGAAGTCTTATTCTTTCTGCTTCAGCAGCTTTCGCGTTCAGAAGGGCTTGCTCGCTGGGAGAAACATAGGGCGGGATCGGAACCTACAACAGCGATAGAAATATACTCCAAATTAGGAAGTGTTACTGCAGTTTTATTGCAAAATAGTCTAGTCAACAAGTGCTTCTTAGGTCAATATTTTTGCGTATTATCCGAAAATTATGATTGAGGTGTCATTCGATTCGGAATGGCAAGTAGATAGTTTTTGAGAAAATGCTCGCAAAAATTGCAATAGTTATGAACAATTAAGTGAAAATAAAGGGAGGGGATTTGGTTTTTATCTAATATCTCAAAAACAATCTTAGATAATTCGAATTTAAAAAAAAAGATTCGCGATGAGGAGGAAATTTCCTAAAAAAAAGTCCCGACTGCTAGAACTGTAGGACCAATATTTATAATTTTCCTGGAGGGTTGAAAATATGCCCGAAAACGGATACTCCGGCTTGCGCAAGCCTCGCCCCCTTCGTACCTTCGATGAATAAATATTATTAAACTTATTAAATATGAAAATAAAAAATTGAAAAAATTCAGGCGCCTGCAGGATAGATCAAAGCATAATAATCTTAGGTCCGAAAATGTTTATCGCTTCTTTTCAATTGGTTATCCATTAGTTAATTAACCATTTTTTATAGCACGAACATTAACATTGCAAGTGCGATAATTGTTATTATTATTATTTTTATTAAATTACAATAAGAGTGGAGGTAAAACCTATGCACTCAAAAAAGCAAGAAATTAAAAGTATTCTGCTAGAATTCTAAAGGAAAAATAGAAACTAATCAACACCGCATCGGTCGTAAAAGTTCTTGAATCCATTGGTGGATGTTGCATTCACCACTGCACCTGGGAGACGATTCCAAACCTCAAAAATTCTGTTGGATAGAAAGTTCATTCGGCAGCAGGTTCGAAATGGTTCCTTGGCCAATTTATAAGCGTGTCCGCGAAGGTTGTTCCGATTTGGAAGTAACTGTCCAAGGTCAATACCGAAGAATCCATGCATTGCTCGGAAAGCTACTATCATGTCGCCTCTGGTACGCCGGTCCTCGAAGCTGGTTAGCCCAAATAAGCCCAACCTTGTCTGGTAGTCAGGTCGAGAGAAGGAGGAAAATGGGATTCTTGTGCACCATCTTTGAACAGACTCAAGAAGTTGTGAGTCAGATCTTAGAGCGACCCACCAAACTGGACCCGCATACTCCAGAATTGGTCTCACATATGTTGTGTATAACAATTTTGCAGTCCGTATACTACAGCCGCCAAGAGACCGCTGAATGAGGTAGGTCGATTTTTTGGCTCTACTGCAAGTCTCCGTAATATGCTCAGACCAGTCAAGATCTGCGTTGACGACCACACCAAGATCCCGGTGGCTCCGGACTGAAGTAAGAGAGCACCCATCAAGCAAATACGGAAGCTTTGGATTGTCCTTACCAATGTGCAGCACACAACATTTTTCGATGTTGAGAGGTAACAACCATTCCTCTACTCACTGAGCAATCGCGTCCAGGTCCGCCTGCAGCTGGTTGGAGATAAGGGATGGAACACTGTACAGTTTAACATCGTTAGCGAAAAGAACACATCTTGAGCCGATCAAATGGGGGGAGATCCGATGTGTATAGTAGAAAAAGTACAGGGCCAAGAACTGAACCCTGGGGCACCCCGCTGGTTACCTTTCCCTCGTGTGCAGAAAAAACTCCGCCAACCCTGACCCTGAAAGTTCTGTCACTGAGGAATGATCTAATCCAAGACAGCAAAATACCTCGAATTCCCATATACTCCAGCTTGTGAATGAGACGACGGTGAGGAACTCGGTCGAACTCGGTTAAACCATTAATCTGAGAATTTTTTCCTTTCGTGAAGCTATTTTTCAAAAGTCTTGGAATAGATTCCCGTTGGAAAATTTGAAAAATTGCTAATTTTCGTTTTGTTATCAACAATTTACTTGAGTGGAAATTTATAAGGCTTCAATTATGTTTCAAAAGAATATTTTAAATTATCTCATAAACAACGCATAGGTTTATAACAATTTTTCAAACAACAAATAATAATTATTGAAAATCATTTTTTATTAGTTTCTGATAATAAGAAAACGGATCAATAGTAATATTAGTTAGGAAATTTCCTCCTCTATTTGAAACTTTTTATCAATTATGAATTATCTCAAATAGTTCTTGAGATATTGGAGAAAACCTAAACCTCCTTCTTTTTTTTTCACTTAATTGTTCATGACTATTGCAATTTTTGCGAGTGGCCTTAGCATTTTATCAGAAACTATCTGCATGCTATTCTGAATTGAATGACACCTCAATCATAATTTTCGGAGAATACGCAAAAAATTTGACCTTGAAAGCACTTGTTGACTAGACTATTTAGGTCAAAACTTTTTACAGTTCTCCGAAAATTATGATTCGGAATGGCATGGAGATATTTGTTGAGGAAATTTAAGGGCCGCAGTTATAAACAATTAAGTGAAAAATAGTGGTTTGGTTTTTTGTATATATATCTCAAAAACTATGTGAGATTTTTCAAATTTGAAAAAAGATCCCAATTCCCGGAACTGTAGGACCAATATTTATAATTTTCCCAGGGGTTGAAAATACCTTAGTCTATATTCTAAGGACTCTAAGGAAAATACGCCCGCAAACATGTACTCCGGCTTGCGCAAGACCTTTAATGAATAAATATTATTTAAACTTATCAAATATGAAAATTAAGAACTGAAAAAATTGAGGCGCCTACAGAATAGATCAATGAACAATAATCCGGGGTCCAAAAATTTTATCGCGATTTTTAAATTAGTTATCCATTAGTTAATTCACAATTTTTTGTAGCTTGAACATAGACATTGCAAGTGCGATTATTGTTAAACTATTAATCTGAGAATTTTTTCCTTTCGTGGAGCTATTTTTCAGAGGCCTTAGAATAGATTCCCGTTGGAAAAATTAAAAAAATTGTTAATTTTCGCTTTGTTATCAACAATTTACTTAGGTTAAAAATTATAAAGCATATTTAAATATTATTATGAATCTGTTTTCTCATGATCAGAAGCTACTTAGAAATGATTTGCAATAATATTTATCTCTTATTATTTAAAAAATTATTATAAACAAATGCGTTGTTTATAAGATAATTCAAAATATTTTTTTTGGAACTATGTTTGATGAAAATTATGATAAAAAAAACCGTTACTTAAAAAAATTGTTTCATTGCTTAAAAATGGATTTGTCAATTAACAAATGTTTTCTACTGCTTGTAATTAAAAATAAGGAATACATTTTTTTAATATCATTATTTCTTTGATATTAAAAAAAACATATTATTATTTAAATTTTCATTGTTTATTTAATAAATAATTTGTTATGATAGTTTTTGAGATTTATGCAAGAAACCAAACCTGCCTTTATTTCATTTAATTGTTTTTATAACATTTGCAATTTTTGCGAGCGGCCCTCAATAAAATATCTGTGTGCCATTCCGAATTGAATCAATCAATCATAAACAGATTAGTGAGGACAAGGACTTGTTGATCAATTATTGAGTAAAACTTCCTTTGTTTTATACATTTCGATACCTTCCGGGGTTCTCATGTACAACATATAAAATTTGTCAACTATTCAACGTAATTTTCGAAAATTGAGGCGGGTTGTTGAAACATGATTTGCAACAGCAGATTTATCGATTTTGCTATTTCGAATGTGTCCAATATGTTCCTTTTAGGTGATTAGATAGTGGCATGCTATCAGTAAATTTGTAGTGCATACGAGTGAAGTTACTTGTTACCTGAGAGTCTTCTATGTTTAATAATTGTTCAATATTCTCATATCCGGACCATCTTGGATCTGTGATCGATATGAATATCTGTTCCGTTGAAAAATGGTTGATCTCGTCTACTATGTGCCGCAGTCTCTGGTTTTTCTCCTTTATTTGTGCTAATTCTCTGGTCTTCTGTTGAACAATTTTCTCGAATTCGTTATTGAAGTATTCTCTCAGACGTACAGTGTCTAGCTAGAACGATAATCTTAATAATACAGGGTATTCCTCTACCTACGAGGGGTGTTGGGGTGGGTGGAATTCAGTACTACTGGCCTTTAAAGATATGAAAGTTTTGTCTCCACAATTTTTTCTCTGCGATGCGTAGTTCTGAATAAAAATAAAATTCCACGTTCAATGAATCACTCGGTATAATGGGAAATACACAATTCATGCAAACTTATTTGCATTCTCGTAATATATAGTCCGTCTAGAAAGTATCCGGAATTTATTATTTTTCATAATTTTAATATATTTATTTCTTCTAACATTCTAAGACAAGATTGATGTATAAAATAGGTTGTGCAAATAGTAGGCTGTGGCCAAACTTGTATGGCTATTTGTCAAATATTGGTGATTGTCAACGGGTATACAATTCATGAAATAATGTCGCAACTAGAAAAAACAAAGCAGGTAGAATATTTGTATAGAAAAGGTTATCGAAACGTACAAAAAAAGTGCAATAGACCAGTTTCAGGAACACCGCTTAAGATTAAAGGAAACAATTTAAACACTTTATTGGACTACACAATCCGCGCCTAGGGTTTTGCAAATTGGTAGATTTGTGAATCTACGAAATATTAAAGTGTGGCCAGAGACCACTCGTATGTCACTGAAAACTCAAGGTACATATCAAGGAAATAAAAAAAACCCTATAATTACACCATTACAAAAGGAAAAAATGGGTTCAAGCCCTGTGGACAGGAGCTTTCTGGCGCTCTAGTTCAAACAGAAAAATTATATCTCCGAAAGTATTGGTTTCTCAGAGTTGGGAATTAAATCAATGTATTCTTATGAAAGAACTGCATAATAAAGGAAATTAAATTCAAATAATAGTTTATTTATCAAGATTAAATAGCAATCTGAGAATGAGAACTGCACCATGGAAGAAATCAAATTAAAATAGCTGAAATGAATTTGACTGTTTCTTATAAAACAGGATGAAATGTACGAGTATGAACACAGATCATATAATAAAGCTTAGATAGAATAATTATAGCATTCTGTGAAAACATAGAAGTACGTACGATTCATTATTGAAATTTAGAAAAATCATATCTCCGAAAGTATTAGCTTGTTGGAGTTGAAAATGATATCGATGGATTTTAATGGTGAAACTGCATCTTAAATAAAAATTACAGACATTTGGGCAAATTGATAAGCACTCAGTTCCGGGGAACTAGAGCGCCAATAAGTGTAATTCCCTTTCCGGGATTTGAGCCCGCTTTCTCTCGTTCCGAACCGAAAACCCGACTGACTAGACGAAACGGCTATCGGGCTCCTCGTACGATCTTGTCGATCTCCGGTATTTGAATAAAACGTCGGTACTTACCTGGGATATATATTCTTAATTTTCACTTTTCGACATAAAATCGCCACATGGGGCTAAGTCGATTTTGACGTTTCTCGAACCAACTATTAGCAAGGAATTAGACAATGTCATGTCTCAGGAAAATAAGTTGACATTATGACAATCCATACATAGAATAATTATATAATTCTGTGAAAACGTAGAAATACGATTTTTTATTGAAATTTTGAAAAATCTTATCTCCGAAATTATTAGCTTCTTAGAGTTAAAAATGATATCATTGGACCGATTTGGCCCAATAACGAACTTAGCCGAGATATTTATCTGCCAAACCTACTCTGAAAATTTCAACTCTCTAGCTCATTCCGTTCGAGAGTTATCGTGCCTACGGTCGGCCGGACCGGCCGGACAGAATGAATTTCGACCACGGATTCTTGATCAGTGAGTCGAACCAAATCGTTTAAGACCAGTTTCATCGAAAAATTCGAGAATTACAGACATTTGGGCAAATTGATAAGCACTCAGTTCCGAGGAACTAGAGCGCCAAAGAGGATAGAATTTTGTCAACGTTTTCAAGAAGATAATTTCAAGAATGTCTTCATATCTGATGAAAATTGTTTCCAACTTGTAGAAATCACTAAAAAATCCTATCAAATCAACCTGTTACCATTCAAATTTCCCACCAAAATAATTGTTTGGGGGGCAATATCTCAGCGTGGTGCTCCGCCTCTCTGGATAGTTGATGGTACCATTAATAGTGAAATGTATTGTGGCGTTCTAAACGATATCCTCCTTGAAACAGCGCATGCTTTTTATCCAGAGGGATGGCGTTTTCAGCAGGATAACGCAAGATGCCATACTTTGGCCTATACTCAAGCTTGGATACAAGAACAGCAAGTGACAACCATTCCATGGCCAGCAGCTTCACCAGATCTTAGTCCCATTGAAAGCATATGGGGATTAATGAAGATTGAAGTTGAACGAGCAGCGCCTCGAAATAAAGTTGATTTAATTCAGTCAGTCTTACAGTCCAGGACTAACATCACCGAAAATTATGGAAGTGATTTAGTTTCGGATGTACCTCGACGTTACGTCATGTGTTAACACTTAAATGGAGGTTGTATAAGTAAATAGGATCTATGATTTGTTATAATTTTCTAATTCAAGAATTAAAAATATGTACTAAGTAAGTAAAATTGAACTTATTTTTTTCCGGATACTTTTCAGACGGACTATACATCGAGTCGCGTTCTCTCATCTCTGTGCCACATGATAGACGACAGAAAATCATTCGAATGAATTCATTGGCATGTTTCAGAACATCTCAAAATACCACGAGAGGTTTCAATAATCGAAAGGTTCGATTATATTCACTCGAGAGGTCCCATCTCTAGCACGTACCCCCATTAGTTGAAGGATGAAAGAACAGTTACACAAAACATGCTACCACATAGTCAAAATTTGTAGTTCTGAACATGTCTCACGTTGGTAATTGTTGATAGTAGTTGCAGCTGATAAAATGTTTGCGTCTCCAGTTGGCTGTACTTGTATGGCGGGATTTCGATGAAATTCTGTGCGGTAGATCCAGCCATGGCTATTACCGTTTCCTTCTCAATAACAAGGGATTGGACCTCTTCCTCCAAATCCTCGATCTGTTGCTTCTTCACAGCCGGTATTCGGGGCGCTTGACTTAGCAGATGATCCCGATCCCTAAATAAACCAACAGACGAATGAGTGTATTGGACCAGACCCGAAACCTCAGACTATAGAAACAGTCTGAAGTTGAATTTAAGCGATGGACCAAAATGCTCTTGGTTATTTGCGGTTAACCGTATTGTTTTTATGGCAAAGGATAATATGGAGTCACATTAAATAACCAGCGTTTCTGTTGGTTGAATGCATTGCCCATTAATTTTACCGTCGCATTCGGATGCGCAACCTACCCTGAAAATTGCTAGTTGCTATATCTTTCCGTTCGAAAGTAATCGCGGCGGAGAGCAGTTTCAGCAGAAAAAATCTTAAATTACAGACATTTGGGCAAAATGATTGTGGACCACCCAGCATATTCATGAATGATTTCAGGGTGCTTGGAAGAGGCTAACAAATCGAGACGAGAGGGAAGTGACAACACTGACATTCATGTGGTCAGCCAGTGCAATGAAGGTGAAAGTTACTGTTTTTTGATGTTGCCGCATTGTTTTTCATTTTGTGTAGATAATATTGCGTTTGGATACTGGTATCGCCATCTATGGACGGGGAGCTTTTGCTCTGTATCTCGTATTGATCGAAAGTCGATAATGGGGTGATCGTTGTTCATCTCCAATGACAGATTCGCAGGGTCTTTTGTCGGTGTTTGTATCTTTAGATTTCTGTCAGCTGGCGGCTGGACCACTGTTTCTTTATTGATTGAGGTTGAAATATAGTATATCGTCTAATCGGATTTGAATCAACTAAACCAAGTCAGAGTGAAAACTATTCAGTATTTGGTGGATCGTCGATTTTGTTGAGATCCAATTAGTACGCGAAAGTGGATTACTTGGCGTAATGAGGAAACTAGTGAGTTTTTTTTTCTGCATGAGAGTGGACGTTTTGTCAAACAATGATAGTTGTTACAGTGGTCCTTTCCGTTACCTCCCGTTCCTTTGTTGGAATCATCAGTCGAAACGACCCACAGTTGATGCTTCTAGTACTTTTGAGCTAGATATTTTATCTTGCAGTTTGAAGGTTAACATCGTTATCACTAAAAGCCTGTCCATCTACGCAAATTTTGGAGAGAAAACATCTATCAGCGAATCGTGGGAACATCCTCTTGTAGAGTGATATTGCCACTTGAATAGTCAAGGAGGAACACAGAAATGGTTTGTTGCTTGCTATCTCATTACCACACATTGAAGAAACAGTATATTACATCGAGCCTGCAGTAGTACCCAGGTATATTTTCTGTATGATTTTCTATGTAAGTTTCAGATCTGGAATAGTTTATATTTGAGTATGTGCGCATTACGTTGAAATCTAAGTGCCGTAACTGTTGATAGCTACCCCATCGGGGTTATACGATACAACGGTCAGGGACCAAGGGAATATGTTCACTAGTTTAGACCGTTTTGGGAGCTTCACTCCATGTACCACTTTGAGCTCTATAGATAGTGACCTAGAAAATCAGATAATCGTCACATGAGAAACTCTGTATAATACCTAACTGTGGTTATATTTCCTCTGTAGGATCATAGCGGAAATTATAATGGATAATTGTGGAAGTTATATTGACCATTTTTGCAATTATATGGAATATTTATGCTTTGTTTTTTTTTCTACCTACCACTGTCTCAACCCATAAATGCGATCTAGTTCGTTCCAGATTCTGAGAGTTAGGTATATTGTATATTGTTGTAGGGGGTAACATTGCACTGCGAGCTTAAGGTCTATTGTGCCCCCCCGTAAGAGCTGTCGATGTCATTACGATCTACAGCTCGCCTTCCAGTTCCAGAGTTCTGATAAGCTCCTGTTTCTGGGATGGCTTCAAGGAAGCTACGTCTTCGCTCCTGCAGATTTTTCGCCCAAAGCATTCCTTGCGTTGGTTTGAGATGGCGAGGCATTCATTCCATCTTCCTATTGCAAGTACTTCTGCCTGAAAGATGCTCGGATAGGAGCCTAGCGATGGTGAGCATTTGGTGCCTGGGGATCTATTCTCGACCATTCGCAATTTGCACGATCGTGCGCATCTCTATAGCAATATATAGCATATGCGACCGATCGTTAAAATTGCGAATGGTCGAGAATAGATCCCCTGGACCATATATTCCAGCGCCAGCTCCTGTAGTGGTTTTTGAGCCGTCTGTGTCCCATTTAATGGCATTTCTTTTAAGAACTTGGGTGTTGGATCATTTCGTCAATAGGAAGATTGGCTGATGAAATTTACCTGGTAAGGGAGGACCAGGCTTTCTGGTTTTTAATACTCTCATTATCTGTTCCTTTCCAAGATATTCTGAGAATGGCTTCATGGGCCATTTTCTACATCACTAGATAAAGTGGTGTGAGATTTGTTATAATCTCAAGTGCCCTGGTAGGGCAGGTTCCCATAGCTCCAGTCATACACACACAGGCCAGCCTCTGTACTTTGTCGAGGGCTTTCCTCGTACTATTCTGGTTTGTTTTTGAGTACCAGACTACCCCATACGTAATTATGGGTCTCACAATCATGACGTACATCTATCGCAGTATCTTGGGGTTGCAGCCCCACTAGCCCCAGTTCTTACCGGCTAGATTCCTGCACGCCATTAAAGCCTTTGTTGCTTTACTGGCAGTGATGTCAACATGTCTATTCCACAGAAGTTCATTATCTAGTGTTACCCCTAGATATTTAACTTCAGACTTTCATTCTATAATATCTCCGTTCAAAAAGAGGGATCTCACAGCTGGAAGTTTCCTTCTCCAAGTAAGCAGAATCACTGTGGTCTTGTACGGGTTTATGCTGAGCCCCACTAACAAGCACCACTGCTCGATAATTCTAAGGCCCTCCTGTAGTAAGTTACACAAGGTGCCCTCTAATTTACCTTTGACCATTAGGACAATGTCATCAACATAGCCTATACACCCGAAGCCGAATTCCGTTAGCCTGTGGAGGAGCTCGTCCACTACTAGGCTCCACAGAAGGGAAGACGTTACTCCCCCTTGAGGTGTTCCACGAGTGGCTTTGACAGAAGTGGTCTTGTTGCCCACCTGTGCCCCGGCTATCCTCGTTGACAACAACGCATACATCTATTTTATAATGGTTTTATTCACTCCTCGCCTTTCAAGTGCATCTTTGACAGAAAGAGTCAGGTAAGTGATATTGCGACCATTTTATATCTTTTCAACAATTATATCTCTCGACGTAAAATCGTTATAAAGAGAGTGGAGCCATAAAAAAATTGTCAAACTCTATAGCTAGCCAGGGGTACAAGTAGTCCCTCTTAGTACTGAACAGATTGGTGACAATGTATGAATGGAAATGGAATTATTCCCATCGCTGACCATCCTTATAAACTTGTATCACACACGAGTGAAAGTCACAAGTGAAACTCACGCTTTAGACATCGGTTTCCAAGGTGCAAAGGAATCATTCTCGTTCACGAATCTTTCCAGTTTCAGCTGCTCTAAGTTCGAGAGTCTCTCCTGCATCTTTAAGCCATCTTGCGGCAACAGAGTGTAGCTCTCGACGTTGACGGACGTACTGATTCCTTGGAGCTTCCTCTTTTGCACCGCCATTGTGTTGTGACACACTTTCTTTATGTTGTCGCACACGTTGTATATCGCGCCCACATACTTCTTGATATACTGTTCGGTTTCTTTGCACTCGACTCGGTTCTTCTCCTTGATTTCGTCGAAGTATTTAATGTCCAAGTTGAATTCGACCAGGTCCAGTTTTTCGTTTTCTGGGCCGTCCAGATTTTGGTCCAGGAGGAGCTTCAGTGCGTTCTTGATTTCGTTGAATTCCGCGTCTATGGAGGATTTTTCTTCTTGGAATAATTTCATTTCTTGGTCTATCCTCTTCATCTTGTCGACTTCTAGCCACGTGTAATCGCTCATTGATGCTGGAAAATTGCCCAGTGAACATATAAATTAAAAATCATATCATAATTCGAGAACAAACAAAATTTTCTTGTGTACAGGGGACGTTTGTTTGAAGTTTTAAAAAACGATTCCAATCTCCAGAGTGCCTTTTATTTGCTACACTCGGTTTCCATGAGAACCATGCACGTACGATAACTACAATTGTAATTCCAGCGTCTCCAGTCTCCACGGCTCACGTGATCAGAATGGAAGTAGAAAGATCAAGGTTTCATTCCGATCGTGGCGACACTGGAATTTCAATTGCAGTAATCGTCCGTGCATTAGAATAGAAGATCGTGTCGGTCGCAATTCCTCAAAATTTTATTTTTAGTAGTAATATCCCTAGGACATTGATAATAGACACGAGATAATTTTATGACAATCGAAAGCTCGTTCATTGGTAACTGGCCGAAGCCGAAGGCTGAGGGCTCTTACAAAGCAACGAGCTTGAGAAATTTGTCATAAAATTATGAGGCAATGTCCGAGGGATATTCGGTGGAAATTTTTTTGACATAAAAATTTATACAACGAAACATGTATTTATTTTGAGTAATCATTAAAGGATACTATGGGAGGTATGCTCATTATTAAAATGTTTCCTTCTGGGTTTTCTCTCCCAAACTCTGAAAAATATCTATCAAATAAAAATTAATTATTTTGTGATTTGCTTCTGCGTAAGACCATATTTGGCTGAATTTATTGAAAAAGGAGTTGGAACTTGGAAATTTCTATGCAAAGTAAAACTATGTTAGCTATGAGTTTTAAATACTGTCAATGTGACAATTCTCGAATCTCAGAATAACAATCAACAAAATAGTTCTGAAGATCTTTTCGTTAAGCGTCTGAAGAAGGAGTCTGATATAGACTCCGAAACGTTACGATATAGTTGTTTCTTCGTTGATGTTGTTTCGTTGTTGTTTGTTAGGCAACAATGTTCAATTGATTGCTTCTGACAAAAATCTTGTGTTTCTTACGCAGAAGCAAATCACAATAATTCATTTTTATTTTATGGATTTTTTTCAGATTTCGGGAGAGAAAATCCAGAAAAAAACCTTTTAATAATATATTTATTTATTCAAAGTACAGTTAGTGGAAGTACAATTATGAAATTTTAACTTAACATTAGATTCCTTGCTGTTCTCTACCACGCTATTACCACGCATAACATTTATGATATTGTTGTGTTGTTCTTGATCGAGATTTAAGTTAGTTTTATAGAATTGTGATTGCTATGAGTAATTTTCAGCAATTGGGGTAGAACATTTGACTTGGGAGCTGAAGCCCCTAGTTCAATCCCGAGGCTAGGAAAGAAATTTTCTAGTCACGGTCATTCATTGTTGGGTCAAAAATTAACAGTTCTGTGTCTAAGGTGACGTAAGTAAACAGTAACAAAGCCTGCACAGAAAACAACTGGTTCTCCTTACTCGCTCAAGCTCTTCGAGACCTAGGAGGATCAGTATAATAATATACAATATACAATACAACACAATTATTGTTGTTATTCTACGCCACTTTTTGCCAATTCGCCAACAACAGTTGATCCTTTCAATTTAACATTCAAGCCAATCGCCTCAGCAGTAGATTTAGTCCATCCACTTATAGTATTTCTCCCTACAGGTGCATTAACGTGTCATTTGTCCGTTTCATTTTTCTACTGTCTATTTGGTTTTAAGAACAGTCGTGGTGAGGTAATATTGTCATACAGGGCAGCTTTGTCTTTCACTATTGCTATTGGAAACCAACCAGTTACTACTTGTACAGCTTTTAGAACCACCTTGGCAAGTTCTACTGAACACCGGATTGTATTCAATGCGATTTGTTGGAGAGTCATCGTTATTTTTCTTGATTTGAAAAAGAATCCAGTATACCAGCAAGTACCTCTCCTCCTCGCCGCGGTAATTCTACAGCAGTAATAAGGTAAAATTTACGCATAAGACCTTCAGGAGTATTTTCATCCCATAGTAATATTATTTTGTTAACTTCAGACAAATTCAACGAATCTGAACTGGATTTACGTTTACATGGATCTGCTTGTAGTTTCTTCCTGATTGCATCGCGGTCGTCTCGGGCTGGTTTGAATACTATATTGTTAAACGAGTCAATCATAATATTATTTATATTTGCAAGAGTTTGTACGAAACGTTCCACATTGTCTTCACAGTTGCTTCTTTAAATTCGGTCCCGTCATTCTTTCCCATATTATCCACCCAATCTGTTAGTATCAAAGCCAATTCTGGTTCTAAGCTTCTATGTTCATTTAATTCATATTCTCGTATTTCTTTGATTAGCGCATTTATATACTCCATTCACTTTTATAAAGTCTCCCGGTTGGCCATGATTTAGGTCTATCACGTTTTTGTAACTAACACAGAGGCAGGTTGGCACTGCTGAAATATCGTCAAGGTCAAAACAATTCGCCGAGACGTTGCCAAGTTCTACTCTCAAACTTAACATAATCATAACATTAAAATCTGCAATAGGAAAACTTCATTCTGACATGTTGAACTCTCGAATGAAATTGCTTAGTTTCCTATCATTATATTTTATGAAGGTATAAGAATGACTCGGGTGTCGTAGTACTACTACATTTTGAATCTGGTGTATTTCAAGTTGTGCAACAAGGTATTTAAATGTCTTCTTGAGAAAAGTGGGGCATTCCATAGGTACGTCTATTCGTTTAGAAGTTTTCCTGCTGGGTTATTCAGGTACTTTTATTCTCTTTTCAAATGAACTATCACAAATTAACGAACTGCTCTATCCATTATTTCAATAAAATTTCAACTCTTGATTCTTGATTTCCGTACAAGAAAATAGCATAATTGAATCTTCCAACCAGTTTATATACGTGAAATATTTTCAGTAACAACAGAGGAAAAATTTTCTTTTACAGTCGCCAGTACTGTGGAATTATTGAATTCACATAATATCTTCTCAAATTCATTATTTTTCCGAAGTAAATTCACATTGTGAAAATACGTAATTACTACGCCTTCTATGTAGATAGGACAACGTTGCGTAGTTATCTGACAGGAAAATGACTATAACCTAACATTTTCAAAAATGTGTCAAATTTTCATGGCCAACCGGGAGACTTTATAAAAGTGAATGGAGTATACTTTGAACATTCGCATTGCCAAAACGTGACATTTTGAAATGGTTTGAAATTAATATGGAATTAAGTTGTCAAACTCAATCGTGATTCATAATTGCACTAAATGCAATTATTAGATTAATGTTGACAGGATTGGGTGGAATTGATTCATATGACACAAAATAACAAAATTTGAACGGTTGTTAGAACTCTCAAAAAATTTTCCAAATTGAAATATATACACACTCACGTCCGGGGTCGAATCCCTTCGTTTTTCTCTGAAACAACAGCGCATATCTATTGGAATTCAACAATTTCATCAGGTTCTCCTGCATCTCATAGTCAGGTTCCTTATCGCTGAGATTTGTGCACGCTACAATGTTGTCATATCCCAAGCTCACAATATATTTTCCCAAGGGATCTATATAGGCCTTTTTAACCCCTCCCATTCTCCTGAAACGATAATAGACCAACAGGTTGGCAAGCTTTCAATATACAGCTTTCCTCACCTGTGATGTGGAAGGACATGTCCCACAACTTGTTCCATGTCAGGTGTCCTCGCAATGACGAAGCCATCGTGCGACCAAGTTACAGCGTGATGTTTGTCTATATAAAAGCCATCAGGGCGTACTTGGTGGCCCGTTTCGAAAGTTTTCAGTATTCGGATGATATTGTCCTGAAAATCGATGAAACTACGTATAACCACAGATAGTGCATTCGGCATTTGGTGGGAAGCCTATTTGCATGACCTTGATATTTACTACGGATAAAGACGTAGTAAAACGGAGAGGGTGCTCTCCCTCTTCGAGATTTAAAACAAATTCAGACTTTAGCCACACCAACTGTCATATAGTCCAATTTATTTGATTGCCCTATCCTCTTGAATTCTAACAAAAGCCACAAACTCACATTGTTATTTTAGTAATTTAGTCTTTGCATGAAAGATGTATGAAAATGGGAGATCGAAAAATTTCAGTTTTCCAATAGGTACCGGATAATATGGAACGAGTACTCCAGTGAAAATAAGCTTGCAGTGATGAAGCAATAATGGAGAAAGATTCGATGCTGTTGTATCCAGTATCCATTTTGTATCCAGTACCCATTTTGCATCCAGTATCTACTTTGAAGATGGCTTAGTGACAGATCCCATATTATCTAAGACTACATACATTTCCATATTTAAATTTGTTTATGAAACCAAGAGGAATCTTCAAAATGAAACTGCAAATTTCGAGGAGAATGAACCAACTCAAATGAAATCTTTGCACAATGTAGGTACACAAACTGCTAAGGATCTGTCCCAATAAACACATATTGGAATCTACCAAGTTATTTTGCCATGTCAAACTCACATCGTTCAGGTTTATTTGAGACTAACCTACCTTCAGAGATCATCTGACAAGACAAATGATCAGTTGTATTATATATATTCTTTTGAACTTCGAGCATTACATTTATTTTATCGAACAATAAAGCAAGTGTATGAAAAAAGTGTTGGCAGAGGTAAGTAAGTATAACGGGATACTATATAATTCGATATATGATACTAGAGCTTAGGGAAAAAACCTCAGCAAAAAAAAAACCCATCTCGCCGTTAGTGTTGTTATTTATGAAAATTGAAACTTTTAACAAAATATGCTGAAATATTGAAAATTGAAAGGCATTTCATTCTTTACTATCACTTCTTCCTTCAACAAGCCGAGAGGTTTCTCCAAGGTACCCGAAACTCAATCTGGAAAAGGAAAAGACAAAAGGAGGAAACGAACAAATTAAAAATGGAATATTCCATGTTTTATTAAATAGATTTGAAATTCGCTATCCATTCTAAAAAAGATCCTGAAATATTATGTATAGACCTGTAACCATCCTGAATCTACATATATATGGGACAATTATTAACTAAATGATCTATGCTTTCCTCTGCTTCCCCGCATTCGCAACTATAGGGCTTTCAACTGAGATCCATCTGAAAAGCATGCTGTTGTAACGACCATGACCAGTTCTCAAACGATTCAGAATATACCATATTTTCCTTGGAAGATCAAACCCTGGAACGCTATTTGATGGATCAGAAATTAAATCTTTGTTGAATAAATTGCAAGAAATCCATTCAGACCGCCAAACTTCCTTGTCACTTTTATACACATTGAGAAAACAGTTCGACCATAAAGGGTTACGTGACTTCAATCTGGGAGTCTTATTGCCTGGAATATAGGACAGAATCGGAAATGAAATCGTAAAAGAATGACATTTATTCCAAGAATTCGCAGTCTGCCTGCGAATGTGGGGCGGGTCAATGTTTGAAAGAATTGACAACCAATGAATATGTGTAGATCTAATAGTTCCAGTGATGATCCTCATAGATGAATTCAGCTGTACATAATTTTTTTTTGTATGGGCACTATAAAACCAGATGGGAAACAATATTCAGCAGCAGAAAAAACCAAGGCTAAGGCTGCCGTTTGAAGGGCTGCTGCATCAGCCCCCCATGAAGTACCAGCTAATTTCTGCCGAATATTATTTCCTGTTTTCAACTTCAGACTCAAGTCATCTTAATAGGCTTTGAAATTCAAAAAGGTATATAGTTTCACTCCTGGGTATTTAGGATCAAAATTATGTCTCAAGAAAGAATCACCGAAAGTGATTTTTATACTTTTGATGATTATTCAAATGGAAGCAAGAAACATCAGTTTTATTTGAATTCGGACACAAACGCCACTGAAATAGGTAATTTTTCAGGATTTCTAAATCTGCAGATAGATTATTTTCTATACTTTGGAAATAAGAATGACGAAATGCAGGGGCAATGTCATCAGCGTATATGAATTTCTCAGAGGAAGTAGCAGGAATATCACACATATATAAATTGAAGAGAAGAGGTGCTAAAACTGAAGCCCCACATGGTTCAACCAGACCAGACCAAATTTTTGAAAATACTACTATTATTATCAACAAATAACCATCGAAATGTTCTTACCCCTCTTCTAGTTTCAACCTCCTCGATCAATTTCGAATTGAAAGGCATAACGTTGAACACCCTGTCTCTGTTGATCTTCGCCGTGCTCAGAATTCTCGAGTACTCCCTCGTAGGATCAGGAAACCGATACTCTTTCACGTTCACCCGATGGTCGTCCATTATACAGTAACGAATCACCTTGTTTCCCTTGATGTACTCGTTGGAGGTCACCGGTATGACGAACAGCCTGTAGCAGTTAGTCGACGGAACCAACATATAGTCCACCACCTGGAAATTCGTGTATACCGTTGCCACCACCTGGATATGACCACCAGGTATGCCCTCCAAGACGAAGAATTCCCCAACGGCCACGTCAGCCGCCACCAAGACTCTCCCGAACTCGCTGAAGTATACGCTGGATATCTGGTTGGTGGTCAGGTTGAAGGTGGTCATCTGGACGGGCTTCTTTGGATCGTAGATCGAGAGGAGTTCGAGGATGCCATTGATATAGCCGATGCCGATATAGGGAAATTCTGGATTGCCGGCGATGGTGAGAGCTGTTCCCATCAGATCAAATTTGCTAACCTAGAATGAAAACCTGCATGTACCATCTTGACATTTTCGACTGATTTAATATGCCGGATATCCCAACGTGAAGGATACGAAGCAAAGCAGCTGCATCCGACGACTATCCTGACAACAAGGCAACTTTTGTTCGAGAGGGGACACAATTGAACTTTAAATAGCAGAGAAGCATCCCTCTCCAAATTGTGGACACTCACTTCTTCCCTTAATGATGTTGATGATATAGATTGAAATGAATGAAACAAGTGATAAATTCAAAATTCAGGAAGACCTCCCACATCTCCTCATCTTTTTCTTGGTTGTGAATAATCAAAACCTTTGATTATTACTGTATTTAAATACTTATTAAGTGCTATCATCTGGTTAGCTCCATTAATATCGATCCATTGGCAGTGGAGTCCCTTTCTGCACTGCAATCAATATCATCTTTTGTGTGAAACCATTCTTTAATGAGATTCTCAGGAAGATCAATCTCTTGATGAAGTCTATGATTCCTTCTGGAACCCGATGTAAAAGGGGACAAAATTGCACCTCCAAGCACTACAAGTGTAGCGGAGGTCAGTGCAGTATGCATTCGTTAGTTTCTGCAGCCGATTTACATAACCAACGATTAACGAAGATACTTAATCTGCTTCTTTTTTTGGTTCCTCCTATAAAGCACTCAAAATTTGTCTTCAAATATACAGAGTTAAAAAAAACTGGAGCAGTGTCCAAAAGTGGTTAAGCTAAAGGATTTGTATTTGATTCCATAGCCCCTTTATAGTCTTCCCATAGCTCCTTTATAGTCTCTAAAAAGAGGTACCTTTAAATTATTATGAATGGCTGCATTGGTAACATTAGCTGCTTTAGTTATAGCACAGGGAATTTCTGATTAATCGTTATCAATTATGTTTAATTAAATTCGACTTTCTGCCGCTTCTACCTAGTCAGAAATGTCATGAAGTAGTTATGCTGCATTTTTTGGCTAATAAGTCTAATGAGTTTGCGCTTATCACTTACCACTTTTCCTGTAGCAATTTCAACAACACTAACCATATTACCCTGCGATAGAAGACAGACATACTGGCCCACCGGATACACCATACAGATGTTGTGGAACTGTGTTTCATAGGCTTTGATGAAATCGTACTTCTCATCCTCGGGATATATCCTCACCAAATGCGCTCTGTCCGTCAACCCGACAAGCATGTCGCTTCTGTTCGATTTCAGTTTGTTCAAGGCTTCAACAGGGTGGAGGGAATTGTATAAATTCCAGGCGTTTCCGGTTTTCTTGTAAAACTGTAGTAAAAAGAGGTGATAAGAGTAATATAATTCTATAATGACCTACTGTTTATGGGATAATTCTCATTAATTATACTGCCAACAAACTGCATCGTTTGAGTGAAGACATTAAGAGAAAACAGCTTGGCTCACCAAGACAAATCACAGGTTATATATAATGCCTGACTTGCTTGCCTAGGTTTATGTATCTACCTTTTAGCTAGGGAACTGCCTTTCATGACTACGACCATTTTGACATTTTCTTCTTGTAACCTATACAATCAGCCCTAAGAAGCTCATGAATGATTTTCATAAATCTGGACATTATCAATGGTGTTAACATAACTGATCATCCTTAGGAGCCTTGGCTATCACGTCGTGAGGTTTTAGAACTGGCATAAATGCATTGGCCAGCTCTGGGCGTTTACAAACTACGTGTTCTGCAATTTCTTTCTCCGACCCACACACAGAGTCCACAATACACCGATAGTGTCCTGTCAGCAGCTCCACCTTTACCCGAAGCTGACTTCGTAGCAGCTGCAGGAACTTTCTGGTATTGCATGGTGGAAAATCCACGAATATTCTTGCCTGTGCAAGTCCTGGAGTATTTCTCCAAAGAGCTGTTCTATTATGCAGCTGCCATTGTTACAGCGCTACCCTATAATGGTATTTTCCAAGCCCAGAGAAAGGATCTGGACCAGCAGCCTGGAGACCGTTTTCGCAAGATCATCGGCCTTCTCATTTCCTTCCATACCACAGTGCCCTGGTACCCATAAAAGAGTCTACTTATTACCTCTAGTCAGTTGCTTTATGGTAATCCGGCATTCCCAGGACAGTAGGAAACCCTGGATGGGTGATTCCAGATCTCTCAGTGTTGCCTGGTTGTCCGTCATATAGAAATGCACCCACTTTCTACGACAGCAGATAAGCCTGGGGATTTCTTTCCAGAGTTCCCAGCCTGGCTGGGCTATCCTAATGGAATTCGCGCCCCCATATGTTCCTATTCAAGCACTCCAGAGCACATACAGAGCCAGCAAGGAGAGTTATAATCCCAGGAGGCCTAGCGGAATGGAGGGCCATAACTTCAGACCATACACCCCCAGCAGATATTGATCTATCAGTGTAGCAAATGGATGACCTGTTGTCTAGTTGATTTACGTAGACCACAACACTTTGACAATCGCAAATGACTGTGGTAAAGGGTGCTTCAAAATCAAATATAGCTGGCATGACGTCAGAAGGTTTTGCCAAATGATTTGGATCTAGTTTTATTCAGTATCCTCCTACCCAGTTACCAGGTAGGTGCTTATCGCATAATGAGATTTTCATTGCATCTGGCGTGCTGCATTTCCACACGTAGGTATAGAGTGACATAATGAGTATATGCAATAGATTTGACTCCCTCGTGGTGATAAATTCTCTGCCAAACTCAGGGGTAAAGGTTTTGCTAGTGTTGAACAAGTGGGCCCTAAGATTGCAGGCTTTTTTTTAAGAAACCAGATAGGTAAAAGCATATCGGGTTAATAGGAGACTATGTAGAGAAACGAACATATTTTGTTTGTTCTTTATAAGGTCTCGTATTAGTTGCCTGGTGTATCTTACCCGAATTTCAGTAGTAGGTCCTGTTATGGTAATGTCACCTTTCCATAAAGCGAAGGCGGGCGTTGTAGTTCCAACTTTAGTGTAACAGATAATTTTCTCTAAAACGTAGTCGGGATTCACCTGAAAAATATTATAGCATCAATAGTCTATAAAATAAAGAATATTTTCTTTATTTCTATACATTTATGATACTCATTGAGATGATAAACAGGTGCTTCACTGTTGAGAATAAATGGTTCAAAATATGGCTTGAACAGTTTCTCATCTTGTAATTGTTCAGAAAAGTTGCAAGTGAGTTTCGGATCCGTATCTCGGTAAAGGAATTCTAGTATCGATCCTATCACGATCGTTATATTTTTTCTCAGGTGACGCTCAGATTAATTTTTTCTCTGTCAGAATGATTAAGTAAACAATATAATTGTTTTTAACTGGACCACAGTCCTTTAAGGATTAAAATTGAATATACAAAACTACAGTGAAGCATTAAAAATTGCAGGAAACACAACTCTCTTTACGCTACCAATGGTTCGTTTGTCACCTAACCAGCTGATTGTGAAGTCAGTAGACATAGGTTTAGTGCATAGAGTAAGAGAAGATACCACATTACGCTTTCTCCTACAGTAACTTCCAAAGCTTCGATTATCTTTCCCTACTGAGGCCATAGAGATCTATGCAAATAATGGAGAAATCACCAACGAGTGGGGAAACGAAAACATAAACACAGAGATGTTGACCACATTTTCCTCCGTTGTTTACTTCCCCTCTATCTACGGCGCAGATCATTGTGGAGAACGGTGTGTTATTGTTTGAACATTATAGTTTCCTGCTCTATTACCAGTTTTCATGGCTCAAAGTGAGACTTTGCTAAATTAAGGCTTGACTTAAAGCCAAATGGAGAGTTTTCATATCGTTTTAAGAAGAGTCAAACGAATCGAATGATGCATGTACCAAACGCACCAGATAGATAGATCCATCCATATCCAAGACATATAATATTCCTTCCGGAGTCCAGTGGGTCATCACCAAGGGCGCTGGCTTCTCCTGAGGCATCTTCACCTTATGATGTGTCATTATGCATTTTTTACCACACATGAGGACGTCCCATATGTGGAACTTGGAGGTTTTCGATCCCAACTGGGTTACTCTAACAGGATTCTGAGCATTACACCTGAAAATACACACAACCAAACTGAGATCCCTGATATTCAACATAATCATTTGTTCATTAAAAATGTCACTTGCACATGAAAGAATGTTTGGTTCTTACAAAACAATACCATTATTTGCAGTAGTGTTGATTTTATACTTCCAGCAATACTATCGCAGATTTTGTTTATTGTAATAATTTAATACTTTTTTGCGCGTATGTTCTGGGGAACATCGCGATATAGTTTTGCCCAAATGTCTGTAACTTTCGAATTTTTTGAAAAAAATGGTCTCAAACGATTAAGTTCGATTCCCCAATGAAGAATTCGAGGTCAAATTTGATTCTGTCCGGCCGGCCGTCCGGCCGTCCGGCCATCCAGCCGTTGCCACGATAACTTGAGAACGAAAAGAGCTAGCGACTTGAAATTTTCAGGGTAGGTGGCGCATCCCAATACGACGGAGAAGTTCGTTAATGGGCATAATCGGCCCAGCGGTTTCCGAGTAATAATTTTGTTTTAAACCAATATAAATCCGATCGAATTGAAACTTGGTGAGTAGTTGTAGAATATGAACCTAAGCACGTTTGTGAAATTTTGTGCGAATCATATGGCTAGAAAATTTTAAAAAAATTATTAAAAAATATTTTTGTTGTCACGATAACTTGAGAACGGAATGAGATAGCGGCTTGAAATTTGCAGGTTAGGATGAGCACCAGAACGCGACATTTCAGTTTGTTTATGAGCATAATCGGTCAAACGGTTTTAGAGTTATAGACATCTGAAATTTTCTGAAATTTCGTGGTTTTTGTTCCTCATTAACTCGAAAAGTACTGAACCGATTGAATTCAAACATGGTTATTAGTTGTAGAATGACAACGCGGAAATGTTTGCAAAATTTGGTGAGGATAGCATTTGTAGAAAATTTTTAATAAATCATTGAAAATAAAAAAAAAATTCGATATATCAGTAACTAATCGTTAGAAATATATGAAATTTTGCAAGAGCCTTCATAACCTAACTCTACCGCTAAGTTTCAAGTTTTAATACGATCGGTTTTATATTGTTGGAGATTGGAGCATTCTTGTGTGAATTCAGTAGATGGGTGACCGTTGCCTCGATAACTTTCGAACGAAAGGAGATAGGGACTTGCAATTTTCAGGGTATGTTGCGTATCCGAAAGGGAGAGTTGAGTTCGTTTTTGGGCATAATCGGTCTAACGGTTTCCGAGTTATACCCACCTGGAATATTATTTTCTTGATAACTGAAAAAATAAATATTCGATCGAATTGAAGCTTGGTAACTAGTAGTAGAAAATCAACATAAAGACGTGTTCAAAATTTTGTAAGAATCGTTCCACTAGAAAATTCGAAAAAAATTACGAAAAAAAAAATGTTAATAACCGTAGGTACCCCTAGAAAATTTCAAAAAAAATCACGAAAAAAAAAATTGGTTCAAGCACTGACGTGAAGTCAGAAGCTTTTGCGCGTATGTTCTATTGTCCATTCTTCTGTATTGGACACCCTTAATCGAATTTACCATGGTAAATTATGTTGTCCATTCTCCTGTATTGGACACTCTTAATTCGAATTTACCATGGTAAATTCGAATTAAGTGTCCAATATGGGAGAATGGACAACATAATTTACCATGGTAAATTCGATTAAGGGTGTCCAATACAGAAGAATGGACAATAGAACATACGCGCAAAAGCTTCTGACTTCACGTCAGTGCTTGAACCAATTTTTTTGAAAATGCTTTTGTGGATATATCAGATGTGCTGAGGCACATCCTTCTTAAATACAAGCCTACACAGAGAAACGCAGTTTCCACAAAGGATGTGCCATCTAGCGTTATTTTTTTGGGGGTAGTCCGCCAGTGGTCATACATTTCTGTATACCTTGAGCTGTGACTATCTCAATTTCATATCAACCAGGAGAACAATTCATCTTTAATCGTTGAAATCCAGCTTAACTTGTTATTACCCAAAAAACTTGGACTTCCTTATCATTTGTTGAAATTTTTGGTTGAATACTTGTGATTAAAAGGTGTTTTTCAGGGTTTTCTCTCCCAAACTCTGAAAAATATCTATAAAAACCTTTAAATAATGAGTATACCTCCCACAGTATCTTTTAATGATTACTGAATACTTGTGGATCTTAATTCACCTGAATCATCTCAACTGACAAAAATATATTTTATATTCCGTTTTATGAACTATTCAATTACTAACAATACAATAGTAACAACACTCTTGTCCACTACAGTTTTTGTCGTCTGACATATTATGTTTCGGAAAAAAAGTTTTCATCTTCAAAGACGAAGCGGTACTAAAGAATGCAAACAATTTCTACAATCTAGTATGGGTTGTTATTATACACTTAGTCATAAACCGATTAGTGAGAACAATGAATTGTTAATAGGGGACAGGGGTTAGATCAATATTGAGTCATATATCTTCTCTCTTATACATTTCGATTCCTTCAAGTGTTCCTAAGTACAATTTATTGAAATTTTTCAACAATCCGACGGAATTTTCTGAAATCGAGTGGCCAGTTGTTAAAACGTGATTTGCCACGGGAGATTCATCGATGTTGTTTTTCCTGATGTGTCCCGAATGCTCTTCATACCGTGTGATAATGTTTCTGGTTGTCTGCACGACGTAGCACTTGTTACAGTCTAATCATTTAATTTCATATACAGGGTGAGTCCTTGACCACTGCATTAATTTTAACCAAAGATTCCTCTCATCAAATGAAACACTTTTTTCATTTAACATTTTTCCAAATTCGGCTCAGGTAAAAAGTTACAAGCGTTTAAAGATTTCACAATGTGCTAATACACTCCCGCATATAACTTATCTATGACATTGTTGGCGGACGAGAATAAGGCATGGTAACGTGGTTTACAGCTTGATTCGGGATTCCAACGCTCAGGGACGGATCCATAAAAGTAGTGAAATTTCTGGAGTTTTCCATTTTAAAACATTCAATGAAGAATATCTCGAAAACGGTGCGTTTAAGGAGAAATGATGAAGAATAATATAATGTTCTAAAACGATGGAATATTCTTGAAAAGACTCAAGAAAAACTTTGTATGCTTTCTTTATGCTAATTTCGTTTAGTTTTATGAATCCACGAGTCCATAACTAGAAAACCAGTAGAAGTAGAAAATAACTAATATTTGGAAAATATGTATCATAGTTATAGGAAACTTTACGCCAACATTCATTTTATTCGAAAAAAGGATGTCAAAGCTACAAAATAAAAACTGATTTTTTTTCAAAATTTCAACAGCCTGTATCTTTTTACCTGAGCTGAATTTGGAAAAATGTTAAATTTAAAAAGTGTTTCATTTGATGAGAGGAATCTTTGGTTAAAATTAATGCAGTGGTCAAAGACTCACCCTGTATACCCGATTTCATATGTCCGGAGTTTTATCGAAGGTATTTCCTACAAGTTGTTTAATTTTCGTGGAAATTTTGAAAGCCAGTTTCATATTAACCTTTTTGAAAATATTCTGGATTTCATTAAATGGTGTCTTCCTGGGTTTTCTCTCCCAAACTCTGAAAAATATCTATAAAATAAAAATTAATTATTTTGTGATTTGCTTCTGCGTAAGAAACACAAGATCTTTGTCAGAAGGAATCAATCGAACAATGTTGCCTAACAAACAACAACGAATTAACATCAACGAAGAAACAACTATATCGTAACGTTTCGGAGTCTATACCAGACTCCTTCGTCAGACACTTAACGAAAATCTGGGCTGATGTTCCAGTTACCAGGTAGGATTTTCTCATTACGACCAATTCTTATTGCATCCGGTAGGCCACATTTCCTCACATGTAAATGCAAAGGAGGTTGATTAAGTAGACCTCAAACCCGTTAGGATTAACAGTAAATACTGAGGTTATCTCTCTCTCTCTCTTTCTCGAACAAAAAGAGCCCCAAAATAGTAACCCCCTATTTGGGGAGGTTTGAACATGGGCTCAGCTGCGTGGCTATGTACCCAATCTCAGTAAATCTTAGTAGTATATCCTGGTGTCCCTGGGGCCAACGGGAGTCCCGGAAAAGCCGATCACCAGGAATGTGACAACCTCGTGTACATTCACTTTTCAACAATCACAACAAATCCGGACAATCTTTCCAAACTTTTCACAAATTATAATTACACTTTTCACATTTATTAATCTTAGTCGTTCTTTATATATATTTTTCAATTTATATTAAATTTTGGAGCTGCAAACTGGGACGCGGGGAAAGTAGACATCCCGCCGTAACGACCATTTTGGAACTCCATACTGAGGTTATAACAGGACAAGGAAAATGTATCATGAATCATTATTAATTGAATCAAATATAATTCTGTATCATAGACATAGAATAAAATGGACTGGCCCTCACGTAACTTTATCACACAGTTCGTTACGGAATACATTAGAGAGAGAGATGTTATGAAGGATAGAATAAGTAAAGGCAAATATTGGTATAAAAACAATGGTGTTTTTATACTATGGGCAAATACTCATATTGGAAATATTGGGTATATTGGAAAATCCTGTTTTTTTTAAGAGGAATATTGATTATTTTGAATTTGTATCGAAAAAACTGAATGAATTACAGTAAGGAAATTTATGAGAAATACTTTCAAATTATAAGTATCAGAATATTCAGAAACGAGTCTCGGATTTAGATGAAAATATTTTGCCTTTAACTATTCTGTCTACAAATCATCAAAACACATACACAATACACGAAACCAAACAATACAGTATACAAGAAATGTCAAAGGATTAAGGAAACCAATGTTTTGTATTCTGTGATTTTGCCAATCGCCAAATTATATGAATATATTCTTATATCGTGGTTTGCCTTCAACTATTCTGTCTTTTTTCAATGTCTCTTTCTCACAGCCAGTCCATATTATTTTATGTCTATGTTCTGTATACTTTATGTCATGAGATAACTCACTGCAAATACAGGAACGTAAGTCTTGTTGGCAGTACATTTCTTATAATCACTAGTGATCTACCAAGTCAACCAGAGTTTGAGATGACAGAAAATTCTCTACTGCATGCAATTTCTTGAACACGGAATATTATGTATTCGATAAAAAATCCACAGATTATTAAATGTTTGACATTCACATCATGAATCCTACCTTATGATTTGATTTTGCCTGTGAATATGAGTTCGACTACTTCCTAATTTTTCACCTCTTCTCCAATTCCATACAGTCATGTTGAAATATGGAAGACCACCCAGAGAGATCAGAGTCGAGCATTCCGTGAATGCCAAAGCAATATATCCTTCTTTAGAACCACCTGTGGAATGTTTTCTTATTCTGTATAGGCGTTTCTGAATTGATGGGAAAATTTTAGAGAAGGGGTTGCTTTGCATGTTCTAGCGTGCTATAATTTTCCCCAAATGTCTGTAATATTCGAATTTTTGCCAAAACTGGTCTCAAACGATTAGGTTCGACTCACTAATGAAGACTCCGAGGTCAAATTCTGTCCAGCCAGTCGTCCGTTGCCACAATAACTTTCTGATGAAAGCAAATAGCGAAACAGGGTTGGTTACGCATCCGAATGCAACGGTTATGTTCGTGGACATAGTTGGCCAAACGGTTTTTCAAAGTTATACCCATCAGAAATATTGTTTCTCCAATGAATCAAACAATACAGATCCGATCGAATTGAAACATGGTAATTAGTTGTAGAATGCCAACTCACAACTTTCTGCAAAATTTCGTTAGGATCGTATGAATAGAAACACATTATATTTCAGAAACTATCGGTCAGATTCTGCTGTAATTCCGCAGATACTGCAAGCCGCCATTTTACACTCGAGTACCGGATTTCAGCGCAGTCGGCTAAGTAGTTTAGCATTTATCATGAAAATATAATTCTGAACTGGTATCTGCTTCCAAAATTTCAAATGACGTGATAACGTGTGGTCTGATTGCATAGACATAGAATAACATGGACTGGCCCTCACGTAACTTTATCACACAGTTCGTTGCGGAATACATTAGAGAGAGAGAGAGAGAGATGTTATGAAGGATAGAATAATTAAAGGCAAATAATGGTATAAAAACAATGGTGTTATTGGGGTATATTGGAAAATCTCGATTTTTAATTGATTATTTTGAATGAGTACCGAAAGAGCTGAATGAATTACAGTAAGGAAATTTATGAGAAATATTTTCAGATTATAAGCACAGTTATATCTGTGTTATAAGTATCAGAATATTCTCTCGGATTTGTATGAAAATGTTTTGCCTTTAACTATTCTGTCTACAAATCACCAAAACACATACAGAATACACGAAACCAAACAATACAGTATACAAGAAAAGTCAAAGGATAAAGGAAACCAATATTTTGTATTCTGTGGTTTTGCCAATCGCCAAATTATAAGAATATATTCATATACCGTGGTTTGCCTTTAACTATTCTGTCTTTTTTCAATGCTGATTTCAATGGTCTCTTTCTCACAACCAGTCCATGTTATTTGATGTCTATGTTCTGAACTGGTATCTGCTTCCAAAATTTCAAATGACGTGATAACGTGTGGTCCGATTGTCATGAAATTTTGACACATAACCATCTGAAAGATGGCGCTATCAGGTGCCTCAATTTTTGCATTCATAGTGCCATATATGCGCTAGTTTTGAAATCTTTTGATCAACTTAGTAATTTACCCACCTTCCAGAATTGAAATGATCTCTAATTTAGGATAGTTCATCACGAATATGCTTGGATTTCCACAGTTCTCAGCAAAACAGAAAAAATTCAGAGTTCTATGTCCTGCATAATACTTGATGCCGTCTCCACATCTCGCGTTATTAGCTTTGTAGATGCAATGATCCATTGTGACCATATTCGTGAAATACAGATGGCAACCGAGACCAAAGAAAATTGCCTCCTTGCCGATGAACTGCATTGTGGATAATCTTCCTACAAGACACCATCTGAAAAGTATGAAAATAGAGGATACTCACTCTAATGCTCTGCTCCAAGTTAACTCCAAATTCTTACTCCCGATAACACTCAACTCCAAGATCAACCCAATATTCGAATGCAAATCTAATTCCTAACATTATTTGTGTAACAAACTCTAATAGCTTGTAAATATGGATATAAATAATATTTAATTTTATGCTTAATAATATTCTAGGAATATTTTTTTGAGTTTTGCTAAATAAATTTAATAAGAAAATATTGTTTTACTCACTCCGTTGGATTTGAACTTTCGTTGCTCATTCTTCAATGTTATCTGTTTGTGTTTGATAGACTTCAAAGTTTGTCAATCGATGCAGAGTGTTGGTTGCTATGTCAACAAAACTTGAAATTGATCAAATAATTGTAGATTGAGAAGAATTCAATGGTATATTCATTCAGAATGGAAAACAATTATTATACATTTATCGGGGTATTGAACACCTTAGATATTTCCCAATAATAATAATAATCTGAATTAAATTCACAGCTCCACTTTATTCGAATTTACCATGGTAAATTCGTTTAAGGGTGTCCAATACAGAAGAATGGACAATAGAACATACGCGCAAAAGCTTCTGACTTCACGTCAGTGCTTGAACCAATTTTTTTTTTGTGATTTTTTTTTAAATTTTCTAGGGCTACGGTTCTTAAATTTTTTTTTCGTCATTTTTTTCAAATGTTCTAGGGGTACAGTTCTTACAAAATTTTAAACACGTCTTTATGTTGATTTTCTACTACTAGTTACCAAGCACCAATTCGATCGAATATTTATTTTTTGAGTTATTAAGGAAATAATATTCCAGGTGGGTATAACTCGGAAACCGTTAGACCGATTATGCCCAAAAACGAACTCAACTCTCCCTTTCGGATACGCAACATACCCTAAAAATTGCAAGTCCCTATCTCCTTTCGTTCGAAAGTTATCGAGGCAACGGTCACCCATCTACTGAACTCACACAAGAATGCACGAATCTCCAACAATATTTAACCGATCGTATTAAAACTTGAAACTTGACAGTAGAGTTAGGTTAGGAAGGCTTTTGCAAAATTTCAGCAATTTAAAACGAATAGTTACTGATATATAGAATTTTTTTTTCAATGATTTATTAAAAATTTTCTACGAATGCTATCCTCACCAAATTTTGCAAACATTTTCGCGTTGGCATTCTATAACTAATAACCATGTTTGAATTCAATCGGTACAGTATTTTTCGAGTTAATGGGGCACAAAAAAACACCAAATTTCAGAAAATTTCAGATGGCTATAACTCTAAAACCGTTTGGCCGATTATGCTCATAAACAAACTGAAATGTCACGTTCTGGTGCACATCCTAACCTGAAAATTTCTAGCCGCTATCTCATTCCGTTCTCCAGTTATCGTGACAACAAAAATATTTTTTAATAATTTTTTTAAAATTTTCTAGCCATACGATTCACACAAAATTTAACAAACGTGCTTAGGTTCATATTCTACAACTACCCACCAAGTTTCAATTCGATCGGATTTATAGTAGTCTGTAGTTTTCGAATTTTTTGCTGAAAATGGTCTGAAACGATTGGGTTCGACTCCCTGATGAAGAATTCGAGTTCAAATTTGATTCTGTCCGGCCGGCTGGCCGTCCGTTGGTAACTTGAGAACGGAAAGAGATAGCGACTTGAAATTTTCGGTATAGGTGGCGCATCCCAATACGACGGACAAGTTCGTTAATGGGCATAATCGGCCCAATGGTTTCCGAGTAATAATTTTGTTTTCAACCAATACAAATCCGATCGAATTGAAACTTGGTGAGTAGTTGTAGAATACAAACCTAAGGACGCTTGTGATATTTTGTGAGAATCGTATCACAAAAAAATTTAAAAAAATATATTAAAAAATATTATTTATGTCAGGATAAACTGAGAACAGAAAGATATAGCGACTTGAAACTTTCGGGTTAGGTTGTGCATCTAAATGGGACATTTGAGGTTTATTCATAGGCATAATTGGCCAAACGGTTTTGGAGTCATACCCATCTATACAAAAGCGATCCAATTCACACATTGTTCTCAGCTGCAGAATGCCAGCGCAAAAATTCTTGCGAAATTTCGTGAGGATCGTATCAAAACAACATTTTTAAAAAATCATTGAAAACAATTCTATATATCAAAAACTATTCGTCCGGCATCGCTGAAATTTTTCGAGAGCCTCAGAACCTAACTCTACTGCAAAGTTCCAAGTTTGAACATGATCGGATCTATATTGTTGGAGATCCGAGCAGCCTTGTGTGAGTTCAGTAGCTGGATGGGTGACCGTTGCCTCGATAACATTCGAACGAGAGGAGATAGGGACTTGCAATTTTCAGGGTAGGAATTAGTACATGAGGTGCTTCTGAAAATGTAGCGTGTGGTTAATTCGGAATTGCTTTGCGATTAATAATTTTTTTCCTCACGTCACATTATGGAAACACATTTTCCTAAGCATATTATTTAAATTGTTACTATTTTTTAAGGTAGGGCATTGGAAATTAAAGGTAGGGCATTGCCCCATTATGCCCCCCCGCAAGAAGGTATTGGATTCAACAGTAATATTAGGGGTACTCAACGTCATTTCATTTTTTCGTCAATTTATGTAGTTAAAAATATAATAAACGTTGAAATAAACTACCAAATTTAAATAACCAAAAATAGCAACAAGCTTGTGACGTCAAAAACATGTTTTCAATTCATTCTAGCAACACCTCCTACATTGAAGGCCAGTCATCAAAACCAATATGGTCGTCAACGTGGATGGAGAACAGGCGTTAAATTCCAAAGTTGAATTATGCGATTTTTCTCATATTTAAACAAATTGCTGAATTATACATGCCATGCAATAATGCGATGATTTTATTTAACAGCGCACCTATATTTTCCATGGGGATGATTTTGAGTCTCAACAAAAATAGCAGTATCTTCATGATACTCAAGTGATGCCCTAGGACCAAGTTCCATAACTGCTACCACTGAGGTTTGATTAAACATTTTCACCACTTGTTTCACATTCTGTTTTTCAATTGATGTTGGTTATAAGGATATGGTAGGTCTACCAGTTATTTCTTATATTTTTCAAAAGATAAACTCAGTCGACAGCATAAAAAAGGGGTCTATTATTCTGCCTTAATAAGGTAAAAGGCAGTAACTGCAAATACTATGATTCTCAGATAATCGCAGTTTAAGTTTTTGGGTGTTTTTTTTCTTATCTTTAATTCAATTTTATTGGGACAAGGATTAAGAATTACTACTAAATATCTGTTATTTCAATATTGAATACAATTTAGCTAAAGGAAATATGTTAGTTACTGCTATTTACCATACCATTAACAGCTGACCTTGTAGTTACTGCTGTTTGCCAGAGTTTGTTTTGGCGTTAGTTGATGAGATAGGATCACCAAACCCAGTGTAATAGTTGGAAAGTTACTGCTTAGGCCGGTTGCGCTAATATCTCATTTATGATGAAAATGTCAGTTACTGCCTTTTACCTTATTACGGCAGTATTATCAGAATGATGTTTAAATAAAATAATAAGGATTTTTATATAAAACAATGTTATTTCTCGCCATACACTCCTATTCTGCCAATATTATTCTTGCAAACCTCTCCTGTCCATCGCTTCCTGAACTCCTTCCCTCCGCGTTCTTCTGGGTCTTCCTCTTCCTCTTTGCAGAGGAACCCAATAGAGGATTTTAAATGGCCATCTCTCGTCAGTCATTTTTTACAGGTTCCCAAACTATTTTTGCATTTTTGCTTCAATTGTGTCTCTAATATCTGCATCAACACCCACTCTAGCTCTTATCTCCTCATTCCTGACTCGATCCTGTAGCGTTATTCTAGAGCAGCACTCCCAATATCCCATCTCCATTGCTTTTATTTTATTCTTGAGTTGCGTTGTCATTTCCCATACCTCGGCTCCATATTAGGAACTCCACATTCTCTATATTAAGGTTCTATAGATTTTTTTTAATATCATTTCTTATTTGTGAACTCCAAAGTAAGCCATTCAGTAATTGATCTTCATTGGACGATCCTTTTCTTTATTTCTCTTTCCACTGGATCCGATTGCTGTGAGGGTCACTCCGAGATAGGCATATTCATCGACTCCCTGTATTATTTCATCTCGCAGAATAAGATCACTCCTACCATTATTCACAACTATATAGTTGTGAATAATGGTAGGAGTGATCTTATTCTGCGAGATGAAATAATACAGGGAATAAGATCACTCCTACCATTATTCACAACTATATAGTTGTGAATAATGGTAGGAGTGATCTTATTCTGCGAGATGAAATAATACAGGGAGTCGATGAATATGCCTATCTCGGAGTGACCCTCACAGCAATTGGATCCAGTGGAAAGAGAAATAAAGAAAAGGATCGTCCAATGAAGATCAATTACTGAATGGCTTACTTTGGAGTTCATACCCCACTCTATAGATGCCAGGTCATCTAATTTTCTCAACATATAATAATTATCTTCCTCATCTTTGGCCATTATGACCAGGTCGCCAGCAAAGCGAGCGTCTTTCAGGCAGAAATACTTGTAATCGAAAGATGCGTGGAAATGAACCTAGAATAGTATATTCTAAAACAAGTTGTGGAATGTGGAATCGCCTTCTGCAAGGAGTATTAGACGTTATTTTCTCTATTTCAGGCCAGTTTTGTAGAATACTATTGAAATTTAATGAAAAATTCGGATTATACATCTTAGTGACTTTGGTATTGTATCTTGGCAGGTGGTGTGATTGTTACAAAAGTTGACAGATTACGGAATTTGAATCGTACGTAGGAAATGGAGATCAGATTTGCAACAGTTTCCTGTTAATTAATACCATGTATGATTAAAAATTAGCAAGGAGGAAATCTGTATAGTACCTTATTTTTTAATGAAAATAAAACTTTTCCTCTCAACAATAATTATTATACTATATCCAGATTATATTATTGTCAATTGACGTATATGTTGTAATTTGATAGGATCGAATGTCAGTGGTGACTACCACAAAACGAAACATATTACTAGAAACAATGCGGGAATGAGTTCATTCCAGCACTGTTTTTAGTGCTGGAATGGACTCATTACAATACTGAAATAGAGAAAGAAAATATCAGAGGCGTGATATAGCAATCCATTCTGACAGTCAAGCTGCTATCAAAGCTCTGAGCTCCCATTTTATCGAGTCCAAGCAGATATGGGAGTGCCGAAGAAAACTTAATGAAGTAGACAAGAACAACAGGGTCTCCTTGGTCTGAGTTACTGGTTACTCGGGAATTGAAGGAAATGAAGAGGCCAACACACTTGCCAAGAAAGGAGCATGAACCCCATTTATTGGCCCGGAACCCTGCTGTGGGGTAGGTAGATACACCTACAAAAGTGAATTTCAGATAAAATAGGAAACTGAAACAGGTATACTCTGGAGATCTCTCCCAGGAAATAAAGTTCCTCCGGAACTTAGACACTGTGAGATCCAAGAAATATATTATGGATCTCAGTAAAAACACGCTTCTCATCCTCACTGGTTTCCTCAAAGGGTACTGATGTCTAAGGAAGTATCGGGTTTTCCAATGGGGACTTGACAACTTTAAATTTAATTTGTGAACGCACCCTTAGACCAATCATCGAACTGTCAACGTCAATTTATTCAGTAAAGTAAACATTTTCATCATGGTGAAGTACACGAACGAATAACGTTTGCAAGTTATAAAAATTTACTACCGAAATTCGGAGACGGTGACCGCGACTTTAAGAGCCTTAACTCCAATTTTCGGGCGTAATTCGCGCCCTAGTAGACAGGCAATTACAAGTTTGGTGCAAAAATTTGAGTCTACATATTCGCTGTTGGATGTTGTCGTGCCAGTGAGACAAAGGACCGGTCGCAGTAATGAAAACATCGCTGCCGTTCGGGCCTCCGTAGCCACTCTATGGCGAATTTTGCGTAAGAATCTTCAAACCCGTACGAGATCAAGCTGACTCAAGAATTGAAGCCGTTGGACCATTTGAAGCGACGTACGTTCTCCGATTGGGCTCTGGAAAAGCTGCGCCACGATCATGATTTTCATCGAAAAATCATCTTTAGCGATGAAGCTCATTTTTGCCTAAATGGCTTTGTCAATAAGCAAAATATGCGTTATCGGACAGGCAGCAATCCACACGTGATTCACGAGACTCAATTGCATCCCCAAAAAATCACGGTTTGGTGCGGTCTTCACGCCGGCGGCATCATTGGACCGTATTTTTTCGTTGATGCCAACAATCGTCACGGTCAATGGCGATCGCTACCGCGCCATGATAACGAATTTTTTTTGGCCCCAATTGCAAGGTATGGACTTGGCCCACATGTGGTTTCAACGGGACGGTGCCACTAGCCACACAGCACACGTAACAATCGGTTTATTGAAGCAGACATTTGGTGAGCGTGTAATTTCGAGAAACGGCCCCGTCGATTGGCCGAGTCGTTCGTGCGATTTGACGCCTCCGGACTATTTTCTTTGGGGCTACGTCAAGTCACTGGTCTATGCCAACAAGCCGTCGACATTGCAAGAGCTCAGAGACAACATTGAACGCGAAATAGCGGCTGTTTCGGCTGAAATGTGTGGCCGAGTCATCGAAAATTGGGTCCAGAGAATTGACCGCTGCAAACGGGCCCTTGGTGGCCATATGAACGAAGACGAGTTCCATTCATAAATGTTATGTTTGTACTTCAAGCCAATAATAAAGTTTTTGAAATATCTCAAATGGTTTGTGTTTTATTTAGATTCAAAGTTGTCAAGTCCCTATTGGAAAACCCTTTATATGATGAGATTACGGTTAGCAAAAACTGACGATTGCAGATTCTGTTTGGAGGAGGATGAAACTCCTGATCACCTGATTATACGGAATGCCTCGCAATCTCAAACCAACGCAAGGATTGCTTTGGGCAAGAAATCTGCAGGAGCGCGAAGACGTAGCCTCCTTGAATCCATATCAGATACTGGATTTCATCAGAACTCTGCTCTGGAACTCTGGAAGGCGAGTCCTAGATGGTGATGACACCGATAGCTATCTTGGGGGGGTGAGGTGGGGTGGCACAATGTAACGTTACCCCCTACTACACTATACAATATTATGAAAATAACATTCCAAATTTTTTGATGATTTATTTGACTTTTGAATAATCGACCTCTTGAAGAAACAACCTTTACAATGAATCACGAATTCAATATTGGATAATAGGTACCTACATTATTTTTTCAAAATATAAAATTAATAGAAGGCGAAGACTATGTTATAATTAGAAACTACCTCTCATAAAATCATGTGAAAATATATACTGTCCATTTCATTTTTGGCGCTCTTGTTCATCATAAGATGCCATCGTATCGTATGTGTAGCAGTTAACTATTGACTACTAGAATAAGGAAGAACCCTTACGAAACAAAGCGTTTCCAAATGCTCTGACCCCCTGATTTACTAACTCCACTTCAGATATATCCCTAATATATTTAGCAATTTCCGGTTACAAATTGTCCCTTATCCCCAATTAAACGTGGACAACGGACAATTTTCGAACAGGGCTAAATGTGAAATGATACTTGAATAGCAGTTGGCCGAACTGAGAACCGCCCCCAATGAATTAATCCCGCCCCTCTTGAGCGTCGATTTACAAATATTGTGATAAGTTAGGGCACTTTCGTCATTCTCTGTTGTTTAAAAGTGCCAGAATGATATTTTCACATATTACGGTTATGCACTTCCGCTGTTTGTGAAATTTATTTTTGTGCTGTTACAATTTTTTTTCGGGGGTAAGTAGATACTTAGATATTAATACTGAAAATGCTTAGTGCTATTATTCTCTATTATAATTTTCGCGAATGGGTACACATAAATTAACTTTTTTTTTTAAGCCAATGGTTATTTTTTCCATTTCAATAGACAGTGTCCATATGAACTGATTTATTTGAAATTGTCACCATAAAATATTTTCGTAACATGCGTGATAATGATCTCAGGTCATTTCGGTAAAAAAATGTAGGTTGAATAAAAATTGATTTGTGGTTTTCTAAATCTATCATGTATACATTTGCTGAAATATTTGAGAAATATTTTTTTTTTCAATTCCTACCCCCAAATATACACCCTAAAAATAATATGGAGTTGTAGGGATTTTAAAAAACATAAAATCAAAATTTTAGCTGTTTAAAAATTCTTTCATTTTATAGTTATTTTTCTAGAGTCTGGCAGAGAAAACCCAAAAAAACCATCGAATAACTTTAGCTGTTGATTCTGGATATAAAATATTCAATTATTTCAACCTAATCAATATTTGGTGTTTCATTCAAATCATAATAACAGACATAATTTTTGTACAAACATTTGCGACTAAAGATCAGTAGATACTTGAGAATAATAACAATTATTTCTAACCTGATACATTGGAAATATTGAAACCCAGTTTAAGTTGGATATAAAAACATGCAACTTATTTTTTTTTAATTTATTGTTCTCAATTGTCATTCTTAAGCTTCTCACACAAAATAAATTCAATGAAGAGTGAAACATTTGTTATATAGAAAATAATTTTTAATTCAATTATTGAAATATACATAGAAACGTTTGTTCATTTGCTTACTAAAATGATTATTCTTAAAACGCAAACATTATACTTGAAATTTAATTTAATAACATATACCTGTCTTGCTGCAAATTCCTGCTGATTAAACTAATGTAGACTATTCATATTTTCTTATAACTAAGTATATGGATCTTATATTTGTAACTTTGTGGGTTTGAAGCCAATTTATTTACAGATAAAATTCGAATTTGTTATTTGATTGATTCTATACGCATTCAATCAATTTTCTTCGAACAAATATCCATATCCAACGGACAAAATCGAATATTTCATGAGAAGATAACATAACGGCATACCTTCTCCCGTCCACGTATCATCAACGTAGTCGTCAAGCACTGATTTATCTTCCAATTTTTTTACAAATATTCCAAAAGAAGAATTATCTTTACCAATATAAATTAGAGCTTATGTCCCTCAGGGATAATCTACCTGTCTACTAGTCAAATAATTTTTAGAATTGATCAAGCAATTCCTGAGATAATCTCCCGCAAACGAATTACAAAATTTGCCTCATAATAATGTCTTCTTTCATAGTAATCATCTTCCCATCTAATGGCGAATGAAAAAACTAAAACTCCGCAGCCATGCTCACCAAGAGAATTCTTCGAAAGACTTTATGGTCACTTAGAGGACACGAAGAGCAATAGTCCACAAACACAGGACGATCCCAAATCGCGGAAAGATCTGATAGCACCCATTCCAATAATACCTACACCTTTACCATTTTTCCTCAATCCGGGAAATGAGCCACCTCATCTGTCTCTAGCTGCAGCAGCAGGCATTTCCGCTTTTCGTAAGTACCCTTATATTAAATATCGATAGCTGATATACATATAATGTCAAAATATGATTATTTTAAAATTCTCCCGGAAATGAACTAGTCACAATAATTGAGGGATATATTGCAAATTTCCAAATTTTTGGGTGATTTTCAACAGGTTGTAACTCGGAGAAAAATGATCATACTTACAGCGAAAAGAAAAAGCAAATTGTAGCTCCAAGTGTCTATTTTTCAGATCTAACCATAACATTTTTTTTATGTACGGTTCCGGAGAATTCGTAAGAAAACCACCTAAAAAAAATCCAAAATTTAGCTTTTCAAAGAGGTCTAAGGGCTTCACAATTTTTTTTCCAAAAATCCGCCCAAAGTATACACCTACTCAAATTAATAGGAGTAGCAAGACTTAAACCAATTTTTCTTTTGTCAAATTGTATTGTCTTAGCTTCATACTGGGTGATTTATTGGGAAATGCGCATACAGTGAGGGTATATAGATGGAAGATACCGAGGTGCTTCGAAATATCCTATATTTTATGGGTCTATCGTTCTTTATAACCAGGATACAGGGTGATTTATAATTTTATGCCATTTTTTCAATTAATCATAACTTATGAACTACCCTATATCTTCGTATAATATTTGGTTCATATGTTCTTTGTCCACAGTAGTGTCTATTAATATATTAAAAAAATATTATTCCAGGTCCCGCCTTGAAAAAATTAATAAGTAGGTTTTGAGTCGAAACCACATCCTGTATATCAATAATTTCAAATTTTTTTTTACAAATTTGGAAAGATCAGATAAAAATAAGTAAGACTAAATGTTTTTGGTGCTTCCCCATACAACTTTTTTACTTAACTTCTATCACATCTAGATTTTTCGATAATGAAGCTGCAAAGTATTACAAAAAATAAATATTCGACCCCAAATGGTATACTTTCCCAGCTTTAATCCATAAAATTATTATCAACTATATTTTTTGTTCTCCTAATTTCTGGAACTCAACCTTATTGAAAAAATGACAGGACATGTTAGTATTTGCTAAAAATTATTATTATCAATGACTAACTTTCAAACACCCTGTATACGTAATAAATGATCAATTAACATTTGTTCATTACACTACATTTGAAAAAATATATTAGTATGTGGCAAAATGCCCATCCGACAAAAGCATAAATTTATTTTGAACAAAAATCATGTTACAAAATATTGCATTAAGTTAAATAAGATAATTAAACACAACAAAAATGTAAACAACATAACTAATAACAGTTGTGCGCAGTGGCCCCCATTTTGTTTATTACAGTTCTGAGCTCTTGAAGTAAGATCTCTTATTGACTTTTTTTAATTATAGCTTGGTCATTTCTCAGTTCGTTACATGCATCCTCAATTATTCGTAGAAGGTCCCTTCTAGTGTTAACTTCAATTGATTAATCTTTTGATTTTTAATAACCCCAAACATGGAAATCGATTGGATCAAAATCGGATCCCCTTGTGGGCCAGTTGCTATAACGTTATTTTTATTTGAAATAAAGTTATAATTTTTAGGAATGGGCATTTTACTTATGATATAATTTTTATTTAAATGTAGCGCAATGAATAAATGTTATGATAATTTTTTCTATTCGCACAAACGGTGTTCGAAAGTTATAGTCATTGATAATAATAATTTGTCCCAAATACGGACATGTCCTGTCGTTTTTCAATAAGGTTCGGATCCAGAAATTAGGAAAATAATAAATAGTTTGCCAATTTTTTTTTATTCTGTACCACCTCATAATCGAAGCAGCTAAATTTGACGCATGTTAATAAGTAAAACAGTTCTATGAGGGAACACCAAATATATTGAGTCTTACTAAATTTTTTAGCAAAATTTTTCCAAATTTGTAAATTAAATTTTGAAATATTTATATACAGCTTGTTATTTGGACTCGAAACTTATTTATTATGTTTTTAAGGCCAGGCCTGGACAACAGATTTATATTATGTCAATCCACACCACCGTGTACAAAGAACCTACGAACTAAATATTACAAAATTGTACATGGTAAGATAAATTGAAGACATGGAGAAAATTAATAAATCACAATATGTCTTGGTTATAAAGAACTATATGTCATTAATATATAGGTTATTTAGAAACACGACGGTGTCCCCATTCTACCCTTACTGTATGCGCAATTCCCCAATGAATCACCTTCTACCTTCTATAATTGTATAAAATATTATTATTTTTGTATTTTCAAAGAGCAAATTTCATTGGTGTTAACTCTGTGTGGCAAATTTCGTTGGTTGCCAATTTATGATCAAATTCGTGCCTAAAATGAATCTGTATTTTTATTTAACGAATAACTAATGCTAAATAGAGAAAACACCGAAAAAAAGATACATTTTTCAAAAAGTTAATAGTGCACTTGTTTTCTGAATTGCTTAGTAAAATGACAGGGCCATTATTTTTATACATTTGAGTGGCAAAATAACTAGCAACATTATTCATGCCCCCTTCTAAGGACGATCCATAAAAAAATATGTTATGTAGATTTTTTAATCAAATATGAGGGTGAACATGAAAACTATTCCCAAAAAATACAGTATTTTATACAAATATTGAAACCGACGGGATACATTGGGTATATAATGAAATAATTCCATTGAGAAGTTTCAACGTTCCAAATTCGAAAATTTTAGATAAATTATCAAATATACCACACTGATCCCAAACTATTGTCCACATCATCCAAATCGTTAAAAATTGGTTCAAGCACTGACGTGAAGTCAGAAGCTTTTGCGCGTATGTTCTATTGTCCATTCTTCTGTATTGGTATGGTAAATTCGATTAAGGGTGTCCAATACAGAAGAATGGACAATAGAACATACGCGCAAAAGCTTCTGACTTCACGTCAGTGCTTGAACCAATTTTTTTTTCGTGATTTTTTTGAAATTTTCTAGGGGTACGGTTCTTAAAATTTTTTTTTCGTAATTTTTTTCGAATTTTCTAGGGGTACGGTTCTTGCGAAATTTTAAGCACGTCTTTATGTTGATTTTCTACTACTAGTTACCAAGCTTCAATTCGATCGAATATTAATTTTTTGAGTTATCAAGGAAATAATATTCCAGGTGGGTACTCATCTCTTCCTTTCGGATACGCAATCTACCCTGAAAATTGCAAGTCCCTATCTCCTTTCGTTCGAAAGTTATCGAGGCAACGGTCACCCATCTACTGAACTCACACAAGGCTGCTCGAATCTCCAACAATATTTAACCGATCGTGTTTAAACTTGAAACTTGGCAGTAAAGTTAGGTTATGAAGGCTCTTGCAAAATTTCAGCAATTTCAAACGAATAGTTACTGATATATAAATTTATTTTTTCAATTTTCAATGATTTTTAAAAATTTTCTACAAATACTATCCTCACGAAATTTTGCAAGAATTTTAGCGTTGTCATTCTACAACTAATAACCATGTTTGAATTCAATCGGTTTAGTATTTTTCGAGTTAATGAGGAACAAAAAACAAATAAATTTCAGATGGCTATTACTCTAAAACCGTTTGGCCGATTATGCTCATAAACGAACTGAAATGTCGCGTTCTGAGGCACATCCTAACCTGAAAACTTCAAGTCGCTATCTCTTTCCGTTCTCAAGTTATCGTGACAACAAAAATATTTTTTAATAATTTTTTAATAATTTTCTAGCCATACGATTCGCACAAAATTTCACAAACGTGCTTAGGTTCATATTCTACAACTACTCACCAAGTTTCAATTCGATCGGATTCATATTGGTTGAAAACAAAATTATTACTCGGAAACCACTGGGCCGATTGTGCCCATTAACTTGCGAACTTGTCTGACGTATTGGGATGCGCCACCCACCCTGAAAATTTCAAGTCGCTAGCTCTTTTCGTTCTCAAGTTATCGTGGCAACGGCCGGACGGCAGGCCGGACAGAATCAAATTTTACCTCGAATTCTTCATTGGGGAGTCGAACTAAAACGTTTGAGACCATTTTCGTCAAAAAATTCGAAAGTTACAGACATTTGGACAAAATGATGTTGATGTTCCCCAGAACATACGCGCAAAAATGTTCAAAAGACCGATTTTCATTACAATAAACAATGAAAACGCTCCAACGCCTCTGGAAAACTCTCCGAATTTCAAAGCCTATTAAAAGCGGAACGGAGCGTAGGGAGTGGGGTGGGAGGGGGTAAATTTTCACACCTCCGTAGCTTGAATAGATTTCCCATTTTCACAGTCCCGTTGTCGGAACCGTGATGGCGGCGTATCAGCGCAGCTACGCGACCGACTTAAGTCCATAACAATATGAAATGTAAAATATTATTATGATGAGATTACGTCTCGCGGTTGGACAAGTCCGAATACGACCGTTTATTATCGTGGAGCGGTGGGGGTGGGAGTAAACATGTGTGCCGCCTCCATCGTCCTCTCATTCTTTTTCGGGAAATTGTTGTCCTACGGATAGAGCTCGATTTTCGGACAGGATTGTATTTCAAATTTTACAGGAATGATGTATTGTATCGAAATCAATATATTAATCTGATCATTCCTGATCTAATTCAAAGCAACGAATAAATCGTTTACTTAGATACCATCATTGAGTGTTGCAGTTTCCAGAAAAAAATTGGTTCAAGCACTGACGTGAAGTCAGAAGCTTTTGCGCGTATGTTCTATTGTCCATTTTTTTGTCCAATTTTTTTTTTTCGTGATTTTTTTGAAATTTTCTAGGGGTACGGTTCTTAAAATTTTTTTTTCGTCATTTTTTTCAAATTTTCTAGGGGTATGGTTCTTAGAAAATTTTGAACATGTCTTTATGTTGATTTTCTACTACTAGTTACCAAGCTTCAATTCGATCGAAAATTTATTTTTTAAGTTATCAAGGAAATAATATTCCAGGTGGGTATAACTCGGAAACCGTTAGACCGATTATGCCCAAAAACGAACTCAACTCTCTTTTTCGTATACGCAACCCACCCTGAAAATTGCAAGTCCCTATCTCCTTTCGTTCGAAAGTTATCGAGGCAACGCTCACACATCTACTGAACTCACACAAGAATGCTCGAATCTCCAACAATATTTAACCGATCGTATTAAAACTTCAAACTTGGCAGTAGGGTTAGGTTATGAAGGCTCTTGCAAAATTTCATCAATTTCAAACGAATAGTTACTGATATATAGAATTTTTTTTTTTTTATATTTAATGATTTATTAAAAATTTTCTACAAATGCTATCCTCACCAAATTTTGCAAACATTTTCGCGTTGGCATTCTACAACTAATAACCATGTTTGAATTCCATCGGTTCAGTATTTTTCGAGTTAATGAGGAACAAAAAACCACCAAATTTCAGAAAATTTCAGATGGCTATAACTCTAAAATCGTTTGGCCGATTCTGCTCATAAACAAACTCAAATGTCACATTCAGGTGCACATCCTAACCAGAAAATTTCAAGCAGCTATCTAATTCCGTTCTCAAGTTATCGTGACAACAAAAATATTTTTTAATAATTTTTTTAAAATTTTCTAGCCATACGATTCGCACAAAATTTCACAAACGTGCTAAGGTCCATATTCTACAACTACTCACCAAGTTTCAATTCGATCGGATTTATATTGGTTGAAAACAAAATTATTACTCGGAAACCGCTGGGCCGATTATGCCCATTAACAAACTTGTCCGTCGTATTGGGATACGCCACCTACCCTGAAAATTTCAAGTCGCTAGCCCCTTTCGTTCTCAAGTTATCGTGGCAACGGCCGGACGGCCGGACGGACAGAATCAAAAATTACCTCGAATTCTTCATTGGGGAGTCGAACTTAATCGTTTGAGACCATTTTCGTCAAAAAATTCGAAAGTTACAGACATTTGGGCAAAACTATAACGCGATGTTCCCCAGAACATACGCGCAAAAACAATATTTTCTGTTATTACATATAGGTATCGGTACGGGTAATTTGCTAGAATTTTAGAATGTTACTAAATTATTAATAATTGAGACTTTCAAACTCTTTTTAGGATCATTATTCTAAAGTCGAAGCCCTTTCTTGCTTGAAATTCTTTTAAAAATCTATTGAAATTATATGACTTAGATATTACATATATATTATATATTAATATATTTAATCACAATTATTAATTAATTAATTATTTTCTCCTTCATATAGATCTTCTCAATTCAAAAAACACACACTCACCCTAAATTAAAATGTTGATTTGTCAAATTGAAAATTTAAGAACTAAATATTCAAAATTTTTAAAATTGAATTAATTTCTGAATATTTATGAAATAAATTTTGAACAGTCACAATAAAATAAATGGTAATCAGTTAGTCAAAAATATAAACTGAAGAAAATTATTAATTTATTTGAAAGTATTACTTGCTCTATGATAAATTATAACTCAACAATCATTGTTTGAAATTAACCTTTCTCTTCTTTTTTTGGCGCTCTTGTTCCTCCTTGTGCCTATCAATTTGCACAAATGTCTGTAATTTTCGATTTTTTAGCTGAAAATGGTCTCAAACGTTTTGGTTCGACCCACTGATTAAGAATCCGTGGTCGAAATAGATTCTGTCCGGCCGTCCGTCCGTTAACACGATAACTCTCGAACGGAATGACCTACACAGTTGGAATTTTCAGAGTAGGTTTGGGAGGTAAATATCTTGGTTGAGTTCATTATTGGACAAAATACCAGGTAGTTTCGGAGTAACGAAAAAAAATTTGTTTACATTACAAATTTCAGATTCAATTTTTTTTAAGGTGCAGTTTCATCATAAGAATCTATTAATATCATTCTCAACTCTAACAAACTAATACTTTCGGAGATTTGATCTTTCAAAATTTCAATAATTAATCGTAATTTCATGATTTCATAGAATGCGCTAATTATAATTTGCTGATGTATGTAAATCCAACATATGAGGTGAGTTATAGACCTACCTTTAGAATAAAATTTTTTTATGATGCAGTTCTAGCATAAGATTCCATTGATATCATTCCCAACTATGAGAAACCAATGTTTTGATCATTTCGGAGATAAGATTTGCCAAAGTTTGCTTAATTACTCGTAAGTAGTTTTACAAGAGCGCCAAAGCCCATGTCCACAGAGCTTTCACACTTTTTTCCAATTGAATTTAAACTTTCTCTTTCTCATTGTCTTTTTAATCACAATCGAATAATATTCTCCTCTCTTCTTAAAACATTTTGTGAATATATTCTCATTCTACTCATTTTTGGCGCTCTTGTTCCTCGGAACAGAGTGCTTATCAATTTGCCTGAATGTCTGTAATTTTCGAATTTTTGGCTGAAAATGGTCTTGAACGATTTGGTTCGACTAACTGATTAAGAATACGTGCTCAAAATCGATTCTGTCCGGCCGGCCGTTAACACGATAACTCTCGAACGGAATGAGCTAGACAGTTGAAATTTTCGGAATAGGTTTGGGACAGAAATATCTCGGCTAAGTTCGTTATTGGGCAATATCAGTCAGGTGTTTCGGAGAAACCAAAAAAATTTTTGTTTACATTACAAATTTCAAAATAAGTTTTTCTCAAGATGCAGTTTCAACATAGGAATCCATTGGTGTCATTTTTAACTCTAACAAGCTAATACTTTCGAAGATATGATTTTACAAAATTTCAATAATAAATCGTACTTCTGTGTTTTCACAGAATGCGATAATTATTCTATCTATGAATTATTATAACATGTTCTGTGTTGATGCATGTGAACATATTTTCCTGAGACATGATATGTAGAATTTTGATATTTTATGCCCATGGTTAATCATTATGATGATGGGAATGGTAATGGTAAATTAATAATATTGAATTCAGAAAAAATAAAACAGTAAAACAGTAAAAATAAAACTGAAATATTAGCTAAAGTTTCAATTTATATAATATAATTTTCAGAGTGGATTTGAGGAAAAAATATATCGTTCATCATAGAATTGAGGAACGAAGATCTCGGATGAGTTCGTTGTTGGTTAGAATTGGTCTATTGGTTTTGTATTAATAATATTTGGCACTCTTGTTGAATTTAAATTCTTTTATGATGTTTGAATTTAATTTCTGCTATTATGAATTTTTATCATAATAATCCATTGATATAATTCCCAACTCTTACCAATACTTTCGATGATATGATTTGTCAAAGTTTGAACAAGAGCGCCAAAGCTCCTGTCCACAGGGCCTGAACCAATTTTAGATCCTTCATATTTATTGATTCTCATTTCAAATTGTTTACTATTGATAATTATTATCTTTTTTTCTATACCTATACACAATTTCTGAATTTGCTTGAATTTTGGCGCTCTTGTTTCTATATGTAATTATTTCCAATTTTTCATTTTCTCTACTTATTCGTTCATCTTGTTTTCCTAATATTATTTGTTCGTCTGTCTCTATTAGTATTCGTTGAGCTTGTTTCTCTACTAGAATTCGTTCGTTCATTTGATTAATCCTTGTACTTAATATTTCATCAAGAGCTATTAAATTTTCTTCTAATCTTCTGTCCAACTTTTGGTAATTCCCTTCCATTTGCATTTCCATTCTTTCTGCATTCTCCTTGATTTCTTTTGAGTTTTCTTCTATTTTCTCTGATACCCCTCTCATTACTTGAAAAACATCCATAATCTTTGGTTCATTTACATTTGGTTCCTTTTCCCTTGTAATAACTCTTACATTCTCTTCTTCATCTCCTTTCTCCATTCCAACAACAGTTTTACTGCTTCTTTTTTTTAAATCCAAATATTATGTAATAATTTCATATTATTCTAGCATGGGTGACAATTGTACGGGAAATTTGATAGAATTATAGAATATTTCCAAATTATTAATTATTGAGACTCTCAAACTCTTTTGAGGATTCATATATTAAATTCAAAGTCCTTCTTGCTTCTTGCTTCTGGCTTTTCAGGAACCTTCAAGCTGTCTTTTTTCACCGAGAACTAGATTTCAATAGGATTGGATCTGTACTCTTGAAAATATTGGGAAAATACTAATCACCTTGTAATGTGTTGAAGTCCGGACCTGTTGGAGGGCTCCAACCACATCCTGTTCATCTCATCATCTATGACTTGCGTGATACTAAATCTATTAGACAATCTATTTAGCAAATTATATTGAAATGCTCGGGGAACAATTGATTGAACACGGTTAATCTGTAACAACTTAGGGTCCAACCCCTGTATAGACAAAAGGGATGAACGAATTGAAGTCCTCGTGCAGTTACTAATTGATATATTGTCTATATATTTTATTTCTCCACAATAGTTACAGAGGTGAGAACAAAGGTGTTGAATATAAATATTTGGGAAATATTTTTTTCTGTGTCCAACCACAAACCTAAATTGTTGTATAGAGGAAATATTTTTAAAAAAATGGAAAAGGACTGACGTGAGGTCAGTCTGCTTTGGCATGCTTATTCAAATTCCAAGCCAGAGCGGTCACCCATCCAGGGACTGAAACTCGCCCTAAACTGCTTAGCTTCCAGGAAATAAAATAATAATTTTCGAAAAATTTCTAACAATATAGATACGATCGAGTTTAAATCGAGAACTTGGCTGTAAAATAAGGCTCTTGACAAATTTCAGCGATATCTGACTGATAGTTAATGAGATAATTTATTTTAACGATTTTTTTCTGGATGATTCTCACGAAATTTTCTGGAAGTCTTCGAGTCGGTACTTTTCAACTGACTACCGAGATTTATTTCGATCAGAGCAGTATTTTTTCGAGTTATTGGGAAGAAAAATCTCAAAAAAATTTCTGTACTTTACTTCGGTGCTAAATTTCAGACAGATTGAAAGGGTAGTTTGAAAATATTCAGAAATTCTATTCTATTCTATAAGACCAGGGTCAGTAATTTTTGAGAGAAAAAAAATAATAGTAGGATGAAACCCATTGGAAAAGGAAGAGGATATAACAAAAATGAAAGGAAAAATTATTTACAGGTGATCTGAGGTGGTGTGGGTTTTTAAGGGTAAAAAACGATTTCCAGCAAAACTACAAGTCTTAGGGAACAAAGTGAAATCTCAAAGTTGTAGATAATAAAAAGATCTATAAATTTTGTGTGCACACTTTTTTCACATAACCTAAAAATTTATTTGAAAGATTCAAATAATCAAGTTTTTGGTTTTTTATTTTCATCTTTAACAAAATTTTTTTTTCACGAAATTTGGTGAAAGCTTACTTTTTTAAATCATAAACACACTATAATTTTTTTGATCTAAAATATTCATTTTTTTACCTTATATCGACTTAATATAGAAAAAGTAGCCTAATTTTCCATCGAAATTTTTTTATTGTGCTTCGATTTCATAGATGATTAGTACTACAGAACAGTTACATTCATAAATGATATTTTTGATCATCGAAAATTGTGCGCTTTTTGTTTGCTGAAATCTCATCTACTTTCTGATGGTGTAAAAAGATATTACTATGATAAATTGTCTCAGAAAATGCTAAGTTAATAAAGTTAGTATTTAATAAAACATCTTCAATACTTTGAGAAAGTTGTAGAATCTTCTCTAAATTCTATGCAGAGATGTCTATTTATTGCTATTGGATAACTTATATACCCAAGTGACCTATGGAAAATTTTAGCCCATCAAAATGTATTTCATAGTAATTCATAGAGAAGAGGGGAAGGGGCTAGTAGGATCTGGGCCATAATACCTGATATTTCTAGCATTTTCTGAGGAAATTTACCATAGTAATGTATATTTTTTTAGTGAGAATTTTCGATTGAATATTAGGTTGCTTTTTCGATATTGAGTCAAAATAAGGTGTAAGAAATAAATATTTTGAATCAAATAAATTACATTGTTTTTGGGACATAAAAAGTTAAGTTTTCAACAAATATCATTATTTTTTTTCTTGTAAAAAAAAACAAAAAACAAAAAACTCGGTTATTTGGAATTTTCACATAAATTTTGGGGTTATGTGAAAAAAGTGTGGGAACAAAAGTTATAGATCTATTTATTACTTACAAATTTTCGACTTAAATTTTTTCCATAGGGCTTGTAGTTTGGACGGAAATCGAGGTAAACCATTTTTTATCCTTAAAAACTAACCCCCTTCCAGTTCCCGACCTCAGATCTCCCGTAAATCATTTTTCCTTTAATGTTTGTTATATTTTCTTCCTTTTCCAATAGGTTTCATCCTATTATTATTTTTTCTTCACTTTTTACTAGCTTCAAAGGCTTCTATATTGATATTTCCTTGATACAATCGTCGTTACCCAAAATCGACCATAATCCGATCATCTCGTGATGCAGTCAATCAAAACGGGGGTGTGAAATTGGGTGTACCGATGCGCCGAGAAGGATATACGGTAATTAGATAGCTTCGGAAGCGTTTTCGCCGTTCAAACCTAAACTGTCACGCAGCGGGGGAATAAACTGTACTTACTTACATTAGATGATCGCCCTCTTGACCGTGCGAACCCGAACCTCTGGTCCTTCAGGATGACATATGCGTCGTGATTGACGGAAACGAGAAGCCCCGTGAATCGCCATATGTCTCACTGTGTGTGCACCCTCTACGTGGAAATTAATTGCCGTACCTGGACATTCTCACGGGGTTCGGTTCATTACAATTTCGAAATCGTCGGGTATGCTTAATGAGGAAATCGGGGAGATAAGTTCGAAAGGTACGAAGAAAGTGAAAAATTTAGCTTGTCGTGCAAACAGGGACGGGCCGAAGCCAAATTTTGGGGGTGGGGGAAGCATCGAAAATTTTCCAACTGTGCATTGAACTGCTTCGAAATTTTTCCAACTGCTTCGAAATTTTTCCAACCGCTTCTAAATTTTTTTTCCAACTGCTTTGAAAGCTTTGGAAACTACGTTCACCATTTGGGGGGGATCAAAAGCATCAAAACTTGTTTTCCGAAATTCAAAATGATCTATTTCTATTGTTGAAAGAAAATAGAAAACTGCGTACTAATACCAGGTGGCCCACAACAGACGCGGAGCTCGTTTTGAGGAAGTAAATGAAGATATTGGGAGAATCTTTTTTTGTGACGTATGTAGCGTGTTCAAAAGCACAACTTAAAATTATTTTCATATATACAGGCTGTTCGAAAACAAAGATATAGACCCACGTTACATTTTTTTAGATGTAACACCCTGTATTTGACCTAAAAATGGAATGGTAAGCTCAAATTGTGATGAGTTTCTTCAGATTACTTTATGCCTTAGAAGCATAATTTATGAGAAAATGGCGAAAATATGGAGTGTTTTTTAAATAGCAATTAATGAAGAAACCAGTTACGCCAGCAATATAGACAGTATTTTTTCGAGTAGACATGTTGGCTACCCCTATACAGAAAAAAAATAACTCTGGAATATACAGAGTCATCACAATTCATTTTCAAACTTCAACTATAAATAATGATCGAAAATTGCTGAGAAACTATCAGGTTTGGGTTCGGTGAAACCTTATGAAGATATCTTCGAAATTAATTTTTACGTTCAACAAGATATAGAAATATCGGGTGTGCCATTTGAAATAAGAAAGTTTTTGACCATTATTTTAAGTTGATGTTTGAAAATTACTTATGATCACTCTGTATATTCCAGAGGTAATTTTTCTGTATAGGAGTAGCCAATATGTCTACTCGAAGAAATACTGTCTGTATCGCTGGCGTAACCGGTTTCTTCATTAATTGCTATTTATAAAAACTCCATATTTTCATTTTTTCGCCATTTTCGAGTAAATGGAGCTTCTAAGGTATATAGTGAAACTCATCATAAATTGAGCTTGCCATTCCATTTTTGAGATCAAATATAGGGTGTTACATTTAAAAATAATTAACTTTGACCTATATCTTTGCTTTCGAACAGCCTGTATATACGAAAATAATTTTAAATTGTGATTTTGAACACCCTACACACATCACAAAAAATATTCTCAAAATCTCTCCCTTTACTTCCTTCTATGTTATCCCGTCCCTATTATCTGCGTGCTTTGAATTTATCCGGTCACATTTTATGACAATTCTTTCGGAAATATTTCAACTCCATTGAAATTTTTACAACTGCTTCGAAATTTTTTTCAACTCCTTCGAAATGTTTCCAACTGTGTTGAAAATTTGACAACTCCTTCGTAATTTTACCAACTGTTATGAAAATTTGCCAACTTCGTTCGACATTGGGGGGGATCATCCCCCCCTCTTAGGCCCGTGCCTGCGTGCAAACACCTCGAACTACTGTTCAGTGTTGAACTGAACATCTAAGTGGAATTAGGTATTACAATTAGAAAGACACTGACATAATGACATATTAAATTCAACAAACAAAAACAAACCAAAAAGAACAGAGCAGTGCCCACCTTTTCTCGAGCGTTTCGGAGAACGGGGGAATTGGAGCCTATCAAGGGAAATTGTTGATAAGAAAAAAAATCGAGAAAAGCACTGTCGTTAAGTCAGGAGCCTTTGCGCGCATGTTCCATTGTCTATTCACGCCTCAAGCACCCTGCAAATACTGCATGAAGTTCAATATGAATAAGAGTGTCCAATACACAAAATTTTACACACGTCTTCATGTCGATATTATAGTTACAGTGTTCCAATTCGATGAGTTTATTTTTTTTGAGTTATCGAGGAAATGATCTTTCAGGTGGGTATAACTCCGAAACCGTTAGACCGATTATGCTCAAAAACGAACTTAACCCTCCCATTCGGATGCGCAACCTACCCTGAAAATTGCAAGTCCCTATCTCCTTTCTTTCGAATGTTATCGAGGCATCGGTCACCCATCCAGCTACTGAACTCGCTCAAGGCTGCTCGAATCTCCAAAAATATAGATCCGATCATGGTAGTAGAGTTAGGTTCTGAAGGCTTTTGAAAAATTGCGATGTCAGACGAATAGTTATCGAGATATGAATTTTTTTCAATGATTTTTGAAAAATTTTCTAGTAATACGATCCTCATGAAATTTTGCAAGAATTTTTGCGTTAGTTCCATTCCACAAATAATAACCATGTTTGAATTGGATTGGTTTTGAATTTTTCGAGTTATTGAGGAAATAACAACTAAGCTTCAGATGGATATAACTCCAAAACCGTTTGGCCGATTATGCCTATAAACAAACTCAAATGTCACATTCACGCACAACACAACACGCAATACGCACAACACGCATGTCACATTCATGCACAACCTAACCTAAAAATTTGAAGCCACTATTTCTTTCCGTTCTCAGGTTATCGTGATATAAATAATATTTTTTAATAATTTTTTTAAAATTTTCTAGCGAATACGATTCTCACAAAATTCCTCAAACGTCCCTAGGTTTGTATTCTACAACTACTCACCAAGTTTCAATTCGATCAGATTAGTAATGGTTGAATACAAAATTATTACTCGGAAACCGTTGGGCCGCATTATGCCCATTAACGAACTTGTCCGTCGTATTGGGATGCGCCACCTTCCCTGAAAATTTCAAGTTACCTACTATCTCTTTCGGTTCTCAAGTTATCGTGGCAACGGACGGCCGGCCGGCCGGACAGAATTGAATTTGACCTCATTCTTCATCAGTGAGTTGAACCTAGTCGTTTGAGACCATTCTCGGCAAAAAATTCGAAAATTACAGACATTTGGGCAAAATGATAACGCGATATGTTCTCAAGAACATACGCGCAAAAATAGTATTCTTCAGTATACATTTCAAATGGATACGTAAACTCTGTTCATTTTAGTATCATAGTACCGACGCTTCAATCAACTACAGCTGTTCGTTCCGCAAAAATATGGGAATTTGCTCTCATTGCTCTCATTCCACAGAAATACTTACACAGAATCCGCATGCATTTTGTTCTATTTATGAAAGTCATCAAAATCGATCCTTGCCTTTGGATATTCTGAGTAATCAAAATATGTTTCTCTTTTGTCATAGTAGCCCGACGTAGAAGAAAGGAAGGAAGACCAAGAAGACAGAGGACCACTTTCACAAGTGAACAAACTCTCCGCTTAGAAATCGAATACCAGAGATCAGAATACATAAGTCGTGGTAGACGTTGCGAATTAGCTGAGTTTCTGAGGCTTTCAGAGACACAAATCAAAATATGGTTCCAGAACCGTCGAGCCAAAGACAAAAGGATCGAGAAAGCTCACATAGACCATCATTATAGGTAAAAATATTTGAAATATGGAAGTAAAGGTCACTTCAGTCAGAACGCTCGAATTTAAACAACTGTGTGAGACAAGGGCGTAGCCAGGATTTAATTACGTGTGGGGGGGGGGTTGAAATAGGAATTAATTTCGGAGGGGGTTTTGGGGGTGTAAGGGTCACTTTCTGCAGCACAATTTTTTTTTAAAGAGAAAAATAACATTTCGGGAGGGGGGGGGTGTTGAAGCCCCAAAACCCCCTCCCCTGGCTACGCCTTTGGTGTGAGATAAAAATCCATAATAAATTCGACTCAAAAACATGGCAGCTATTAGATTATAAATTTCGAGCGTTAAATGACTATATTTCTAACAAAATTAAGTAGAATGATAGAAACACGTTATTTTGCATGAACATTTTTCAATGTTAAAGCAGCGTTCATACCAAGACAATACACCGGGAACATAAAAGACACAAAGCATCCAATCTCCGTTAAGTCTTAACCTCAGTTTACGTGGAATTAACGTGAAACAGGCCTGTTTCTCCACCGTTACATACGTTAATTGAGGATGAGATTCTTATTTATCCTTAACTGAGGACCTCAGTTAGGACTTAACGGAGATTAAATGCTTTGTGGATACGGACGTATGTATTGATTGAATATTCTAAGAATTTTTTTTCACAATTTTTAAAATAATTCTCCTTTTTTCAGAAAATTATTGGGTGTCCTTCCAGGAACTATATGTCCAATATGCATAGAAGGACCATGTTTTCATAATTCTAACATCCAGTTGCCAAGTCTACAATCTATGGAGCCTGTGGACAGGAATAGACAAATAGATACATCTATACTTTAATGTAATATTGCTGAAAAATCAAAAGAAATCTAGTCTGATATTTATTACTTATTATTATCTACTACGTACAGTTATGGCATGTATTTAAATTATTATTATTAGTGTATGATAATTAATTACCTAATCAATTTATTATTAAAAATTATTGAGATAATTAAGTATTTTCATTGCCTTGAGTGTATTCTTCTGAAACCAGTTTTCAGACCCTTAACCAGCGCAGAGCTGGTCGAAGCATTGCCCTGACTGGAACTTTTTCGCACTCGTCCATAAAATCAATTTTTAAAATTTCAAAGAATTCATGTTTAACAATCTTAATTTTTGCCACTTACCTAATTCAATACTTAAATTATAATAAAAAAAATCCTGGAATATTATGGAAATCGGAATAATTCTGAAATTAAAAAATCTTTGTTAATATTAGTTCACCCGGTACGTGAAAAAAGAAAATATCTTCCACTTTTATATATTCTTTTGATTGAGAGCTTTAGATGTGCTAGCAGGGGTTAGTGCAACGGGTTACCAGACAATTCGACGTTATGATGTATGATACAAGAGCTCAGGGAAAACCCTCACTGTCTCCCCGCGAGGGTTATGTGTTGTGTTCTTTCTTCAATATGGATTCCTCCATCGAATGATATGCACTCTGTTCATAGAACAGCGCGCCAAAAACGCAGAGGTTTCTCCAAGGTATTCGAAACTCAACCTTAAAAATGAAAAGACAAGAGGAAAGAAACGAACAAATTAAAACTAATATAAGTGGGAAGGTTTAACGGGTAATTCCGCAAAAGGAGCAGAGAAAAATCATTCTGCTGGTAACTGCCGATACGTGTTTCTGCTAGTTGGCTTCTTCAGGACAGGGCATCCAAGAAACCAAGGAAAATATGGAAATGAAAGTGAAAATAGGTAACACCAACACTAGGAGCGAGCTACCAATTGTGCCTTCAGCTCTAGGACCTCCATTTCGGAGGTAAACTATGGCATCAGCAAGGAGGATATGAAACATAGAAATATGGATCATGCGAAATACATATAAAAACTTTCCCACTTATATATATTTCTCCGCATGATCCATATTTCTATGTTTCATATCCTCGGGTTGAGGTCACATCGCACAGGTTGCTTATGCTTTCTCCGTGCTGATGCCATAGTTTACCTCCGAAATGGTCCTAGAACTGAAGGCACAATTGGTAGCTCGCTCCTGGTGTTGGTGTCACCTATTTTCACTTTCATTTCCATCTTTGCCTTGGTTTCTTGGTTGCCCTGTCCTGAAGAAGCCAACTAGCAGAAACACGTGTCGGCAGGTACCAGCAGAATGATTTTTCTCTGCTCCTTTTGCGGAATTACCCGTTAAACCTTCCCACTTATATATATTTCTCCGCATGATCCATATTTCTATTAAAAATAAAACATAATCTTATTTAGCACTAACATACGGAGTGATTCTATTGCTGAATGAATACATTTTGACTCCATTATTTCAATAATCTAGATTGATATTTCACCCTGTATAGCAATGATATATTAATTATTAAATCCAATAGCTATTCAGAACAAGTTTGAAAAGCTCTGTGGCCAGGATCTGTGGCGCGCTTGTTCAAATGTATAGCCAGAGTAGTCACCAACCAGGTACGTAACTACAGCTACTCAGCATCAGGAAAGAAGATAATATTCCCAATATTTCCAAGAATATAGATCCGTCTGTAAAAACAAGCGTCCCAAAAATATTGGTCTACTTTTTCGCCGAGAATGGTCTCAAACGATTAGTTTGAGCTGTGTTTGTGGTGGCGTAAGGTCTCTGTTCAACTACATACTTTCAATATATTTTTTGTGCTTTTTTATGGTGGCGTAAGGACATAAATCAGTGCAATTAAACAATTGTGCCATGAGGGGGGGGGGGATCCCCCCCCCCCCCCAATGTTGAACGGAGTTGGCAAATTTTCAACATATTTGGAAATATTTCGAAGCAGTTGGAAAAATTTCGTTCGTTCGATATTTCGGCAATATATTCCCTAATATAGATCTGATCCAGTTCAAATCTAGATCTTTACTGTAACATATAAGGTTTTGAATGCTCTCACAGAATTTCAACGATATCTGACAGATATTTTCTGAGATACCGAATTATTTTAATTTTCCAGTCATCGATTCTCACAAAATTTTGCATAAGTATTCGTGTTCGAGTTTTTCAACTAAATACCGTGCCTTAATTCGATCAGATCAGTAATTTTCGAGTTATTGGAAAAACAAAATTTCAGATGGCCATGATTCCGAAACTACTCGACGGATTTTGTCCATTAACAAGCTTAGCCGGCGCATTTCGACCCCAAACCTACCCCGAAAATGTCAACTTTCTAACTTATTGCGTTCGAGCGTAATCGATGCTGACGGCCGGACAGAATCAAATTTGACCTCGGATTCTTAATCAGTGTGTCGAAACTAATCGTTTGAGTTCATTCTCGGCCAAAAATTCGAAAATTACAGACATTCGGACGAATTGATAGGAACTCTGTACACCTGAACAGCGCGCGCCAACAATGTATTTGCCTAAGAATTATTCATCACTAAGTAAAATGGAACCAGACCATTTTCACCACCAAATTCGGAAATTACAGATATTTGGACAAAATGATAGCAGCCTGGTATACAAATTGATTAATTCTATAGAGGCTTCAAAAGGGAAATTAAGTCATTGCTAATGAATAAGTGTTATTATAGTGTTGAGAAGTTTTTGTCTGATAGAACATTTCTTTATATTTTAATATAAGGGTCTGTTAAATATTCATTTTGATTGATTCAATTATTTTTTATATTTTCTTTTCTGGTTTAACAATTTAAGTTTATTTTTCTGAGCTATTATTTGACGTACCTATATTATACATCATTAGAATGTCTCAAAAGATCAATAAAGTTATTCTATTATACTAATGCACAAAAATAATATGCCAAAATGAAAGACAAAATATAAATACAAGATAATATTTTCATTTGTGAGGATTTACGAAGTTCTTTCATGTCGTGCACGATATATACTTACCTACAGAAAGAAAAATCATCCACGAATTGAGAACTCCCTATTGAAGTTATACAAATACACATTCGTGTCTAACAATAATCGGCCATAAAACCAGCATATATGTAACAATCAGAGCTTCGAAATTGAGGCGCAACAAAGGAACAGATTACCAACACACAGGTGGAGGTTCCCACTCTTTCATCGCTTTTAAATCTTGACCACCCGAGCTGCCCCTTAATTTCTACATTTTCCTTTTTCGTAATTTCCTATTTCCAGGGATCTCTTGGTCCGAATGAGCAATAAAATCTACATTGCGGATATCTGTGGCGAACAATGCGACCGCTTACTGGAAAGTCTCAAATGAAGGGAAATGAAGATGAAGCACGATCAACCGTGAACGCTATTCTTCTTTCAGGGGACTGAGATTGCCATTATGAAGGTTCGATTTTCTTATGAACTGATGTATAGTTTGAGGAGATTTGAGAGACCCCCCCAGAAGATGTTTTCATTATTTCTGACTACTAGAACATTCGATTGTAATGTAGACTTCAATTAAAATAAATGTTCTCCGCGATATAGAATATAGAGAAATAAGCTCTGATTTCTACAATACTCCCACCAACATCCGAATTGAGTGTCATCTGTGGTCATAACTATGGACATCTTGGGTTTATTCAGAGATAATTCAGCTCTTAGAACTTATATAGCTATTATAGAGTTAAGTTCCAAGATCTATGTGCTAAGAGCTAAATTATGTCTGCATCTGCATAAACCCGGCATAATTACAAACTCTCAACAATCCCAACATCGCAGTTGGCTTTGAATTTTTATTTGTAACTTCTCACTTCTTGTGTTCTGTTTATATCATAGAATTTCTAAACTGACAGCCAATATTGAGTTATTCTCAATTCTTTTTAAAATTCGTGACAATTCATTTTTCAAATTATTTAAATCTGCAATGAATTATTATTTAGAACAATAGCAATAGCAATATATGGACGAAAAACTGTCTATTATAGTCGAGCCTGCAAATTGCAAATTGAATAAAATCCTCTATTAATTGTCCCAGCATAAATTATCTTTACAGACTGGTGTCTCCTTGAGTACTTGCTACAAAGTATTGAAATGAAAAAACGAATTTGTACCCTTACAAAATAACGATGGTACAACAACTCCTACCAATAGATCATCCACGTCGCCTAGAGTACTGCTATTGGTTTCTAAATAATCTTAACGTCGACAGAATATATTGGACTTAACTTTTTGCGCGCGTGTTCCGCAAGGAACAGCGTGCTATCATTTCGTCACAATGTCTGTATTTTTCGAATTTTTTTTCGAAAATGGTCTCAAACGATTGGGTTCGACTCCCTGATGAAGAATTCGAGGTCAAATTCAATTCTGTCCGTCCGGTCCGGCCGTTAGCACGATAACTCTCGAACGGAACGACTTAGAGCGTTGAAATTTGCAGGGTAGTTTCGTAGCGTAAATATCTCGGACAAGTTCGTTAACGGGCGAAATCGACCGAGCGGTTTCGGAGTTAAGGCCGTTTTTAATAAAAACGTTTTTTATGAATATTTCCGGAACCGATCACTCGATCTTTTTGAAATTTGGCATCAGATTGTAGAATCATGACCTTTATATGCCTGCGAAGTTTTGTGTTGAACGGACGGCCCTAAAGTGGCAAAAAAAAATTTTTTAAATTTTGTTTTCACGATAACTCGAAAAATACTGATCTGATTAAATTGAAACTCAGTAGTTAGATGCAAAAGACCAAAGCAAACACTTTTGCAAAATTTCGTGAAGATCACGTGACATGAAAAAAATAAAAAAATTACTACTATTTTGCGGAATACTTTGCTTTTAATGCCGAAACATATGTTTTTGAGGTTCATGCTGCCCTTTCCGGGCTTTTCCGTATTGCGCATGCGCAGATGAGAAGTCCTTTAACTGCTGTAGTTTTCGTCAGAGAGGATTGGGGTTTTGGGGTGGCGGATGCTATTCCTCCATAGAATTCAGATCCCTGATGAGGGTCTGCGCATGCGTAGATTAAAGATGCGATATCTTCCGAACCACTAGTGTTGGAGAATCGGAGTTTTTTGTAAGGTGTGTTATTTTGAGAGGACTTTTAGCCGCCATGAGATTGCGCATGCGCAGAAGAGAAGTGACTATTTTTGGGTTGGATGGGTTATGTTGGGAGTGCTGAGTCGATATTATGAGGTTTTGAAAGAATATTCATAGCAATTCAGTGCAAGGACAAGTCAGTTTGGGGGATGTAGCGTTGTTTCTGAGTTAAAGTGTCCGTACCGTGGCCCTGGGGCTAATTTTGAAATTGATGTTACCCCTTACAGGCATTTTTCGTTATGCGCATGAGCAGACCATCAGTGATTTAACTGGTGGTGTTTTCATCAGAGAGGATTAGGGTTTTGGGGTGGCGGATGCTATTCCTCTATAGAATCCCTTGTTGAGGGTCTGCGCATGCGTGGATTAAAGATGTGATATCTCCTGAACCACTAGTGTTGGAGAATCGGAGTTTTTTGTAAGGTGTGTTATTTTGAGAGGACTTTTAGCCGCGAGTAGATTGCGCATGCGCAGAAGAGAAGTGACTGTTATTGGGTTGGATGGGTTATGTTGGGAGGGCTGAGTCGATATTATGAGGTTTTAGAAGAATATTCAAAGCAATTCAGTGCAAGGACAAGTCAGTTTGGGGGATGTAGCGTTGTTTCCGAGTTAAAGTGTCCGTACCGTGGCCCTGGGGCTAATTTTGAAATTGATGTTACCGCTTACAGGCATTTTTCGTTATGCGCATGAGCAGATCATCAGTGATTTAACTGGTGGTGTTTTCGTCTGAGAGGATTAGGGTTTTGGGGTGGCGGATGCTATTCCTCCATAGAATCCCCTGTTGAGGGTCTGCGCATGCGTGGATTAAAGATGTGATATCTCCTGAACCACTAGTGTTGGAGAATCGGAGTTTTTTGTAAGGTGTGTTAATTTGAGAGAACTTTTAGCCGCGAGTAGATTGCGCATGCGCAGAAGAGAAGTGACTGTTTTTGGGTTGGATGGGTTATGTTGGGAGTGCTGAGTCGATATTATGAGGTTTTAAAAGAATATTCATAGCAATTCAGTGCAAGGACAAGTCAGTTTGGGGGATGTAGCGTTGTTTCCGAGTTAAAGTGTCCGTACCGTGGCCCTGGGGCTAATTTTGAAATTGATGTTACCCCTTACAGGCATTTTTCGTTATGCGCATGAGCAGACCATCAGTAATTTAACTGGTGGTGTTTTCGTCAGAGAGGATTAGGGTTTTGGGGTGGCGGATGCTATTCCTCTATAGAATCCCCAGTTGAGGGTCTGCGCATGCGTGGATTAAAGATGTGATATCTCCTGAACCACTAGTGTTGGAGAATCGGAGTTTTTTGTAAGGTGTGTTATTTTGAGAGGACTTTTAACCGCGAGTAGATTAACAATAACAATAACAATAACATGCATGCGCAGAAGAGAAGTGACTGTTTTTGGGTTGGATGGGTTATGTTGGGAGTGCTGAGACGATATTATGAGGTTTTAAAAGAATATTCATAGCAATTCAGTGGAAGGACAAGTCAGTTTGGGGGCTGTAGCGTTGTTTCAGAGTTAAAGTGTCCGTACCGGGGCCCTGGGGCTAATTTCGAAATGGATGTAACCCCTTACGGGCATTTTTCGTTATGCGCATGAGCAGACCATCAGTGATTTAACTGGTGGTGCTTTCGTCAGAGAGGATTGGGGTTTTGGGGTGGCGGGTGCTTTTCCGCTATAGAATCCCCTGGTGAGGGTCTGCGCATGCGTGGATTCAAGAAGCGATATCTCCTGAACCACTAGTGTTGGAGAATCGGAGTTTTTTGTAGGGTGTGTAATTTTGGGAGGACTTGCAGCCATGAGTATACTGCGCTTGCGCAGACGAGAAGTGAATGGTTTTGGGTTGTTTGGGTTATGTTGGGAGTAATGAGCCGATATTGTGAGGTTTTAAAAGAATATTCATGTCAATTCAGTGCACGGACACAAGTCAGTTTGGGGGAAATAGCGTTGTTTCCGATTTGAATGGTCTGTATGGTGGCCCTGAGGCGAATTTATAAATAACTATATTCGGTAGATCTATATTAAAATGCGTTCGGATTTGGAGAAGATGCAATTTCGTCCCTAACGGAGGACCCACAACCGAATTTTTTTCTGATCTACGGTAAAACTAACAGCCAAACTGTATTGATAGCTATATTTGTTAAAGGAACTTGAAAAAAAAAAAAAAAAGCACTGACGTGAAGTCAGTACTCTTTGGCGCGCGTGTTCACGGTGGCTAATTTGAATTGAATGATTCAAAAATTAACAGTGCTGTATCTAAGCTGCCATCAGGATAGAGTAACAAAGTTGGAAAAGAACACAAGTGACTCTCCTTAGTCGCACAAGCTCCTAGAAGATTTGGGAGGGTCAGTATAATCCTAATCATGTTTATAGCACGCGCGCAAAAGCAGATTGACTTAACAATGAAAGAAAAAGTGTAAAAAGTCAATCTGCTTTGGCGCGCGTGCTATAAACATGATTAGGATTACACTGACCCTCCCAAATCTTCTAGGAGCTTGTGCGACTAAGGAGAGTCACTTGTGTTCTTTTCCAACTTTGTTACTCTATCCTGACGGCAGCTTTAGATACAGCACTGTTAATTTTTGAATCATTCAATTCAAATTAGCCACCGTGAACACGCGCGCCAAAGAGTACTGACTTCACGTCAGTGCTTTTTTTTTTTTTTTAGTGATGAGACTTGGATTATGAATTCTGTAGCTGGAATTGCAAATGTGAACAGCATACATAGGAAGCGGCAAAATGAGACGATTTCACGACAAACTCCGATGTTACAATCATTTATAAAAACCCTAGCTGTACCAGTCATCAGTATGCACTTTTTTCGGAAATATCTTCACCAATTTAGATACGATTTCAAGTCTAGAACTTTGTTGTAAAATAAGGTTTAGCATAACTCTTCGTGTCAGTATTTAAACATTTCGACTAACTACCGCGCTGTAATTCGATCGGATCAGTATTTTCCGAGTTATTGGGAAAACAAAATTTCAGATGGATATATCCCTGAAGACACTCTGTGGATTTTGCCCATTAAATAACTTAGCCGGCACATTTGGACTCCAAACCTACTCTGAAAGTTTCATCTCTCTAAAGTCTAACTCATTGCGTTCAAGCGTAATTTTGCTGACGACCGGTCGGCCGTCTGGCTGGACAGAAACAAGTATGAACTCGGACTCTTGGTCTCTTGATCGTTTGAGACCATTCTCGGCCAAAAATTCGAAAGTTACGAACATAGACAGAACCTGAACAGCTTGCCGAAAATTGTAAATATATTAAATATAAATATATTAAATTGTAAATCATGTAAATCATCATATCATAGCCTCCTATATCTATATAAATTAGAGTAGGCTATGTTCATATCTATGATTATAGCACACACCCATAGAAAAAGAAATAATAATTCTATGCATACAATAAATGTCAATGTTTTTCTAGGTTACTTACATTTGATTTGTCACCGAACATTCATAAGAAAATAGTAAACAGAAATGACACTTTTGAGATCTATCGGTAGATGTCTCATTGACCATAGTGTTTCCACATCCAAACTTAGAATTCAATCTTTTTATAATATTATAGATAAATCAACCAGAAGTGTGAGTTATAAAATACATTAATAATGATAAATCATTGCATAGGTATCCATTAATGAATTGTAGATGACTTCGGAAGTGGAGAAAGCCATATCGGCCAAGCTTGACCGTAGTAAACCTACAATATTCGATAAAATAATATCGAAAGAAATTCCGGCAAATATAATTTATGAAAATGAAAGGCTATTAGCTTTTCACGATGTAACTCCTCAAGCCCCTGTGCATTTCTTGGTCATACCGAAAAAGAGAATAGCACTCTTGGATGATGTAGAAGAGAATGATAAGGAAGTATGTATCATTTTTGAAATCAATTATGATGTTTTGGGATTCAGGGTTACCTGACCCACTAACAGCAATATCATAATATTCGTTATATTTGCAGCTGTTGGGTGAGCTGATCCTTACAGCCAGTAAAATAGGAAAAGAAAAACTACCGGGAGGTTACAGACTGGTAATAAACAATGGTAATGATGGATGTCAATCAGTTTTTCATCTACATATACATGTTCTTGGTGGAAGGCAAATGAAATGGCCCCCTGGTTAGATTGAAGATTTTTTTTTATTGTTATTTGTTGTTGATACTGAATATTCTAATAAATTCATAGTTTAAAAATATTGTTTCCAATACTGCCATTTGAACAAACTCTCTGGTGGTATCTTACAGATTTTGAGCATTTCAGTAGAGAAGACTCAAACATTAGTAGGTACTTGGGGTAAAACTTTCGTGGCACCATTCAGGGAAGGTTTAATCATTTCAGTTAATAAATTGCCTTATCAGAAACGATTTGCTAATAGATAATGATAAAAGTATCGAATCAGAAGATAAATAGCAATTATATAGGAGATAAGACTGATGACAAACTTCAGAACTTTATAATTTATGACCAAGACAAGTAATGAAATGGATAGGACAATGCCAAGGTCGCCCAGAGCTCTCTTAATTAAGCATATAGGCAACCATAAATACATAAATTGCCATTTTTCTGCACTACTTATAAAAAATTGACAACATACATCATACATAACCTAAAAAAATAATGAAGTACTTAAATTTCAATCAATCACTATTTTATTTCACCTGTGATGTGTATTGTGTAGAAATTGACGCTCAACTCGGTGAGTTGAAAGATAATATCAATGGATTTCACAAGCAATAAAAATCTGTAATGACGTCGTAGATGCAAGTTTCAGCGTAAGTACGAATTAGCTTTCCAATTATCGTCAAAATAAACAAGTTCAACAATCACCTTAGTTGTTAGAGGCCGAAGAGGTTATGTAAACAGATAAAATGATACCTACATAATCATTAGATTAAACATTCAGACTTGATTACCTTTGATTATGTTACATTGCGATAACTTTATCGCACATTTGTAGGGGGTTGTTTTAACGATTTTGACGCTCATTACAAGAATGGCAGACTATTGTTCAACTGAACAGAACGATGAATATGATATCTATGGAAAGACGCCCCCAAGAACAAAAATTCTAAGAAAGCATCGGGAGAAAAGGCAGCGAGAGAAAAATGGGTAATGTAACTTGGTGTTTCAAAAATCACTTTCCAATTTTCCTCACATTTTGCTTTTCCTAGAAGACTTAAAATAGAGCAAGCATGTTTGAATACACTCTCGATTCTACTGGATCTTCACTTCAATTTCGTTAATACTTGAAGGCTCCTTTTCAGCATTTTGTTTATCCTTGTACTAACATGTCTTCTTTACATTTTATACTCTGTATAAAATCTACATTTTTGTCCAATATTGAAAATTAAACCGTATAAGAGGCATATGAAATATTTTTCCATATTATTCATCGATGCAAGTTCTATAAGGAAAATAAAACTGATGAAAATAATGAAATAATAATGGTGAATATTTATGTGATGAAGATTTGTAACGGGTGAATAGAGGCTCTTACAGCTATCAAAATTTAATTTGAATGCTTTTCTTTATTGAATTCAACTGTATACATATTTCATATCATTATTTCTACCTATTCCAAAACAGATATAGAAGCAAATATGCAGATATTGTTATTAACTGTGGGAAGTGGTCCCCTAAATCACTTAAGACTTGTGGCAAAAATAGACCATCGGAATTAACCAGGTAAAGTACCTACTGGTTGAATAAGGGACTTAAAACAGTTATTTTCCATCGAGATAATGAGGAGTAATTAGCTATTTATACTGTGATCGTGAAAAGTATGGAATTATAAAATCGATGAGTCACTGTTTGGTAACGAGAAAAATAAGAATTACGGGAAAACATTCCTTAACTAATAATTTAATTTCACATATCAAATCATTTTTCGTTATTCCTGAAAGGGGAGCAAATAAATACATTATTTCATACTTTTGACGTTGACTGTATATTTGCACACAAACACTAACATTCGTTTAATACTGTGGTATTTTATGTGATAATGGAAATATATCAGTAACATTTATTGTACTAAAACTGAACTAAAGGTGAAGGGAATATTTTAACAGGAAAGGTTTATCATTGAATGGTTTCTTTCTGGGTTTTCTCTCCCAAACTCTGAAAAATATCTATAAAATAAAAAATTAATTATTTTGTGCTTTGCTTCTGCGTAAGAAACACAAGATATTTGTCAGAAGCAATCAATTGAACAACGTTGCCTAACAAATAACAACGAAACAACATCAACGAAGAAACAACTATATTGTAACGTTTCGGAGTCTATATCAGACTCCTTCTTCAGACGCTTAACGAAAAAATCTTCAGAACTATTTTGTTGATTGTTATTCTGAGATTCGTGAATTGTCACATTGACAGTATTTGAAAATCATAGCTAACATAATAGTTTTACTTTGTATAGAAATTTCCAAGTTCCAACTCCTTTTTCAATAAATTCAGCCAAATATGGTCAATACCAATTGAGCAATTTGCAAAATTGCATTCTCTGTTCAATAAAATACAAGCTGATTCCTTAAGTTTCCTTTTAATATAATCAGTTTCTGTCATCAGATTCCTTGTATTACTCCAATCACATGATGGATTTCAGGTCCGATAGAGAGAGACGGAAATTGGGAGTGGAAATTTATATCCTCTGAAGTTGAATTTAGATTTTATATTACATATCCAATATTTTCATTCAATATGGTTTCCATTTTTGGAATCGCGCCCGAAAAAAATGTATGTAGCCCACCCTGTAGTTTTGTGTATTTTAATTATTGTACAATAGCATCCGGAATAATTGTTAGTTAAAGTTTCCTGAAAAGGATGGATATGAAATATCTCTTTTGTATTAGATGTTTTCATTCTGCATATCTGAATGTTTCTGAGAAAATAATGAAATTTTTCGTTAAATTCATATGGTTTTTAAAGTTTTCAGTTGTGTTGTTTTAGTAGTGTTGTATTGTTTTAATTATTGTACAATAGCATCCGGAATAATTTTTAGTTTCCTAAAAAAAAGGGTAGATATGAAATATATCGTTTGTATTATCTTGTTTTCATTCTGCATATTATCTGAATTTTTCTGAGAAAATGATTAACTTTTTCGTTAAATTCATATCGTTTTTTAAGTTTTCAGTTTTTCCATTCTTCAGGAGAAGTTTGGAGAGTTCTTTTTTTTTTGGTTCGCACCCCCCATATTCGACCTCATAATAATTTTTATAATCGTTGCAGAATTATGCCATCCTCATCATCCAAAGGGAAGGCCTCCATAAGTAGGAGGAACACAGTTGGATACATCTACGATGAGATGATGTCTAAAGCTGAGATGACAGACTCGGATCATGGCAAGTAATTTGATGGGTTTTTACTTCTGTTGCTATAAAAATGTTTCACACATCTATTTTTTTTTCTGCATACCTATACAGGGTGTCCCAGAAGTCGACGTCAAGCCGGAAGCGGGTGATAGGCCAAGTCATAGTAATTAGAAAAATATATAATAAAAATTTTACGTCAAAATTATAGGCATTTCAAAAAAATCGAGAAGATTATCATCTTGTGATGATGTTTTAACTTCAGCTACTGCAAATCTTCATTTTAATTTCAATTTTATTTGTATTATGTATCCTGAATATTGCTACTCTCATGAGTGTCTAATATTTTAAACCAAAAGCCCAAGTTTGGAAGAAAATGTTACTTTTGGCCCAACTAAGTATCAAAAATTAATTTTTTACCAAATTTAACTGATTACTGAAAAACATTCTTAAAAGCACTGACGTGAATTCGGGAACTTTAGAGCGCATATTTCCTTGTTTCGAAGGTATTTGCTGATTTGAGTGGATTCTGACGGATAGTTTCTGAAATATAAAATTTTTTAAGAAAAATTTTTTTTTCTTACGATAATCACTTAATTTCGCAATAATTTGCGCGTCGGCATTCATTAAAACTTGGTAATTACATTACAATTTCATCGGATTTGTCTATTTTGAGTTATTGAAGAAATAACAACAAAATTTAAGATGGTTATAGACCACATTAGTTAGGTTAGAATCATTCTCTTGGCGGGAGATCCATATTCAAATTTTTTAACATGGAATTTCAATTTTAAGATTAAACCACCCTATTTAAAAGAGAATGTTAGTACAGAGACATCAAGTATTGGGTATCTTCATCATTAGTGCATGTTTTCATGTTCTTTCCACATTAAAATCTACTTCTATTTATCCTTAAATCAAAATTGAAACCAGTGTAGTTCGAAAGATTTCCGTATGTCGTAGATGACTTCTGTTGTGCGTCATTACAAGGCCGATTTAGGGTTATGTTATTATTTTTGAATCGAATTTGGTGAACACTTTTATATTTATTGATTATTTTGGAAATATACAATTTTGTTATGAAAACTTGATTCTAGATTGTTGAGAAAGGTTCACTGAATACATTTCAACAGAAATAAACCTTAAGAAATTAGCGGAAGTGTCTAAAAACAGGCGACAAATTCGCATAAATTTTAGGTCCATAAGAAATGCATGGGGAATTCAGTGCTTGGATCCACGGATGGATCTTAATTCAAATTTCCCGCCTAACCTAACTAATGTGGTCTATAACTCTGAAACCGTTTGGCCTCACCTCATCATTGAGTCGAACCTAATCGTTTGAGATCATCTTCGGCAAAAAATTCGAAAATTACACACTTCAACATGCTCGCAATTACGAAATGCGCAAAAAACTATGGTGTAAAATATGCAAAAATGTTAAATTCAACTTCATTTCAGCATATTTGAGAGATTGCCAAACAAAACTCACATATAAACTTTCGCACAGACAATACAAGTCTTTTTAAATCTATTAATTGATATCTCAATTTAAACATTTTAGGCGGAAGTGGAGGAATTAACAAAAGGATGAGTAAGAGACAAATTAAACTTCTTCGTGGATCAGAAAGGGATCTTAAACTTGACATAGCAAGCGCCCAGGCCGCCCAAAACATGAATGGTTCCTCCATCCCTAATCCCCCAACACCTCAGCCTAGCTACCAAGTGGAATGCAACAAAAGGTTTATGAGTTTATCGAACAGAACAGTATTCAGCTGTACCAGCAACAGGCATTCTTACGATAGTAAATTGGAACAAAAAAAGAAACATGTAATCGAGGACAAAGAGGATGAAAGTGATAACGCAATGGCCAGTAGAATAGAATTCCATCGTACTTTGTGCATGCTGATCAAGATAGGAATCAGTGATAAACAAGCTGACAAAAATCCCAAACGATGTGTAAGTAAAAAAAAATAATTATTTCAAATACAAATGTAGAACGAAATGTTTGCTTTACTGAGATACTGTCATACTAATGGATTTACACTGATGGTTTTGACTTTGTGGTCTAACAATCTGATTTCAATGTTAATGAACTGTTGTATTGTAATCGAAGATTTATAATTTTCATTTTAATTTTTATAGTATATTATTATATCTGTGAATTTATTATTATAATAAAACTATTTTTATTATGTTGTAATGAATTTTTTTAATTTAATTTTAATAAAATCGATAAAATTGAGACAGTTTGATGTAATAATCCTTTGTAAAAAATTTGCAGCTTTAATTTAAATCAATTACAGCCTAGCAGAGAAGAACTCAGATGGCACGAATACAGAGATGTGATATGGTTAGAACTGAGGGCATACCATGCATGCCGAACGACAGTAGAAGAAGACGATTTTCTTTGTGAGGCTCGTAAAGGTGTTGCAACTTTGCTTGATGACATAATGAACTATCGTTTCGAACCCAAAATGTGTATCAGATGGCCTAAAGAAGTTCAAGATAGAAATGGTAAAAAACAATGTTCAGGCTGTTCCTCCATACATTGCGTTACTTGCCTTGAGGCGCAAACTGAAGCACTTAAGGAGATAGGAGAGTTGTCGTCCCGTTTGGAGAGGGCTGAAGCTCTGTTTCCTTCTGGGAAAGCCTTCGCCGAAATGTATCCGATATATAGGAGTCCCGAGTTTGAAGGAAGAGTTGCCACGATCAGTTTATGGGTCAATATAACCAGATTGCATAGGATAAATTTGATGCTTCTTGGTAGATTCTTGTTTTTCCTCGATACCAAAAATTGCAACTGGAACACTACATGTGATAGACCCATGGGTGATTTGAGCAGCAGCCCTTCTGACAGCAATAACAGTTGTTCGTCTAATGATCAGAATAACGACTTCAAGTTCGATTTCGATTATTTGAGTAATAATTTTCTACTTCATCTTATGAAAATGACTGAGAAAGATGATTCGTCGCCTTATCGCAAGTATATTGAAAACGTTCTTAAAACTCAGGCTTTGAAGAAAAGTTTGAATTTTCTGGACAAATTACACATTCAAGTACTCAATAAGGCTCTGTTGACACTGGAGAAACCAGAGAATGAGGATGTATTTACCAACGTGAGTAAAAAATTATGATGGTGCTTTTTAAGAAATTTTCTTTTGTCCCTGTATTCTTATTGGAGAGGAAAGGAGAAAATAGTATAAAATTTTATTGAATGAGAACTGATAAACTTAATATTGACTATTTCAGGGAAAAATGCTAATATAATTTCAAACTAACGATTAACATGAGATACATTTTCTCGTGGACAATCAGTAAACTGGTATTCTTTCGGCAACCTCCAAATTGTCCGCAATGTTACATCCTTGGATTGAAACGATCGGTCTCTGACGATTATCGAAATAAACGAGAACTCTGATTGCGCATCTTTCCAAAAGATATTTCCATTTCATCCTAGCCCTGTCGCTCTGGGAAATTTGCAGAAATTCATTTACTGAACAGCCCAACACGATTTCGGCAGTTCTTCCTGTCAATCTGCAATCGTCCAAATTTCCTGTATGGTCCGTTATCCTCATCCGGATATCAAACTGGACCACAGGCTCTACGTATTCCTGCTTTTGTCCCATGGGACACATAGAGTTCTCGCATTTTCCTGAGGTATGATTCTCTTTTATTAGGGATCTGCAGTTACCACATTTTTTAATGGTTAATCTATTATAACCGTCCAGATCTAATTGTGTTACAAATGCATAAATGAGTGCTGTGAATTGAACGTTTGATGTGGATTCACTGCCTAAAGCTAACCTGTTTTGTATCTGTTGAATACTCATGACATTCTGAATTTTGTCGACATCGGGTACATCGAATACTTGATAACCCACATTTGGAGCTTCCAACCTTGCTGTTTGTGCATACTTGGCAAGGTTTTCGGCTTCTTTTCCTACAGGATCCTCTGTCAGTATAGATCTAGAACTGAAGGTAGCAACTGTAGCTTTGTGGAATCCCGACCAATCTATCTTAACATCTGTTATAAAAATTATAGTTTCTCGTGGCTTCCAACAAGATGCTTGGCTGATGTATTCTTTGTTCCAAATACTTAACCGAATACCCGGATGGGTTTGATCGAAAAGTATTACATCTATCACCGGTGCTTCATTTCCATTTTTCAGTTTGACCATTCTAACGTTAGAGGCGAAAGCAACAGCTCCTAATATATCTGCATAGGTATCTTTGAGGGAAAGTCCACCGTTGTGTAGGTCTCTGATAGGTACAAATCCGGGAGGTTTAGTCGGTTGACGAAGCAGTTTTTTATAGTTTACTACGTTATCGCCTTCATGTCGTAGAATATTGGATAAATCATTCATGATGAGAGAAAACGGTGATGTGACTTTCGGTCGAAACTGTTCACCGTAGTCGTTGAATTTTCTTATGACTATCTGTGGTCTTAGTATTTCTACAACATCTCCGATGTGGAAATTTTCATCAATGTCGGAGATTACTTCGAATTTTCCCCAGTAGGTGACGTTGATAAAATCTTGGAGTGAATCTCTGAGAGTGAAGTTCAATACAGCTCTACTAATTCCAGCTTGTGAAGATTTTGAGTCTGTAAATTGTTTTGGTTCTTGCTTAGCAATTATTATTCCAACAATCAACCCATTGAACATAGTTGGTTCTAATGTTCTCAGAGTAACTCTTTGCAAAACGATATTATCATTCATTTTGTAATTCTGATTTGGAGATATTTCCAAATTTAAAGTACAATTGAAGGACATCTTGGATATTCTTTATTTGCTTGTCATAGAATATTCAAACTGATCACTGAATGTGCTGGAGTCCAGAAATATAATATGTGATTTGAGTAAAAATTCTATGGTTGAAACCTTAGACTATAGTCTAAGGTTGAAACTAAGAAAGATTGTATAAAATGATAGAAATGTTTTCATTCTTATCACTCAGACACTTTACTAACCAAGCATTATTATCATATTTTCTATAATTTATTTTGGAGTTAATTCGAAATTGGGGAAACCTCAAAGAAAATTTTTTATTTTTCAGTATAGAATATTGAAACAACCACTGAATTTTCAAAAATCGATCTGTGTCTTTAGTTAGGTCATCAAAAAATATATTTTTTTCTGATCGAACCAATATTGAGCTATATCGCCTTAGTTACCATGTGTCATAACACACTCATATTTCCCAAGGGAAATATGAAACGTCAGTTCATATTTCCCTAGGGAAATATGAAACGTCAAATCATATTTCTTTCAAAACGTCAAATCATATTTTATTTCTTTATTTAGTAACAAAATGGAAACAGCAATTGTTGAAATTTCCACTAAAAGTATTTCCACCAGATACAAAGGAAGAAGAAATATCTTGTTCATAATTATTCGTCGACGAGACTACAGTTTTCTTGAGAACATTCCGTGCAACAGCAGTCTCGGACGATTCTCCCAAAACGGTCTTCAAAGATTGTGATGCTGCAGATGGCTCTCCCTCCACACCTGCTATCATCTTCGCTACCTTATTTTTGTGCAGCATACTGTCAGCCAGATAGCCTTCTGCAAGAGACGAACTTTTCCAACCACCATGTCTCTTGAGTGTTGTCATTGAGGCTCCCGCATCGGCAACCAATGTCGCGGATGTTCGTCTTCCACAATGGCCTGTATATGTTTTCGGATTATCTAAACCCAATCATTCAGCAACCTTACTCGGAATTTTTCCGAAGGTATTTTTGCCGACAGGCTGAAGAGTACACTTCTTATTCCTATAAGTTACGAAGAACCTAAGAACGCCTTGCGGACGCAACGCCGAATACTCCCTCACCAAACGAGCAGCACCCAGATCTTCTTCATCAATTATAGTGAATATTCTGTTTATATCATTCTTAGTCTTTGGGACTTTGATTATGATTACCGACCCACGATCTTCGATATCTGAAGAGAGCATATTCACCAACTCTCGTGTTCTGCAGGCGCCAAAGATTTCCATTATTAAAACAACCTTCAAAATTGTGAATGTAAAAATCTTATCAACAGAGGAAATCAAAATGAAACTTTTACCTTATACATCAAAAAATCGTCATTAGGAGCTTCACTCAAGAATGTCTTGAGCTGCTCCCGGGACAACACTGCTGATTTTTTACGAACGTATCCTTTATTTTTGTTCTTAACAAATGCTTCGACTTCATCGAATAATTTGACAGTAGTTTTTTCCTTCAAATGTAGCATAGATCTTAACATCGATAGTTTCGGCCATAACGTGTTTGGAGAATATTTCTGCGGCTGAGGATCGAATGAATTAATCATACATCAAGAATAACAAGAATCAGAGCAACATACCAAATCTTGGAAATATGCTAACAAAATATTATCGCTCACACCGTCCACCAAATTTTTTCTTTTCCACTCCTGAAAGCATTCGTACTCTTTGCTGTAGGCAGCTTGAGATTTGGCCGGAACCAAAGATTCACGGGCCTTTGCCGCTTGAGTTTTGACGTAGTTCGACATATTTTCAATAATTTTATTTTTGACAAGACGTCAAAATGAAACCAGTCAACCAAGATTCTCAGAAACATGGCCCATAGCAACGTTAAAAATTTAATTATTACAAAAATATACAATCTAATAATAATTTTTCCATATCAGATTGTTTCAATCAGAAAAAAACTATTGATTACACCACGGGAAATATGAATACATTTCCCTCGGTTGTCTATACATCCCTCGGGCTCCGCCCTCGGGATGTAACTTTGACAACCTCGGGAAATATACTATTCATATTTCCCTAGTTGTAATAATAGCTATAAATGCTTATCTGCAGAATGATTTATTTATAATTGGATATTTCTGTCAAATTTTGTACACACCGATATATTAAAAATTTTACTTCATAACCATCCATTTCCTTTATGGATTCAACTGAACAATGCTTCAACTATATTTATCAAATCGATAGTCTCTCATTTGCCAAAATATAATAAATGTATGTGGATTTGGAAAAATTTTGTTAAAACTCACTCTCATATCAATGTTTTAGCTTTCTCTGTCAACTGAGGAGAATGAATTGAGAAGATATGGAGCATGGAGTCCTGAAGCCAAGGCCATCAACCTACCTTCCTATCGTGCAGCATTTTTGTTTCTTGCTGCTGTTCCGTTGGAAGTCATTCATCAGTTTATGCTGTTGAGATTAGAACAGAGGCCCCCTAATCCTTCACCCCTGAGTATACGTCAATTAATGAGGTTAGAAATACTGTAACGTTTGTTCAAGAAAAACGAAGTCGAAGTATGCTCTGATCAGTTGAAAGTACCGTGTCTCTGGATTGATCGGTTTGACAAATCGAATTGAGGTTAAGTGATTAAGTATAGAACAACAACAGAGCATAGAGCGTTGAAGGCAGATGATGGGCAATATGAGGATTATATTAGCTGAGCAATGTATCCAACTTTTCTGAGGGTACTTGACTTTGTTTTTTGTACAAGGGGGTAACCCTTATTCATTCATATATTTATTTCAGAGAGTTGAAAGAAGGGCTAAATGTTGCAATAACGCAAAGAAATAGAGCCGAAAAATATATTTCTGGGGTTAGTCGATCTACCGATCTGTCAATCGACAAATATGTCTCAAAATTGAGTAATTTTGATGAATGTATGGAGCAGTTCTTTATAGTCTACCTAGATTATTTAGAGAAATGGGCTCTTCTGGAACATGAAACTTTTCAGAAAAATCTTTTGGAAGAAGAATGGGATTACTGCTGTGATATAATACACTACATACCTAATAGACAGAAGACTTTAGAACAGAAATTTTGCCAGATACTAAGTGCTATACTGAATAGTATATCAGAAAGACTGAGAGTAAATGTTGAGGATATAGTGGGTTCTGTTCAGAACGATGATTTTGAAATTAAGTAAGTATTTTGGGTAGTTCGATGCAACTTTTTTCTGAGGTATTCTTATCCCTTTTTCAATTTTGTAAGACTAGCTTACCACTCTATCGATTCCGAACACATTATATTTCAGGTACAACATTTTGGCTATTTGCCGAGAACTTCAAACTTTACTCAATGAGGAAAGGGAAATGTCTATCAAAACCCTTTCTTTCTGCAAGAAAGTATTCAAACAGCAAGTATGTAAGGAGGCTGTATGGACTGTTAAGGTGAGAAAAGTGTAAACATTGCAAAATGTTTAATTTTTTCAATGTATCTCTCTCTAGTATAGACGTCATTGAAATAAACCATTCCTTACTATGTACATTGTGCTCATTGTTGGCTCCTCCTCAATAATTTCAGCCCCTTCAGTTGCTCTCGATATCTTTGCAACAGCAAAGCTAAGGGCTTTATCGTGACAGATAAATATTTCATCTGGAATGCTTCAAGGAAGTTACTTAGGCCCACTGTTATTCTTAACTTTCACTAATAATATTTTTTTTGTTTTTTATTTTCAAAATTATTCTTATTCTCGGGTGATTTGAAATTATGAGCTTCAAACCACATATTGAATATGTCACAGGAAGGGCTTTACCCATGCTTGGTTCCAAATTTAGACACTAAAGATTTCACTGATGAAATGATTATAAAGTACTTGTATATCACTCTTGTTGGACCAATTCTTGCATTGGTACACATTACAAGACTCTTGAAGTAGAGAAGATTCAAAATAAGTTTCTTCTGAATATGCATACTACAGCTTTTGGACTTCTCCGCTACATCAGCAAGGATGAAGTATGATTTACATGTACTTAAAACACGAAGAATCCCAGCTTAAGTGATCTCCTTCGCTAAGATAGTAATAATTTTAATTGTGTATTCTGATTTGCTAAGTCGAATGGATTTATTTGCTCCACCTGGAAGAACAAGATCATAAAATTTGCTCCTACTTCCATTCTATAAGTAGGAGTGGAAGTGTTTAATTGATGATTATAATTTTCTTGAACTCTTAACAATATTGGGTTTTATAACTTAAAACTGCACTCCATTTTTTCGTAGGATGCAATATTCACATTTAAATGTACAATACCAGACGTTATCGAAAAAATGCAATCCATGTTCGTCATTGTTGATGGTGTTCTAGACGATGTAGAAAGAATTACACTTGTGAATAGAGTTAGGGAAATTTTAATGCAAGCATACAAGATTGGATTTGAAGTGAGTATTCTATTTCGAGTTATATTTAATAATAATAATAATAATAATAACACACATTTATTTCAAAAATTATCACGTATATACATATACATAATACAGTGATGAAACTGAAACAAGTCAAACCGATTCATTAGTCACTAGTTGACCGACAATAATTATAAAATTCCTCTACACTGTAGGGTTCCATATTAAGTATAAACTTGCGTACCTTTATTTTAAATAACCGCATATTGTTGGTCTGTTGAAGTGATCTCGGTAGAGCATTAAAAAATCTCATACAGCTATATTGGCAACTTTGCTGCGTGAGAGTAAGTGAGCATTTGGGTAGGAGGTAAGGCATCGTCCTTCTCGTATTGTTGGAATTAGAGAACCGTGCAAAGAGATCAGGATTCTTGCGATTAAAACACAATGTCCTAAATACAAACAAACCTGGCAGTGTCAGGATGTTGTTCTTTCTGAACAAACCTCTACACGATTCTCTGTAAGGAAGTCGTAGGATGGATATTAAAGTCATTTTCTGGATGATGAAAAGACGTCGTGCATGTGGGCTGCTTCCCCAAAAGATAATACCATATGAGATTAATGTTTCGAAATTTGCAAAGTAAACTACCTTCAAAACGTCGATTGTTACCTGACGTTTCAAAACATTTATGGAATACAGCACGGAGAGTAATTTCTTACTCAAATATTCTACCTGAAGATCCCATTTTAGGGAGGCATCCAGGTAGATACCTAAGAACTTGGTTGATTCACCCACGGAAAGGGCAGTGTTACCGACTCTGATCGACTCTGGGAATGAGAGGCGTGATCGATCAGTGTGGAAGAAAACTAGGTCGGTCTTGTTCACGTTCAATCGGAGATGGTTATTATTACACCAAGAGGTAATGGATTCGAACGCAATGTTTACTTTTTGAATGACTGTAGCTATGGAAGGATCAGAGACAATGACATTAGTATCATCTGCAAAGAGAATAATCCTGACAAGAAGACTGATCAGATCTGGCATGTCGTTAATATAAACTAAAAAGAGCAGGGGCCCCAAGATGCTACCCTGCGGAATGCCCATCAAAACTAAGAGGTCCTCAGAGTAGAAGACATCGCCATCCTTCACCAATTCAACTCTCTGCTTGCGACCACTCAAATAGCTCTGGATGAGTTTGAGCTGATTATCACGAATGCCGCATGCCTCCAATTTTGACAGCAGTCTTTCATGATTGATACTGTCAAAGGCCTTCGATAGGTCAAGAAACATTCCTATGGGAATATTTCCGTTTTCAAAGGCTATAAGAATTTCATTTATCGCTTCAAATATGGCTGTCTCAGTGGATTTGTGTGGTACGAACCCATGCTGACATTTACTGAATATTTCAAACCTAGAAAAGAAAGAGATCAGTCGAACAGATAAAACCTTTTCAAAAATTTTAGAGAACGATGTTAACAAGGTAATAGGACGGTAATTTTCCAATTGTTCATGAGATCCTTTTTTATAAATTGGTTTCACTATTGATATTTTCAGCGAATCGGGAAATAAGCCTATTGTGAATGAATTGTTTATTATGAAACTTAAGGGCTCAGCAATTTCATGTATACACTTTTTCAGGATCTTCATAGGAATTTCATCATAACCGTGAGATAACGAGTTATTTAGTTTTGACACAATATTCAATAATTCAGAAGGAGTTACTTCAAACATGAAGAATGACCTTGGGCACCTGGTCAAAACATGAAAAGTATCATCATTGATCGGCGTGACAGATATGCTTCCAGCATTAACAAAGTAGTTGTTAAATTTGTCAGTTAATATTTTAGGATTGCCAGTAGGAAACTTTGATACCTTAGCGCCTCCACCACCGTTAAGTTCTCTTATCAGTGACCAAGTAGTCTTAGATTTATTTGTAGAGGTTGAGATTAAATTACCATAATGTCCTTGTTTAAGTTTAGTTATTAGTTTGTCATATTCATGTTTTTTTGATCTATAGAGCAGTAAGTGTTGCGCGTTCGTTCTAGACATGGTATACAAGATATCCAACTCATTTTTGATCTTCAAAAGTTGGGGATCATTCCGAAGGGTCCCAACTGATTTCCTATATCTATTCAGAACTTTAGGAAACGAATTCTTAAACAGTATTTCAAAATTATGAAAAAAATAGTTCCACATATCATTAATCTCATCCCTGTCAAATGAGTACAATGTAGACCAATCCATATCAGAAAGCAAAGCAACAAATTTCCCAATATTACATTGACTAAAATTACGGTGCTTTACAACTCTTCTTGGACAATTGTTAATGGATCCATGCACACTGAAATTAAACGAGATGGCTTTGTGATCTGAGAGATGGGGTTGAAATATTTCCCCCCTCCCATCTACTATATTAGTGAAAACATTATCCAAACAGGAAGAAGAATTGTGAGTTACACGAGTAGGTTGATGAAATATGACCTCGGCTCCAAATGCTCCTAAAATATTCAATAAATTTTGACAGACATTAACTTGCGGTTCGAGAAAATCAACATTGAAATCCCCAATTATTATATATTTGCTCTTTTTCTCTCTGGTGAGAATATCAAGCAGGGCTGTCATCTTCTCGAAGAATAAGTCCACATCACTTAGAGTAGGATGATTAGATCTATATACACAAATTAGATTTAATTTAACATTATCACCAATAGGATATTGGACTGCACAGCATTCAAATGCATACTGAACACATAGGTTGTTAATATCTGTTCTAATAATACAGTTTTCAATATTTTTTCGAACATAGAGTACACACCCCCCATGTCTATCAATTGGACGACAGAAACTTGTAATCTGAGTAAAATCAAGAATAGAGTAAAAAGATAATTGTTCAGTACTTTGCCAGTGCTCTGTGAAGGCCATGAAGTCATAATCTCCATCTGCAGCAAGTTGTTGTAGACCGTTGAAAGAAGTAGAGATACTTTGTAGATTAATGTGAAGTATGCTGATTACATTACTACTGTCCTTACATTCATATCTTTTCGCTTTGGGCCACCATCCAACTGGGGAGGTTCCTTCTTGAATAAAAAATATCGTGAAACTAGAGCTCCATCCGGCCATATTTCTCTGCACCACGCTCTTTCAAAACTTTCCTGATGGATGGAAACCTTGATTGACGAGTAAATGAGAGGGTGTTTAGATTGTAGTAATTCGCACTGCACTTCTGGAAATGTTGTCACTAATAATTTCTGCAGATCGGCTGGTTTAGTACTGGGATGAAGTCTTGATACATGAAGATACATATATTTAGGGACTGTTTTGACTTCCGAATTAGTCCCACCACTACCCATAACGAATTTTCTATTTCTGGGTTTGTTTCGTTTTTTTACAGTTTGCCATTCATAGTTTGTATTGTTTACACTTTTTGAATTGAAGTCGGAATTTCCACCAGTAATGTCATGCGGAAGTTCTTTCATTGAAGACCACTTTTGAGCAGGCATTATTGATTTTCCATCAGTGGAAATTTTGTTGTTCACCAAATTGCGGTTAGAAACATTATCTTGTTTAGATTGATTGCTGGCATTTTCATTCCGTGCATATGGGACCTTGAATTTCTTCGGAACATCTTTAGGTTGTTCATCTGCATCGTGATTAGACCGGGTGATTAATGATGAATCAGAACTGTTTACATTCCGATTAGATGTTACATTTTTTTCTATTTTATGTTGATTGTTAAATACGGAATCATTTTTTGAGGACTCAATGATTGATTTTTGAAGACTTACAGTGTAATCAAGATCCCGTACAGATTTCAATAGTAGGGCTTTTTCTCGATTCAAACAATCAATCTCCTTTTTAAGTTGAATATCACTGGTGTCGTTTTGAGATTTAGTAACTGTCACATCGCACCATTGCGAAGGTAGCTTCTCGATGCACAAGTTGCAAAACCATTTCAAATTTGGACTTTCAAGAAGAATTTTAATCCACGCATCTTTGATTGATGCACAATTCGCATGGAATTTCAGTTCACAAATATCACACTTAACGGTTTTCGTATTGACAATAAAGTTGTCGGAGCAGTACCGGCACACGTCCATTCCGCTGGACAGCTCGGTTTGTTAGTTTGTTATTTATTCGCTAACATTTCTTTGGATAAATAAACTTATTGTGTATTATTGTTTCAATAAGTTTTTAAAATTGAATCAGTGGTTAGGCTTCCAGTAACCGTAAATTGTTCCTAGTTCTACAGAGAAATGACCGACTTCATACCCGAGCACAAAAGGGGGAGGCTTGTGATGAGCTTAGTGCAGTTTGCTAACTTATGGATGAAATTCGTAGTCGAAAAGTGCGAAAGAGGTCGCGGGATGCGTCCCAGGTGGGCCATGAAGGGTCTCGAATTCCTCCTCACTGTCATCGAACCAAAGAACACCAAATACTTGTCCCAGATCGAATTTGATCAGTTGAAGACAAACATGGACCAGTGCATTTCGCACGTCATAGGAACGACTGCACCTTCTACTCCGGACTCTGGACTTTATTCGGCTTCTCCTCGAAGTTCGAATAGCAGTAGGTCCAGAGGGTCTTCTCCCAGTCCTAGACCCACCTACAGGAACAAGAGATCCAGGAGGAAGATTAGCAACGAGAAGATGTCGTCTCCATCGGAAGATTGCCTTGATTCTTTCAGTTTTGAGAGTAGCAGGTGAGTAGTCACTCTTTCAGACTAAGATTTTCGCATAGGCAGGTCCGGCAAGATTCGTTCTTGGCACATAAATCTGAATTATAGGAAAAGAGATGGCACTACCATAGGAAAGAATGAAAATGATCTGCACTCTTCAACTGCCGCTTCTTAAATTATACAGCCAGCTTCTTAAATTATACAGAATACCCTGAACTATACTCCATTCACTTTTATAAAGTCTCCCGGTTGGCCATGATTTAGGTCTATCACGTTTTTGTAACTACAACAAAGGCAGGTTGGCACTTCTGAAATATCGTCAATGTCAAAACAATTCTCTGAGACGTTGCCAATTTCTACTCTAAACAATCAACAAAATGATCCTTCTTAGACAAGATATTATAACAGATCATTATCTTCGAATAATCTGCAATAGGAAAACTCCATTCTGTCTTAGGACATGTTGAACTCTCTCTAACGAAATTACTTAGTTTCCTATCCTTCCTATCCTATTCCGTTTAACAGTGACTCGGGTTTCGTAGTACTACTACATTTTGAAACTGGTGTATTTCAAGTTGTACAAGAAGGTATTTAAATGTCTTCTTTAGGCTTATTTCTTGAGAATTTCGAAATGTGAGGAATTCCATAGGTACGTCCGTTCGCTTAGAAGTTTTCCTGCCGGGTTATTCAGGTACTTTTATTCTTTTTTCAAATGAACTATCATGAAGTAACGGACTACTGTATCCATTATTTTTCATTAAAATTTCAACACTTGATTCTTGATTTCCGTACAAGAAAATAGCATAACTGAGTCTTCCAATCAGTTTATCAATACGTGAAACAGATGAAAAATATTCTTCAACAGTCGCCAGGTCTTTGGAATTGTTCAATTCACTAATATCTTCTCAAATTCATTATTTTTCCCAATAAAATTCACATTGTGAGAAATTCGTAATTACTACGACTTCTATGTAGAGAGGACAACGTTGCGTAGATATCTGACAGAAAAATGAGCATAACCTAACATTTTCAAAATATACACGGTGAAATGTGTCAAAATTTCATGGCCAACCGGGAGACTTTATAAATGTGAATGGAGTTTACATAAGAATTTTAATTCCTTTTCCGAACGATAACTAGCTATAACGTATTCTGCTCAAGAGTAATATCTTATCAGTTTTTAAATTGAACAAATATCTGGCGGAGGCTCATACATTGTATACTCCCAGCTTGGATTTCATCTGTCGTATTCTAAATTATCCCAATACAACGTATTTTCTTATTTGAAAATTAAGTGTTCGTATTTCAATACAAAGTTTGAAGTTAAGTTTTAGTATTCCCAACTATGACAGACTGATAGTTGCCTATTTTCAGGAAATTATTCGTCACCCAGTATTGTGATGCGAACACTAAGTCCTTCCGTTTTCCCCAAGCAAGAGCAACAGAAGCAACTGAATTCCTGGATACAGAACTAGATGATAGACTGAGAAGAGCAGGACTGATTGGCAAAGTCCTCGTCACCAAATCGGGTAGCACTCGCATAAGGCAGAAATATGTTAAATTCACATGGCAACGTGGAATAAAAGTGGGAGAAGGTCGGTTCGGAAAAGTGTATACTGCGGTCAACAACAGCACGGGGGAAATGATGGCGGTCAAAGAGATAGCCATACAGCATAATGATAACCTGAGTGTGACGAGGGTTACGGACGAGATGAAGATTTTGGAGGGGATTGTTCACAGGAATCTTGTGAAGTATTACGGCGTGGAAATTCACAGGGTAAGTTTTTGGAACAAAGTTCCCTTACGCGGCTTGCAGTCAACATGGTCGATCGGGTGAATGTAAGTACATGGGTAATTGGATGAATGGTGTGAGGTATTTTAAAGTTTTGTCAAAATTTGCCTCAAAGAGTGACTGGGGAAGGCATGTGTGACACAGCTTCTAGAGACTGGGATACTATATTACCACCTCATGACAATTCTGTGTGTGTGCAAGACAGTTACTGGGGAAATAGCGTTCCTTCCGGGGTGGAGTGCCCGTGGCCAATTTTTATATTCACGGCCTTTTTTCGTTCTGCGCGTGAGCAGACGGAAAACGTTTTGATATGGGAGGGGTGGGGTTTGGTGTATAGGAATTCTGCCTTGCGACATAATCCAGTCAGGAGGGTCCACGCATGCGTGGTTGAAAGTATCGATATCTCTTGAACCGTCGGTGTTACTGGATCGTGGTTTTTAGTGGAAGGCAGCTTATAGAGAGCATACGGTTACCACTTTGCACAACTTACATTCGAAAACAAATCTCAGGTTTGTCACCAACCCTATTGCATCGAAGGATCACTTAAACTTTGGCCCTGTGTTAGCTGCAAACAGCTATTCACTGATTTTATGATGAAACATACCAAACCATGTTCGTTTTTCAGGATGAGATGTTGATTTTCATGGAGTACTGTCAAGAAGGGACCTTGGAAAACATAGTGGCGGCTTCTGTATCCGGCTTATCTGAATTGATAGTGAGGAGGTATACATTCCAATTGCTGTCTGGCGTTCAGTGTTTACACGATCATGGTGTAGTACATCGAGATATAAAACCCGCAAATATATTCATGACAAAAGATTCAAATTGGTTGAAAATCGGAGATTTTGGATGTGCTGCTAAGATTAAGTCACACACCACAGCTGTAGGAGAACTGAAAGGGCTTGTAGGAACACAAGGTGACTTGATCTGTGTAGTAAAATACCTGATTATTTATTGTTTCGTTTTATTCTAAATATCTATTTTATTCTAAGCTTACATGGCTCCAGAAGTCTTCTCTGGAAGCCAAGGTCATGGAAGAGCCGCCGACATCTGGTCTGTTGGATGTGTGGTAGTCGAGATGGCCTCAGGAAAGGTAATCATCCAAACGTATATTCTTTCCAATTCACCTAATACGTCCAAAATACCATTTTTTACGCATTTAGAGCCGGTATTGCCTATAAATATCGATTTCAAATTGTAACAATTACCAATAAAACCTTCATTCCGTAGAGAACAAAAAAATCTACGACATCGTCTCAGAACTGAAAATATCTGTTTCAATTCATCAAAATAACTCCGATATAAATCATATTTAATTTATTTTTACCAACAAATGCTTTTAAATATCGATATAAATGCATCTAAATAACTTTTTTTCACCCTCCACTGAAACTGACATTTTAGAATTTTCAGAATGAATTTCTTCATAGTGTGATGGAAAGTTGGGTTATGTACGTTATGTTTGGATGGAAACTTCCAATTTGTCGAATACGAAATTGTTATGTCCATGTTACTATTTTATCTGTTACATTAATTTATCTCTTTCCAGAGACCTTGGTCTCAATACGAGACTAATTACCAGATCATGTTCAGAGTTGGTATGGGTTCAACTCCGGATCCTCCAGAGGATATGATCGACGAAGGCCTAGATTTTTTGGAGATATGTTTCAAGTTCGACCCTCGGCAAAGGTCTACAGCTCAAGACTTGCTCAATCATGATTTCGTGAAAGTAGGGGTTGAGGATCCATGATAATATTCAACTTCATTCGTACTCTTGTTCCTCTTGGTGGTTTCCTTTTTCAGAAGATCTTGGATAATCTTTTGATCCTGAGAAGGTTTCAGCACCCTAGTTTCGCGTTAACCAGTGAAGCTCTTGTTACGCTTATATTTGCATAACCTTAAAAAATATTCAAGTTTTCACTAATTATCAATATTTCACTGAAATATGATGTTGAAGAAAGTCTGAATCATATTTTGTTCCTTAAATATTCTTGTATGTACTTCAAATTGATTGTTATTTTTATGTGTAATATATTTTTATCTGTTATGTCCAAAGTGATTTCCTTGTTCCAATGTTATTGTTTGTATTTATATGTACCTATGTAGATAGCTTTTATTGCAAGGGATTATATTGTATGTTATAAATTGTAGAATTTTATAGGAGTGAAATGAAATAAAATGGAACTATTGAATATTTGATGAAAATAATTTAATCTCTATATTCCGGTCACATGATTGTGATACAGCTATTCAACTGGAGGTGAAACTCATTCAAATAAACCATTCGACCAGAAATCGTTGATAAAAAAGTTGCATACTAATCTACCTACTACTATGCAACGAAGTTCACATTAGAATGAACGTCGCTCAAGGCTTCCGCATCACAGAGGGTTGGAGTTCGTAAAGATTTCCATAGGTGGCGCTGGGGAGATTTTGCTCCCAATTAGTTCGCAACAATAGGGCTTAAGAGTGACGCTCACTTCTTAGATGAAGCGGCGGAAGAAGTGTCAAATTAAAAATTGCTAAAAAGCAAATTACTTCTTTTATTTGATTTTTGATTTGATTGACGAAGCGGCGCGGCAAGGAGAAGAGTCATTTGGCCGCGGACCGCGCACTAGGACGAAGCGTCAGGTCAGGTCGCGTATATCGGAACATCGGAAGGACTAGAGTTCACCTTATTCTTTATTCACATTTCACATTAAATAATTATAAAATTAATATGGGTCTCTGCCCTTAAGAAGGTAGATTGGCCACCATACACTCTTCAGCACTCTGTTCTTTATCGCTAAAGTATAATTTATGATATTTATGTTTGAAATTATATTAATTGGGGTCTCAGTTGATTTATTGCATTTGTTTTAACAGTGTTCCAAAGATGGGATATATGAAAAATCCTGCATAAGTCTATGTGTCGGTCTATGTCAACTTACTACCGAGTTTTAATTCGATCTTATTAGTATATTTCGGTTGTTATTGGGAAACAATTTACGATTACATACTCTCAACAAGAACAAGCGGGCCAATAAGTACTGGGAATGAGTCGATGAAACATAAAATAAGTCATCCAAATTTATTGTACTGCCTTCAAAAGAAGTCCCTTCCGAAATAATGTACATACGCCAATGAATAATCCAGACATATTTTGCCCAAATGTGTGCAACTTTCGAATTTTTTGCCGAAAATAGTCTCACTGATGAAGAATTCGAGGTCGAATTTGATTCTGTCCGTTTGGCCGTTGATAACTTTCGAACGGAAATAGATAGTGACATGAAATTTTCAGAGTAGGTGGCGCATCCAAATATCACTGACAAGTTCGTTAATAGCCATAATCGGCCCAACGGTTTCCGAGTACTAATTTTGTCTTCAACCAATACAGATCCGATTGAATTGACACAAAGACGTCTGTAAATTTTGTGAGAATCGTATCACTAGAAAATTTAAAAAAAATATTATTCATCTCACGCTAACTTGAGAAAGGAAAAAGATAGCGACACGCAATTTTTAGAGTAGAGGTTGCGCATCCGAATGCGACAATTGAGTTTGTTGATAGGCATAATATCGGCCAAATAGCTTTTGAGTTGAGAATGGGAGAGTGAAGTTTCTTGATGGGAATAATCGGCCCAACGATCTCGGAGTTATACCCATCTGGAACATTATTTCCTCGATAACTCAAAAAATACTGATACGATCGAATTTAAACTTGGTAACTAGTTATGAATAAATATTATACCTATATCTCACGATAACTTGAAAACGCAAAGAGAAAGCAAATTGCAATTTTCAGGTTAGGTTATCCGAATGCGATATTTTGTTGTTGATTTCCTATATAACTGAAAATATATACAAATCCAATCCAATTAAAACTCGGTAATTAGTGTATGATGCCAACTCATCGGTAATTACTTGTATAATGCCCACGCGCTAATTTTCGCCGAATTTCGTGAATATATCGTATCCTAAAATTAATTGAGACGTATTTTTTTTTCCATATTATTAGATATTTAACGAACAATTCCGATTGAATACATACAGACTGTCCCAAGTTCGAGTGCCTATATTAGACGTTTCTGGGGAACTGTACATATTTGAAATCTGAAAATTGGAATTATGATATTGCTTGAAATGATCTACACAGAGCTAAAATATTTTCGAAGCCAAAAAAAATGTTCAAGTTTTGCATTCCTGGTATGATCAAGTATTCAATGCTGCCATTGTATTCGTTCGAATAGTTTTCAAAATATCGAAAAAAAAACCGAAAAAAAAAGTACAATATGTTTAGTCAGTATTATGTTCATTATTCTTATTTTTAACACCCTAAGCGTGAACCGTTTTTACAGCATCGAAGAGGAAGAATGTGGAAAGGTCATGCATCTTTTGAATTTCAGAAATATCATAACAGGGTGTTTCAAATTTTGTGTCGAAAATTGAGATAAAAAAATTGGTTCAAGCACTGACGTGAAGTCAGAAGCTTTTGCGCGTATGTTCTATTGTCCATTCTTCTGTATTGGACACCCTTAATCGAATTTACCATGGTAAATTATGTTGTCCATTCGAATTAAGTGTCCAATACAGGAGAATGGACAACATAATTTACCATGGTAAATTCGATTGAGGGTGTCCAATACAGAAGAGTGGACAATAGAACATACGCGCAAAAGCTTCTGACTTCACGTCAGTGCTTGAACCAATTTTTTTTCCTGATTTTTTTTTAAATTTTCTAGGGGTACGGTTCTTAAAAATTTTTTTTTCGTCATTTTTTCCAAATTTTCTAGGAGTACGGTTCTTACAACATTTTAAACACGTCTTTATGTTGATTTTCTACTACTAGTTACTAAGCACCAATTCGATCGAATATTTATTTTTTGAGTTATTAAGGAAATAATATTCCAGGTGGGTATAACTCGGAAACCGTTTGACCGATTATGCCGAAAAACGAACTCAACTCTCCCTTTCGGATACACAACCTACCCTGAAAATTGCAAGTCCCTATCTCCTTTCGTTCGAAAGTTTATCGATGCAACGGCCACCCATCTACTGAACTCACACAAGAATGCTCGAATCTCCAACAATATTTAACCGATCGTATTGAAACTTGAAACTTGGCAGGAGAGTTAGGTTATGAAGCCTCTTGCAAAATTTCAGCAATTTCAAACGAATAGTTACTGATATATAGAAATTTTTTTTTTAATTTTCAATGATTTATTAAAAATTTTCTACAAATGCTATCCTCACCAAATTTTGCAATATTTTCGCGTTGGCATTCTACAACTAATAACCATGTTTGAATTCAATCGGTTCAGTATTTTTCGAGTTAATGTGGAACAAAAACCACCAAATTTCAGAAAATTTCAGATGGCTATAACTCTAAAACCGTTTGGCCGATTATGCTCATAAACTAACTGAAATGTCGCGTTCTGGTGCACATTCTAACCTGAAAACGTCAAGCCGCTACCTCATTCCGTTCTCAAGTTATCGTGACAACAAAAATATTTTTTAATAATTTATTTTTAATTTTCTAGCCATACGTTTCGCATAAAATTTCACAAACGTGCTTATGTTCATATTCTACAACTACCCACCAAGTTTCAATTCGATCGGATCTATATTGGTTGAAAACAAAATTATTACTCGCAAACCACTAGGCCGATTATACCCATTAACGAAATTGTCCGTCGTATTGGGATGCGCCACCTACCCTGAAAATTTCAAGTCGCTAGCTCTTTTCGTTCTCAAGTTATCGTGGCAACGGCCGGACGGCCGGCCGGACAGAATCAAATTTGACCTCGAATTCTTCATTGGGGAGTCGAACTTAATCGTTTGAGACCATTTTTGTCAAAAAATTCGAAAGTTACAGACATTTGGGCAAAACTATAACGCGATGTTCCCCAGAACATACGCGCAAAAATTGGCCATATATGGCCAATAGAAGTTATAACTTCTGTTTTTCAAATTAGAACCCTATTTTTTTATGATTGCGTTGAATTCTGCGGTGAAAAATAATGATAGTTTTCTAATATGATTATATGCTCCTAAATTCAATAAAAAAAAAATTAAAAATTATTGAATTTAGGAGCATAATCATGTTAAGCTGTTAAGGAACAGCGTGATATAATTTTGCCCAAATATCTGTATTTTCGATTAGGTTCGACTTCCTGGTGAATAATTCGATGTCAAATTCGATTCTGTGCGGCCAATTTGTTAATGGGTATAATCGCAATCGGCCAAAAGGTTTCGCAATTATGCCCATCTCAAATATTGTTTCTTTAATAACTCAAATAAGAATACTTACATATCAGGTCAAACAGTGAAACTTGGTAATTAGTTGTAGATTGGCAATTTTCGAATTTTTGGCTGAAAATGGTCTCAAACGTTTTGGTTCGACTCACTGATCAAGAATCCGTGGTCAAAATTGATTCTGTCCGGAATGAGCTAGACAGTTGAAATTTTCAGGGTAGGTTTGTGTGATAAATATCTAAGTTCGTTATTGGGCTGAACCTGGTGGTTACGGAGTAACGAAAAAAAAATTTTTTTTTACATTACAAATTTCAAATTCAAAATTTTTCAAGATGCAGTTTCATCAAAAGAATTCATTGATATAATTTTCAACTCCAACAAACTGATACTTTCGCAGATATAATTTTTCAAAATTTCAATAATTAATCGTAATTTTATGATTACATAGAATGCTCTATGACGGAGGTTACATGGTTCATATTGTTTGACATCAATCATGGATAGATGTCAGAATTACGGGAAAATGATTGTATACGCGTAGACTGATGGCATAGACTGATGGTCAGGATTGATGGCAAGATTGATGTCAGATTGTTACCAGATTGAACATGTGACCTCCGCCTAATTATATTTTTCTGGTGTATGTGAATCCAACATATGAGGTGAGTCATATACGTACATTATGAATTTATATTTTATGATGCAGTTTTATCATAAGAATCGATTGACATCATTCCCAACTCTGAAAAACCAATACTTTCGGAGATATGATTTGACAAAGTTTGAATAATTATTGGCTAGTAGTTTAACAAGAGCGCCAAACCCCCTGTCCACAGAGTTTTCCCACTTTTTTTGGCGCTCTTGTTCCTCGGAACAGAGTGCTTATCAATTTCACCAAATGTCTGTAGTTTTAGAATTTTTGGCAGAAAAGTGAAAATGGTCTTAAACGTTTTGGTTCGACCCACTCATCAAGAATCCGTGGTCAAAATCGATTATGTCCGGCCATACGTCCGGCTGGCCGTAACCACGATAACTCTCGAACGGAATGAGCTAGACAGTTGAAATTTTCAGGGTGGGTTTGGGAAATAAATATCTCGGTCAAGTTCGTTATTAGGCAAAATCGGTCCAATGCTTTCGGAGTAACGAAAAACAATTTTTTTTACATGACAAATTTCCAATTAAATTTTTTTGAAGATGTAGTTCCATCAGAAGAATCCGCTGATATCATTCTCAACTGTAACAAGCTAATACTTTGGGAGATATGATTTTTAAAAATTTTAATAATTAATCGTAGTTTTATGATTTCTTGAATTTATTATCTATTATGATGGAGTTCTATCATAAGAATGCATCGATGTCATTCCCAACCTTTGAGGAACCAATACTTTCGGAGATATGATTTGTCAAAGTTTTTTGACGATTTTTTAAAATCTTCTAGTGATTCTCACAAAATTGCGCAAACATTTGCGCGTCGGCAACCAAGTTAAAATTGTGTTGGATCTGTATTTTTTGAGTTATTGAGGAAATAACAACAACCTTTCAAATGGGTATAACTCCAAAACCGTTAAGTCGATTATGTCTATTAATGAACTTCATTGTCTCATCGGGATGCGTAACTTGCGCTAAAAATTGCAAGTCGCTATCTATATTTCCGTTCAAAAGTTATCGTGGCAACGGACTTTTGGCAAGACAGAATCGAATTTGACCTCAAATTCTTCATCAGTTAGTCGAACCTGTTTGAAATCATTTTCGGCAAGAAATTCTAAAATTACAGACATTTGGGCAAAATGATATCACGTTGTTCCCTACAATAATGCTCGCAAAAAGAAGGATGCTTCGTGTTAAAATGCGAGGTCAAATTCGTATCATACCTATTAAGGAGGAAAGATAAAAGTTTCCAAGGATTTGGTGTCTAGATGATAAAAGCTAAATGGACGAGCGCGCTAAGCTCCATACCCAAGACAGTGCTTCTATGATTTTTTTCTGCTACTGACCTACGATCAGAATCCAGAAATGACCAATCCGTAAGTGGATTCCTTCGATGGTTATCGCCAGACGCACAAAATTATTGATTATATTCTTTTCATATCCGAGCTTCCCCTACCACACGCGAGATGACACCACGCATCTCCGAAAATTAGCGTCGCGACGCATCTGCCGCATCTGTGTTCACGCTACCCCAACGTCCGATACTCTCTGATACCGATCGAATCCAACCTCTCGTTCGCCTAACGCCATATTGACTAGTCAAAGAAAAACCTACTTGACAGATCTATCCGTATACCGCGCGAAAATTCGCGATTTTCCACGTTTTCCCCGGGGACTCCGACTGCGCCTTCGTGTCGACCGTGTTAAGTGTCTCGTGTGCTGAAGTTCAGTGTCTTGTGACATTCACCTGTTTCGGATCTCCGACGACGCCAATATTTGGGAAATTTCAATGAAAATGCCAGTAAGGAAGCAAGGTAGGTGACAAATCTCGTTGATCGTGCTCCTTTTTGAGGATTTACGACGTTGTCATTCGGGTTGAGGTTGGAGGAATCGGGATTTCCTGGTGGAAGTCCTGGTGTTGGCAGGATGTGGGTTACTTTGTTTTGATTGTCGATAAATACTGCTTCTACACGTGGTGCTTGTGGAGGGGATTCTGTTTTGATGCCGAAACAGCTGCACAGATCGGTACTATTGTTTTGAATTGGTATTTCGAAAAGGGGGCATTAGATTATGTGGACAAGAAAAGAATGACACCCAACCTGTTAACACCTTTCTCATAAATATTTAATAGAATCGATATCCGGTGATTAACTACCTCAAATTATGTATAGTTGACAACTCTTTGATCTACCTTGTTCTGTGAGTGCGTACAAAATTTTATGAGTATATTTAGTTCTGTGCCAGACCATAAAGATAATTTGAAGAACCAGTGACAAGACTTAATATTTACGATCACAGAACACTAATATAATTATGATAATATACTAGCTCGAGGCTCCAGCTTTTTCATATTTGGTAATATTGGAATAATACAATGTGAATGAAACATTTTCTAGTCAAATCAAAACAAATCCATCCATTCTATTCATTCATTTTCTATACCCAGAACGAAAATTTAATATTTTGAAGAGATGGCAAGCGTACTAGATAGAATTTCGAGATGTCTATTTATATATTACGTAAGTTGCCGACCTAGTGCCCCATTGGAATGCTGCCAAACGTGCAGCTGGGTCTAGTGGAGGTCCGACGTCCAAACTCTGACAATCCGCCTCGTGATGAATAGGTCTGGCAAAAACTGATTTTTAATCGTAGTTATGTGAATTAGAGATGTGAATGTGTTTTTTTGGCCCATTCGTAAGAGATAATGGTCGTAGAGATGCTGACACGGGTTTTTATCAGACATGAAAAATACTGCTACGTATGAAATACGAGTGAAAATAGAGCACTGTCTGCTGACGTCACAATGATCTCATGAGGGGACAATTTGGTAGCGGAAATAGATGTTCAGACGATTTTGAGGGTTTTCCTGTAGTCATTTTTGTAGACATGGAGTGACCGGAAAAATCGAAATATTTTCCTAATACTGCTCTGCTCTGCACTATTGTTCTTCATCATGTTGGTTTTAGGCGCGCTGTCCAGGTAAACAGAGTGCCTATTAATTCGTCCAAATGTCTGTATTTTTCGAATATTTGGCCGTGAATGGTCTCAAACGATTAGCTTCAACTCATTGATGCAGAATCCGAGGTCAAAATCGATTCTGTCCGGCCGTATGCCAGCACAATTACGCTCTTACGCAAATAGTTGGAGAGTAGGTTTGAGTTCAAATACGCCGGCTATAAGTTAGTTAATGCGCAAAATCTACCGAGTAGTTTCAGAGTTATAGCGATCTGAAAATTTGTTTTCCCATAACTCGAAAAATATTGATCTGATCGAATTAATTAATTAATTAAAGCACTGTAGTTAATTCTGAATATAGACACGAAGACTTATGCAAAATTTTGTGAGGATCGCATGACTGGAAAATTAAAAAAAAATCTGTTTCTCAGAAACTATCCGTCAGGTATCGTTGAAATTCTGCGAGAGCCTTCAAAACCTGATTCTACAGTAAAGTTCTAGATTTGACCTCGATCAGATCTATACTGGAGAAGATATTGCCGAAATATTACAACGATCGAGATTTACTGGTCCATTTTTTTACACTCGACCAACCAAGTTGTTAACAGTTTTTTATTTTTGACGTGTCTGGAGAGAATTTTAATAAATTAGATCAGCCGAAGTGAAATTTGTCGATACGTCACTCTTAATCTAATTTACCTTGGTAAATTCGAGAGTGTCCAATACAGGAGTATGGACAATAGAACATACGAGCAAAAGCTCCTCTGACTGTTTTTTTTTTAAATTTTCTAGGGGTACGGTTCTCACAAAATTTTAAACACGTCTTTATGTCGATATTCTACAACTAGTTACCAAGTTTCATTTCGATCAAGTCTATATCTTTTGAGTTATGGAGGAAATAATATTCCAGGTGGGTATAACTCCGAAACCGTTGGGCCGATTATGCCCCAAAACGGACACTACCAATTCTACCATTCGAATGCGCAATCCTGAAAATTGTGAGTCTCTATCTCCTTCCGTTCGAAAGTTATCGAGGCAACCGTCATCCATCCAGCTACTGAACTCACACAAGGTTGCTCGGATCTCCAACAATATAGACCCGATCGTGTTCGAACTTGTAACTTGACAGTAGAGTTATTTTCTGAAGGCTCTCGCATTTCAGCGATGTCGGACGAATAGTTTCTGATATATAGATTTTTTTTTCAGAGATTTTCAATGATTTTTTAAAAGTCTCTAGTGATACGATCCTCACGAAATTTCGCAAGAATATTTGCGTTGGCATTCTACAACTAATAACCATGTTTGAATTGGATCGGTTTTGTATTTTTCGAGTTATTGAGGAAATAACGGCCAAATTTCAGATGGGTATAACTCCAAAACCGTTTGGCCGATTATGCCCATAAACGAACTCAAATGTCGCATTCAGACGCACAATCTAACCTCAAACTCTCAATCCTCTATGTCTCTCCGTTCTCAGGTTATCGTGACATAAATAATATTTTTTAATAATTTTTTTTTAATTTTCCAGTGATACGATTCTCACAAAATTTCACAAGCATTTTAAGGTTTGTATACTACAACTACTCACCAAGTTTCAATTCGATCGGATTTGTATTGGTTGAAAACAAAATTATTACTCGGAAACCATCGGGCCGATTATGCCCATTAACGAACTTGTGCGTCGTATTGGGATACGCCACATATCCTGAGAATTTCAAGTCGCTATCTGTTTGAACTCGAATTTTTCCTCAAGGAGTCGAACCCAATCGTTTGAGACCATTTTCGGTAAACAATTCGAAAATTAGAGACATTTGGACAAAATGATAACGGGATGTCCTCCAGATCATACGCGCAAAACCAGAAGTATGGTAGTAACCCAAAATATGGCATCAGATGCGTTATTCGTTGTTGGACTAGCCTATAAAGTTTCATAAATATCATCGTTTCCCTTTTAAAGATATTTAATTGGTTCCTTACTTAATCCCAACCCTGTATAAAGATGCATTTTATAAAAAATTCTTAAAATGCCCTTCCAAATTTTATTTTCTTGGTTTAACGAAGATATGATGGCCGTAGATATAATTAGCGTGAGTCGTTCCAAATCATAGAAACATACTTATTATTCAAGGAACGAGCGCGCTGAACTCCTGAAGCCAGTGAGTGCATTTGTAAGTCATTATCTTCATTTCGCTTCTAAGAATTTCCGCTGGAAGTTCCTAGCAAATTTCCCGGTATTTTAGTCGGCACTACTGTCGTCGTAATGCCCTCAATTATTATGCCATGTTCACAACACCCGTCAGAACCCGTCCTAACTTATTCGCGTATCAGTGTTTCCCAACCTTTTAATGTAAGTTTCTTCGCAATCTCAGTTACTTGCAAATAGTAATTGAACTTCGAAAACTTCAAAGGTTGATTGAGTTTGCTGGTATCGTTGACTGTGATGGTGTGAGGGCCCACAACCTGTGGGCCGTCCAGCTTTTCGTTCCGGCTCTCACTGATGAACATATCAATACGGCTTTGATCAGTGAGAGCCTGCCGTTGACGCTTTTGACTCCAGTGCGGCGCCCTGGTTTTAAGTCGTCACGCACAGTGGTGACAGGTGTTCGTCAAGACGAGGCGACATCTACTGGCGAGAACGACGAAGGGGTTTGGGGGAAGGATGTAGTTCCCCACAAGTTCAAATATATATCCTGAAGAAGTTACAGTGTGGCGGAACAATAGTACATTTCGAAAAAAGAACGATATTTTCTGAATCTCATGTTTTACTTAGGCGACTTATTTCCCTTTTATTCTAGTTTGGGTTCACTCTGGACTGATTATGAATACTACACTAGTAACTACACCCTTGTCCACTACAAAATGTGTCGTCTGACATATGTTTCGGAAACGATGTTTCCATCTTCTGAGACGAAGCGTTACTAAAACATGCAACAACAATTTCCACACTCAAGTATGGGTTGACATTATACCCTAAGTCATAAATCGATTAGTGAGAACAATGAGTTATTTAGAGGGGTTTGAGCATAATTGAGTGAAACATCTTTTCTCTAATACATTTCGATACCTTTAAGTGTTCCCAGGTACGATTCATTGGAATTTTTTAAAAATTTGACGGAACATATCGCTGTTTGAAATGGTAGAATAAGAATTATCATGGGATCATGCCATTTTAAAGAGGGGGGGCAATTTGTTTGAAAAATGATTTTAAATCGATATTTAATGCCTATAACGGGTGAAACAGATACTTAGATTCATTTATATCGCTAAGTATGCTGATTCGAAAGGTTTTCGAACGGAAAGCATGGCAAAAAGTGAAGATGAACGATAAAAACCGGCGATTGATATGAAATTATCATCATGTTAGATGATAATTACCTGAAAATTGTGAAAACATATGGAAAATAAGAGATGACATTCGTTCAAATCTCGGCTTTCACCTTAGATCTGTTTAGATCCAGCGTATCGATATTGGTTAGAGTTTCAGCTTCATAGCAGGAAGATACCGGTATCGATTCCCGTAGCCGACAATAGTCTTTTTCGTATTTTTTTCATTTCTATGGAAACAATAACTCTGATGAATAGTATATCTACAAAATTTAAGTCGATCTTTAAATACAATAGTTTAAAACGTGAATAATTTCGTATATTATTAGTCATTAGCTTATTTGTGTCTTTACGCCACCACTAATAAAGCACTTTTTATAATAATGAAAAATGGCGATACCGTTGTTAATAAATCAACAAGTCCAGAGCGTTCCTGCCAATCGGGTCCTTCATAAATGGCTTCGTATAATTAATATAGTTCATGATTTTCACTTCTCTTTAGATTATACGGAGTTTGTTTCACAGGAATGAGACAATAATTATTGTTGGAAAAGCTTATTTAATTATGCCGACGTTTCGTTGGATTTTTCCAACATTTTCAAGGCTGTAACAACATAAAGCTATTTGACACAACTGTGCATTGAAAAGACGAACAATAGATATGACTTACCTAAATTAGCAGCTTTTAAATTAAGATAGATGTAAGAATAAAAACTGGAGAACGAATCACCACTACAGAGACAAAACAAAATTCACAATCAGTTAAAAGCATAAAAATCCACTCATATATATAATTAAAACCATAAATTAATAAATAAACATGATATGTCATTGACGACGACAAACACTAGACTTAACAAATCGAGTTACAATTACTGTGTACTTATATCCATATAATATTTGAAACATATGCTGAGAATTGTTTTTACTACCCTGCGGTATTTACAATCATTGTTGCCTATTCCTGTATAAATTCAACAAATTATTATAGATCAGACTCAAATTTTGAGTATCAGCTCTTGTATTTACAGTATCTTGTAACCTTATATGAACCATTTCACTCACATTTCGTCTAGGCCAATTCTCCTCCCAATCCAAAATTTCAACGCACAATGTAATATTAGGATAAAATTGGCTTTTTATAGTGTGGGAAAAATTAAGATGGTTTATTCTCCATTAAAGGATAATACCCCAGTTCTAAACTGTTCAAATCTAGTATACAAAATTCCTTGCGAAAATTGTGAGAGGTGTTATGTGGGCCAAACTAGACAGTTATTCAAAACAAGAATCAATCAACACAAATATGATTGTAATGAAAGTTTCCGCAATAAAGAACAAAAGACATCTTTAGCACTCCACCACTTTGAGGAGGGTCACCGCTTCGCTTTCGGTGACGTTGAAATTTTGGATTGGGAGGAGAATTGGCCTAGACGAAATGTGAGTGAAATGGTTCATATAAGGTTACAAGATACTGTAAATACAAGAGCTGATACTCAAAATTTGAGTCTGATCTATAATAATTTGTTGAATTTATACAGGAATAGGCAACAATGATTGTAAATACCGCAGGGTAGTAAAAACAATTCTCAGCATATGTTTCAAATATTATATGGATATAAGTACACAGTAATTGTAACTCGATTTGTTAAGTCTAGTGTTTGTCGTCGTCAATGACATATCATGTTTATTTATTAATTTATGGTTTTAATTGTATATATGAGTGGATTTTTATGCTTTTAACTGATTGTGAATTTTGTTTTGTCTCTGTAGTGGTGATTCGTTCTCCAGTTTTTATTCTTACATCTATGTTAATTTAAAAGCTGCTAATTTAGGTAAGTCATCTCTATTGTTCGTCTTTTCAATGCACAGTTGTGTCAAATAGCTTTATGTTGTTACAGCCTTGAAAATGTTGGAAAAATCCAACGAAACGTCGGCATAATTAAATAAGCTTTTCCAACAATAATTATTGTCTCATTCCTGTGAAACAAACTCCGTATAATTAATATACTTATGCATATATTTCACAAGTCAAATAGACCCCAGGGGGTTCATTGATTTGCCGAGAAAGCAAGATCAGGACCCGATTGGCAGGAACGCTCTGGACTTGTTGATTTATTAACAACGGTATCGCCATTTTTCATTATTATTTTTGAAAACCCTAAACAGCGTTCATGGCCATTGGGAAGATACTGTCTGAGCTCTACGGGACTCGTTCTCGATTAATATCGAGTGAATGGTGGCATATAATTTCACGCTTCAAATATTCACTGGTGGAGAGAGGCTGATTTCCGTGTTTTGTCTCATAGGTGGCTTGGGCGATTAGGTATGATCGACCAAGCCGGCTCTGAGAGGCTTGACCCGGGTCAGTTTAGTTGAATTTTTCGAGAAGCTACAGAGTACTGATGAAGGCCAAGAAGCCAGAAACGCGTCTGCTCTTGCTTTCTCAGCAAATCAATGAACCCCCTGGGGTCTATTTGACTTGTGAAATATATGCATAAGTATATTAATTATACAAAGCCATTTATGAAGGACCCGATTGGCAGGAACGCTCTGGACTTGTTGATTTAAAGCACTTTTTATTTTCGACCAAACCATGTATGTATTTAAATAGGTTTCTTACACCACCACATACACGGCACTGTTTATTTTCGACCCAATAGTCAAAGTATGTATTTGAACGGAGACTGTAACGCTGACCCTCTTTAGATGTCTGCCCGACTAGCTGGGAGGTCAAGGATACACTTATGCTTCCAGGGATATAAGGTGATAGTGGGTTTTTAAAATTTTAATAGAAAAAATTGTTTGATCACAAAGAAAACACTAGAACTCACGATCTCTCCAGACACGGTGTAGGTAATGTAGGGATCAGTCCTAATAAAACATCAAAATATTCAAAGGGTTCAGTAAGGTTGATTTTCCCCTCAATCCAACAAGAGCTTCAATTTTACATGTGTTATGCATGCAGGCTGATAAAAAACGTAACAGCGAGTTTCTCACCCCAGCCAAAAACTACGAACAATGAAACCAGTGTTACACATACTACTTTGCACAATACAATATTTTTCTGTACAAATCTGGGGATATAAATTAACAGAATTAGCACAACTTTATTCATCGGAATTCATTGAAGCCTAGAAAAACAGGAGGCACACAATCCCTCGAAAATTGAAGAAACTCTCCCCTAATTCGTTCAGAACAACATCAATATTAATTCAAATGTACCAGAAAAATTAGTAGGAACCAAACTAATCAAACACAAAGTGCTCTACAATATTTTCCAATAAAAATGGCGTGCAAAACTATATTGACTAATTTCAATCTGAAATCATCACTTACGTTAATTCAAACCAATTCCAACATCACAAAAACATATTTATTTAAATATTACTCACCGTCATATATCTTTACAAATAATCACACAAACTGTTGAGAGATATTCAGACCACCATTTCTTTCATGGGACCAAAGGGATATTTCGAGAAGCGTTAGAAGATGTGACTCGCTCTGGAGCTTCGAATGTAAAAGAACGAGAAATCCCCGGAAGCTTGTTATACCCATCAATCGTATGACCACAGGAAATTCTGGTCGTAGAAATAATTTCTATAATAATGTATTAAATATGGAAAATCAATACGGATTCATAATACAAAACATTTCTTATTTAGACTCAAAATAAAACAACGATTTCAAACCATAACGCCACCATCAATTCACGTTCAAAGCATCACGGGTTGCATAACTACGAAAACAGCGTAACGGGGTCTTACACCGTTACAAGACCTTACGCCATCGCAAATACATCTCACATTTTGGGAATGCCTGCTTTATCTAGGTCCGTGATTCCGGCTGCAATTCCGAGTCCTCATTATCTTTCCGCTCGATTCTCCAGGAAATATATCTACTTATTTGTATTGCTACGCGTCTCGCAAAGAAATCGATCACCGTGTACGTAAAAAAAGCATCTCTTCGAAAAACTCGGTTTTATTTGGTGCGAAAATTACCCCATTCGGATTTTCCTTATATCCATTATCTTCTTACTCGAGAGTGCTTTCAAGGGTTGGTGTTGTTTTTCGCGATGATAAAATTTGATTTTTCTGTTCTCACCGTGGGTATTGCATGACGTATAAAGCTAAAATGACGATGGTGCAGAAAGCTGAAAGGGTATTATGAGCAGGGGAATGTGATAAACAAGGTGATGGATTCTTTCGTATATGTAATCGTATTTCCACAAATATTTTACAGATTTTTTTCAACCATTCATGAAATATAATTCAGATTGAGACATACATCCTAATAAAATTCATTCGTTATGCAGAATATTTCAACACCATACCTACCCTGCAAATTTCATCTCATCTTCATGAGGACATGGATATTCGTGAATAATAATGAATATTCATTTCATCATGAATATTCATGTATTAATTTCTATTCATGGATATTAATGAATATTCATTGAATATGATATAATTGGGATGGATTATAATTCAAATATTCACATGGTTTCAAATGGAAAATAATCATTTGTGTGAACATTCATTAGTAGACATTCATTCGAAGTATCTTTACCTTTTCAAGTTCAATTTCGGAAAAAGTAAAAGCAACTTCGGAAATTGTACTAAGTCAATCTGAATATTTTGTCCGAAATTGGGATTACTTTTTCCGAAATTGGTTTTACTTTTTCCGAAATTGAACTTGAAAAGGTATAGTCATGAATAGTCAGTCAATTGATCATTTACATCTATTCCTAACTAGTCACGAATGAATATTCAACTATTATTATTTATACTGAGACTACTATTCATGAATAATACAAACCCAAAATATTCGAATAAAATATTCAAGGAATATTCAAAGGTATAGTCGAATATTTATGACCTGTTATGAATAACCATTCATGAATATTTATTCGAATGAATTATCCGAACGATCAAATAAATTTTAGAATGAATATTTGAATACAATAAGGGGAAAAAGACCCATAAACAAAACACACGCATTGCCGTCATTACAGTACAATTAAAGATGTCAAAGTCAACAACACGGTGATAATTTGGTCGTCTTCGAACTATGATCATTTTGATACCCATAACACCAGTAGACGGATGCACCATAACTAAAAATATCTGAGCTAGCTAGTTCTCGTGAACCGAATTCTCCACAAAAATCTAATAGAGTAAATATTGTCCTCTCAGAAAATTATCAAACATACGTCTATTGCCGACCCAAACCCAACCCAACTACCCCAACCCTTCGAAACTTAGCCAATAATTCTGCCAGTTCAATTTCTGAATATTCATGATTAGTATAATGAATATTGATGTATATACTCATGAATATTAATTTCTATTCAAGAATAGTAATAGATATTCATTTAATATTCATGAATCAAATCAAATCAAATCAAATATATTTATTCATTGGCAACCATTACATACATCCATCATTACATATTTAATTCAAATGAATATTCATTTCTGTTCATGAATAGTAATAAATGTTAATTTATATTCATGAATATTAATCAATATTGATTTCTATTCATGAATATTAATGAATATTCATCATATCATTATGATTGATCATAGAGTATATGGTGTATACTCAACTCTTTCCAACTTTATCTGCAAATGAAAATGGACCAAGGAATGAGTGATAGCTGTCGGACCACCCCAAATTACAGTGAAAGTGAAGTCACCCAGTCCTTGTTTAGTTTTCTTAGGCAGATAATGTTGAGAGAGATAAATATGCACAGGTGTACGTTTCGTTTTTTCAACGTTTTAGTGACGACTCCGCCTTCCCAAATATTGTAAACTATATTTGTTTATATGAGTTATAATATTGGTGGATTAACTTTTTCCTTCAATAAATCGAATTGTACACTAACTTATGTGGCAATATGGATCAGTAGTTGTTCATCATTATTCAATGAAACGTAATGCTACGTATTTAAATTTCCCTCAAACCGCAATTCTACAAATAAAATTTTTCCCTTTACCTAACATCCCCCCAACTTCCTGCCTAGATTTAAACTCAAATATTACACCAACAGAAACATTTAATTTCAGCGGGTAGACCGGATGTTGATTAATGAAGGAACGACTTGATGAAAACTTTGCAATATTTACTAACTGTTCTCCCAGGTATATATTTCTTAATTCAGCGGGAGAAAGTTCAAAGTTTCGAATGTCGGCATAGAAGTGGTCTATTCTCTTTGGCAGCCCGCTGTACAAACATAATTGCAACCAACTCTTGAGCTTTGATGTTAGTTGGAGTATTAAGCAATTTAAACTAGGGTAAATGATAGTGAAAGGTAAATTTAACTAACAACAAGTGGATATATGGAAATTACAATGGTAGAACTTATTGGACGTAGGTATAATAGAGAACGTTGAAAGTGGATAGATCTAACTTTATGTAGCCATATCAAAATCCCAAGTGGTCAAAAATGCGATTACCGACAAAACTACCGTCAATAATGTTTTATTCACCTATATTGGACACCCTTAATCGAATTCACGGTCGATATAGACCGTTTTTAAACTTTTAAAAGATATGAAGACATTTCGTGCCATTTAATGTGATGCCATATTACCGCAATGGTACATTAATCAATGGTGAATGGATTTACTGTGGAGGCCTGCAAAAATGAGAAACTGGCGAAATATCCTGATAGTCAGCTTCTAGAATCTTCTCTGAAAGCCCACATCAGAGGTGTTATAAATAGATTCATGTAGACTGGAAACTTTAACAAGGGTTAATCGACAGGAAGACCTCAAGTTTACCAAGAAGTTGTTGAAGAACAGAGAACACGAGTTGAATGAAATCCTCAAATGTCCCTGAATAAATTATCTTTACAGTCTGGTGTCCCATTGATTACTTGCCACAAAGTACTGAAAAAAAACTAAATCTGTACCCTTACAAAATAACCATGGTACAGCAACTACCAATAGATATTCCACGTCGACTAGAGTACTGCTATTGGTTTAAAAATAATTTTAACGATGACAGATTAATTATTGGACTTAACTTTTTTTAGTGATGAGGGCTACTTGTCGGGTTATATCAATTCTCATAACTTTTGGACATCTGAGAATCCCCATAGTTTTATTGAGACTCCATTACATTCGCAAAAAGTTGATGTGTGGTTAGCAGTTTCTAGTCGTAGAATATATGGCCCAGTTTTTTTTCATGATACCCTTAATGGTGAAAGCAACAAAAGAATAATGCTGGAGCCATTCATAAACTAACTAGATGACGAAGAAATACAGATATTTTCAACAAGATGGGGCAACTCACTACACTATTTCTGCGATTCTAAGCTATTTGCACGAGTTCTATGACAACAGTATAATAAGTCGAGGACTCCACCCATCCTTTCCAACACGTTCTCCAGACTTGACCCCCTGGACTTTAGCATCTTTGCATATCTGAAAGGTGAGGTTCTCAAAAGATACTACGATAATATTGAGGACCTCCAATCATCAATAACAATGTGCTGCCAAAATATTGGCTTTCAAATATTAAAAAATATATTTGGCAACAAACGACAATGAATTTATGAATGCCTTGAGATTAATGGAACAAATTTTGAACATTTGATGTGAATTTATTGTTAGAATTCTCACAAATGGCCAAACTCCTAAACTGAGAGTAACTTACAGTAGTTATCCAATGTATTCTGTCCATTTCTATTGATTTATTACCTGCTTCCGAACATTAAAATTAGTTCAACAGAATGCATTCAGTTATCAGTACTTACATCTCAAAAATTCTAAATAGGATTTCAAAAATTCTTCCATTCAAACACAGAACAGATTATTCATATCTGTTCAATAGCTCTTGAAAATTACCCCAACTAATGAATAATTCACTCTCGATTCCACCTAGATATTTTCTGGAAGAAAGCTTCTTAAAATGGATTAAAATTCCAGTATCATTTATCATTCTTTCAAAAAAATTACCCTACTGTGGTCATCACAAGGCCTGTTGTAACACCAGAGAAGGAGTTAGGCTCAGCAATTATGATATGTACCCAAAATCACATGTAAAAAACACTTAAATCCAAAAAATCATTTATTTGAAAATTTCTTTCCGTACAAACTTAATACGAATTATATCAACTATTAAATCAATTTATATTGTATAATAAATATTTTTATTTTCAAACATACAATAATAACGTCATTTTTCGATTAAGAGGATCATCGAAAAGTTTTATTCCTCCGCCAAGGAGGAGAAGGTTGCTACACAACACTTTTCCGGTGGGCGGCAGGAAAAGTGATACTTTGCAAAAGATGAATTGGTTACCATGAACAAAAAATTATCTAATTCAAAGGTCATTTTCATTCGTTAAAGTTACACTGAATGTTCAATTGATCAATGTTGCATTTTGAAAATTAAACCATGTAATAATGAACTGGTAGGATTCTGTCTCGGAATCTGTTCAAAAGCCGATGACTCAATAGAGTAATATGAGTTGTTGGTTCCAGGGAATTCGTTGAGGCTCAATATCATACCATCAATCTCATTCTTATTTCACAGCGAATCCTCGATGTAGCCTTCTGCTACAATACTTGACTTCCAACCTCCGTGTCGTTTCAAAGACTCAATGTTGGCTCCTCCATCTATAAGTAGTGTAGCAGAAGTTCGCCCCAATAAATGACCTGTGTATTCGTTTGGATGATATTGCAAAAAAGTGGCAACCTTACTTGGAACACTTTCTATACTATGTATTCCCATCACAGCACTGTAGCATTTTCCAGATTGATATTTCAAAAAAAATCTATTTCCAACGAAATTGTTTGGTCTTAACGTAGTGTATCTCCGAAAAATATTTAGATTATTCTTCATGTGAATGTTCGAACTTTTCTTGTTTCACTATATATATATATATATATATATGTATATTCTTTTTACTGAGAGCTGTATATGTGTTAGCAGAGGTTGGTGTAACAGGGTACCATACAATTCGACGTATGATACAAGAGCTTAGGGAAAAACCTCAGCAAAAAACCCTTTCTCCCCGTCAGTGTGGTAATTTGTAATTATTGTTTACAAAATTTGCTGAAATTTAAAAATATTGATGGGCATATATTTCTTCAATATGGATTCCCTCGTCAAAAAACGGATAGGTTTCTTCAAGGTACCCGAAACTCAACCTGCAAAATGAAAAGACAAGAGGAGGAAACGAACAAATTAAAAATAATACATAACATTTCAAAAGTCTCCTCTCACAAAAATACTTCTCTGTAGGCGAATGGGATCTCATGGAGAAGAATCGCCTCCGCTAGTTTTCGAAGATATTCACTCTTGAAATCCCTTCAATATTTGGATTCGAAAATGAAAAAAATGAAAATGTTGCTCGTAAGGCCAGGAGGGGCTCTTTCAAAACCAGGTCTGACCGGTCGAAGCGATGATTATTCAGAACTTCTGATGTTCGAAGACGGCTACAGGGCCCTTAAGAAGGGCTTTCATCTCCCATAGATACATATATTACTTTATATTGTATAAAAGAATGAAAAAATGATCCGGACAAATTACGAATATTGACTATTATAATATTTCCCTTGTCTTCGATATCTGTGTAGTTTTCATTTTCACCATTTCGTCACATCTGCAGGCACCAGCTACTCCGAATAATAAAATAATCTGAAACTATCACGTGATCCACATTTTTCGAATTGCAAGTGATCATAAGCTGCAGAATATTTTTCAAAAGACTTCGATGGTCCCAATTTCTGACGACGTTTTTACCTTCAACTCTATGCTTCAACCACTTCTCACCAGCTTGCAAAGAATAACTATCAATTATTTTACTTCATATCTGTCAGAATGAATTTTGCGTGGCAACCGTAACTACGCAAATGTACTATAATTCACTCAATTATAACGATCGTAAATGGATAGAATTATGTGCGTGAATGTAAATCAATCCAAAAGTGGATATTCAGATTTGTATGAATTTCAAAATGTTTGAAAATAAAAGAAAATATTTCATTCGGGGTAGAAGTGACGTTTCATGGCTCGCTTTCAATTACCCAAGCTCGCCATGAAAAGTGACACTTCTCCTCCTTATGAAATAATGCGGAAGGAAAAGTAATCTCCCTGTGACAATCATTTTGGAACTCATTATTTTATAAATGCCAATGTAATTAAAGGAGAAAGTAAGGTTAAGAGTATATTATGAATTCTGTGGCTGGACTTGCAAATTTGAACAGCATTTAACAAGACGCACGGTGGAATATTTATTGATCTTAACCATCAACAAATATTCCGCGTGGCCGGGCTGATCACATCATCGCTCAGTGTTCCCCAAAGAGGAGAGTATCACTCATGAGCAGACCCAGACCCCAGGGTTTCATGGTTATAACCAATCATCAGTGTGACACAGCTAGACCATGAATGAAACTTGAAAGGCGTTCTAGGAAACTTATTTCTATCGGTCGAGAACCGGTAGGGGAAGAACCCCCACCAGCGCCACCTATGGAGAATCTTTACGAACTCCGACCCTCTGCGATGAAGAAACCTTGAGCAATATTCAGCGACGTTCATTCTTTTGCCGTAAGAGGGTTGTGATGTTCTCGGGTGGTTCGCCTTAATCTAGCATGCCGAAGGGGTACAAGTAAAACACTTACTCTCGGAGATGATAGGTTTAATCACACATTGTCTGAGTACTGTAGACTCTAGACAAGACTAGACTAGACTAACTAGAATGACTGACCGCTCCCATTTGGAGACGGTGTTTATATTTACCATTCAAGGTAGCGTTTATAAACTTCTTGATCAACAATCGAAAGATACATGTGATTTATATTAACAATTATACAAACAATCCTTGTGGATTGATTAACTCAATGGCATGAGTAATATGATATGCTATAGGGCCAATTGGGCCACTACACCTCTCCCCTTAAAAAAAAATTTTTTTTTGGTTATTTAAAAAGTAAAAAAAAATTTCATCTTCCTTAACACTATCAGTTCTTAATCCTATATATACATGTTTTCCTAAACTATATTTACAATATTTTAATTCTATTATCTTAAAAGTATCTGAATTTATAAATCCTAATAGGTTTTTTAACCAATTAAATATGTAGAGTGTTGACGAGTTCACAGTGTTATTATATGAATGATATGGAAATTGTTCAGAATAATATGCCTATTTTTCTCATCTTCGTCTCGTTAATTGTTCAGAATAATATCCGTAATTTTCTCATCTTCGACTCGTTGCACGTCTCTTATAATATTTAGCTTATAACTTTCCAATCATTTTATTTTTACATTTCAGCAACATTTCAAAAATTGAGTACTTATTTATAGCGCATCTAATTATATATAATTCCTCAATATTCTTATTTATACAAAATTGTTCCAGATTCCTCAACGATGTACCTAAGTCATACGCTGATCGGAAATTCTGGTTTAAATAGATTGAGTATTTAGAGCGCTTCTCATTATACATAATTCCTCAATATTATTATTTGTGCACAATTGTTCCAGATTCCTCAACGACGTACCTAAGTCAGACGTTGATCGGAAATTCTGGTTAAAATAGATAATTTCTTTATTGACTTCATCAATATTATCTTTATCGCACTTTATATTATAATTCAAATTATTTGGTTGCTTTTTATCAATTTTGGAAAGTTAGTCATCTTATATTGGCAGTAACGTAACTTTATAGCTATGATTGGACGCTTTAACACTTCGACTAGAAAAGGGTGATCAATTCTTTTGAGTCTTATACTTTTGTCTTGAAAGTGCGTATGCAGTAACATACTTCTTCTTCATAATACAAGTAAAAAATCATACTCTGTCCAAATTAGTCTGAATTTCGTTAATTGCTTACTGAACTTCTCATATTGAAATTCGTATCAAAATCACATATTCATCTAATTTTTCAGTACAACAATATTGAATAACTTGGCATCTCGATCTAGGAGGTATTGCGATTAAGAGGAACAACACGTGATAGTTTACAATACAAACTGGCTCGATAAATAATTATCCGACGCTACTAAACTAATTCGCGGTTGTTGATAAACTTTTTTCTGTCGTATCATCATCAAATTTTCGACGCGACGTGAGTATGTATGTATACGGTACAAGTACCTAATTGTTATTGTTTATGAGCCATCGGTAAAACGATATTGACCTTCCATCTGGTGCTGTTTCGATGACCCTTTTTTTGATATTTCCTACTTGAACTTGACCTCTACTCGTATAATATCCTTTCAAATGAGACATTTTTTCATAATTCCCATAATTTTACTTGAAATTCACAAGCTGATATATTTTTTTTCCCTGAAACCAAGTGAAATTTGCTAAATTATTTTATTAATTTTCCATATCTTTCACGAACTCGTCAATCTCGTTATTTATAAGATTATTGCTATATCATATTTTAGGTTAATTCAACATGGTTAGTTCCCACATTGATATTTGAATTATCCTATAGAAAATCATTATATAAAAAAAATCAATAGAACAACAATTTCCACTCACCACGTCTTGATAATTTTTTAAAATTTGATTAAATTCTACACTTTCCATAGTTTTAAAATTTATCTTACACTGCAGGTTTTCCTTTTTCTTCTATCCCCCATTTGTGTTCCTTGTACACTGGTTGGGTGTCTGCAGATGTTTGCCTTGATGGTCCGGGTCTGGCCATCATTTTTGCATTGCTATGGAGTCATAGCATCTTGGCGTGGAACTCGATAATTCAAATTGTATTGTTGGCTGACTTCAGCCATGTGATGGTGATGCACTTCTTATCTCGTTGATGAAGAACCCATGTATCGGCATACAACTGGCAGGATCGCCATGTGATGTTCTCGGGTGGTTCGCCTTAATCTAGCATGCCGAAGGGGTACAAGTAAAACACTTACTCTCGGAGATGATAGGTTTAATCACACATTGTCTGAGTACTGTAGACTCTAGACAAGACTAGACTAGACTAACTAGAATGACTGACCGCTCCCATTTGGAGACGGTGTTTATATTTACCATTCAAGGTAGCGTTTATAAACTTCTTGATCAACAATCGAAAGATACATGTGATTTATATTAACAATTATACAAACAATCCTTGTGGATTGATTAACTCAATGGCATGAGTAATATGATATGCTATAGGGCCAATTGGGCCACTACAGGGTCATGGAATGGCAACTCTATCTACCGTGAAGATACCTTTACCGACTGAAAAGGCCCGGTTCATTTTGGTTAGATCAATCAAAAACGTGAACATGTAATGTAACATGTAAGGTAATCACCATGAAACCTTGGGGTCTGTGTCTGCTCTTGAGTGATACTGTCCTCTTTGGGGGACACTGAGCGATGAGGTGATCAGCCCGGCCAGGCGGAATATTTGTTGATGGTTAAGATCAATAAATATTTCACCGCGTGTCTTGTTAGGTATTATTGGCAATTGGCCACAGTTCACCTCATTAGATGTTGAACAGTATTCATATGAAGAGGCAAAATGAGTGCGGGTTTCAGAACCAACTCCGATGTTACAATTATTTATAGAGACCCTGTACAATGATACTACTATTACTGTAATCCTCATGCTACCATCCAACTTCCCATAGTCTCAGTAATAACGTCCAAACTAATATACACACTTGAACACTAACCCCCATAATCAAATTCATGTCATACGACGAGAACTCGATGCAGCCATAACAATAAGTATTCCCCCGACTACCAAACTAGTAAATGTCCACTACGACCTTATGCCCCGGATTACCAGCGATATTAGATAACTCATCCCTCTGGCGCCTCTCCTCGAATAAACGTCCCCAATTAATTTTCCAAACGTTCTGGAATAACCGGGTAAATACGGATATATTCCGGCGAATTTTTCCGACTATACCAAGGTCGACGTCCCGACTTAAGTCCGGAGCGGATCGTCAATAATTCAGCCCGTGGATCGTTCGGCAATTTCGGGGACATAATATACATTCGGGGATTAACGAGGGGGCCGAGGCGGGACTGGACGCGGTCCTGGTTTCGGTCGCAGACGGCGGTGTACAAATCTCGAAAATATAGAGTAGATTCCGGGAAATACGATACGAGGGTTGCTATTTCATGAATAGCTAGTGGCCTGCGGTGAAATTTGAAAGGAGGGAATCAATTTTAAGAATTCTGTGATGGTATAAAACCCCGTTACGTTGTTTTCGTAGTTATGCAACCAGTGATGCGTTGAACGTGAATTGATTGTCGCGTTATGGTTGGAAATCGTTGTTTTATTTGGTATCTAGATTATAAATATTTTGTCTTATGAATCCGTATTGATTTTCCACATTTAATATTTCAATATATTATAGAAATTATTTCCGTATCATATTGATCAATACCATGTATCGTTTAAATTCTTTGTGGCCAGAATTTTTTGTAGTGATACGATTGATGGGCATAGCAAGCTCTCGGGGATTTCTCGTTCTTTTACATTCGAAGCTTTCGAGGTAGTCACTTCTTCTAACGCTTCTCGTATAGGTTCTCAATAGTTGAGATGAAAGAAATGGTGGTCTGAATATGTTTTTACAGTTTGTGAAAAATACAATATGCGTCAAGTTGACGGTGAGTAATATTTAAATAAATATGTTTTTGTGATGTTGAAATTGGTTTTGGTAAATTAATTTACGTGATGATTTCAGATTGAAATTAGTTAATATAGGTTTGCACGCCATTTTTATTAGAAAATAATGTAGAGTAATTTGTGTTTAATTATTTTTATTCCTTCTAATTTTTCTGGTACATGTTGTTAATATTGATGTTATTCTGAACGAATCAGGGGAGAATTTCTTCAACAATTGGTGTACTGTTAATTTATATCCCCCAGATTCGCACAGAGAAATATTGTATTGTGCAAAGTAGAATGGATAACACTGGTTTCATTGTTTGTAGTTTTTGGCTGGGGCGAGAAACTCGCTGTTACGTTTTTTTGAGGCTGCATGCATAACACATGTTATGTTGAAGCTATTTTTGAATATAGGTGAAAATAACCTTATTGAACCCTTGGAATCTTTTGATGTTTGATGTTGTATTGGGATTGATCCCTACATTACCTACACCGTGTCTGGAGAGATCGTGAGTTCCAGTTGGAAGAACCTATGCTCATCACCTGGACGGATCCTGATCACCCATCAGGAAGAATACCTTTAATTTTCCCTAGAAATGTTTTCTTTGTGATGAAAGGAATTTTTCTATTATTGAATCTTTAAAAACCAGTTTTATCAATTATCACCCTATATCCCAGAAAGCATAAGTGTATCGTTGGCCTCCCATCTAGTCGGGCAGACATCTAAAGAGGGTCACCGTTACAACTCATATATTTATGCTGTAATTGGGTTCTTCTATTCTTTTTCGCAAACTCTTTGAACTTTTTTATACTTTCGTTTCAACTTTATGTACCTTTTGAAGATTACTTAAATCACCAAAACAACTATGATTCCTAACATCAGGGCCGGAACTGGGATTCAATCGAATTAAATAATAATGATAATCTACTTGTAACCAAATAAACAATCATCCAAATTGATTATTACGAGAAGAGCTTCAGATATCGTACCTGACACCTCCACCAATTTGCAACTAGTTGTTTACCAAATTCCTTATGCAATATTGGCTGGGTAGAACGTCGGATCAAGAGAAGGTTAATTGTAATATGCCTGACCAAAAGCTACTGACTTCACGTCAGTTTTTTTTAAGAAGTTTTATTAATAGACCAGTGCTGAAGCCTTTGCAAATAGTAAAAAGTGAAAAAAAATATATTAGAATGAAACCCATTGGAAAAGGAAGAGCATATAACCAAAATCAAAGGTGATCTGAGGTCAGGAAGTGGATGGGGGTGCATTTTTAAGGGTAAAAAATGGTTTATCCTTATTTCTGGCAAAACTACAAGTCCTATGAAGTTGTAGGTAACAAAAAGATCTACAACTTTTTTTTAATACTTTTTTCACATAACTCCAAAATTTATGTGAAAAATTCAAATAACCAAGCATTTGGTTTTTTATTTTTATCTTTCACAAAAATATTTTTTCACGAAATTTGGTGAAAACATATTTTTTTATGTCCCAAACACACTGTAATTTTTTTTGTTTCGAATTATTAATTTTTTCACCTTATTTTGATTTAATATCAAAAAAGCACCCTATCATTTTCAATCGAAAAGTTTCACTTCAAAATATCTGCTTTATTAAAAAAGTCGCTGGACTTTTTGTTCGCGTAAAAAAAATACATTACTTTAGTGAATTTTCTCAGAAAATGCTACGAAATAACAGGTAGTAAGGCCCAGACCCTCCTAGCCCCTTCACTACTCTACGAAATACCTTTTGATGGGCTAATATTTTCCTTAGGTCACTCAGATATATAAGTTATCTCAAAATAGAAATAAGACATAGAGAGGTAAGTTTTCACCAAATTTCGCGAAGAAACAAATCTGTTTTGTAAAAGACAAAAATAAAAAACCAAAAGCTTGGTTATTTGAATTCTACAAATAAATTTTGAGGTTATGTGAAAAAAGTGTAAGTACAAAAGTTGTACATCTTTTTATTACTTACAACTTTGTCCTTTAACTTTTTTTCATAGGACATAGGAAATCGAAAGAAACCGATTTTTACCCTTGAAAACTCACCCTCTTCCACTTCCCGACCTCAGATCGCCCGTAAATTATTTTTCCTTTCATTATTGTTGTATTCTCTTCCTTCTCCAATTGGTTTCATCCTAATATTTTTTTTTTGTTTCAAAAGTAATCGATCCTGGTTTATAATGGCATAGTTTATAGTTGACGTCTGTCAAAAAATCACCGCTCCAAAATAGCAACTATTAACAATAGAAACTATAATTGTGGGAAAACCCTGTATATGGATATGAACTGGAAACATACGAACTATTAACAGTTGAAGGTTTAGGAAACTTTATTATTTCGATATGCATTCTCGCCCCAACGTTCATTCAAACTGTATTCAATGTTTCACATCTCCTCATCTAGCCGCGCTATTATTTCTTTGTTAAATAAACACAGGTACGCTTCACTAGTCGTCGGTACATAATAAAACCTATCCGCACTTGATGAGGCTCAGTTTGGAAGCCGTGAGCTTGTCCTATTTCATACCTTTGTCCAAGTAATATTCACTCTAGTTCTAGATATATGGATGCGATTGTTCTCTAACCAAGAGGTTCACCCGTAATGGAATTGTTGTTTAATATCAGCAGACTATATAGCGCTGCGCGAACAAAGTTGGAAACTGAAGGGGCCTGAAATTGGTGGGAAACTGAGGAAATTCAGAGTAGGTACTGGTATAAATGAGGAATTGGTTCAAGAGTATAACAGGTCGATAGAATTAGTTGCTTCTGGAAACGACATGTAATGAACAAATTGAGTTTGTCGGATGGTGAAATTTCCACAGTTATTCTGAAGCATATATGGTACATATGTCGCCCTCTATGGATAAGATATTGTAGCGCGAGGTTTCAACCCAGGGATTTTAATATTGATCGTAGATTGATCCCTCTGTCCACTCATGCCGTTTTCTCCTGACATTTGCGATTCTGGTGCTTCGTCGTTTCCTGAACTATAGCTCCATTTTTGTTGGTCGTCGATTAGTGGGTTGAAGTTCCAATTGATATTACACATTTGTGGATTTAGTTTGGCGTGGAAAACTGTGAGTGTTCAGATTATCCCTCTGGATTCTTAGGTTACCCATGTTTCATGTCTGGGTGCAGACTTCGTTTTACCAATCAGGAAGTAGTATTATCCCTATACCAGAATGAAGATGTAATTCATAGAAGGGGATCAAAAAAAACTTTTTGAAAATGTTACATAAACGTGACGATTTTTTGTACGTTAGGAGAGGGGTTTGGGGGAAATTTCGAGGGGGTTTATCGAGCAAAAATACGGAAGTTTCGTAGAGTTTTGCGTTTTCGGAGCGAAAATACGGAGGTGTATTTTAAAAAAAATCGCGAAAAGGTGAAAAAACCGCCGATTTTCGCAAAAGGTGCAAAACTGTGTAGAGGCATTCGGAAGAACGGTGGCGTTGGGAACGCCAGTATTTGCGGGAACGCGAAGACGAGATTCGAAATTAGTCTGTAACGGAGCCCTTTTTTCGATCCCCTCTTTCGTTTTCCCGGAAGAACGATAGGAAAATGTGACTTTTCGCGCGAAAATCGACAAAATTCTGACGTTTCACGTATTTCTGTGGCGAATTTTAACGCGGCTCCTTCAAGGTCGATATTTTCTGTCCGAACGAGCCACGATAAATGTCAAATCGAATTTGAATTTCGGACGGAATTGCTCGAAAATCTTGGAATCGTCTAGAAAAACCGCGAGAAATATGAACGAGTAACCGATTTCGATCGATCGCTTGACAGGATTGACGATATTGTAAAAATCGAAAGATGTGAATCATCCCAGTACTATAAAGTCTTTATTTGCAAGAAAATCGGAGTTGTCTCATGCAGTTAAACTAGCCGAGTGGTCTAAGCCATTCCCTTTGGGCCTTATAGGCAGGGCAGCGGGATCGAATCTCGGATTGTCCGAAATAGCTTCCTCAAAATTTTTTTCCTTTTACCCAATGAAAAACTTGAATGAGCGTTACTACAAGAAACGTATCTATGGTAAATTCGAATTAAGTGTCCAATACAGGAGAATGGACAACATAATTTACCATGGTAAATTCGATTAAGGGTGTCCAATACAGAAGAATGGACAATAGAACATACGCGCAAAAGCTTCTGACTTCACGTCAGTGCTTGAACCAATTTTTTTTTCGTGATTTTTTTGAAATTTTCTAGGGGTACGGTTCTTAAATTTTTTTTTTTTCGTCATTTTTTTCAAATTTTCTAGGAGTACGGTTCTTACAAAATTTCAAACACGTCTTTATGTTGATTTTCTACTACTAGTTACCAAGCTTCAATTCGATCGAATATTTATTTTTTGAGTTATCAAGGAAATAATAGTCCAGGTGGGTATAACTCGGAAACCGTTTGACCGATTATGCCCAAAAACGAACTCAACTCTCCCTTTTGGATACGTAACCTACCCTGAAAATTGCAAGTCCCTATCTCCTTTCGTTCGAAAGTTATCGAGGCAACGGTCACCCATCTACTGAATTCACACAAGAATGCTCGAATCTCCAACAATATTCAACCGATCGTATTAAAACTTGAAACTTGGTAGAAGAGTTAGGTTATGAAGGCTCTTGCAAAATTTCAGCAATTTCAAACTATTAGTTACTGATATATATAGATTTTTTTTTTATTTTCAATGATTTATTATAAATTTTCTACGAATGCTATCCTCACAAAATTTTGCAAACATTTCCGCGTTGCCATTCTACAACTAATGACCATGTTTGAATTCAATCGGTTCATTAGTTTTCGAGTTAATGAGGAACAAAAAACCACCAAATTTCAGAAAATTTCAGATGGCTATAACTCCAAAACTGTTTTTCCGATTATGCTCATAAACGAACTGAAATGTCGCGTTCTGGTGCACATCCTAACCTGAAAACTTCAAGCCGCTATCTCATTCCGTTCTCGAGTTATCATGACGTCAAAAATATTTTTTAATAATTTTTTCAAAATTTTCTAGCCACACGATTCGCACAAAATTTCACAAACGTGCTTAGGTTCATATCCTACAACCACCCACCAAGTTTCAATTCGATCGGATTTATATTGGTTGAAAACAAAATTATTACTCGGAAACCACTAGGCCGATTATGCCCATTAACGAACTTGTCCGTCGTATTGGGATGCGCCACCTACCCTGAAAATTTCAAGTCGCTAGCTCTTTTGGTTCTCAAGTTATCGTGGCAACGGCCGGCCGGACAGAATCAAATTTGACCTCGAATTCTTCATTGGGGAGTCGAACTTAATCGTTTGAGACCATATTTTTCAAAAAATTCGAAAGTTACAGACATTTGGGCAAAACTATAACGCGATGTTCCCCAGAACATACGCGCAAAAATTGAGAAAGCCTTGTGGACAGGAGCTTTGGTGCTCTTGTTAAACATTGAGAAATCATATCTCTGAAATTATAGGTTTCTCAGAGTTGAGAATGATATCAATGGATTCTTATGATAGAAACGCATCATAAAAGAAATTAAATTCAAAGAATTATTAATCTGAAACCACCGGACCGATTCTACCCAATAATGAACTTTTCCGAGGTATTCATTCCTCAAATCTACTCTGAAAATTATATTATATCAATTAAAACTTTTTCATCATTTTGCATTCAATAATACTTTGTTTCCTATAACAGAAGGTACTTTATATCAAGAATTTTGCATGGAACTAGAAATAAATATGACTCCTATTAAGATGATATGTACGAACATAGATCATGAAATTAATAGATACAAACACGGACGTTAATTTTCGATTACAGCATTCTATGAAAACATAGAATTACGAATTAATATTGAAATTTTGAAAAAATCATATCCCCGAAAGTATTAGCTTGTTAGAGTTGGAAATTATATCAATGGATTCTTATGATGAAACTGCGTCTTGAAATAAATTGAATTTGAAATTTGTAGCGTAAAAAAAAATTTTTTTCTCACCTATATGCTATTCCTTGTATTTGTGGTAAATCGTATACAGCAGAAACATCGAGACCGATAATAATAGACATAACAAAGTCGGAACATAAGAACAACTTAGGGTGTAGAGACATACAAAAATCAAAAATAGCAGAACATGTATGTACGATTGTACAATATAGGGAGATCACATGATGTATTGGAGTAAAACAAAGATTCAGATGACAGAGTCTGATGGCATAAAAAGAAAGCACAATTAATTAAGTAGTCAACTTGTATTTTGTTGAACAGAGAATGGAATTTTGCAAATAGCTCAATTGGAATTGACCATATTTGGTTGAGTTTGTTGAAGAAGGAGTTGGAACTTGGAAACTTTTATATAAAATGAGACTATGTCGCTATGTTTTTCAATGACTGTAACTGTGACAAATTTCGAATTTTGTGACTAACATTTTTCTATATATTGCACAGATATCTTGTGTTTCCATAGCAGAAGCAATTTAAAAATAATATTTTTTTTTTATTTTATAGATATTTTTCAGAGTTTGGGAGAGAACGCCCAGAAAGAATCCATTTAGTGCTATATTATTAATAGAAAAATGGGTTCAAGCACTGACGTGAAGTCAGGAGCTTTTGCGCGTATGTTCTATTGCCCATTCTCCTGTATTGGACACCCTTAATCGAATTTACCATGGTATGTTGTCTCTTAATTCGAATTTACCATGGTAAATTCGAATTAAGTGTCCAATACAGGAGAATGGACAACATAATTTACCATGGTAAATTCGATTAAGGGTGTCCAATACAGGAGAATGGACAATAGAACATACGCGCAAAAGCTCCTGACTTCACGTCAGTGCTTGAAGCAATTATTTTTTAGTAATTTTTTAGAAATTTTGTAGGGGTACGGTTCTTACAAAAATTTTTTTTCGTCATTTTTTTCAAATTTTCTAGGGGTACGGTTCTTGAAAAATTTTAAACACGTCTTTATGTTGATTTTCTACTAACAGTTACAGCTTCAATTCGATCGAATCTTTATTTTTTGAGTTATCGAGGAAATAATATTCCAGGTGGGTATAACTCGGAAACCGTTAAACCTATTATGCCCAAAAACGAACTTAACTCTCCCATTCGGATACGCAACTTGCCCTGAAAATTGCAAGTCCCCATCTCCTTTTGTTCGAAAGTTATCGAGGCAACGGTCACCCATCTACTGAACTCACACATGGCTGCTCGAATCTCCAACAATATTTAACCGATCGTGTTAAAACTTAAAACTTGGTAGTAGAGTTGGGTTCTAAAGGCTCTTGCAAAATTTCAGCAATTTCAGACGAATAGTTACTGATATATAGATTTTTTTTATTTTCAATGATTTCTTAAAAATTTTCTACAAATACTATCCTCACGAAATTTTGCAAGAATTTTTGCGTTGGCATTCTACAACTGATAACCATGTTTCAATTCAATTGGCTTAGTATTTTTCGAGTTGATGAGGAGAAAAAACAACCTTATTTCAGATGGCTATAACTCTAAGACCGTTTGGCCGATTATGCTTATAAACAAACTCAAATGTCGCGTTCTGATGCACATCCTAACCTGAAAACTTCAAACCGCTATCTCTTTCCGTTCTCAAGGTATCGTGACAACAGAAATATTTACAGACATTTGGGCAAAATGATAACGCGATGTTCCCCAGAACATACGCGCAAAAATTGCACCCTTGAGAACAATTTACAGCGTTCTTCTGTATACATTCGAAATGCGAGTAACTCAATTATTCCGTCGATCCCGCCTCCGTCTAAAACGAGGTCGCGCAACGTTACCACAAAGCCACCATTGCCAGCGAAAAGTATTGTTTGCAACCATTGTTGAGCGGCTTGCGGCGAAGATGGCAAAGCAGGCGGTGCGAACTGCGAACGATTCGTTTTTGTTTAGCGCCGAGATAACGACGCTGAGAACGGATACAGAATGAAGGTATCTCCAGTATATATATATTCAACAGCGTGTTTCGCCAACTGCATAAAGGGTCGTGATAGTCGGTCATTAGAGGGCTATGCTTGACCAAGAACAAATGACGCTTGCTTTACCTAAGCGAGGCGGATCGGGAGCTTTTGAAGCTTCATATTATCATGGATTGTTAATCTACTGCTAGTTCCATTTGGTTTCGTCTACGTTGGCTTTGAATGGGTTTGCCGCGAAAGCATTTTGACATTTTGGCGCTCTTGTTCCTCGGAACAGAGTGCTTATCAATTTGGCCAATTGTCTGTAATTTCCGAATTTTTGGCTGAAAATGGTCTCAAACGATTTGGTTCGACTCACTGAACCCGTGATCGAAATCGATTCTGTCCGGCCGTCCGTTAACACGATAACCCTCGAACGGAATGAGCTAGACAGTTGGAATTTTCGGAGAAGGTTTGGGACCTAAATATCTCGGTTAAGTTCGTTATTGGGCAAAATCGGCCGCATGGTTTCGGAGTAACAAAAAACATTTTTTTTTATATTACAAATTTTGAATTCAACTTTTTTTTAAGATGTAGTTTCATTATAAGAATCCATTGATATTATTCTCAACTCCAACAAGCTTATACTTTCGCAAATATGATTTTTCAAAATTTCAATAATACATCGTACTTCGCATATTTCTATACCTATGTCTGTGTTCTATCTGTTTGCCGTAGGTTCAGTTTGAAAGATAAACGTCATTAATGTCAAACAAAACTGAAAGTGTATTTCTGGATAGTTTGGTTGATGTAAGCATGTAATCAATTTGAAATTTGGATTCGCTTAGTTCATAGGTAGAGTTTTTTGGTTAGTGAGTCGAAAATGAATGATGTAAGGAAGTCGAGCATAATTTACGAGTCATTCTCTAATTATGGGAGATTAAGAACGTTATTTCCAACTAATGTAAAGGGTAGTTATTCCTTAGTAACACTATTTAAGATTTCCTATATAAGTATTCTGGTTTAAGTTCTGTCTGGACTGATTACATTAGATTTATTTCATAAATAAAACTGGCTATTTCATTTACTCAATTTATCAGAATAACTCCTGGTAGTTTTGAAAAACTTGTAGCCAAAATTGGGCAGTCATATAAAGATAAGATGCAAAGGGATTTTAATTTCTTTCATGATATAGTTCTATCATAATAATCCATTGATATCATTCCCAACTCTAAGAAACCAATACTTTCGGAGATATGATTTGTCAAAGATCGGACAAGAGCGCCAAAGCTCCTGCTACAAGGCTTTCCCCCTTTTTTTTAAATATTGGCAGCTTTCTACCACTTGTGGTTATACCAGAAATAGCTACAGACTTCCTCTTCAAAAATTAGGGTCTGTTCATTCAACCAAATTTTTTCACTTTTTCCAAAAGAAGTAGGTTGTTTCAGATGGAATTGTCCAATTTCCATTTCAGATAATTCTGGACATAACTTCCTACATTGATAGTTTTAAAGTTATTTACATTTTTCTTAATAAAGTGATTTTGTGATAAATGTAAATGTTTTTAAGATATTCAACGTTGAACGTTATAAAATCTGATAAAAATTTGTTTTATTTTGGTTGATCCGCTCCTGACCTAGGATGGCCTTGAATCGATGTATTTCTACGTTGCCACACTATTACCACACTATTTTTGCGCGTATGTTCTGGGGAACATCGCGTTATCATTTTGCCCAAATTTCTGTAACTTTCGAATTTTTTTACGAAAATGGTATCAGAAGATTTGGTTCGACTCCCCAATGAAGAATTCGAGGTCAAATTTGATTCTGTCCGTCCGGCCGACCGGCCGTTGCCACGATAACTTGAGAACGGAAACAGCTAGCGACTTGAAATTTTCAGGGTAGGTGGCGCATTCCAATACGACGGACAAGTTCGTTAATGAGCATAATCGGCTTAATGGTTTCCGACTAATAATTTTGTTTTCAACCAATATGAATCCGATCGAATTGAAACTTGGTGAGTAGTTGTAAAATATGATCCTAAGCACGTTCGTAAAATTTTGTGCGAATCGTATGGCTAGAAAAAAATTATTAAAAAAATATTTTTGTTGTCACGATAACTTGACAACGGAAAGAGATAGCGGCTTGAAGTTTTCAGGTTTGGATGTGCATCTGAACACGACATTTGAGTTTGTTTATAAGCATAATCGGCCGAACGGTTTTAGAGTTATAGCCATCTGAAATTTGGTTGTTTTTTCATCCTCATTAACTCGAAAAATACCAAACCGATTGAATTGCAACATGGTTATTAGTTGTAGAATGCCAACTCGAAAATGCTTGCGAAATTTCATGAGTATAGTATTTGTGGAAAATTTGAAAGAAATCATTGAAAATTAAAAAAAAAATTCTTTATATCAGTAACTATTTTTCTGAAATTGCTGAAATTTTGCAAGAGCCTTAAGAACCCAACTCTACGGCCAAGTTTTAAGTTTTAACACGATCGGGTAAATATTGTTGGAGATTCGAGCAGCCTTGTGTGAGTTCAGTAGATGGGTGACCGTTGCCTCGATAACTTTCGAACAAAAAGAGATAGGGACTTGCAATTCTCAGGGAAGGTTGCGTATCCGAATGAGAGAGTTGAGTTCGTTTTTGGGCATAATCGGTTTAACGGTTTCCGAGTTATACCCACCTGGCATATTATTTCCTCGATAACTCAAAAAATAAAGATTCGATCGAATTGAAGCTTGGTAACAATTAGTAGAAAATCAACATAAAGACGTGTTTAAAATTTTTCAAGAACCGTACCCCTAGAAAATTTGAAAAAAATGAGGAAAAAAAAAATTTTAAGAACCGTACCCTTAGAAAATTTCAAAAAAATTGGTTCAAGCACTGACTTGAAGTCAGGAGCTTTTGCGCGTATGTTCTATTGTCCATTCTCCTGTATTGGACATCCTTAATCGAATTTACCATGGTAAATTATGTTGTCAATTCTCCTGTATTGGACATTCTTAATTCGAATTTACCATGCTAAATTCGAATGGACACCCTGAATTCGAATTTACCATGGTAAATTCGAATTAAGAGTGTCCAATACAGGAGAATGGACAACATAATTTACCATGGTAAATTCGATTAAGGATGTCCAATACAGGTGAATGGACAATAGATCATACGCGCAAAAGCTCCTGACTTCACGTCAGTGCTTGAACCAATTTTTTTTATTAAACCTTCGAAAACCAGTTGTATCAATTACCAACCTATATCCCAGGAAGCATGAATGTATCGTTGACTTCCCAGCTAGTCGGGCAGACATCTAAAGATGGTTAGCGTTACACACTTAAACGAGCCAGTTCTTGATCCAGACAAAGTGATGGCCAATGCTCCGAGGGATGCTGTCGGTTTTGCAGAAGCCCTGCACAATCAGGATTCACTGAGTAGGATAATAGTACAAAAGATTAAGTTGTTTGCAGTTTTGAGAGGCAGCACATTACCCATTCAACCCCGGTTCACAATCCAATCTAATCTAATCTAGGCTCCAGCTGTGTAAAAGACATAATGCACGGTTTCCTGTACGGTACCCGGATGTTGTTAGGAGATTACATAACACTATTTTCGATGTTAACATTTTTTTCAATATGTTAATTTTTCGTCACTGTGCAGGATTTAAAATGGGGCATCTAAACAGTATTGTGTTCGCGTGTATAATGTTGTTAAGTGAGTTTTCCTATTTCCATATTGAATAGGAAATGAGAAGAAAATGTCTTTAAATATTGACCTCTTTTCGTATACTATGCAGATGGTTTGTTGCACGGTTGTTCCAGGACGTTATAATTTCCTCTAATGTATGTAATTCCCAGCGGAAAATGGTGTCATACGATTACATTAGATTATATGATGAAGAATTCATGGTCAAATAGAATTCTATTCATTCGGCCGTAGACGCAATAACGTTCGAAGGATACTATTTGAATATTTGAAATGTGCAAGGAAGGTTTGATGTCAAAATGCGCCGATAACATTCTTGCGAATGATTTATTTCATTCAATAAAAAAATGTTGGGTTGTAAATATACGTAATGATACGATAATTTCTATTTCATTGCATGTGAGTAATTTATTGGCGATAATGAATGATACAGATAATCTCATATCTGAAAATCAGTACTTTCTGCCAAAACTGGATTGAATATAAATTAAATTCTACAAAAATTAGAAAAATTCTAAGGGAAAATAAAAACGAATTCTAAAAAAACTCAAAGCAAGTCGAAGGCTCACAAAATTGAATTAAGTATTCAAATAATCTACCTTATTGTGCCAAATCTATTATATAAAGAAAATCTCATATCTCTGAGCATATTACACATACCTAGTTAGTATGTTGGTAAAAAGTTGGATTATTTTTAACTTTAATTCAACAAGATGAAGATAAACCGAGATATTCAGATATCCAAAAAAAATCAGTCTGATATAAATACGGTGATCTTGGGGGCAATTTGATCAATTGTGAGTTTTCAAATTGTCGGAATAATTTGGTTCTGTAAGACGGATCTGACATCAATCCGGACCGTCCGTCTACGCAATTCATTCTGACATTAATCATGGATTGATGTCAGATTGAACTGTTGCCAGATTGACTTTGTAACCTCCGTCTAACAGCTCCAGATATTTGGCTGCGTTAGGGATACCACCGACTAAGAATGCCGGTCCAAACATTAAGTTTTTGTGGATACAGGTAAAGTTTAAGGTGTTCTTCCTGATGAATTACAAGTTAGTATCCTTCCAGGTGATGAGTATGGGACACGGTGTGGGTAATGTAGGGATCAATCCCAGTTCAACATCAACCATCAAAATATTCATAGGGTTCGGTCTCAGCTAAAAACTACGAACAATGAAACCAGTGTTACACATACTACTTTGCAAAATAAAATTTTTTTCTTTACGGATCTGGGGATATGAATGAACAGTACACAAACTTTATTCATCGGAATTCATCAAAGTCAAGGAAAACACGAGGCTCACAATCCCTCGAAAACTGAAGAAGCTCTCCCTACGAAATCAGCGTAACGGGGTTTTGTACCTGCATATGAGTCCATCTGGATGACCTCAGTTTATGGTTTGCGTTTGTCTTATTCCTCCCGGGACAATATATGAATAGTATATTCTGAAACAAGTTGCAGAATGAGCACCTATTCAAACACGAATGCGAAATTCGAAAACGAGCGACGAAGGAGCGTGTTTTCGAACGCATGAGGGTTGGAATTGCCTTCTGCAACGAGTATTAGACGATATTTTCTCTATTTCTGACAAGATTGTAAAATACTCTTGAAATTGAATACAAAATTAGGATTATACATCCTAGTGACTTTTGTATTGTATCTTGGCAGTTGGTGTGACTGTTACGGAAGTTTAAAGATGACGGATTTTGAATTTTAATCGTACGTAGGGCATGGAGATTAGATTTAAAACAGTTTCCTAATAGCATGAATGATTCAAAATTAGCAAGAAGAAAATCTCTGGTACATTTTTGGCGCTCAAGTTCCTCGGAACAGTGAGTGCTTATCAATTTGCCCAAATGTCTGTAATTTTCGAATTTTTCGATGAAAATGGTCTTAAACGATTTGGTTCGACTCTCTGATCAATAATGCGTGGTCAAAATCGATTCTCTGCGGCCGGCCGTCAATACGATAACTCTCGAACAGAATGAGCTAGACAGTTGAAATTTTCAGAGTAGGTTTGGAAGATAAATATCTCGGCTAAATTCGTTATTGGGCAAAATTGTACAGATGGTTTCGTAGTAATAAAAAAAAAATTTTTTTTTACATAACAAGTTCCAAATTAATTATTTTTCAATAAGCAGTTTTACCATAAGAATCCAATGATACCATTTTTAACTCTAAGAAGCTAATACTTTCGGAGATATGATTTTTCAAAATTTCAATAATAAATCGTATTTCAACGTTTAAGATGCAGTTTCACCATTAAAAGCCATCGATATCATTTTCAACTCCAACAAGCTAATACTTTCGGAGATATGATTTTTCTAAATTTCAATCATGAATCGTACGTACTTCTATGTTTTCAAAGAATGCTATAATTATTCTATCTAAGCTTTATTATATGATCTGTGTTCATACTCGTACATTTCATCCTGTTTTATAAGAAAGAGTCAAATTCATTTCAGCTATTTTAATTTGATTTCTTCCATGGTGCAGTTCTCATTCTCAGATTGCTCATTTAATCTTGATAAATAAACTATTATTTGAATTTAATTTCCTTTATGGTGCAGTTCTTTCATAAGAATACATTGATTTAATTCCCAACTCTGAGAAACCAATACTTTCGGAGATATAATTTGTCTGTTTGAACTAGAGCGCCAGAAAGCTCCTGTCCACAGGGCTTGAACCAATTTTTTAAATGAAAATATAACTTTTCCTCTCAACAATTATTTCACTATATCCAGATTATATTATATTGAAAATTGACGTGTGTTGAAATTTGATAGGATCGAATGTCAGTGTTGACTAACACAAAACGAAAAATTGGTTCAAGCCCTGTGGACAGTAGTTTTTTGGCGCTCTTGTTCTAACAGACAAATTATATCTCCGAAAGTATTGGTTTTTCAGAGTTGGGAATTATATCAATGGATTACTATGATAGAACTGCATCATGAAAGAAATTAAATTTTAAAAAAGTGTCGTTTAAAAAAATGCTTCAAAAATTGTCTTTTAAAAACAAGAGCAATCTATAATGCGTTAATGCTTAAAAAATTGTCATTGATTTTATTTATCAAGATTAAATGTGCAATCTGCAATGATCAACCTCGTGGAATGTGTTATTGCAACTTAAACTCGGAGCATACTTTTCACAACTCGAAATTCCTTATGGAAAGTATGATCGAAATCTCTAGAGCAAGGCTGGAGACGGTCATAGCAGATTGTCCATTTATTCCTGATATTTGAGTAGGTAGTGGATTACGAACAAATTATTATAATAGTTTAAAATATATTAATAAAATACTATCCTCCTTTCATAATTTAAAATCTAATAGTTCATACCACTAACACATTCATTTCTGTATTATGAACCTTAACTCAGGAAAAAATGTTTGATACACAAATGTAGATCCAAATTTCAGTATTCTTTTGCTAGCAACATTTTGAAAATACTGTATATAGGGACATGTCTCACTACTTAAGGAAGTAAAAGGTAATATTAACCTCAGTGGTCAACGAACAGTAATTTAAGTGATCATTAAACGATACTGTGGGAGGTATACTCATTATTAAAAGGTTTCTTTTTAACAGTAAGTTCTTTTGATGATTCCATTATGTTCTTCTTTCCTATTGCCTCCATAAACTACATCATTAAAATGATCCAATTCTAAATCTTCTGAAACATCATCCCCAATATTTATACATAAATTATTCAATATGTAATTGGTCAATATTATTTTCGGTTTCAAAACAGTCTTGTATATATTCACAAATTCAAGAATCGGATACTTGTTTTCCAAGAGAAAATATGTTCAAACTACGAATTGACAATCTCTAATAGCTAGAAAAGATAACATTTATGAACAGTGAACACAGACAGATTCTGTGTTCACATTTTGTGAATGCATAGAACTCACGATGTATTATGGAATCTTTGAAACATCATATCTCCGAAAGTATTAGCTCGTTAGAGTTGAAAATGATAACAATGGATTCTAATGATGAAACTGCATCTTAAAAAAATTTTAATTCAAAATTTGTTATGTAAAAAAAATATTTTTTTTCGTTACTCCGAAACTATCTAATCGATTTTGCCCAATAACGAAGTTAACCGAGATATTCATTCCTCAAACCTACTCTGAAAATTTCAACTGTCTAGCTCATTTCGTTCGAGAGTTATCGTGTTAACGGTCGACCGGACGACCAGACAGAATCGATTTCAACTCACTTGATCAGTGAGTCAAACCAAATTGTTCTAGACCATTTTCACCAACGAATTCGAAAATTACAGACATTTGGGCAAATTGATAAGCACTCTGTTCCGAGGAACAAGAGCGCCAAAAAGATAACTAGAAACAATACGGAAAGGAGTTCATTACAGTGTATAGTGCTGCAATTAACTCATTACGATACTGAAATTGAGAAAATTTAATTTCATATCGCAATGTATTCAGCTACCTTTTGATATCCTCAATCTCGACTACTTTCAACCCAATCATCAAATGACCACTCCAGGTTAACCAGTCTCAGAAATTTCACTTCAACTTCCATCGGAACTTTACAACACGCTCAGACGCGAGATGTATTTCGAACCGACGAATTTTATCCTCATCCAATCTGGATGAGTCCAATTCCATCATCCGCCCCGTACCGAGCACTGGGATTGGAAAAGCTTCTTCGAATATTCCATTGAATAGGACAGGACTTCCTCGAAGATACTTCGTCTAATCATCCTCGATAAGGTCTTATTAACCTACTGAGCGGAGTCAACGATAGCGATATGGGGATCTTTTCGATACTCCCAATTTGCAGTGCGATAAGGATATATCAGATGGGAGTGAGAAAAGTGGGATTTCCAACTCTGAGATCGATGGGGCCGTCGCTATTGAGGAATATTGGCAGAGATTCAATACGATATACGATGGAGGTTTACACACGACTTTTAGGGTAGAAAATGGCCAAACATACAAAGCAAAATTGCCTGTTGACTCAAGAATACGAAATCTTAAGAAGCTCTGACTTGAAGTCAGGAGATGTTGCGCACATGTTCTTTTATCTATTCAAGCATCACACGCCCTCACGAAATACTGCATGAATGTTCAAGCCTTTATTTTTTGGCGCTCTTGTTCCTCGGAACAGAGTGCTTATCAATTTGCCAAATGTCTGTAATTTTCAAATTTTTGGATGAAAATGGTCTTAAACGATTTGGTTCGACTCACTGGTCCGTGGTCGAAATCGATTCTGTCCGGCAGTCCGACTGGGCGTCCGGCCACTAACACGATAATTCTTGAACGGAGTGAGTTAGATAGTTGAAATTTTCAGAGTAGGTTTGGGAGATAAATATCTCGGCTAAGTTCGTTATTGGGCGAAATCGGCCGGATTGTTTCGGAGTAACAAAAAAATTATTTTTTGCATTACAAATTTCGAAATCAATTTTTTCTAAGATGCAGTTCCATCATAAAAATCCTTTGACATTATTTCCAACTCTAACAAGCTGATACTTTCGGAGATATAATTTTTCAAAAATTCAATAATATATCATACTTCAATGTTTTCACAGAATGCGTATTCTATCTGTGTTAACTGTTCATACATGTAATCTTATCTACCTATGACAGACATGTCCAATGTATTTCTGCTCTAACAAAAAAAGCATGATGGAATGCAAATGGAATAAATGGAACGTCAATCCTATCCAAGTGGTACCTACACTTCTACACTTATTTTCTAGGGGTATGGTTCTCACAAAATTGTACACACGTCTTTATGTCGATAATCTACAACTAGATACCAAGCTTCAATTCGATCGAGTCTATATTTTTTGAGTTATCGAGGAAGTAATATTCCAGTTGGGTATAACTCCGAAACCGTTGGACCGATTATGCCCAAAAACGAACTCAATTCTCCCATTTGGATGCGCAAAATACCCTGAAAATTGCAAGTCCCTATCTCCTTTCGGCCGAAAGTTATGGAGGTAATGGTCACCCATCCAGATACTGAACTCACACAAGGTTGCTTGGATATCCAACAATATAGATCCGATCGTGTTCAAACTTGGAACTTGGCAATAGAGTTAGGTTCTGAAGGCTCTACAAATTATGCGATGTCGGACGAATAGTTTCTTTCTATAGAATTTTTTTCAATGATTTTCAATGATTTTTTGAAAATTTTCTAGTGATACGATCCTCACGAAATTTCTTGCTGGCACTCTACAACTAATAATCATGTTTGAATTGGATCGGTTTTGTATTTTTCACGTTATTGAGGAAGTAACAAACAAATTTCAGATGGGTATAACTCCAAAAGCGTTTAGCCGATTATGCTTATAAACAAACCAAAATGTCGCATTCATATGCACAACCTAACGTGAAAATTTCAAGTTGCTATCCCTTTCCTTTCTCAGGTTATCGTGACATAAATAATATTTTATAATAATTTTTTTAAAACCCAATCTTTTGAGACCATTTTTGGCAAAACATTCGAAAATTACAGACATTTGGCAAAATGATAACGCGATGTTCCTCAGAACATACGCGCAAAAACGTTGGGTTTTCCAACCATATATTTTTGGCGCTCTTGTTCTTCATAAGATGCAGTTTCCATAAGAATCTACTGATATCACTCTCAACTCTAAGAAGAGTATGTCAGATTGACGGGAAACCGATTCTATACGCGTAGACTGATGGACTGGTGCTCCGGATTGATGGCAAGATTGATTCCACATTGACCGTGTAACCTCCACCATAGAATGCTAATTTAGTTTTTTTATGATGCAGTTCTATCATAAGAATCCATTGAAATCATTCCCAACACTGATAAACCGATACTATCGGAGATATGATTTTTCAAAGTTGGAATAATTACTCGCTAGTAGTTTGCAAAAGCGCCAAAGCCTCTGGCCACAGAGCTTTCCCACTGTTTCTATGTCACTTAGTATAAGTTCTATGCCACTTAGTACAATGTTCACACCGATTTAAAAAGTAGGAGAAGAAACGCTATAAGCCAGGTTTCAGTTAAAGGATACTTCGAATGTGCTGGCATCGAACTTCAAATGGGTAAAAACAAAATAAATTGTATGGTGGTCTATAATGATGGTAATATTGATATTTTAACTGAAAGATTAGAGACGCTTTTTACTAAGTTTGAAAATTAAAATGCTCAAGTAATCATAACAGGAGATTTCAACATTAATCTTTTAGAGGACTCACAAAGAAAATCTGACTGGCTTACATTTCTAAGTTCCCACAATATTAAACGCACAATATTTGAGGCAACGAGAATCACAAGATCTACAGCAACATGTATAGATGGGATTTTCACCAACCTTACCATACCCTATTCTACACGTATCCTGCACGGTCACATATCTGATCACACAGCACAAACAATTACCTTTGAGGCCCCAAGAACTGAGAGAGTTTTCATTTGGAAAAGACTATATTCGGCACAACATCTGGAGAAAATAAGAACAAATTTGAGTACTCAAAATTGGTCATTTTTGCAGGATATAGATGATGTTGATGAACAATTCAACAGGTTTCACGAAACTTTTTTACATCATTTAAATCACGCCTGTCCTCTCAAAAAGATTCCAATTCAGAAGAAACGTAAATATAAGAACTCGGGAATAATGCAGAAGCAAATGAAAGATAGATTAGATGTCCTTTTAGTCTGTAGTAGGTCAGGTAGTAGATTTCAGAATCAGTGCAATGAAGCCAAATATGAATATGACATAATGCTTCTCCAAAACAAAAAAGAAATGTATAAACAAATAATAGAGAAATCAGACAATAAATGCAAGGCAACATGGTCAGTTACAAACTCCATCAAAAGTAATTCTGAAAAGATTAATTTCCCGATGAAAGACAATCTACTGGAGATTTCGAATAAAATTAATAAGTACCACATGACAAGTAACCATGCCCTGGAAATGACAATAAATAACCCATTTAAAAATCTAAGAGAAGAAAGGAGTATTCCGAGAAAGATTGAAGAAAGCAATAGTAAAACCTATTTTCAAGAAGGGAGAAGCAAATGAATTTGGAAATTACAGACCAATCAGTATTTTGCCATCATTTTCAAAAGTCTTTGAGCTTGCTATTTGCAATCAGATAATGGCATTCATCACGAAGATCACAATATTTGCCAGAAATCAGCATGGTTAACTAAAAGGAAAATCAATACAAACAGCAATCTTCAACTTTGTAAAGAAAATTACGGGAGCTTTTGAAGATGGAGATCTATCCCTGGGACTATTTCTGGATCTTTCGAAGGCTTATGATTGTCTCGATGTTGGTAAGCTTCTGTACAAGCTGGAAAGTTATGGAATTACAGGACCGACACTCGATTGGATAAGATCATACTTCAGTAAACGTGTTCAGATGGTGGAGATATATTCAGATGGAGATAGGATAAGATCAGATATAGAGGAATTGAAACTTGGAGTGCCACAAGGAAGCATAGCGGGACCTCTGTTTTTCATAGTGTATCTGAATGATTACTGTTTGAACTTCCGTTGGAGTGAGGATAAGGTGGGCGTTGAGGACTATGTTGATGACAAGAATCTGCTTGTGATAGAGTCTTTGTGGCCAGATCTCAAGATATTGGCAGAAGAAGTACTGCAATATACCGAAGTATGGTATGCTAAAAACAATATGGTGCTCAATAAAAACAAAACGAGCTTGGTTTTATTCCACCCTCCAAATTCCAAGTTAGAGGTTCCCGATAGTGTGACTCTGAATTGCAGCAAATTTGAAACTTCACAGAGCACCAGATTCTTAGGCCTGCACATCGATGAGGAACTGAATTGGAAACAACATGGAGACCACCTGAGTAAGAAAATAGGGCCATCCATTTATGCATTCAGGGTAATTGCCAGATATCTGGACGCAAGGGTACTAAAATTAGTCTATCATGCAACCATTGAGGCCAAGCTGAGATTTGGTATTACTTTCTATGGATCAGGAAATGCTTCATCCTTATTTGTGCTGCAGAAGAAAGCTATATGAATAATGGAAAATTTAACGCCCAGAGAATCATGTAGAGGACACTTCAAAACGAAGGGCATACTAACACTGTATGCATTATATATTCAAGAATGTTTGATATTCCTTCATAAACATAAAGAACTGTTTTTTCAACATCTTAATCTCAAGAAGAACTATACCACAAGAACGTTGGCATTCAATCTACCAAAACATGAATTATCAACTACTCAAAGGCAAACAGAATACAGATGTCTGAAATTTTTCAACAAACTGCCCAGGGATATACAAAAAATAGATTCTCTTAGACTTTTTGAGAAGAAAATATTCAAGCTGTTATTGTACATGGAACCATATAGCTTGAAGGAGTTTTTTGGGTGACCTTAACCCTAATTCTTGACACTATTTATTTCTTCTCTTGTTTGTAACTTGAATTGTTTTGAAATAAAGATCTTTCTTATCTTATCTTATATTCTCCTCTTCACCACGGTAGAATCTACCACTGCAACCGACCGGGCATTTCAAAATCAGTACTTCAAACAGATGGTGATGACATTATTATTGTCCGCTCACCAGGAACACCTGAAGGATCCCGAATATAATACCTTGGCCTATCCGGCGTACTTATCGACAACTAATTCATCCAGAAGTTCAACCCTTAGACCGTAAGGTCAGCCATCCGGAAACAATAATTGGCTTCATTTAATTCGTTCTCCCGACTACCTCCACGTCGTCAGCCATGAAGGAACGATTATCAATATCAATTATATCATTCACGAAGCTCCATGCTTAATTTAATCCGCAGGATTATTCCCCATGCCAGCTCGTAACTCTACCCCGTCGGTCAGTGGCGGCTCGTGAACCAGAGGACAGACGAGACAATAATTAAACTCGTTGGAGAAGCACTGAGGTTAGGAGCTTTGGCGTGCTAGTTCAAACTTATAGCCAGAGCGGTCACTTATCCAGGTACTGAACTCGCCCAAGGCTGCTTGGCTTCCAGGAAAAAAATATTTCTAATCCTATAGATCGGATCGAGTTCAAATCTAGAACCTGGCTAAATACAGGGTGAGTCTTTGACCACTGCATTAATTTTAACCAAAGATTCCTCTCATCAAATGAAACACTTTTTTCATTTACCATTTTTCCAGAATCAGCTCAGGTAAAAAGTTACAAGTGTTTAAAGATTTCACAATGTGCTAATACACTCCTGCATATAAATTATCTATGACATTGTTGGCGGACGAGAAAAAGGCATGGTAACGTGGTTTACAGCTTGATTCGGGATTCCAGCGCTCAGGGACGGACCATAAAAGTAGTGAAATTTCTGGAGTTTTCCATTTTAAAACATTCAATGAAGAATATCTCGAAAGCGGTGCGTTTAAGGAGAAATGATGAAGAATAATATAATGTTCTAAAACGATGGAATATTCTTGAAATGACCCAAGAAAAACTTTATATGCTTTCTTTATGCTAATTTCGTTTAGTTTTATGAATCCACGAGTCCATAACTAGAAAACCAGTAGAAGAAGAAAATAACTAATATTTGGAAAATATGTAACTTTACGCCAACATTCATTTTATTCGAAAAAAGGATGTCAAAGCTACAAAATAAAAACTGATTTTTTTTTCAAAATTTCAACAGCCTGTATCTTTTTACCTGAGCTGAATTTGGAAAAATGTTAAATGAAAAAAGTGTTTCATTTGATGAGAGGAAGCTTTGGTTAAAATTAATGCAGTGGTCATTGACTCACCCTGTATATTAAAATTGAAAAATTACAATAGGTCGACCCTTTTTCACTCTTCACAGTCTTATACTACTTAACTCAATAGAAAACAATGTTGGCCTCCTCGGAGTTCGATACTGATCCTGATCTTGATGTTCCAATTTCTAAGAAACCACTTCTAGATGGCCTTCCAATTCGAAGTAAAGTGTCTGCTATTTTCTCATCCAAAGGAGCACGAACCCCTTTTATTGGTTGGTAGATACACCTACAAATCTGAATTAAGGGTGAAAGAAGAAACTGAAAGAGGTATTTTCTGGAGATCTCTACCCTAAATTTATAACTCCAAAAAATTTCTCCTGAACTTTAATACTGTCAGATCCAATCAATATATGGACCTCAGTAAGAAAACGCCGTACCTCCTCACTGGTTTCCTCACAGGGGACTGCAGCCTTAGGAACTTAGGAAGAATGAAGTCCATTCCAAGAGGCACAGCACTCCAAAAGTTTCTAACCTGCATCATCACAACACACGTTCTGCTACTGCTGATGATTTAATGGTCCCACGTTACGGATTAGTGAAATCCGAAAGTAATTCATTGAAACGTAAACTTTATAATAAGCTACCTGTCCAAATAAGATCCATGAATGAGAGTTGCTTTAGAAATAGTGTTAAGCAAATGCTACTTGTACATTGTTTCTATTCTGTTATACAATTCAATCAATTAAGTTTGTAACCGTATCATGTAGCGCTTTATTCATTAATTCTATTTATTTTTTATCCTCACATTTGGTGTTTTAAATGACTGATATACATATTATTTTTACATATTTGTGTACGCTCTATATGTTGAATTATTTACACATTGTTTTGTTCTATACTGACGTGCTATAAACCATATTATGTCTGTGTGACATAGTCAATAAAGTATCTATCTATGATGAGATTAGGGCTAGCAGAAACTGACGAGTGCAGATTCTGCTGGGAGGAGGATGAAACTCCTGATCACCTGATAACGGAATGCCTCGCCATCTCAAACCAACGCAAGGAATGCTTTGGGCAAGAAATCTGCAGGAGCGAAGACGTAGCCTTCTTGAAGCCATCCCAGATACTGGAGTTCATCAGAACTCTGGACCTGAAAGGCGAGCTGTAAATGTTGATGAAATCGACAGCTCTGACGTGGGGGCATAATAGACCTTCAGGTCGCAGTGGAAAGCTACCCCCTACAACAATATGCAATATAATATACACAACACCCCCTTGTTTATGTAATGGAAATAAAGCGTATGCCTCGTCGCCACGTTGCCATTTATTCATGTTCCAGGCTCGTATAAAGAAGGCTATGACGTGACGCCGCCTAAGCTGCCGCTTCCCACGAGCCGCCGCCAGTGGCGCAGATCGATGCCTTTGGCGGCCCCTGAAAATGTAGACAGCGTTTGGAAAAGTGGCTTCTTCCGCGTTCGGATATAAATTTTATGTTCGCGATGCCACGAGATATGTACGTATTTACGCTCCGGTAGAGCTTTTCGAGCTTCGAGATGGTTCAAGATTTCGGGAGGCAATCGATTCCGATCGGTGTCATCTTTATGGCGTCGTTTTGGGAGTTTCTGGGACGCGGATTGCCGTTACAAGGCCCGTTTGGTATTGACTGCGGGAGGCCTCGTAGAAAATTCAGCTGAATATTCTATTTTATTCTTTTATAGTTGTTCCCGGTGTTCTGGAATAGTTCAATTTTCACGTACTTTACGTTTATGTAAATGAAATGTTCTCTCGAACAAATGTACTGTCGAACTTTTATAGGAGTGAATATATTATAGCATGTTGACATTGTTGACATATGGTGCAGCGAGTGTGTATTATACGATATCGTGCTCGAAGGAGTCTGTCATCCGTACAAACTGTTACGGAATACAGTGCGCGTCAAAATTATGGAACAAATTCATTTTCTCTGAAATAGGTCAATTTTTGTTTCACTTTTAACAAATTTGCCCAAATGTCTGCAATTTTCAAATTTTTAGATGAAAATGATCTCAAACGATTTGGTTCAACTCACTTCTCAAGAATCCGTGGTCAAAATCGATTCTGTCTGGCCGGCCGGTCCGGACGTAAACACGATAACTCTCGAACGGAATGAGCTAGGCAGTTGAAATTCTCAGAGTAGGTTTGAGTAGTTTGAGAATATCTCGGTTAAGTTCGTTTTTGGGCGAAATCGGCTAATGGTTTCGGAGTAACGAAAAAAAAAATTACATTATTAATTTCAAGTTAATTTTTTTTTAAGATGCAGTTTCATCATAATAATCGATTGATATCATCTTCAACTCTAACAAGTTAATCCGCCGTATTCACAAACCATTCAATCTCCGTTAAGTCCTAACTGAGGCCCTCAGTTAAGGATAAATTGGGAATAATAAGGAATAAAGGTGGTAAAACAGGCCTGTTTCACTATCGTTAAATACGTTAACTGAGGTTGCGATTCAAATTTATCCTTAACTGAGGACCTCAGATAGGACTTAACGGAGATTCAAACACTTAACAATGCTTTGTGAATACGGCGGAATACTTTGTAACGTGCCAATCGTCCACTTATAGACGATTGTCGAGCATGAGAATCTACTTTTAATTTTCTAGGGGTGGGAGGCTAAACTGGCTTAATTCGGCAACAAAACTCCCTCCCAGGTTTTCACAATATATACAGGGTGAGTCTTTGACCACTGCATTAATTTTAACCAAAGATTCCTCTCATCAAATGAAACACTTTTTTCATTTAACATTTTTCCAAATTCAGCTCAGGTAAAAAGATACAGGCTGTTGAAATTTTGAAAAAAAATCAGGTTTTATTTTGTAGCTTTGACATCCTTTATTCGAATAAAATGAATGTTGGCGCAAAGTTTCCTATAACTATGATACATATTTTACAAATATTAGTTATTTTCTACTTCTACTGGTTTTCTAGTTATGGACTCGTGGATTCATAAAACTAAACGAAATTAGCATAAAGAAAGCATATAAAGTTTTTCTTGAGTCATTTCAAGAATATTCCATCGTTTTAGAACATTATATTATTCTTCATCATTTCTCCTTAAACGCACCGTTTTCGAGATATTCTTCATTGAATGTTTCAAAATGGAAAGCTCCAGAAATTTCACTACTCTTATGGATCCGTCCATGAGCGTTGGAATCCCGAATCAAGCTGTAAACCACGTTACCATGCCTTATTCTCGTTCGCCAACAATGTCATAGATAATTTATATGCGGGAGTGTATTACCACATTGTGAAATCTTTAACCGCTTGTAACTTTTTACCTGAGCCGAATCTGGAAAAATGGTAGATTAAAAAAGTGTTTCATTTGATGAGAGGAATCTTTGGTTAAAATTAATGCAGTGGTCAAAGACTCACCCTGTATATTAAAATCGGAAAATTACAATAGGTCGACCCTTTTTCACTCTACACAGTCTTATACTACTTAACTTAATAGAAAACAACGTTGGCCTCCTCGGAGTTCGATACTATGATCCTGATCTTGATGTTCCAATTTCTAAGAAACCTCTTCTAGATGGCCTTCCAATTCGAAGTAAAGTGTCTGCTATTTTCTCATCCAAAGGAAGTACTACGTTGATTCCACCAATTTCAAGGGTAGTTGGTATATCTGGATGATTCCTCGGTACAAATTCAATTCCAGCCAAGGTATAATTTCAATCTCAGCCAAAGTACAAATTCTGTCCAAGCCAAGGTATAACTCCAATAAAAGCCAAGGTACAATTCTATCCAAGCCAAGGTGCTATTGGGGAAAACGAACAAAGGAATTATAATACGAAAAACTTTTACAACTCCTTCTCGGGTTTCTGAACTTAAATCTACAAATAATCAATCACATAATATATCACAAATTAAACCTGAGAAGGAGTCCTGTTCAGAATATCAAACAACTTCTACGGAATTTACCAAATCTGAGATCGCTTCCACAAAATGGATGACACTGAAAAAACTATGGTCTTTAAAATTCAATTTTCTTCCCTGGTGAGGATTCTGACCTATAATAATATCAAATTAAGCACTTACCGAGAATTTAAGCTCAATTCGCGCCGATAATTCAACTCGTAAATCTAACGATACAAATGCTGTGATATGAAAATCTTCCGGAACGCAAGAAGAACCCCAGTATTTTCAATTTTCATGAAACATGAAGATGCCGACGCTCTGGTTTACGCGCAGGCTCCCGGTAGTGTTCGACGCGTTGTAATTCAGGCTACGATCAAAACAGAGGCGGATCGTCCACTTGATTTATCCATAGACGTGCTATATCGTTGCAACTTTCAGAGATATGATTTTTCCAAATTTCAATAATACATCCTAATTATATGATTTCAGAGAATACTGTAATCGAAAATCCGTATTTTTATACGATGATTCATGATCTAAATGTCTTATCTACTGATAAGAGACATGCCATATTAATTTCTGGTTCTATTCAAATTCGTTAACGATTATATAAAATTCCTCCTGTTCTAGAAAACGAAGTATGATTGAATGCATATTATACATTAAAATAATCTCAGCTATCGTAGAATTATGAGGATTATAGAATATTATAATTTTTGGGTGATAATATAACGCCCTGGGATAATCCATATGATGATGCAAATATATACTTTGGTAAGTAATAATATTGTTTTATTTCTTATTGATATTCCTGATTTGGTAATATATACTTCATAGGAATAGGTATGTGAGTTTTACTAAAATGGTATATATCGCAAAAAATTGAATAGGTAAATAGGTAATTTATTGAGGTGGAAGTTAGTTTATATGTGAAATAATAATTTATATTTAATATCTTATGCATCTTTCATTTGAAGTTAATTTCTATTATAATGTAGTTCTATCATAAGATTCCATTGATATCGTTCCCAACTCTGAGAAACCAACTTCGAAAAAAAAATGATTTTATCGAATCAAAGCGCGGTAGTTAGTTGAAAAATACCAACTCGAAGACGTATGCAAAATTTTGCGAGGATCACATGACTGAAATATATTTGAAAAAAATTCTGTATCTCAGAAACTATCCCTCAGATATTATTGAAATTCTGCGAGAGCCTTCAAAACCTTATTTTATATTAAAGTTCTAGATTAAAACTCGATCGGAACTATATTGGTGAAGATATTGCCGAAATATCGAAATATTTCAACGGTCAACGAATTTTGAAAAATCATATCTCTGAAAGTATCATCTTGTTTGAGTTGAAAATTATATCAATGGATTCTTATGATGAAACAACATCTCAAACATCTGAATTTGAAATTTGTGAAAAAAATTGTTTTTCGTTACCTACTCCGGAATCGTCATGTCGATTTTGACCAATAACGAATTTAACCGATATATTCATCTCCGAAACCTACTCTCTAAATTTCTAACTGTCTATCTCATTTCGTTCGAGAGTTATCGTGTTAACGGCCGGCTGGACAGCATCGATTTTGACCACGGATTCTTGATCAGTGAGTGAGTCGAACTAAATCGTTTAAGACCATTTTACTCGAAAAATCCGAAAATTTCAGAAATTTGGGCAAACTGATAAGCACTGTGTTCTGAGCAAAAGGAGTGCAAAAAATACCTTATGTTGAATATCTCTTGTTGTCTTTTACTGAGGAAATATTTTTAAAACATGCTGATTTCGTTAAATAAAGATTCTATTTCTGTGTCTGCGACTAGAAGCTAGCCCTGAGTAGACTACATCGATATTATATCGATTCAATAAATTCCGTGAAATTGCTTCTGGTTTGATCACGACATTTTTATTCGTCAATTTTGGCGGAAAAAAACCCTTTCCACCTTTCAATATATCATTAGAAACATGGCAGCTTGCATGTTGAACGAACAACCGATAGCGCAATATGTACGCAATACATTTCATGTGCTGATCCATAAATCTTTATGGATGCATTTGGGCGTGACTGCGAAATAAATTGATGGAGTTGGAAATAGCAATAGGCAGGAGAATTGGCCGATATTTTCGGAAAACAAAGCTTAAATTCGGTCGAAATAATTCCTCATTAATCTCCAGCTCCCTATCAAATGCTGATGGTCTACATGCTATTTCGAGAAAACATTATTCCACATTAGTTTTGAACTGAACATCGGCACATCAAACGATCGGCCATTTGGCTCGATTACGTGACGTCAGTGTACACGTTTATTCAGAATAAATACTGATTGAAAGTATCCAAAAGACAGGTGAAACCTCCAATTTTTCAAATAGGATGGGCTTGTGATACATCGTTTGAAAGATCTCGTTATTCCCTATTGAGAAATGTAATCACATTAATGTTTATTGCAAAAATCAAGTTACAAATTAATTAGCGAAATTTGGTACAATATCAAAAACTAAAATGTAATACAAAATATAGCAAAATTTTGAATGTTAATGAAGTACAAAGTGTTATCCGCGAACGCCTTGGCAACACCCTAACCTCAAATAAAAATTTCTTCCAGCATTATTCAACATCTCAGGAGTGATCGACCTAATCGCGAGCGTTATTCGATCTTTTAGGTCATTCAAATCAAAAGCTTTAGTTTTGTACACAATGATCTTCACATTTCCCCATAAAAAGAAATCTAATGGGTTAAGATCAGGGGATCGCGCTGGCCATTCGATCGTTCCTCGCCTTCCTATCCACCGATTTGGAAATATTGCGTCGAGGTACTGCCTGACATTGCGTTGGTAATGTGGTGGTGCTCCATCCTGTTGGAGCCATATCGTATTCCGTGGAACTTGAGGATTTTCTTGATCAGGATATAAATTTGCCAAAGTTGGAATTATATCATTTTGACGTAGTGCTAAATATTAATCGTCATTCAATGTAAAAGGGGCCTATGATATGGTTTCGAACATTTCCTGACCAAGCATTAAACTTTTGTGGGAATTGCGTGTTTTCCTCTCTCATCCTGAGGATTTTCGATAGAGCATCAGTAGCGGCAATTTTGAAGATTAGCATGGTCGTGGAGAGAAAAAGTGCACTCATCAGAAAACAAGACGTCTACTAATTGGATAATATTGTTATCCAACATGTCCATCATTTGTTCACAAAAATAAGTTCACCTATCAAAATCGTCGTCATGCAAGAGCTCCTGGGTAGGTATCATTTTATAGGGATACATTTTATTTTGTTTTGATATATTTAGAATCAATGTATGGCTAACATTGAATGTTGTGGAGGTATCCTTACTCGATTTACGTGGATTTTCTTCAAAGTCAAGCATCACATCTAATTTCACATCATCACACAGTGTATTAGCAATTGCTTTTTTAATCTGCCTTACATGCTCAAACTCGCGAAACTGCTTCTCTATTTTACTTAATGCTCCTTGGGTTATAGGCGGCAAATTCGGAAATTTCTCAATCATTTGTAAAATTGTTAATTTGAAGTCGAACCATTATTCAAAATTGAAATTAATGAAATTCAAACATAAATTAGATAATTTATAAACTACGACAGCACAAACAATGCGAAGGCGTTCTAAAGAAACTTATTTTTGGGCGCATGTTCTAGGGGAACATCGTCCTATCATTTCGTCCAAATGTCTGTAATTTTCGAATTTCGAGCTGAAAATTGGCTAATAGACTAATTCGGACTCCCTGATCACGAATCCGGTGTCAGATTTTTGGGTGCCGTATGGCCGGCCGGCCGGCCGGCCGTACTTCCGGCCGTAGGCACGATAACAGGAGCACCGAAGGTCCTATCAACTTCAAACTTTCAGGGTAGGTTTCTGATCAAAATGCGACGGTTAAGTTCGTTAACGGGCAAAATCGGCCGGACGGTTTAGGAGTTATAGACATTTAAAATTTTGAGGTTATTTCCCTGATATTTCAGGAACTAAAGAAGATGTTGAATCGAAACTTGGTAGTCAGTTCGAGGATATAAACGCGCAACTTTTGGCAAAATTCTGTTATGATCGAAATGTTGGTAATTTTTAAAAAAATATTTCTTTTAATTTTTTCGAAAAAAAAAATTTTTTTTCGTGAACTATTCATCAGATTGCAACAAAAACTTGTACTAACGTCAATTGTAGTATTTTGCAACATTGTGCAAAATTTTGGCTCTATACGATTTCAATTTCTGGAGATATAAGACAAAATGTTTCAAATTTCCTGGGTCTCTCTCAGTATTTTCATCGATTATTCTATGAACTCTTTGAATTCCACCGAAAACAAATTCAAAGACATAAACATAAAGAATCAAGTCATAGTTTAGACGTCGAAAGAAGGACGATGTTGATCGACTTGAAAAGGTACCTATTTCAAGAAATGCAATAATGAAATGCTTAATTTATGGATATAATATTATCTAAGTATTGTTGGGATCGGGCAGTTGGAAAATTTTTTAATAAAAAAATTTGTACCGACGTTAAATCAAGCATTCTACACGAGTGTGCAAAATTTCAGTTCGATACGATCTCAATTCCAGAAGATATTGCTTAAAATTCACATTCCAGCGTGTTTTGACAGAAAATCGTCACAAAAATATATTTACCTCATTTGACGGCTGTTTGTCAAATCAATTAATTCCAATAATTGATGTCAGATTTCCTACATACCAAGTTCAAACACATTTTATTATATGGAAAACACTTATTATGATCACGTTCTACAGGAATTGATACTAAATAGAAGCTAGATGAAGATTATTGTAATGGAAAATTTGTGTTCCAGAATAATATTAAGGTATTCAACATGATACTGCTTTTTTTCTTTACTGGTCAGTACGGGCCACAAGGAAGATGAACATGCGCCCAATAGCTCCTGTCCGCAGGGCTTGAACCAATTTTTTTTTTTTCATTTTCTTTCTATCACATCTTGAAGGCAAATAAGTTTAGTATTAATATAAGAATATTTGGGAATATTCGAGGAAATATTATAATTAATTTCAGTAATCACATGATTTTATATTTTTCTATTTTGAGTTTTGCAATAAAATGAAAGTGATAACATTGCTGAATAGAGAATGACGCGACCTTCAAAACGATGTATCACAAGCCCATATACTTCCTATTTGAAAAATTGCGGATTGTACCTGTGTTTCGAAGGGGGTTGAAGGTTGGGGTTACATTTTTACGAAGAAGAATTACAATATAAAATTTGAATTTGTCGTGTTTCGGGATTTTCTATAAATATGTATAGTAATAAAGATAATGAATTTATTCCATTTGGGTTTTCCACACTGTATAATAATACGATTCACGAAGTAAATTACCCCTTTATCACAAAATTTCCGTTACCTCGAACATCAGAAAATAGCTAAAATATCCTGCAGAATTCATGACATGCAAATGATGAGTGAAGTTCAATGAGAACTTATATTAGAAAGTTGGCTTCTCACCCGATATCCCAATGTACTTCAGGGACTGTCATCCCTACCTTATCCTAACATCTGATCTTTTTTCAACCCCTTGGGAAATCATGCTTCCAACTTATTTCCATCTGCTCATATGTAACACCCCATATATATATTTTTTCGAGACAATACTACAGCTGAAAGAACAGGTGAATATACTCTTTATGCTAAAATGTAACAGAAACGTAGACAATTTTCTATTCTTTCCCAAGATTTCGCATGTTTAAACATTCATGAACCTTGTACCGAGATTTATATCAGATGATGTGGGGTAAATGCGTTATGATTTAGGAATATGTCAAAAAGAACGATTTATAAAGAAATAAATGAGCAATCATGAGAATGAGAAAAGCACCATGGAAGAAATCAAATTAAATCTGGTCAATTTTGCCCAATAACGAACTCAACCGAGATATTCATCTCCCTAAACTACTCTGAAAATTTCAACTACCTACCTCATTCCGTTCGAGAGTTATATCTATGTCTATGGATGAAAAGCAGTCTCACTACTCTCAGATCTCTTACTTCATGTTCAGTTCCGAAATGTAAGAATTTTCTGAGAAAAACTAATATCGGAGCAAACAACTGAGATTTAACTCACTTCGCTCACAATTCTCAGGAACATCATTTGACATTATGACAATTCATATTCATACATAGAATAATATCATTCTGTGACAACGTTGAAATACGATTTATTATTGAAATTTTGAAAAATCATATCTGAGATTTTTCTCACTTCGCTCACAATTCTTCAATTGAACATCATTTGACATTATGACAATTCATATTCATACATAGAATAATATTATTCTGTGACAACGTTGAAATACGATTTATTATTGAAATTTTGAAAAATCATATCTCCGAAAGTATTAGCTTGTTAGAGTTAAAAATGATATGATTGGATTCTCATGATAAAACTTTTTATTAAAAAAAATTTAATTTGGAATTTGTTTCGTAAAAAAAAAATTTTTTTTTTGTTACTCCGAAACCATTTGTCCGATTTTGCCCAATAACGAACTTAGCCGAGATATTTATCCCCCAAACCTACTCTGAAAATTTCAACTCTCTAGCTCATTCCGTTCGAGAGTTATCGTGCCTACGGCCGGCCGGACCGGCCGGACAGAATGAATTTCGACCACGGATTCTTGATCAGTGAGTCGAACCAAATCGTTTAAGACCATTTTCATCGAAATATTCGAAAATTACAGACATTTGGGCAAACTGATAAGCACTCAGTTCCGAGGAACTAGAGCGCCAAAAATGGGGTCAAGACCTGTGGACAGGAGCTTTCTGGCGCTCTAGTTCAAACAGACAAATTATATCTCCGAAAGTATTGGTTGCTCAGAGTTGAGAATTATATCAATGTATTCTTATGATAGAACTGCATCATAAAGGAAATTCAAATCAAATAATAGTTTATTTATCAAGATTAAATGAGCAATCTGAGAATGAGAACTGCACCATGGAAGAAATCAAATTAAAATAGCTTAAATGAATTTGACTCTCTCTTATAGAACAGGATGACATGTTCGAGTATGAACACAGATCATATAATAAAGCTTAGATAGAATAATTATAGCATTTTGTGAAAACATAGAAGTACGATTCATTATTGAAATTTAGAACTTCATCTTAGCAGAAATTGAATTCAAACATCATAGAAGAATTTAAGTTCAACAAGAGTGCCAAAAATTATCAATCCAAAACCAATAGACGAATTCTACCCAACAATGAACTCATCCGAGATATTCATTCCTCAATTCTATGATGAACGATAATATATATCTTTCCTCAAATCTACTCCAATACACCAATATTCCAGTTTTGTTTTTAGTGGAGATATTCTGAACTCAATATTATTAACTTACCATTACCATTCCCATCATCATATGGATTGACCATCGGCATGAAAATATCAACCAACAAAAAGTATGATAAGTATCATTATTATAATTCTCATATTGATACCATTACTGGAATGAATGGCAATGAGACAACGTCAAAGTTGACATTATAACAATTCATAGAATAGCCACAGAATAATTCTATCATTGAAATTTTGAAAAATCATATCTCCGAAAGTATTAGTTTGTTAGAGTTAAAAATGATATGAATGGATTCTTATGGTAAAACTGCTTATTGAAAAAATTTAATTTGGAATTTGTTCTGTAAAAAAAAAATTTGTTTTTGTTACTCCGAAACCATTTGTCCGATTTTGCCCAATAACGAACTTAGCCGAGATATTTATCCCCCAAACCTACTCTGAAAATTTCAACTGTCTAGCTCATTCCGTTCGAGAGTTATCGTGCCTACGGCCGGACGGCCGGACCGGCCGGACAGAATGAATTTCGACCACGGATTCTTGATCAGTGAGTCGAACCAAATCGTTTAAGACCATTTTCATCAAAAAATTCGAAAATTACAGACATTTGAGCAAATTGATAAGCACTCAGTTCCGAGGAACTAGAGCGTCAAAAATAGGATTCTTATGATGGAGTATAAAGTGAATTCTGAATAATCAATTTTCCAAAAATGAAATACTAATAATTATGTGAAACTACTACTACATTATGTTAAACTATTACTACTACTTTTATTATCCCGATGCTTTTAAAATTTCGTCTCTATTTGAACATCTGGAGAAATTTATTGTTTTTGGCGCTCTAGTTCCTCGTTATAGGGCAAAATTGGCCAGATTTAATTTGATTTCTTCCATGGTGCAGTTCTCATTCTCATGATTGCTCATTTAATCTTGATAAATAAACTATCATTTGAATTGAACTTCCTTTATGATGCAGTTCTATCATATGAATACATTGATATAATTCCCAACTCTGAGAAACCAATACTTTCGGAGATATAATTTGTCTGTTTGAACTAGAGCGCCAGAAAGCTCCTGTCCACAGGGCTTGAACCCATTTTTATTGTGCTTCTTGTAGTGAAAATGTGAACAATTATTGTATACATCTGTGAAAGTAGATATAATAAAACTGCTTAAGAAATGAAAAATTAAGCTATTCAATGTTTCGAAAAGTGTTATGATGAATACGCAGAGAATACCCTCAATTATCTACCCACTGGGAAGGTATTCATTGAAAACGATACCAATTTGTCCAATTCTATTCAAAAATGTATCGACATCGATATCCTTTAAAACATCAACAAAACCTTCGAAGCATTGGAAAGCTCAGTTTGAAGAACATTTGCTGTTAGAAAGAGCAAATAGGAATCAAAATTGTATTTTAGAGTGGTAGAAAGTGCATGAACAAGTTCCTACACTTTCCAAGATGACCGATGATTTATTATTGGCTACATCCGTACCTGTTGAAAGATTATTTTCCACATAGCAGGTATGATCATGGCAAAAATACGTACATCATAGAAAGATGATGTGATGTAAGCGTGATTATGTTTGAATTCTTGGTCATCGAGTGTCGGTTGTAATAGTGTTTCAAATCGAAAAAAATACAAATATTTATGTATAAGAGCGTAATGAATATAGCTTCACAAAATTATTCATTGTTATCTAACATTCCGTTTATATATTATAATATTTATTAACGTTATTTAGAATTAAGCGATCCGAGACGAGACAACTGATACCGAGACTAGACCGAGACTCAAACGAGAATAATTTTTTTTGGAATTGGCGAGACCGAGACGAGATTTTTCATATTCTCGAGTGTAGCCCTAATCCAGGGTTGAGCGCAGATACTTTATTTCCCCGGCTATCTGCATTTAATCATCAAAAAGTCGAAGGACTCGATAAAGCCACAATATTCTCTTCTGGGTGAATGGTATAAAGGATTGTCCTAAATTAACATCCCACACGGCGACGTACGCGAAACTTGAGTTATCGCACTCGATGGCGGGCGAAGAGATTTCCATAACTCACGACGGTGTTCAATGGGAATCGAAGAGAACGGCATCTGGACGTATGCCTGGCAAGATTTCGGTCACATTATTGTGTTTTGTGCGGTCCGAATTCGACGGAACACACGCGAATTGTAAATCATATGCTTACAGACGGGAGTCGCGATAAAATCGCGCTTTTAATTTATTCATGACCCATAAATCCCTTTCAACGGACCCGACTCGGATTGGGCAGTTTCCACGTTCTGGCGCTATCTAGATTTTGATTTGTGCGATAGTTTTCTGCTATATTTGGAATGCAACAGAGAATGGAATCCGTCAATGGAATAGGTGGAACGGTTCGCCGCTAAACTCGATTGGAAAGTCATCAAGATGTCAACTGTTTTATGACATACAGTAGAATGGGGTAGCTTCGATAATTTTCACAACTGAAACTAATTTTTGTTGGCACTCTTGTTTCTCGGAACAAAGTGCTTATCAATTTGTCCAAATGTCTGAAATTTTCAAATTTTTGGATGAAAATGGTCTTCAACGATTTGGTTCGACTCACCGATCGAATCCGTGGTCGAAATCAATTTTTCCGGCCGGCCGTAGGCACGATAACTCTCGAACGAAAGGAGTTAGAGGATTTAAATTTGCAGGATAGGTTTGGAGCGTAAATGTCTCGAACGAGTTCGTTAGAGGGCGAAATCCACTAAGCGGTTTCGGAGCTATGGCCGTTTTTAGTCAAAACATTTTTGGCGCTCTAGTTCCTCGGAACAGAGTGCTTATCAATTTGCCCAAATGTCTGTATTTTTCGAATTTTTGGCTGAAAATGGTCTCAAACGATTTGGATCGACTCACTAATCAAGAATCCAAGGTCGAAATCGATTCTGTCCGGCCGGTCCGGCCGTAGGCACGATAACTCTCGAACGAAAGGAGTTAGAGGATTGAAATTTGCAAGGTGGGTTTGGAGCGTAAATATCTCAGTCGAGTTCGTTAATGGGCGAAATCCATCAAGCGGTTTCGGAGCCGATTTTAGTAAAAACATTTTTGGCGCTCTAGTTCCTCGGAACTGAGTGCTTATCAATTTGCCCAAATGTCTGTAATTTTCGAATATTTCGATGAAAATGGTCTTAAACGATTTGGTTCGACTCACTGATCAAGAATCCGTGGTCGAAACTCATTCTGTCCGGCCGGCCGGCCGTCCGGCCGTAGGCGCGATAACTCTCGAACGGAATGAGCTAGAGAGTTGAAATTTTCAGAGTAGGTTTGGGGGATGAATATCTCGGCTAAGTTCGTTACTGGGCAAAATCGTACAGTAGGTTTCGGAGTAATAAAAAAAAAATTTTTTTTACAAAACAAATTCCAAATTAAATTTTTTTTAATAAGCAGTTTTATCATAAGAATCCATTCATATCATTTTTAACTCTAACAAGCTAATACTTTCGGAGATATGATTTTTCAAAATTTCAATGTAAATCGTATTTCACAGATTGATATAATTATTCTATGTATATTCTATGTATGAATTGCCATAAAGTCAACTTGACAGAAGGGAATATTGTAACTTCAAGAATATTGGGGTTGAAATACTCGTATTTTAGCGATGCAACGGGGACCTCACCCGAAAATGTTTGAAAATATTACGTAAATATTGAAAGCATAATTCCAAAGTTCGAGAGAGGAGAAAATTTTGTGAACGTAGATCAGGAAATTTTTGATCGATTACAAGGTAATTTATTATTTTATACATGTTTTATGGAATACCTACTATTTGTAGGTACTTTAAACCTGTTTTGGGCAATTGTCATACGAAACTTGTTTTTTTGGCGCTCTAGTTCCTCGGAAGAGATTGCTTATCAATTTGCCCAAGTGTCTGTAATTTTGGAAGTTTTGGCTGAAAATGGTCTCAAATGATTTTCTAGTGATCCGATTCACTGAAAATTTTATAAACGTGCTCAGTTTTGCATTCTAAAACTACTCACCAAGTTTCAATTCTATCGGACTTGTATTAGTTGATAACAAAATTATTACTCGGAAAGCATTGGGCCGATTATGCTCATTAACGAACTTGTCCGTCGTATTGGGATGCGCCACCTACCCTGAAAATTTCAAGTCGCTTTCTCCTTCCGTTCTAAAGTTATCGTGGCAACGGACGGCCGGACTGAATTAAATTTGAACTCGAATTCTTGATCAGGGAGTCGAACCCAATCGTTTGAGACCATTTTCGGCGAAAAAATCGAAAATTACTGATATTTGGGCAAAATGGTAGCTCGATGTTCCCCAGAACATACGCACAAAAACTAGATAAATTGTATGAAAATAATTTCAGCCTGTAAGTCACACGCTACGTACCTGTTGATAAATCATTTTTATTCTCAAAAACCGCGAAATCTAGCAAAAATTTACAAGAGACTTTATTTGTTCAGAATGAATCGGGCTATCCGAAATTCATTTTTACATCGTATAATAGGAATAAGGAAAAAAGTTTCTTGCCAAAAATTTTTATGGGTGGCTTTTCCTACCCCTTCGAACACAGGGGAACACCACAAAAAATTGTTTTCAATGACTTCTTGCAAACAAATTTAAAAATTGTTTTTCTGGAACCAACTTCATGGGCAGCAAAATGAATTGTATAAAAGAATCCCCCTGTTGTTTGTCAAGGAATCACCTCTTGAACTTTTTCGCAACTATCAATTCACACCCTGTATATTTCATTCTTTAATATCGTCACGATTTTCCCGCAAGTCCGTAAAAATCGGTCACGTGTTCTATTCCTCTAAACTCCGCTGACAGGAAACGATCACTATGGATTTCCGTGGCCATCCTAGACCTTCGGTAACAAATTGTTATTTTAGTCCCAGGTCACGTATTTCAGCTCACAAAAATTGCGTGGGTCTTTCCTCGAAAAGGAATGTCAGTTGATATTTTAACCGCCTCGCCGCCTTGTCCTTTTTTTGGAGGCACGGGAGGCCTACATCCCCCTTATCGATTGAATTATTCAGTATTTTTATCGTCTGCGGTGATAGCAGATTAAGAACAGATTGCTTGCATTCTTCTTTTACCTACAAAGCGTGATTTTATTCACATTGAAGAATTTTGTCCTGTTATTCTTTAGTACCAGTTAATTTTCGTGAATTTGATGTTCTACCTAGGATGACAGTTCTTGCGCGTATGTTCTGGGGAACATCGCGTTATAGTTTTGCCCAAATGTCTGTAACTTTCGAATTTTTTGACGAAAATGGTCTCAAGCGATTTAGTTCGACTCCCCAATGAAGAATTCGAGGTCAAATTTGATTCTGTCCGGCCGTTGCCACGATAACTTGAGAACGAAAAGAGCTAGCGACTTGAAATTTTCAGGGTGGGGGCGCATCCCTATACGACGGACAAGTTCGTTAATGGGCATAATCGGCCTAGTGGTTTCCGAGTAATAATTTTGTTTTCAACCAATATAAATCCGATCGAATTGAAACTTGGTCAGTAGTTGTAGAATATGAACCTAAGCACGTTCTTGAAATTTTGTACGAATCGTATGACTAAAAAAATTTAAAAAAATTATTAAAAAATATTTTTGTTGTCACGATAACTTGAGAACGGAAAGAGATAGCGGCTTGAAGTTTTCAGGTTAGGATGTTTTAGAGTTATAGCCATCTGAAATTTGGTTGTTTTTGTTCCTCATTAACTCGAAAAATACTAAACTGATTGAATTCAAACATGGTAATTAGTTGTAGAATGCCAACGCAGAAATTCTTGCAAAATTTCGTGAGGATAGTATTTGTAAAAAATTTAAAAAGAATCATTGAAAATTGAAAAAAAAATTCTATATATCAGTAACTATTCGTTTGAAATTGCTGAAATTTTGCAAGAGCCTTCATAACCTAACTCTACTGCCAAGTTTCAAGTTTCAACACGATCGGTTGAATATTGTTGGAGATTCGAGCATTCTTGTGTGAGTTCAGTAGATGGGTGACCGTTGCCTCGATAACTTTCGAACAAAAGGAGATAGGGACTTGCAATTTTCAGAGTAGGTTGCGTATCCGAAAGGGAGAGTTGAGTTCGTTTTTGGGCATAATCGGTAAAACGGTTTCCGAGTTATACCCACCTGGAATATTATTTCCTTTATACCTCAAAAAATAAATATTCTATCGAATTGAAGCTTGGTAACTAGTAGCAGAAAATCATCATAAAGACGTGTTTAAAATTTTGTAAGTACCTCACCCCTAGAAAATTTGAAAAAAATGACAAAAAAAAAATTTAAGAACCACACCCCTAGAAAATATCAAAAAAATCACGAAAAAAAAATTGGTTCAAGCACTGACGTGAAGTCAGAAGCTTTTGCGCGTATTTCCTATTGTCCATTCTTCTGTATTGGACACCCTTAATCGAATATACCATGGTAAATTATGTTGTCCATTCTCCTGTATTGGACACTTAATTCGAATTTACCATGGTAAATTCGAATTAAGAGTGTCCAATACAGGAGAATGGACAACATAATTTACCATGGTATATTCGACTAAGGGTGTCCAACACAGAAGAATGGACAATAGAACATACACTCTTAATTCGAATTTACCATGGTAAATTCGAATTAAGTGTCCAATACAGGAGAATGGACAACATAATTTACCATGGTATATTCGACTAAGGGTGTCCAACACAGAAGAATGGACAATAGAACATACACGCAAAAGCGACTTCACGTCAGTGCTTGAACCAATTTTTTTAGATGATATTTTTTTAATTTGACGTACCTACTGTACACAAACGATATTTAAAATTTTTGGAAGGTAAATTATTTGAGTATTCACCACCAGAATATCAGAAATATCTAATTGATACTTCACTTGAAAGGACACGGTTAGTAACGAGGTGGACCAAAGTATCCTTTAAAGAGTGCTTAATACTTACATCTACTTAAAACGTTTAAAAATAATTGGTTCAAGCCCTGTGGACAGAAGCTTTCTGGCGCTCTTGTTCAAAAAGACAAATTATATCTCCGAAAGTATTGGTTTCTCAGAGTTGAGAATTATATCAATGTATTCTTATGATAGAACTGCATCATAAACGAAATTCAATTCAAATAATAGTTTATTTATCAAGATTGAATGAGCAATCTGAGAATGCGAACTGCACCATGGAAGAAATCAAATTGAAATAGCTAAAATGAATTTGACTCTCTCTTATAGAACAGGATGACATGTACGAGTATAAACACAGATCATATAATAAATCATAGATAGAATAATTATAGCATTCTGTAAAATGATCGGATTTATATTGGTTGAAAACAATATTATTACTCGGAAACCACTGGGCCGATTATGCCCATCAACTTGTCCGTCGTATTGGGATGCGCCTGAACCCTGAAAATTTCAAGTCGCTAGCTCTTTTCGTTCTCAAGTTATCGTGGCAACGGCCGGACGGCCGGCCGGACAGAATCAAATTTGACCTCGAATTCTTCATTGGGCAGTCGAACATTAATCGTTTGAGACCTTTTTCGTCAAAAAATTCGAAAGTTACAGACATTTGGGCAAAACTATATCGCGTTGTTCCCCAGAACATACGCGCAAAAAAAGATATTTTGACGTGAGTGATTGAAAATTAGGCTGATTTTCGATATTAAGTCAAAATAAGGTGAAAAAATAAATATTTTAAATTAAATAAATTTCAGCATATTTGAGACATAGGAAGATAAGTTTTCTCCAAATTTCGTGAAATAAAAAATCTTTTAGTAAAAGATAAGAATAAAAAACCAGAAATTCGGCTATTTTAATTTTTCACATAAATTTTGATTTTATGTGAAAACAGTATGAATACAAAAGTTGTAGATATTTTCAATTCATACAAGTTTGCTATTTAACTATTTTCCCTGGGACTGACAGTTTTGCCGAAAATCGAGATAAACCTTTCGATCCCTTAAACCCCCTTCCACTTCCTGACCTCAGATAGTCCGTAAATTATTTTTCATTTTTGTTATATTCTCTTTCTTTTCCGATGGGTTACATCATACAATTATTTTTGGCGCTCTAGTTCCTCGGAACTGAGTGCATATCAATTTGCCCAAATGTCTGTAATTTTCGAATTTTTGGCTGAAAATGGCCACAAACGATTTGCTTCGACTCATTGATCAAGAATCCGAGGCCGAAATCGATTCTGTCCGGCCGGTCCGGCCGGCCTGCCGTAGGCACGATAACTCTCGAACGTAAGGAGTTAGAGGATTCAAATTTTCAAGGTGGGTTTGGAGCGTAAATATCTCGGACAAGTTCGTTATTGGGCAAAATAGGCCAGATGGTTTCGGAGTAACGAAAAAAAATTGTTTTTCAGCCAACAAATTTCAAATTCAATTTTTATTTAAGATGCAGTTTCACCATTAAAATCCATCGATATCATTTTCAACTCCAACAAGCTAATACTTTCGGAGAAATGATTTTTCTAAATTTCAATAATGAATCGTACTTCTATGTTTTCACAGAATGCTATAATTATTCTATCTAAGTTTTATTACATGATCTGTGTTCATACTCGTACATTTCATCTTGTTCTATAAGAGAGAGTCAAATTCAGTTCACCTATTTTTGATTTCTTCCATGGTGCAGTTCTCATTCTCAGATTGCTCATTTAATCTTGATAAATAAACTTTTATTTGAATTGAATTTCCTTTATGATGCAGTTTTATCATAAGAATACATTGATATAATTCCCAACTCTGAGAAACCAATACTTTCGTAGATATAATTTGTCTGTTTGAACTAGAGCGCCAGAAAGCTCCTGTCCACAGGGCTTGAACCCATTTTTTTTTTCAAAAATTATCAACCCTGGTCCATTAGTCATGATTATATGGAAAAATAGTGCACAGTTTTCTGATCTCACCATTGGTATTTGAAGGATAGGTTCGATGGAGAATAGATACACTCCACTAAAAGGATGCAGGTCGTTAAGAAGTATATTTTCAATGGCTTTTAATTGCGAAAACCTTTCAGTCCAGCGAACATGCTTTTTCCTCGATTAACTTACTTTTCCCGAAGTTCCTCAATCGTGACAGACAACGGTCATTCGGTACAGGTCAACTAATTTCCCACTGGGACCTTGTTTCTGACCGAAAATCGATTTGGGAGAAGAGGGTTTTTCCATTTCATCTGACGGAAGAGGAATTTTTCATGTTATCTCGAACTCACTGCATATTTTAGCGATTTATTTTTTTGTACTCTTCATGCTGAACATTGTCTAACAGTGCAGGAATCTATCCATATAACTGTATTTTTGATACTAACAATAGTCTGTGGATTCCATTCGGGAGCATTTTCTATATTGATCTGGGTCGATAATTTTTGGAACAAAAAAAAATAATAGTAAGATGAAACTCATTGGTTAAGGAAGAGAATTAACAAAAATTGGTTCAAGCACTGACGTGAAGTCAGAAGCTTATGCGCGTATGTTCTATTGTCCATTCTTCTGTATTGGACACCCTTAATCGAATTTACCATGGTAAATTATGTTGTCCATTCTCCCTTATTGGACACTTAATTCGAATTTACCATGGTAAATTCGAATTAAGTGTCCAAAACAGGAGAATGGATGACATAATTAACCATGGTAAATTCGATTAAGGGTGTCCAATACAGAAGAATGGACAATAGAACATACGCGCAAAAGCTTCTGACTTCACGTCAGTGCTTGAACCAATTTTTTTTTTCGTGTTTTTTTTTAAATTTTCTAGGAATACGGTTCTTACAAAATTTTAAACACGTCTTTATGTTGATTTTCTACTACTAGTTACCAAGCACCAATTAGATCGAATATTTATTTTTTGAGTTATCAAGGAAATAATATTCCAGGTGGGTATAACTCGGAAACCGTTAGACCGATTATGCCCAAAATCGAACTCAACTGTTCCTTTTGGATACGCAACCTACCCTGAAAATTGCAAGTCCCTATCTCCTTTCGTTCGAAAGTTATCGAGGCAACGGTAACCCATCTACTGAACTCACACAAGAATGCTCGAATCTCCAACAATATTTAACCGATCGTAATAAAACTTGAAACTAGGCAGTAGAGTTAGGTTATGGAGGCTTTTGCAAAATTTCAGCAATTTCAAACGAATAGTTACTGATATATAGAATTTTTCATTTTTTTTTTCAATGATTTATTAAAAATTTACTACGAATGCTATCCTCACCAAATTTTGCAAACATTTTCGCGTTGGCATTCTACAACTAATAACCATGTTTGAAGTCAATCGGCTCAGTATTTTTTGAGTTAATGAGGAACAAAAAACCACCAAATTTCAGAAAATTTCAGATGGCTATAACTCTAAAACCGTTTGGCCGATTATGCTCATAAACGAACTGAAATGTCGCGTTCTGGTGCACATCCTAACCTGAAAATTTCAAGCCGCTATCTCATTCCGTTCTCAAGTTATCGTGACAACAAAAATATTTTTTAATAATTTTTTTAAAATTTTCTAGCCATACGATTCGCACAAAATTTCACAAGCGTGCTTAAGTTCATATTCTACAACTACCCACCAAGTTTCAATTTGATCGGATTTATATTGGTTGAAAACAAAATTATTACTCGGAAACCACTGGGCCGATTAGACCCATCAACGAACTTGTCCGTCGTATTGGGATCCGCCACCTACCCTGAAAATTTCAAGTCGCTAGCTCTTTTCGTTCTCAAGTTATCGTGGCAACGGCCGGCCGGACGGCCGGCCGGACAGAATCAAATTTGACCTCGAATTCTTCATTGGGGAGTCGAACTTAATCGTTTGAGACCATTTTTTTCAAAAAATTTGAAAGTTACAGACATTTGGGCAAAACTATAACGCGATGTTCCCCAGAACATACGCGCAAAAATGAAAGGAAAAATTACTTACGTGTTGTCTGAGGTCGGGAACTGGAAGGGGGTGAGTTTCTAAGGGTAAAAACGGTTTATCTCGATTTCCGGGAAAACCACAAGTATTGAAAAAAGTTAAATGGCAAAGTTGCCAAGGAAGGAGTACAAAACCCCTTTATTGGCCCGAAACCCTACTGTGGGGTTGGTAGATACACCTACAAAAGTGAATTTCGGATGAAAGAAGAAACTGAAAGAGTTATTTTCGGCAGATATCTCCCCGGAATGTATCACTCCAAGAAATTGCTCCGGAACTTTAATACTTTCAGATCCAAGAAATACTTGGACCTCAGTAAGAACAAGCAGCACCTCCTCACTGGTTTCCTCACAGGGCACTGCGGCCTTAGGAAGCATATGATAAGATTAGGGGTAGCAGAAACTGATGAGTGCAGATTCTGTTGGGAGGAGGACGAATCTCCTGATCACCTGATAACGGAATGCCTCGCCATCTAAAACCAACGCAAGGAATGCTTTAGTCAGGAAATTGCAGGAGCGAAGACATAGCCTCCTTGAAGACATCCCAGATACTGGAGTTCACCAGAACTCTGTAACTGGAAGGCGAGCTGTAGATGGTAATGACATTGACAGCTCTGACGGTAATAGACCTTAAGGTCGCAGTGCAACGTTACCCCCGACAACAATATACAACATATGCCTGGGCATTGTGAAATCAAACTTACCAGCTTGCCCGTTACTAGCTCAGTGACTTATGCTAGCAAGTTTGTTCGTCCGCCTAGGAAACACCTTACCTAAGTAAAATGCCTCATAGAGCGCCTAAGTAAAAAGTATACTACTCCTGAATGTATCCCAAATCGTTGATCTGATGGCAAAGATAAAACCTCTTATTCCCTATCTATATATTCCAACTTTACAAATAAATATTTCAGCAATATATACAAGGACCAGTGGTGAGTCCGAGATCGATGAGGCACTTATCTTTGCAGTCTGGGTTCGGTAGACGAGGTAGGGCCGTCCAAAATGTCACATGTAGATGTACGTTCTCTTCGGAACAAAGGTACTTCGGTAGTAAGGAAGATGTCTTCAACTGTTATTCCAGGACTAAGTTGTTCCTATTAGATATTCCACCAGATATATGCTCAGGTATTAGCTATTCCACCAGATTTGTATTGAGATATTCCACCAGTTTACGTTCCGGTACCAAGAGAGTTCTCCAGATTTTAAGGTAGTCTCGAATGTGCAATCCGCAACTAAGAAAGTCGTAATCCAAAGGTTCACTCCGGAACTGAGAAAGTTGTAATCCAAATGTTCACTCCGGAACTAAGAAAGTCTTCTCCAATTGTTCAATCCGGAACTAAGAAAGTTGTAATCCGGAACTAAGAAAGTTGTAATCCAAATGTTCACTCCGGAACTAAGACTGCAAAAATTCAGACCCATAAGATAGTGCATGTAAGACGTGATCTCATTCCCAGTAACTCTAGACGAACTTGAAATTATTTACAGAGCAATAAATATGAGATAAAGTATCTAGAATCCAGGAATAAGAGCACGTTATTCGATCGCAAGAATGAGACTAGAAATTAAGTATTATACAAAGAAACGTGTTAACCTGTGTAACCTGTAGAAAACGAAATAAAACGGAAATAACAACTTGGCATTCACAAAAGCAGAAAATATCAGTTCGAATCTACGTAGTACTTACCGCCTTTTAAACAGACGTCTTGTGAGAAACAAATAAATTTCCAATTCACACGATTATAATGGATTACGGTAGTACTTTAATTTGCTAAACTCTCTGGTGAGATGTTAACGCTTTGACTTTCAGTACTCCAAAGGCAGACAAAGTGACAAAGATGTCCGCTTAAGATTGCAGCGGATCGTGCGCATGCGAAACATAAACTCTATCAACGCGCTGGGCGATACATAGAATCTAGGCAAGGCGTTTTTGAGTGTGCATTGAAGGTACCCGTAGAGAGTTTTTCGCGATTAAAACGGTAATCAATGGTGGAGCGTTTTGTAACGTTACAATTGAAACCGCCCTTGGAAAGCCTTTCCGGAAGTCCATCCATGACCATGCTCCACAGCAAGGAAAGTTACAGAAGATGAAACGCTGAGAACCTCCTATACAAGTACGCTACATGATCACTTCGACATCTATCCCCCCAGGGCACATATCCCACATTCACCCTAATATCATTAATCAATCATACTTAACATTCCATAAAAATATGATTAGTGCCAACTTACCTGGTGAATTTTGAATAAGGAAATTATAATCTTGTTTGTTAAATTTTCCTCGCTCGTGCTTGCCTTTGGTGCCCTTATTACATTCTACAAAGTTCACGAACTGCACTTACGCAATCAGAATGAATCACCCCCGACGTGCATTACAACCGGCGATATTATCAGCTGCAGGAATCCGAAAAACCTTAAGCACCGAACGACGATCACAATTCCATAATACGTATAAGGAGATATAAAATTCATGTGCAAGGAAATGCAATCATGTCGGGATCCCGGGAATATGAAATAAGAAATATCTGGGATGCCAGAAGAATACAAATTGCCCTATACGGAACTCGAGCATACCCTTTCGTAGTCACGGAAGGAAACCGACCAACTAGGAAAAAGTTCTGGAAACCGTTCAGGGGGGGTCGTATAAATACTCCACGGGTAATATATCAAGCCGCCAGACATTATCAGTTGGATTAAAACGGGTTTCTTTGTTGATCTCTTCGCATCTGCTGAGTTTACATAATTCGATTTGAGGTGATGCTCCTGCTCGGTGAGATACTGAAGATGAGGGGATGGAATTCTGCAAGTTTGACTGAATTTTATCAGCTTCGTGATATTAAAAGAATCGGGACATACCATTTTCATATTAAAAATAAAATAGAATATGAATTTAATAAAAGAACAAAGAGTTTAATATCCCCTCTGCTTAAAACAAAAAATCTATGAACAATAATGTAGGATTTTTATATAAATTGCCTAGGGGTTGATTGAATTACTTTCCTAACATTCGTCTTCAACGTCTCTGTGGTTTTCAACAAAACACTTGTTCGGCTATTTACACTTTATTTACAGTTCAACTCGAAGAATTATTCACAACTATGACAGTATTTACTTCCGCAATTACTGAAGTTCTTCAACTACCGCAATATATTCTCAATTCGTCTAAGTCGGACTTCAATTGAAACGTCTAATTTTTTAGGGATAGAACCTCTACCTCGGAACCGTCGTCAACGTCTCCTTCTTCCCTGTTCCGAACACACACTTGCCGATCCCTTGCTCGTACTCTAGGTACCTTTGTTTTCAATTGTGCCTGTCTTATTTCTCTGCCAACTCTTCTCTGGTCTGTTGGCGTGATAGTTATTCCTGCTAGCTCATGATCGATGGATGTGTTAGTTATACTGAGCTTCTCCAAGGCCTGACCAGCCCTAAATAGGAAAGCTCATTGGTACCTAATTTCATGATGAGCTACCATTTTCAGAAGGGTCTTCACTTCTCAATAAATATATAATATAAAGAAAACCTCAACCTCAACCTCAACCTAAAGATATGAAATATAGAAATCAGGAGAAGTTCATTTAAATGGGAAAACTTAACGGGTAATTCCGCAAAAGGAGCAGAGAAAAATTATTCTAATGGTACCTGCCGACAGGTCTTTCTACTAATTGGCTTCTTCACAACAGGTCAACCAAGAAGAAGATGCGAAGTAAACTGAGAACAGTTATTCTGGTGTCACCTATTCTCAGTTTTCTTTCCATATTTTACTTGATTTCTTGCCTTGTCCTGAAAACCCAATCAGCAGAAACACGAAACCAATTAGCAGAAACACGAAACCAATTATCAGAAACACAATAATATAATATAAAACGTGTTGGCAAGTACCAGCAGAATGATTTTTATCTGATCCTTTTGCGGAATTAGCAGAAACACGTGTCAGCAGGTACCAACAGAATGATTTTCTGCTGCTTTTGTGGTATTACCCATTAAACTTTCCCATTTTTAATATTTGATAGCCAGAAAACTATGTAAAAAGTTGGAATTGTTAGGGAAAGCAATCCATTATGCACTAATAAGTCAACGTATTTTGACAAATTCTACTTCTAACACACAGGCACTGCACTTTTCCCCAGACGAAAAACGATAACAGCCAAACTCTTCTTCCCAAACCAATTGTCACTTTCGGTTAACAATAAAAGGCCATTTTCTCGCTATCCTCACCGAAAAGCCGATAATTACGACAACGATGATTCATTGTTAACGTCGTATTAAAAATAACGTCAGGTGGTAATCTAAGATTCTACCCGAATATAATTAATTATTGTTAGTCAGGCAGCTTCGTGCCTCTGAAGCATCTGATGGGGCAAATTGATGGCGTTATAATCAGTTAGTTAAAACATGGTCCTATCCGTTAGCTAGACACAGATGGCGCCGTTAGCTTACAAACGGGATTATTATTCACCTACGAAAAACGTCGGTTTGCTCCAAGCCCCGTTGGGATAGGAAAAACGATGCAAATTTCACGCATAAGTTCATTATTATCTCATCATAAGTCACTGATAGCGCTGAATATAGAATAGATATTATTTTTCTACACCTTGTCGCATAGTGAAATTCCCAGTGTTTTTTTTGTAGTTGATACTTATGGCGCCCTCTATGAAGATGGTATTGCAGTTCCAGTTCGTTCCAGCCGTTCTGTCACGTCACTCTCTCTCTCTCTCTCCATCTCTCTTTTCATGAGTAGTTTGGCAGATGTAGGCACTTAACCATTTTTCATTTCTGTCGTTTCAAAATATGGAACCTGCTTGTTTTTGAGGGAAATTTTAGAAGAAACTGTATGTCAGCCCTTTGCAGCATCTGAACCAAATATACTGGATTGTTTTGTTGGTTGTGTGGATGATTGTACACATTTGTGGATTAACTTGGCGAATAAACTTTTCAATAGATGAAGTGTTAGCTACTTTATGTTTACACTGAAGTGCGAATAATTGGAATGCTAGAGGTGGGAACAATGAGTAAAATAGTGGGGTTCCATCTCGAGAATCTCCACACCATGGCAGTGGAATTCTTGACAATCTAATGAGTGCTTGCATAGGCCACAATGTGCGGAATTGTTGCACGGTATAGTGTCTTCACATTGTTTGAGCTTGTAGTGTATATGCAGGAGTTTATTCTGGAGATATATTAATTTTTTTGCATAGATTATCTTATATAAGATTGACTTTGAGCAGCATTTTCCTCCTGTGAGAGTGATGATCTAACTTGTATGTTAGGTGAAGGTGTAGGGGTGGAACTGTGCAAAGGGATGCTGTGGTGCCATTATGACAGCGTAACTTCTTGGATTGGTCACAAGAAATATCGTCGTATTTGTTATCCAACCTCTGTATTCAGTGTCGTATAAATTACTATGGAAAGGAAATATTATATCTTGTCCTAAAACTATTATATCTTATTAGGTGACATGGGTTAGTGATAAATAAATTGATTGATCCAGTTGAAATGAGAAAGTATGCAACGTGACAAACACCGATAACTTATTTACATTTCTCCGAACCTCCATTTTCACGACTAATTTACGAATCTACATTTTCAGAAGCCCTGGCCACATCTGCCTTTCAACTCAGTTATTTCGAACTTAACGAACTGACTATTAAGCGAGTTGTGAGAGGTACTGCCAAGAATATTCGCGGTAACTTGGTAAAACTTCAACTTGAAGCTGTCAGTTATTCAAAACTTACGCCGATTTGGAGATTTATGAAACTTGAACGAAGTCATGATGCCCTATTTCAGCGGAATTATACAAGCCAGCCAACTCCGACGTTTTTCCACGTCTTTTCCTGATATTCTTGCCAAACTTTTCAAACGAAACAACTTCATGAAGAGCGACGACAAAAAGTCCTTCTAGATTGACGTTTTCAGTTAAGACGTTGGTGGTTTTTTCCCGGGAGATGTGTTGATCTTTTCTTGTTTAGTTGTCGTGATCTAAGGATCTCTTTGTGTTGGTATTACAGGCAATCGGAGAGCATACTTTCGGCGACATGGATTGATATAAAAAATACTGATATTGATTATCTTTATTCGCTATAAAGAGGTAGAAGAATAACTTTGTCTTGGGATAGCCTTAACCCATAAAATCCTCAGCTCTTGATTTTTCGGAAAACCGGAACACCTAACATAATATTCATTTCTTGCAGATGAATAATGGCTCAATAAATTAATGGATAGGCAGATTAAAGGCTAGGGGAATTAATGACTAGGTGGTAGATTAATTGGTAGATTGTAGATGAATCGATAGGCAGATTAATGGCTAGGTACAGTAGGGACTAGGTAGATTAATGGCTAGGTCGATTAATATTTAGGCGGATTAATGGCTAGGTAGATTAATTGCTAGGTAGACTAATGAATAGGCAGATTAATGGCTAGGTAGATTAATGCCTGGGTGGATTAATGTGAAGGTAGATTAATGGCTAGGTATATTAAATGGATAGGTGGATTAATGAATAGGTAGATTAATGGCTTGGTAGATTAATGTCTAGGCGCATTAATGGCCAGGTAGATTAATAGCTAGGTAGATTATTGCCTAGGTAGATTAATAGCTATGTAGATTAATATCTGGGAAGATCAAGGACTGGTCGATTAATGGCTAGGCGATTTATGGCTAGGTACAGTAATGAGTAGCCGGATCAATGACTAGGCAGATTAATGGCCATGTAGATCAATGTGTAGGTGGATTAAAGGCTAGGTAGACTAATGGCTAGGTGGATTAATTGCTAGGTAGTTTAATAGATAGACCAATTAATGGCTACGTACATTAATGACTAGTTGGATTAGTGTCTAGGTAGATTAATGTCTTGGCGAATTAATGCATAGATAGATTAAGGGCTGGTCGAATAATTGCTCGGTAGATTCATGGCTAGGCGATTTATGGGTAGGTACATTAATGACTAGCCGGGTCAATACTATGCAGATTAATGACTATGTAGTTCGATGTCTAGGTGGACTAATGGCTAGGTAGACTAATGGCTAGGTAGTTTAATGGATAGGCAGATTGATGGCTAGGTACATTAGAGACTAGGCGGATTAATGGCTAGGTAGATTAATGTCCAGACGAATTAATGCCCAGGTAGATCAATTGTGCGATAGATTAATAGCTAGGTGGATTAATGGCTAGGTAGATTAATAACTAGGCGGATTAATGCCTTACTAGAAACTAATTGTGAAAATTTCATAGTGAATTAAAATTATACGGGGAAGGAAGCCATGCTGACAATCTGGAACCAGGTCTTCATAAAAAAAATGCCCCGTTTCATCAAGAATGACAGCCTCTTTTGTAATTCACACCCCCGAAAATGTTAATTTTCCAGATTGAGGCCACGTTAGGCTCATCCGCCTTGACAACTAACCGCCGCGTTTACCAGTTCTAACGCAGTTCATCCGAAAAATCCGGCTGTATTCCTTTGACGGTCAGTCCTATCAGATCCGGTGAGTGATCCGGCGTCAGTCAACATGGGGCTAATTGAACACGCTTGTCCACAACGTAACGAATGCGAAATGCAATCGAGCCACATGATCCGGGCGATCGGATGAGATGCGACAGATATACGGAGCCCGTCCGATAACTCGGCGGGCGGTAAATATTTGCGTTTGTGATATGGATCTGACGGGTTGTTTTGACTCCATTATCAGCGGAAATGGGATCCATAAGTCCGCATATATCATGTTGATTATGCATTGTTATTTAGGGGTAAAATGCTCAGTCTATTGGTGCCTTGTTCATCGGACAGAACGCGCGGAGCGAAACATAAAAATTATTTAAAATCTTAAAATTCACGCTTTATCAAAGTCGATCATGCTGATATTCGGTTCTCGATTGTAAAACGGTGGCTTGAAGGGATGTGCGGAGTTTCGGCGGATTCTGATGGATATTTCCTGAAATATACAATTTTTGAAGAAAACTTAATTTTTTTCCAAGTTATACGATAATATACAAAATTTCGCAGAAAATTCCGCGTCTCCATTTTACAACTAATTATGAAGATTAAATTGGATCAGATATGTATTTTTGGCGCTCTACTAACTGGTAACAGAGTGCTTATCAATTTGTCCAAATGTCTGTAATTTTCGAGTTTTTGGCTGAAATTGGTCTCACCATCCGTGGTGGAAATCGATTCGGTCCGTCCGTCCGTCTGTTAACACGATAACTCTTGAACGGAATTAGCTAGATAGTTGAAGTTTTCAGAGTAGGTTTGAGAGATAAATATCTCGGCTGAGTTCATTATTGGCAAAATCGGAGTAACGGAAAAGTGGATGAATGTATTTGAATGGGACCTTATGCCACCGCAAACACAGTACCGTTCATTTTCGAACCAACATTGAGTGTATGTGAGTTGAAACTAATCGTTTGAAACTATTTTCGGCCAAAAAGTGTACCAGTTTTTTTGGACGCTTGTTTTTTCTATCGGATTTAAATTCTTGGAAATAGTTTTTTTCTGGAGCTAAGCATCGTTGGGCGAGTTCAGTACCTGAATGGGTGACAGCTCTGCCTATACATTTGGACAGCGCGCCAAAGCTCCTGTCCACAGGGCTTACCCACTTTTTCAAAGTAAATTTTCACAATTTGGAAGCGCTGTTCTGGCTTTAAATGAATTATGATGAATTGACAACCCTTGCTGAGCAGAAATGTCAACACAGTTTGATATTCTCAACTGTCAAACCATAGGCAACAACCATCGAAACTTCTCATGCAGCTAAAAAAATACCCGTTATATTGAATTCCACTAAGAAGGATGATGATTAATGATGAGTTTTCGGAGAAAAATTATTTTTGAAAAGGATTAGGCCTGTCCTTAAGTAGAATCTCGAGGTGATGCGTTCATAACACAGCTCATACAGGGTGGTCCAACGAAAACTTAAACCCTCGATTTTCCGACTTCAAAATGAAAATGTGAAAAAAAAAAGAACTTTTCCGCTTTTCATCCCCCTAATGGGGTGAGCACAACCCTTTGATTTTGAATAGGGATGAGGGATGTTGCGATCCTTAATTTTGAAGATCGTGTATGGAGTACTATCTGACCCTAAAATTTCGCTTCAAAACATCCATCGATAATGAAATAACAGCGAAAATAGTGGAAGAGGTAATGTGGAATTTATCAAGGGCATAATATTCGTATCCGACACATTTCAAAGGTATGTAGTAGTTATATCTTTAAGTTTTTGTCCAAGAAAGTATTAATTTCTTGTCGAAATAATGGGTTCAAGCCCTGACGACAGGAGCTTTCTGGCGCTCTAGTTCAAACAGACAAATTATATCTCCGAAAGTATTGGTTTTTCAGAGTTGGGAATTATATCAATGTATTTATATGATAGAACTGCATCATAAAGGAAGTTCAATTAAAATGATAGTTTATTTATCAAAATTAAATGAGCAATCATGAGAATGAGAACTGCAAATGGTCTAAACGATTTGGTTCGACTCACTGATCAAGAATCCGTGGTCGAAAATCATTCTGTCCGGCCGGTCCGGCCGACCGGCCGGCCGTAGGCACGATAACTCTCGAACGGAATGAGCTAGACAGTTGAAATTTTCAGAGTAGGTTTGAGAGATAAATATCTCGGCTAAGTTCGTTATTGGGCAAAATCGGACAGATGGTTTCGGAGTAACAAAAAAAAATTTTTTTTTACAAAACAAATTCAAAATTAAATTTTTTTCAATAAGCAGTTTTACCATAAGAATCCAATGATATTATTTTTAACTCTAACAAGCTAATACTTTCTGAGATATGATTTTTCAAAATTTCAATAATAAATCGTATTTCAACGTTGTCTCACACAATGATATAATTATTCTATGTATGAATTGTCATAATGTCAACTTATTTTCCTGAGACATGTCATTATCTAATCAATCGAAGAATTGTGAGCGAAGTGAGAAAAATCTCAGTTGTTTGCTCCGAAATTTGTTTTTCTCAGAAAAGTCTTACATTTCGGAACGGAACATGAAGTAAGAGATCTGAGAGTAGTGATACTGCTTTTCCCACAGACATAGATATAACTCTCGAACGGAATGAGCTAGGTAGTTGAAATTTTCAGAGTAGGTTAGAGAGATGAATATCTCGGTTAAGTTCGTTATTGGGCAAAATTGGCCAGATCTAATTTGATTTCTTCCATGGTGCAGTTCTCATTCTCATGATTGCTCATTTAATCTTGATAAATAAACTATCATTTGAATTGAACTTCCTTTATGATGCAGTTCTATCATATGAACACATTGATATAATTCCCAACTCTGAGAAACCAATACTTTCGGAGATATAATTTGTCTGTTTGAACTAGAGCGCCAGAAAGCTCCTGACCACAGGGCTTGAACCCATTTTTATTTTAATACCGGAAAATCGAGGTGTTAAGTTTTCGTTGGATCACACTGTGTATAAATCACATCCCAAAAACAATGTCCTTGCGACCAACCGAGTGATTTCCTGCCCAACCCGCGGGATCGCGACGATCGTCGCCACATCCAGTTCGCAATCCTCCTTATCCCGACATCTTCGCGTCGTGTACCCCATTCTCCCCCAAAACACGTGTTCGTCCGGACAGTCCCGCCTCCGGGAAAGCGCCGAAGCGCGCATCGATTCTGGAATATCGTCCTTGCCGCAGTTTGTGCCGGAGTCATACGCTCGTGGAGTTCGGCGTGACACGTGACCGGTTCCCAGTGTCGCCCCGAAAAACGGGTTAAATATGTATCAGGACTGTTTCAGGAACAACCGGCAGATATACCATCACAGGATCTATAGGGTGACAGGTGATGGATTATTTAGTATTGTTCTGGAGAAGGGTTGAAAGGGAGGTTGGAGGTGTCTTCGAGATCGGTCTCGTAGACGTGTCGGGAGTTGCGTGTGTGGGGTGGAATTGCATTCGGTCGGAATTGTGTCATGTGAAATGCGATCTGGGAAGTTTCGAGGTGGATAACTGAAGGAATGGGCTATTCGGAAGGTGTTTGGTTTCGAAATACGCATACCGAAGAGAGAGTTTGCGATTTCATTACGCTTTTGCAGCAGCAGTGTGTTTTTTATTGCGTTATTCTCAACCCTTAACGAATTATTTAACCAAACATAGACACAAACGCATGAGATGAATTAAACTAATGTAGTTTAAAACACAGCCCTCTGTAACGTTTATACACTTGGTATATCGGCATTCAAACCATTTTGAAAATAAAATGGGTTCAAGCCCTGTGGACAGGAGCTTTCAAGCGCTCTAGTTCAAACAGACAAATTATATCTCCGAAAGTATTGGTTTCTCAGAGTTGGGAATTATATCAATGTATTCATATGATAGAACTGCATCATAAAGGAAATTCAATTCAAATAATAGTTTATTTATCAAGATTAAATGAGCAATCATGAGAATGAGAACTGCACCATGGAAGAAATCAAATTAAATCTGACAAATTTTGCCTAGTAACGAACTTAACCGAGATATTCATCTCCCTAACCTACTCTGAAAATTACAACTACCTACCTCATTCCGTTCGAGAGTTATATCTATGTCTATGGATGAAAAGCAGTCTCACTACTCTCAGATCTCTTACTTCATGTTCCGTTCCGAAATGTAAGACTTTTCTGAGAAAAACTAATTTCGGAGCAAACAACTGAGATTTTTCTCACTTCGCTCACAATTCTTCGATTGATTAGATAATGTCATGTCTCAGGAAAATAAGTTGACATTATGACAATTCATACATAGAATAATTATATCATTCTGTGACAACGATGAAATACGATTTATTATTGAAATTTTGAAAAATCATATCTCCGAAAGTATTAGCTTGTTAGAGTCAAAAATGATATCATTGGATTCTTATGGTAAAACTGCTTATTGAAAAAAATTTAATTTGGAATTTGCTTTGTAAAGAAAAAAATTTTTTTTTGTTACTCCGAAACCATCTGTCCGATTTTGCCGAATAACGAACTTAGCCGAGATATTTATCTCCCAAACCCACTCTGAAAATTTCAACTGTCTAGCTCATTCCGTTCGAGAGTTGTCGTGCCTACGGCCGGCCGGGCAGAATGAATTTCGACCACGGATTCTTGATCAGTGAGTCGAACCAAATCGTTTAAGACCATTTTCATCGAAAAATTCGAAAATTACAGACATTTGGGCAAATTGATAAGCACTCAGTTCCGCGGAACTAGAGCGCCAAAAACTCAGAACTTTGAGTCGATTCAGTCATTCGAGGGGGTGTGGGACCCCTATGCTGTCATTCTATACTTTATTAAATGGTTTCTTGCTGGGTTTCCTCTCCCAAACTCTGAAAAATATCTAAAAATTAAAAACATATTATTTTTGGCGCTCTAGTTCCTCGGAACTGAGTGCTTATCAATTTGCCCAAATGTCTGTAATTTTCGAATTTTTCGATGAAAATGGTCTTAAACGATTTGGTTCGACTCACTGATCAAGAATCCGTGGTCGAAATTCATTCTGTCCGGCCGTCCGGCCGGCCGGTCCGGCCGGCCGGTCCGGCCGGCCGGTCCGGCCGTAGGCACGATAACTCTCGAACGGAATGAGCTAGACAGTTGAAATTTCCAGAGTATGTTTGAGGGATAAATATCTCGGCTAAGTTCGTTATTGGGCAAAATCGGACAGACGGTTTCGGAGTAACAAAAAAAAAATTTTTTTTTTACAGAACAAATTCCAAATTAAATTTTTTTCAATAAGCAGTTTTACCATAAGAATCCATTCATATCATTTTTAACTCTAACAAACTAATACTTTCGGAGATATGATTTTTCAAAATTTCAATGATAGAATTATTCTGTGGCTATTCTATGAATTGTTATAATGTCAACTTTGACGTTGTCTCATTGTAATTCATTCCAGTAATGGTATCAATATCAGAATTAGAATATTATCATACTTTTGTTGGTTGATATTTTCATGCCGATGGTCAATCCATATGATGATGGGAATGGTAATGGTAAGTTAATAATATTGAGTTCAGAATATCTCCACTAAAAACAAAACTGGAATTGAGGAATGAATATCTCGGATGAGTTCGTTGTTGGGTAGAATTCGTCTATTGGTTTTGGATTGATAATTTTTGGCACTCTTGTTGAATTTAAATTCTTCTATGATGTTTGAATTCAATTTCTGCTAAGATGAAGTTCTAAATTTCAATAATGAATCGTACTTATGTTTTCACAGAATGCTATAATTATTCTATCTAAGCTTTATTATATGATCTGTGTTCATACTCGTACATTTCATCCTGTTCTATAAGAGAGAGTCAAATTCATTTCAGCTATTTTAATTTGGTTTCTTCCATGGTGCAGTTCTCAGATTGCTCATTTAATCTTGATAAATAAACTATTATTTGAATTGAATTTCCTTTATGATGCAGTTCTATCATAAGAATACATTGATATAATTCTCAACTCTGAGAAACCAATACTTTCGGAGATATAATTTGTCTGTTTGAACTAGAGCGCCAGAAAGCTCCTGTCCACAGGGCTTGAACCCATTTTTTGAATTGCTTCTGCGTTAGAAACACAATCCGTCGTATTCACAAAGCATTCAATCTCCGTTTAGTCCAAACTGAGGTCCTCAGTTAGGACTTTGAAGTGCAGAGATTGAATGCTTTGTGAATACGGCGGAATATATTTGCCAAAAGGAGTCTATCGAATAATGTTGCTTAATAAACAATAACGAAACAACAACGATAAAACAACTATTTGGTTTCGGAAAAAGGAGTTGGAACTGAAAATTTCTATGCATAGTGAAACTATCTTACTATGATCTTCAAAGGCTGTCAATGTGACAATTTTAGAATTAGACAACAATTGCTATCAACAACAAAAATCAGTTCAAGCATTCACGTGAAGTCAGGAGCGTTTGCGCGCATGTTCTATTATCTACTCACCTCTATTGGACACTCTACTAGGAAATTTTTAATGCTTGATACTTTTACTTGATGCAAATCCATATTGACTCAATGAAAAATTATATACGATTTACACTTATTTATTCAATATTGTGACGCGTTTTGTCGACACAGCGACTTCATCAGACTACATCATACAGTATGATGTAGTCTGATGAAGTCGCTGTGTCGACGAAACGCGTCACAATATTGAATAAATAAGTGTAAATCGTATATAATTTTTCATTGAGACTCTACTAGGAATTTAGCATCGATATACACCGTTTTCTCAGCTTTTATAATATATAGATACATTTCATACCATTTTAATGACATATTTCAGTAGAGAATCGTCTATGATCATAGAATTTATAATTCTGACATATGTATCTCCTATTGGGATCGAAACACGAAAAAAATACCCAAAGAAACTTCAGGATACTATATTCACGAAACTCCGCGAAAATTAGTGGGTCGGCATTCTACAAGTATCACCAAGTTTTAATTGGATCAAATATGTATATATTGCGTTATATAATATAATAATAACAACAAAATTTCTGATGAGTAGAACTCCAAAACAATTAGGCCGATTATGCCAATTAACGAACTTAAATGTCGCATTCAGATGCGCAACCTACCCTCAAAATTTCTGTCTTTTTGCGCGTATGTTCTGGGGAACATCGCGTTATAGTTTTGCCCAATTGTCTGTAACTTTCGAATTTTTTGACGAAATTGGTCTCAAACGATTCAGTTCGACTCCCCAATGAAGAATTCGAGGTCAAATTTGATTCTGTCCGGCCGGCCGTCCGGCCGTCCGGCCGTCCGTTGCCACGATAATTTGAGAACGAAAAGAGCTAGCGACTTGAAATTTTCAGGGTGGATGGCGCATCGCAATACGACGAACAAGTTCGTTAATGGGCATAATCGGCCCAGTGGTTTCCGAGTAATAATTTTGTTTTCAACCAATATAAATCCGATCGAATTGAAACTTGGTGAGTAGTTGTAAAATATGAACCTAAGCACGTTTCTGAAATTTTGGGCGAATCGTGAGGCTAGAAAATTTTAAAAAAATTATTAAAAAATATTTTTGTTGTCACGATAACCTGAGAACGGAAAGAGATAGCGGCTTGAAAATTTCAGGTTAGGTTGAGCATCTGAATGCGACATTTGAGTTTGTTTATAAGCATAATCGGCCAAACGGTTTTAGAGTTATAGCCATCTGAAATTTTCTGAAATTTGGTGGTTTTTTTTTCCTCATTAACTCGAAAAATACTGAACCGATTGAATTCAAACTTGGTTATTAGTTGTAGAATGCCAACGCGAAAATGTTTGCAAAATTTGGTGAGGAAAGCATTTGTAGAAAATTTTTAATAAATCATTGAAAATAAAAAAAAAAATTTTTATATATCAGTAACCATCTGTTCGAAATTGCTGAAATTTTGCAAGAGCGTTCATAACCTAACTCTACTGCCAAGTTTCAAGTTTTAACACAATCGGTTGAATATTGTTGGAGATTCGAGCATTCTTGTGTGAGTTCAGTAAATGGGTGACCGTTGCCTCGATAACTTTCGAACGAAAGAAGATAGGGACATGCAATTTTCAGGGTAGGTTGCGTATCCGAAAAGGAGAGTTGAGTTTGTTTTTGGGCATAATCGGTTCAACGGTTTCCGAGTTATATCCACCTGGAATATTATTTCCTTGATAACTCAAAAAATAAAGATTCGATTGAATTGAAGCTTGGTAACTAGTAGTAGAAAATCAGCATAAAGACGTGTTTAAAATTTTGTAAGAACCGTACCCCTAGAAAATTTGAAAAAAATGACAAAAAAAAAAATTTAAGAACCGCACCCCTAGAAAATTAAAAAAAAATCACGAAAAAAAAATTGGTTCAAGCACTGACGTGAAGTCAGAAGCTTTTGCGCGTATGTTCTATTGTCCATTCTTCTGTATTGGACACCCTTAATCGAATTTACCATGGTTAATTATGTTGTCCATTCTCCTGTATTGGACACTTAATTCGAATTTACCATGGTAAATTCGAAATAAGAGTGTCCAATATAGGAGAATGAACAACATAATTAACCATGGTAAATTCGATTAAGGGTGTCCAATACAGAAGAATGGACAATAGAACATACGCGCAAAAGCTTCTGACTTCACGTCAGTGCTTGAACCAATTTTTCTGTTCTCAAATTATGGCGGGATACATAATATTTTTTCGTAATTTTTCTAAAATTTTCTATTGGTACGCTCCTCACAAAATTTCACCCACGTTATCATGTTGATATTCTAGGAGTAGTTACCAAGCTTCAATTCGATCGGATCTCTATTTTTTGAGTTATCAAGAAAATATTCCAGATGGTCATAACTCCGAAACCGTTGGACCGATTATGGCCAACAGCGAGCTTAACTCTCCCATTCAGATGTGCAACCTACCCTGAAAATTGAAAATCCCCATCTTTTTTTGATCGAAAGTTACCCATCCAGCAACTGAACTCACCCATGGCTGCTCGGATTTCCAACAATATAGATCCGATCGTGTTCAAACTTGGAAATTGGTAGTAGAGTTAGGTTTGGAAGGCTCTCGCAAAATTTCAGCAATTTCGGACGGATAGTTTCTGATATACAAAATTTTCTTCAATGATTTTCAAGCGATACGATCCTTCGAAAATTCGAAAACTACAAGCATTTGGGCAAAATGATAACGCGATGTTACCCTCAGAATATAAGCGCAAAAATAATTCTGAAGATTTTTTTTAGTGTCTGACGAAGGAGTCCGATATACACTCCGAAACGTTACGAAATAGTTGTTTTATCCTTGATGTTGTTTCGTTATTGTTTGTGAGGCAACAATGTTCGATATATTGATTCTGACAGATATCTTGTGTTTCTAACGCAGAAGCAATTTACAAAATAATATTGTTTTGTTTTATAGATATTTTTCAGAGTTTGCGAAAGAAAACCCAGAAAGTAACCATTTAATAATGAATATACCTCCCAAAGTATCCTTTAATGATAACTTAAAACCACCCCTATTCGGCGAATAATAATTTCGCCAATTTATAACTCAAATTACTATCAAACACTGATATTGGTCCAATATATTCTTAATATAACCTCTCTGAGTATATTCGCTCTTGCGTATGGATCATTTTGACTAGCCACAAAATTTTATCTATAACCCTTTAAATATTATTCTCAGTATATTGCGATGAAGGATATTTTGGTTTGCAGCATCAATACCTATTGGAACTTTCATGTCAATAATGCTAGAATTTCTGATTGGAAAATTGTCATATTCCATAGAAAATAGGAAAGTTGACGTAGAAATTAAATGAATATTTTTCGAGAAATTGCAGCGAATTATTGAAAGATCAAAACAAACATATATAATACCTTATTATCAGTAGTTCGAAAGAAGTCCCACTTGCATCGATCTGATAATTATCATCACACAGCTTTTGAAGTCAGAGGTTTATCAGGTCATTTATTCTAAATTTAGATAGAAAATCAATTGTCCCTTTGTCAATGCATACAATTAACAGTGAATTACAAACTGTGTTTTTGTTATATTTATTCTTTTCTCTCATAGCGTATGCGCCTCTTTGCATATCCAATAAATTAATCAATATTGTGAATACGATTCTTTTCGGATAGCCTGTACATGAAACATTCTAATTAATTAAGATTGAATTAAATGAGTATTTAATTATGCGGATAGATTGAATTTTCAATAACTATTGATTTAAATTTCAACAAACTTCTTTATTGTATATTGTATATTGTTGTAGGAGGTAACGTTGCACTGCGACCTTAAGCTCTATTATGCCCCCCGTCAGAACTGTCGAGGTCATCACCATCTACAGCTCGCCTTACAGTTCCAGAGTTCTGATGAACTCCAGTATCTGGGATGACTTCAAGGAGGCTACGTCTTTGCTCCTGCAGATTTCTTGCCCAAACCATTCCTTGCGTTGGTTTGAGATAGCGAGACATTCCGTTATAAGGTGATCAGGAGTTTATCCTCCTCTTAACAGAATCTACACTCGTCAGTTTCTGCTAGCCCTAATCTCATCATATGCTTCCTAGGGCCGCAGTGCCCTGTGAGGAAACCAGTGAGCAGGTGCAGCGTGTTCTTACTGAGGTCCAAGTATTTCTTGTTCCGGAGGAATTTCTTGGGGTGATACATTCCGGGGAGAGGTATCTCCAGAAAATACCTCTTTCAGATTCTTCTTTCTTCCAAAATTCACTTTTGTAGGGGTATCTACAAACCCCACGGTGGGGTTCCGGGCCAATAAAGGGGGTTTGCGCTCCTTTCTTGGCCAGTGTGTTGGCCTCCTCATTTCCTATTCTTCTTGCGTACTTCATTGAGTTTTCTTCGGCACTCCCATATTAGCTTGGACTCGATAACATGACTTCTTTATTTAAGAACAACAATTGTTTAGACACACAGTGACTTCTTCGGCTTCTACATTTTAAATGATTCAGTGTGACTATGATGACACACAATCTTCTTCTTCATGTGCTACCTCATGTTTTTTGAATATAACTTTTTTCTCATCCTGTGTTGAAGTGCGAGTTAAATGAATATTTTCTAAAAACTTCGAGAGTTGTGTAAAAAAAAGGACTTCGTTAATTACTTTTATGAATGTCTTGACAACGGTTTTCATGTCTATTCTTAGAAATGTTGCATTCGGATGTTCAACCTACCCTGAAAATTTCAAATCACTATATCTTTCCGTTCTCAAGTTATCGTGGCAACGGTCGGCCGGCCGGCCGGACAGAATCAAATTTGACCTCGAATTCTTCATCTGGGAGTCCAACCCAATCGTTTGAGACCATTTTCGGCGAAAAATTCGAAAATTACAGACATTTCGGCAAAATTATAACGCGATGTTCCCCAGAACATCGCAAAAATGTTTCGACAATTGGATATTCGTTGGGGACTAGTTTGAAGGCTATATCATAAATCTGGATGAATCAGACATATTTTCCGTATCATTGACCGATAGCCTGTACATTTTAGACACTGACGCAAGCCACTCTGAATATAATGGCTGAAGTTGAGGGATGTTAAGGCCTGTTTCATATTCACGCCAGTACTTCAAGTTTCACACATAAAATCATTGTTAAATTGCATAAAAATATTGCTTTCCATCGGAAATGACTGTTCGGAACGGTGCAATTCGTTCTTTATCGTACATCAGGTCTGATTCCAATACCGATAATAGTATTGGCGTGTTTGCAAGCAACAGTATGGCTAATTCTTCTCTATCACGTGGGGAACATTACTTAATGATATATGCATGCTGTGTACCTTTAGAGTATTATTCTGGATAATGATTGCCCTGGTGGATTCCATAAATCCCGTTTGGTCATCAAGTTGTTTCAATCGGCATTAATATCGATTTGTGCAATATATTATAGCTCTTTATATCGGAGTATTTCTGGCGCTCTTGTTCCTTGGAACAGAGTGCTTATCAGTTTGCCCAAATGTATGTAATTTTCGAATTTTTGGCTGAAAATGATCTCAAACGATTTGGTTGGACTCACTGATCAAGAATTTGTGGTCGAAATCGATTCTGTCTGGCCATCCGGCCGGCCGTTAACACGATAACTCTCGAACGAAAGGAGTTAGAGGATTGAATATTGCAGAGTAGATTTGGAACGTAAATATCTCGGAAGAGTTCGTTAACAGGCAAAATCCACCAAGCGGTTTCGGAGTTATGGCCGTTTTTAGTGAAAATATTTTTTATGAATATTTCCGAAACCGATCACTCGATCTATCTGAAATTCAACACCAAATTGTAGAATAATGACCTTTATAAGCACGCGAAGTTGTGTATTGATGGGGTTGCCGTAAAGTGTCGAAAAAAATGTTTTTAAATTTTGAAATTTTGTTTCTACAATAACTCCCGAACATAATGAGCTAGGCAGTTGAAATTTTCAGGGAAGGTTTGGGAGATAAATATCTCATTTAAGTTCATTATTGGGTAAAATAGGCCAAATGGTTTCGGAACAACGAAAAAAAAATTTTTTTTTCACTTACAAATTTCAAATTCAATTTTTTGTAAGATGCAGTTTCACTATGAAAATCCATTGATATTATTTTCAACTCTAACAAGTAAATACTTTCGGATATATGATTTTTCGAAATTTCAATAATGGATCGTACTTCTATGTTTTCACAGAATGCTATAATTATTCTATCGATGAATTATTATATAATCTGTGTTCAAACTTTTACATGTCATCCTGTTCTATAAGAGAGAGTAAAATTCATTTCAGGTATTTTAATTTGATTTCTTCCATGGTGCAGTTCTCATTCTCATCATTTAATCTTGATAAATAAACTATTATTTGAATTGAATTTCTTTTATGATGCAGTTCTATCATAAGAATCCATTGATATAATTCCCAACTCTGAGAAACCAATACTTTCGGAGATATAATTTGTCTGTTTGAACAAGAGCGCCAGAAAGCTTCTGTCCACAGGGCTTGAACCATTTTTGTTTTCGTTGGCGTCTTTGAATTGTGAATGAGTATACATGGGAGTCTTTAAGTTGTACATTAATTTTCAACCATATACTCCCCTGCTCAAATCAAACACTTTGTTCAATCATAATTTTTGCAATTTCGGTTGAGGTACAAAAAAACAATCATTTTCGCGCTCATGTTCTGGGGATCATCGCATTATCATTTTGCCCGGATGTTGCCACGATAACTTGAGAGCGGAAAGAGATAGCGACTTGAAATTTTCAGGGTAGGTCTCGCGTCCCAATCGTAGACTATAGTCTAAGTCTATAGTCTAAGGTCCCAATACGACGGACAAATTCGTTAATGGACATAATCGGCCTAACGGATTCCGAGTAATAATTTTGTTTTCAACCAATAGAGATCCGATCGAATTGAAACTTGGTGAGTAGTTGTTGATAAAGATTTAAAGAAGTATGTGCAATTTTATGAGAATCGTATTACTAGAAAATCTTCAAAAAATTATTAAATATATTATTCATCTCACGATAACTCGAAAACGGAAAGAGATAGCGACTTGCAATTTTCGGGGTAGGTTGAACATCCGAATGCAACATTTGAGTTCGTTAATAAGCATAATCGGCCAAACAGTTCTAGAGTTATACCTATTTGAAATTTTGTTTTCATTATCTCCTTAACTCAAAAAATATGGAACCAATCCAATTCAAGCATAGTAATTGGTGGTAGAATATCGACGCGCAAATTTTTACGAAATTTTGTGAGGATGGTATTATTATTATTATTATTATTACAGAAAAATAAGAGCTGAGGTATTAACCTATAAAAGCTCAGAAAAATAGAAATGAACAAAAGAGAAACTACATCGCATAAACTTAAAAAATACAAAAAAAATTATTTTAACTCTGTCTAACGTTAAAGTAGAAAACACTCGAACCAAACACATAACTCCCCGAAAACAGAATAGTTTAATATAAAACTACAGAACTACGTGGTCAAACCTTGACTGCACCATGAGTCATATCTCGATTTGAAGCTGTTCACTGATGGGGCTCCAACCACACTAACCGGCAAACTATTCCATACGTCAAACACACGATTGGGCAGAAATTGTTGTCTTACTGTTGTTCTGAAGATCTGTTTACGCAGCTTGTATTCGTGCCCTCGCAGGTGGTTTTGGTTCAGCAGAAATGTGTTTGAGGTGTCCAAGCCGTAAAGCAACCGGTGCATAGCCCTATAAGTGATAATGAGATCACCCCTTAAGCGCCGCTCGGCAAAAGATTGGATTCCGAGCTGCTTGAGCCGATCAGGATAAGATGGCCTGCGCTGACCATATGGTATGCGGGTAGCCCACCTCTGCACTCTTTCGAGAGCCCCAGAATCACGCACCAGATAGGGACTCCAAACAGGACCAGAAAACTCAAGTATGGGGCGCACGTAAGTGGTGAAGATCTTAGCACACACTTCTGGGTGACATCCGTGAAAGGCTTTGCTCATAAGGTAGGTAGCTCTCTCTGCTTTGGATACAATATGCTCCACGTGCCTCGACCAAGAAAGATCCTCCGAAATTATTACTCCCAAGTCGTTATGATGGTCGGTTGTATTTAAAATGGTGTTCTCAATTACGTAATTGAGTCTAGGATTACTCTTACCAACATGCATGACCACACATTTCTCAACGTTTAGAGGAAGCAACCAGACGGAACACCACTGCGTTATCCTATTAAGATCCTCCTGCAGGTCGTCGTGATGAAGGAACGGATTCACATATAGTTTAAGATCGTCAGCATACTGTGAGCAAACGGATTTCAGTAGAGGTGGAAGGTCGGACAAATAGAGTAGAAACAGAAGTGGTCCTAAGACGGAACCCTGAGGCACACCACTAAGGATTGATCTTGCCGAAGATAATATACCCTTGATACGAACCTGATACTCTCTGCCACTAAGGAAAGATATTATCCAACGAAGCAGATCCCCCCTGACTCCGTAATGCTCTAGTTTATGGATGAGCCGACGAAGAGGGACTCTGTCGAAGGCTTTAGAAAAGTCAAGATAAACGATGTCGACAGGGTGACCAGAGTCCACTGATTTGGTCCAATCGTTGACACATTTAAGTAGGCAGGTAAGCACTGATCTCCCCGGTAGGAAGCCATGCTGACAAGGAGGAATAATATTGTTGTTCAAGGCAAAATCTAGTAGTTGATCTACGATAATCCTTTCACACGCCCTGGAAGCAATGGAGGTCAAACTAATGGGTCGGTAGTTATCCGCAGAGAGTTTGTCGCCTTTTTTAAACACAGGTGTAATAGCTGCCCTCCTCCATGAAGTAGGCACACTTCCAGAATTGAGTGAACAGTTATAAATTTTGGCTAATGGGATGGAAAGAGAAGATGCACATGCTTTCAGAATTCTGGGAGTGAGGCCATCCAAGCCCGGTGCCGAACCGCTATCCAGCCTTCTCAGATAGTTCTCGACCGTTTCAACAGGAAAAGAGATCCGGGTGAGATCAAGTAACTCTCGAGGCGCTAAGACGGCAGGCAAATCGCCGTGGGGCTCCAACGTGAAAGAAGACTGGAATGAATTAGCAAAAATTTCGGCATTCTCAAGTTCGTCTTGACAGATGACGCCAGCAGAGTTTCTAACAACTGGTGTAGAGACCCTGGAATCAAGAAATGATCGAACATATTTGTGAAACTTCTTCGGGCTCTTAGAGGAAGCTATATTGAGCTCGTGTAGTTTTTTCGCCGAGGCGATAGTAGCCTCTAGATTGCTGGAAAATTCACGGTGCAATGCGTAATCTTCGTGTCTATCATTTCTGCGGAATCTCTGCCAAAGGCTCTTCTTCTGACGAATCATATGGTATATTTTCCCGTTAAACCAAGGCTTTGAACGATTGTAAAGTATTTCTTGAAAATTTTTTACAAAATCATTGAAAATCTTTGAAACTATCCGTCTGATATCGCTGAAATTTTGCGGAAGGCTTCAAAACCCAACTTTACAGCCAAGTTCCAAATTTGAAAACGATCGGATTTATATTATTGGAGATCGGAGCAGCATTGAGTGAGTTCAGTAGCTAGAACGGCAAGAGATAGCGACTTGAAAATTTCAGGGTAGGTTGCGCATGCGAATGGGACAGATATGTTTATTGTTGGGTATAATCGGCCAAACGGTTTCAGAGTTATACCCATTTGGATTATTGTTATCTCAATAACTCAACAAATATAGATCCGATCGAATTGAAACATGGTGAGTAGTTCTAGAATACCCACGCAAAGAAGATTTTGAAATTTAAGTTAAAATACTTATGTCAAAATCAAAAATTCTGTGATCATAGACGTTTCTCTCGTTACTCAAGTCTGTCATTAAAATGGTACGAAATGTAGTCATATTTTATAAAAGCAGTGCAGACCCTTAGGCCCGTGCCTTATACCATCCCATCATTTTCTCTCAATTTCAGTCAAATCTGACCATTTTAATCTGATTTACAGCAGTTTGAATAAATGAACAAAAATAAGGATGGCCAATTTTGGTCGGAAATGTTAAAAGTTCTTGGAATGACTCCCAATTTCGCACATCGAAAAAACAATACTATCCCATCATTTTCCCTCAATTTGAACAGAATCTGAACATTTTTATCTGATAAAGCAGTTTGAATAAATGCATAATACTTCTAAGGATGTCCCATGCCCCACTTTGGTCGAAAATATTAAAAGTTCTCGGAATGACTCCCGATTTCACACATCGGAAAAACAATACCATCTCATCTTTTTCCTTAATTTCAACCCAATCTGACCATTTTTATATGATTTACAGCAGTTTGAATGGTACCACACGGATTGTTTTATGACATACTCCAGTCAGCGAAACTGAAACATCAAGAGAGCTTCCCGCTTTGGGATAACGCTATATTATGATACCTTTTTGCCGGCTACACACATTGTGCCGAAAACTACTGATACTGAATATTGAATTTACGGCAACAGGAATGTGTACAAGGGTACATTGGGTTATTCCATGTTATTCCGTTCCTATTATTCGCCTGCTTTGCATTTATCCGGTCAGGCGGTCAAATTTCTTCACATTTTATTACAATTTTTTCGGAAATATTCCAACTCCATTGAAATTTTTCCAGCTACTTCGAAATGTTTCCAACTGTGTTGATAATTTGCCAACTCCGTTCAACATTGGGGGTGATCATCCCCCCCCCAATCCCACCCTTAGGCCCGTACCTGCTTGTGATCCATTTTCCCCATATTATCCACATGAGGAAAGAAATTAAACCAGGCCGAACATCAACTTTGGAAACAAGAAAGTTTTCACGCTATACTTCAATTGGCGTAACCGAAGACGGAACAAAAATATACTCACAATATCGGAGCTCGCCTTTGTGGGGTTCAGTTTCATAAGGGTGGAAATAACCTGATACTCTTTCACCTGATGAAACATAAGATGTGCACCGCTTTCGAGCCGAATCTCTCCATTATTACATCGAAACCGCCTTTGTTACTTGGAGGTGAGCGATTGGGGTAGGTTCCTAAAATGGCGAACGAGTATTTGGTCGATTGCGAATTGGGGTTACACACTCGATTTTCACTTTTCATGGCGGTGATACGGGTTGAATCTGTCGTTGAGAAAATTCTTGAAAAGACTTTCAATATACAGGATGTTTCGTAAGATTTGCGCAGGACTTCAGGATGTGATAGTACGTCCAAAAGTATGAAAAAAAGTTTGTATTAACTGATCCTGATATTGAAAACGTTTAAAATTGATTGTTTCCGAAAACAGTCGGCTTATGGCCAAGAGCACCTTTTTTGTGTGGAAAACATTGGCGGTTCATATGCGCGTTTCAAAACCGTACTCTTTCCAGAGGCGTAGAAGTTGGGGAGAAAAACACCCACCACCCCTTCGAAACCTTCACCAATTATGACTTGAAAAAAACAAAATATAGCTTATTATGAGTAAGAAATGCTTGCGCAGGCTGTTCTCTGTAGGATAAACGGTTCCGGAGATATTCGCAAAAAACGATTTTTTTTTCAATTTCAACACCCTGTATCTCAACAATAGTGCATTTTAGAGGGTTAATTTATAAAAAACTTTTTTTCATAGTTTTGGACGAGCTATCACATCTTGAATTCCTGCGCATATAATATGAAAGACCCTGTATACATTAGTTTGAGGTTTCAATAATATACAGGGTGAGTCTTTGACCACTGCATTAATTTTAACCAAAGATTCCTCTCATCAAATGAAACACTTTTTTCATTTACCATTTTTCCAGATTCGGCTCAGAAAAAATGTTACAAGCGTTTAAAGATTTCACAATGTGCTAATACACTCCCGCATATAAATTTTCTATGACTTGTTGGCGGACGAGAATTAGGCATGGTAACGTGGTTTACAGCTTGATTCGGGATTCCAACGCTCAGGGACGGATCCATAAAAGTAGTGAAATTTCTGGAGTTTTCCATTTTAAAACATTCAATGAAGAATATCTCGAAAACGGTGCGTTTAAGGAGAAATGATGAAGAATAATATAATGTTCTAAAACGATGGAATATTCTTGAAATTACTCAAGAAAAACTTTATATGCTTGCTTTATGCTAATTTCGTTTAGTTTTATGAATCCACGAGTCCATAGCTAGAAAACCAGTAGAAGTAGAAAATAACTAATATTTGGAAAATATGTATCATATTTATAGGAAACTTTACGCCAACACTCATTTTATTCGAAAAAAGGATGCCAAAGCTACAAAATAAAAACTGATTTTTTTTCAAAATTTCAACACCCTGTATCTTTTTACCTGAGCTGAATTTGGAAAAATGTTAAATGAAAAAAGTGTTTCATTTGATGAGAGGAATCTTTGGTTAAAATTAATGCAGTGGTCAAAGACTCACCCTGTATAAATAATAATTATTTTACGTCAAGTTCAAAATGAGCTAAACTGTAACTTCGCCTTGTTGTCATAAGCTGCTTATATATTTATTTATATTTCGTGTTTGATGAATATAGTACAGTGTGGAAAAGCCAATGAGAATACATTAATTACCTTACTGTACATATTTATGGAAAATCCCGACAAATGTCAAACTCAAATTTTAAATTGCATTCCTCTTCGTAAAAATGCAAACCCTATCTTCAAACCCCTTCGAAAGTTAGGTACAACCCCCAATTTTTCAAACAGGAAGTATGCATGGGTTTGTGATTCATCGATTGATCCAGAAAAGTTATCACTTTCATGTTTGTTGCAAACATTAAATTAGAAAAAAATAAAATCTTTGATTAGCGAAATATTGTAATATATCAAAAACTGAAACATAAAACAATGAAGTAGATGTTCAAAGTGTTCACCGCGAACGCCTTGGCAACATTCTAACCTCAAATTAAAATTTCTACCATCATTATTCAACATCTCAGGAGTGATCGACCTAATCGCAAGCGTTATTCAATTCATTCTTTTAGGTCATTTAAATCAAGAAGTTTAATTTTGTACACAATGCTCTTCACATATCCCCATAAAAAGAAATCTAATGGGTTAAGATCAGGGGATCCCTGCTGGCCATTTGATCGTTCCTCGCCTTCCTATTCAACGATTTGGAATTATTGCGTCAATGTACTGCCGGACATTGCGTTGGTAAGGTGGTGGTGCTCCATCCTGTTGCAACCATATCGTATTTCGTGGAATTTGTGGATTTCCTTGATAAGGATATCAATTTGCCAAAGTTGGAATGACATCATTTTGAAATAGTGCTGAATATTTATTGCCATTCAAATTGTCTACTAATTGGATAATATTGTTATCCAACACGTCCATCATTTGTTCACAAAAATAAGTTCTCCTATCAAAATCGTCGTCATGCAAGAGCTCCTGGGTAGGTATCATTTTATAGGGATACATTTAATTTTGCTTTAATATGTTTAGAATGTATGGCTGACATTGAATGTTGTGGATGCATCTCTACTCGATTTATGTGGATATTCTTCAAAGTCAAGTCACATCTAATTTCACAAGCTCACACAGTGTATTAGCAGCTGCATTCTTAATCTGCCTTACATGCCCAAACTCGCGAAATTGCTTCTCTATTTTACTTATTGTCCCTTGGGTTATAGGCGGTTAATTCGGAAATTTCTCATGAAACAAGCGACTTACTTCTATTTGTATATGGATGTTATCTCCGTAACCAATCATTCGTGAAGTTATTATTTTGTGCATTTTTGTTAATCGAACTCTTATTCAAAATTACAAGTTAATGAAATTCAAACACAAATTAGATAATTTATAAATAACAACTCATCAGCACAAAAAAATTGCGAAGGTGTTCTAAAAAAACTAATATTCTCACAGAATGTGTTTTAAGTAGTTTTCATGGTACCATCTAGAAAATACAATGTTATGGTTTTTTATCATTTTCTTTCTATCACATCTTGAAGTCAAATAAGATTAGTATTATTGTAATAAAATTTGGGAATATTCGAGGGAATAGTATAATGAATATCGGTGATCATATGATTCTATTTTTTTCTACTTTAAATGTTGCAATAAACATGAAAGTGATAACATTTCTGAATAGGGAATGTCGCCGCCTTTCAATCGGGGGTTGTACCTGTCTTTCGAAGGGGGTTGAAGGAAGTGTTCGCATTTTTACGAGGAAGAATGACAATTTAAATTTTGAATTTAACTTGTTTCGGGATTTCCCATAAATATGTACAGTATCCAAGATAATGAATTTATTCCATTTGGCTATCATCGAAGCAAGAATTTTTTCAACCATTAAGAACAGGAACATGGTATCAGATTCAACATTCAACATTACATAATAACATGTAAAAAGGAATATCAGAGGGGAAAGGGGAAAATCCATTCAATTAACGTTAAGTGTTAGATGCTATCAAATTCACATGCAAATAACTTCCAGGTCCAGAGGAAAACTGAAATTTAAACAGTAGGTTTAATTTTCGGACCTCGCGTAGTATGTCGGTGACATTCCAGGTCGATTGACCGATTTTAAGTGTACGTGACAGGCGATGAGAACTTCAGGGCGTGAGTGGGAGACAAATGCTGTTGATACATATATACAGTGAGCGTCAAAAGTATGGAATAATGAATTTATTCTCTCATCCCCTTCCAGGCATAGCGGAAAATGCTTTGATAGGTCAAATTGATTTATTGTTGGCGCTCTAGTTCCTCGGAACTGAGTGCTTATCAATTAGCCCAAATGTCTGTAATTTTCGAATTTTTCGATGAAAATGGTCTTAAACTATTCGGTTCGACTCACTGATCAAGAATCCGTGGTCGAAATTCATTCTGTCCGGCCGTCCGGCCGGCCTTAGGCACGATAACTCTCGAACGGAATGAGCTAGACAGTTGAAATTTTCAGAGTAGGTTTGGGAGATAAATATCTCGGCTAGGTTCGTTATTGGGCAAAAACGGACAGATGATTTCGGAGTAACAGTAAAAAAATTTTTTTTTACAAAGCGAATTCCAAATTAAATTTTTTTCAATAAGCTGTTTTACCATAAGAATCCAATGATATCATTTCTAACTCTAACAAGCAAATACTTTCGGAGATATGATTTTTCAAAATTTCAATAATAAATCGTATTTCAACGTTGTCACAGAATGATATATTTATTCTATGTATGAATTGTCATAATGTCAACTTATTTTCCTGAGACATGACATTATCTAATCAATCGAAGAATTGTGAGCGAAGTGAGAAAAATCTCAGTTGTTTGCTCCGAAATTAGTTTTTCTCAGAAAAGTCTAACTTTTAGGAACGGAACATGAAGTAAGAGATCTGAGAGTAGTGAGACTGCTTTTCATCCATAGACATAGATATAACTCTCGAACGGAATGAGGTAGGTAGTTGAAATTTTCAGAGTAGGTTAGGGAGATGAATATCTCGGTTAAGTTCGTTATTGGGCAAAATTGGCCAGATTAAATTTGATTTCTTCCATGGTGCAATTCTCATTCTCATGATTGCTCGTTTACTCTTAATATTTCAACTATTAGTTGAATTGAATTTCCTTTATGTTGCAGTTCTATCATATGAATACATTGATATAATTCCCAACTCTGAGAAACCAATACTTTCGGAGATATAATTTGTCTGTTTGAACTAGTTTTTTATAATTCTTGAATATCAAAACACTTCAACTTGATACCAATTCTATTAATTCAATATCCAATTTTTTTTATTGTAGTCTCAATCAGCTCAACTCATATATAATTGTAAAGGAGGAACTCACTAAATTAATAGAAATAAAAATAAAAAATCGGAAAATCGTGGTAACATCAGGCACTAATAGAGAACAAAATAATGAAATCTTTATCGACAGCTCGTTTGTACGAAAAACTAATCTATGACACAGAAGACGTTTTTCTCAGTCTGATGTGTTGTCAATGTCAACTTCGACTAATCATATCTCCGATAGTATTGATTTCTCATTTACAATTACATTATCAATTTCAAATTAAATTTTATTTAAGATGCAGTTTCAACATAAGCATCCAATGATGTCATTCTCAACTCTAACAAACTAATACTTTCGGAAATATGATTTTTCAACATTTCAATAATTAATCGTAATTTATTATGATTTCATAGAATGCTCTATGAAGTCAATCTGGTTCAGTTTGACATCAATCATGGATCATCAGATTGACGGGAAACTGATTGTATACGCGTAGACTGATGGACTGATGGTCCAGATTAATGGCAAATTGATGCCAGATTGATACCAGATGGACCGTGTAACTTCCGCGCAATTGTAATTTTCTGATGTATGTAAATCCAACATATGAGGTGAGTCATAAACCTACGTTTTGAATTTAGTTTTTATGATGCAGTTCTATCATAAGAATCCATTGATATCATTCCCAACTCTGAGGAACCAATGCTTTCGGAGATAATATGATTTGTCAAAGGTTGAATAATAACTCGCTAGTAGTTTGAGAGAGTGCCAAAGCCACTGTCCCCAGAGCTTTCCCACTCTTTTTTATGGAACATTTTCCCGTAATTCTTATTGTTCTACCCTTTCCGGATACCAAGCAGTGACGATATTCTTTTCAAATTGCAAGCTCCTATTTTTTTTTCCTGCCATGGATAGATCATGAAAATGTCGATTCAGTAATGCATAATATGTGAGATATTGCTTATCTCATATTGGAAAAACATGTGAGAATTATTAAATTACGTCTACCTCAAATAAACACTTTTTTATTACAAAGACGAAAAAAAAAATTTTTTACATTACAATTTTCAAATAAAATTTTTTTTAACATGCAGTTTCATCGTAAGAATCCCTTGATATCATTCTCATGTCTAACAAACTATTATCGGAGATATGATTTTTCAATAATTAACCCTAACTTTAAGATTTCATAGAATGCTCTAATCATAATTTGCTGATGTACGTAAATCCAACATATGAGGTGAGTCATACACCTACGTTTTGAATTTAATTTTTGGCGCTTTTGTTTATGATGCAGTTCAATCATATGAATCGATTGATATCATTCCAAACTCTGAGAAACCAACACTTTTGGAGCTATGATTTGTCAAAGTTTGAATAATTACTCGCTAGTAGTTTCACAAGAGCGTCAAAGCCCATGTCCACTTTCCCACTTATTGGCACTGTTCTTCCTCGGAACAGAGTACTTATCAATTTGCCCAAATGTCTGTAATTTTCGAATCTTGGCTGAAAATGGTCTTAAACGATTTGGTTCGACTCACTGATCAAGAATCCGTGTCCAAAATTGAATCTGTCCGGCCGGCCCTTCCGTTAACACGAAAACTCTCGAACGGAATTAGCTAGGCAGTTGAAACTTTCAGAGTAGGTTTGGGAGATACATATCTCGGTTAAGTTCGTTATCGGACAAAATCGGCCGGATGGATTCCGAGTAATGCAAAAAATCATTTTTTTACATTACAAACTTCAAGTTCAATTTTTTTAAGATGCAGTTTCATCACGAGAATGCATTAATATAATTTTCAACTCTAACAAGCTCATACTTTCGGAGATATGATTTTTCAACATATCAACATTAAATCGTAACACCCGGTGTCTGAAAGACTGGTCAAAGTTAACAGAACTGTTAATGTCAAATCAGTCCGAGTTTTTGCGCTTTGCGCAACTCAGATGAGGGTTGACAAGAGATTGATCACTGATTAGTTAACATTTGTGTTGATCAGCCTTTCAGAAACCGGGGGTAAGTCTATGATTTCACAGTAAATGCTGTCATCGTAAATATGAATTTGATGATCCGTGTTCATTATATCACACAGAATATACCCCAGGTAAGGTATATTCTGTGTATCGTCATTGTCATATATGAGTGTTCTGTGATTGTCATCTTATATGGCGATATCCATTGACACGCCCGGAGCACTCGAAATCGATCTCATCTGTCAAATTGAATACGAAAATATCTGTCAAATATGACTCCGAGTAATCCGAGCGTGTCAATGGAATTAGTATTGTCTCTGTCTACAAATAAGAGAGATTTCAAACTGAGTATTATGTCATATTTATGATTTGAATGCAAAATTAACAATAAAACAACCTCAGTTAAATAAATTACTTTGTAATTCAATAAAATTGGGTTCAGAATATCTCCAGTAAAAACAAAACTGGATTGGCTAAGTGTCAATTGATATAATATAATTTTCAGTGTAGATATGAGGAATGAATATCTCGGATATACGTTATTTGGTAGAAACGGTCTGGTGGTTTCGGATTAATAATTTTTGGCACTGTTGTTTTTTTTTTTTTTGAAGCGTTATAGCATTGAAGCATTGCAGATTGCACATTTAATCTTGATAAACAAACTATTATTTGAATTTAATTTTCTTCATGATGCAGTTTTATCATAGGAATCCATTGATATAATTCCCAACTCTGAGAAACCAATACTTTCGGAGATATGATTTGTCAAAGTTTGAACATGAGCGCCAAAGCTCCTATCCACAGGGCTTTCCCAATTTGTTTGCAAAAGCAGTGATATAAATGTTGCCAGAAGGTCGTATTAATTGTCATGTTGCAATTTGCACATATAAAGGGTTTTCCAATAAGAGGTGTTATTTTGATATTAAAAAAAAATGCCATTTTTCAATATAAATGATCGGATGTTTATTTCATTATAAAGAAGAAGCTTTGCCGTTAATAGTGGAAAATAACATCAGGCCAATGACCACCACGACCACGCTTACAGGACCATATCCTTTTAATGAAATTTTCCATAACCAAATCGCAAAGTGGCTGCCCTATGTCCTCGATAGCCTCACGAATTCCATCTTCGAGGTCTTGAATCGACGCTGGGCTATTGGCGTAGACCATCTCTTTCACGTGGCCCCAAAGGAAGGAGTCGCAAGGTGTTAAATCACAAGATCTCGGTGGCCAATTGTGATCACCTCTCCGAGAGATAACACGATCCGGAAACTTTTCCGCAAAAGATCAATGGTTTCGTTGCTTGTGTGGCACGTAGTGCCGTCTTGTTGAAAGTAAACGTTGTCCAGATCAATATCATCCAATTCCGGCCATAAAAAATCAATAATCATTTCTCGATAGCTCAATCCATTCACCGTAACTGTTGCTTCAGCCTCATTTTCGAAAAAGTAAGGTCCAATGACTCCGCCGGGCCATAAACCGCACCAAACAGTCACACGTTGAGGATAGAGAGGCTTTTCAACAATAACTCTTGGGTTTTCCGAGCCCCAGATGCGACAATTTTGCTTGTTGACGAAGCCACCGAGGTGGAAATAGGCCTCATCACTCAAGATGATTTTTCGATGGAATTCCGGATGATGTTCATGCATTTCAACGACCCAATCAGCGAAGACATGACGTTGTTGATGATCGGCCGGCTTGAGTTCTTGTGTTAACTGGACTTTATAAGCCTCAAGACCCAAATCTTTATGCAAAATACGGTGTAATGACGTTTGTGGAATGCCTAATTCCGAAGAACGACGAGGAATGGGCAAACCTGGGATTTCTTCAACACTTTCGGCTACAGCAGCAATATTCTCGGCTGTTCTTGAGCAACGTGCACGGGTTTTATTCTTCACATAACTAACTTGTCTCAACAGCTCGAATTTTTCCACCAATTTCTTTATTGCGGTCCGACAAGGTGCTTCACGATTACCCAAAATTGTTCGAGTTTTACGAACCGTCTCTGCCAAATTTTCACCATTTTTATAGTGAATTTTAATAATTTCAATGCGTTCTTGAAGCGTGTATCGTTCCATTTTTATTAATGGAGTAGTTTCTACTTGTCAAATGTCAAAAAATGACAGCTTCAAAAGTGACATCTATCGAAATGGCGGGCTATTCAAAATAACACCTCTTATTGGAAAACCCTTTATTTCTCGTATTGCTGCTAAATTGAGTAGTTTTTCAGGCGATTGAAATAAAGGACCGGGAAAAATTTTCCGGTGCTCTAATCTACTTTTTCTTTTATGGACTGAATAGTGGAAAGCTCTCAACTATAAATTGAACTGGGTCGTGAACCGGACCACTGAATTGAAAACCTTCAATTATGGACCAAACGACATCCATAAACCAGAACTGTCCATAACATTCGTCTTGTAAAGCGTGTTCTCCACCCTTGATGGTCAATGAATGAAGCATGTGAACGCCCTTGACCGACCGTTAAGCTCGAAACACACGGCGTGTATAATTCAAGGAGCATTTTCAGTTTAATGACATTTTCGCGAGATTTAATGGTTATATTCGGCATTATTCAAGTTGGAGGGTGGAATGGTCCCTGAGGGATTACGCGAATGCGGTTTCAGACCGTATTTACGTAAACAAATAGTTTTCGACCTGTGACACAAATTAAGTGATCTGTTTATTCGGGAGACTTTCGGGTGGGTGGTGGATCTCCGTATTATTGAATTCCTCCTGGATTTTCATTAGGAAAGTTGCGATTATTCGCCTATAATTTTGCGCAAATGTATTTTCGGATTTTTGGCTACTAAATATAGTATCAACTAACCAATCAAATTACTGAAGTTTGAGTCACGTGTCAAATTTCATCTAATCACCTCTGGATTACAGCGATAATACCCTACATATGGTGTTTTCAGATTGACTCTTTCACTCCTATCAAAATCTGACCAACCACAGGCCAAATACAGCTCGTATTATCGCGAAAACATCAACTGTCTCTGAATTATGATTGGTCTTACAACTTTGCTGTTTTCAACGACTCATCCATTGATACGGACTGTTTGACAAATGATAAATTTAAATTACAGTCGTCAACATGAGTAATTTTGTTCGTGAAATAGTCTAATAGAGCAAGAGCCCACGACGGCCAGACCTTCGTTATTTTATAAAAGCTGAAAGTTTGTTACTCCGAAACCATCTGTCCGATTTCGCCCAATAACGAACTTAGCTGAGATTTTTATCTCCCAAACCTACTCTGAAAATTTCAACTGTCTAGTTCAGTCCGTTCGAGAGTTATCGTGCCTACGGTCGGCCGGCCGACCGGACTGGCCGGTCAGAATTAATTTCGACCACGGATTCTTGATCAGTGAGTCGAACCAAATCGTTTAAGTACATTTTCATCGAAAAATTCGAAAATTACAGACATTTGGGCCAATTGATAAGCACTCAGTTCCGAGGAACTAGAGCGCCAAAAAAGGAATAATATTTTTCATGTATTTTCGGTCTGATTTTTGCACATTGATCTAATTGTAATTTCAAACAAGATTACTTAGAACGTTTCATGCAAAGAGTTCGAATTTTACGAGATAATCAACATTTTTGTTTGAAAATGGTGATTTCCTTTCAAAACAGAAGTCACAGTTGGCCGAGTTTTATATAATTGTTTATCATTTTTAAAGCACAAATTTTTGTGAGATATAATATGCGGAAATATTAATATAAAAGAAAAATCCCTCTTGGTGCAGAGTTGCTGGGACGCACTGCATAATGTCCTCCTTACCACCATCAACTAATCGACTCTTGATGTTTTTATTTTTTTAAAATTTTTTTTAATGCTTGTGGCTTTTACTTGATGCAAATCCATATTAACTCAATGAAAAATTATATACGATTTACACTTATTTATTCAATATTGTGACGCGTTTCGTCGACACAGCGACTTCATCATACTGTAACGTTTCTTTTTGACCCGGGCAAGGGTTTGTTTACGTTTGGTTGGCGAGTGTCGTTTATGTCGTTTGTGTTGACGTCGAATTTGAGGTTGGATCTCAGTGGTGCCAATCGACGCTAAATAATAATTGTTGTATTCGAAGAACCGAATAAGTTGGCAATATTGTTGAATTGTGACAGTCTGAAATTTGTGAGGGTCTGCGCCAGTCAGGGACATGAGGTCGTCCATTTTGTGAACACTCGAAGGAGGAGCAGTAGGTTAGGCGTATTTTCGGAACTTAATAAGAAATGGTGATTTCTTCTTAGTTGGATATAGTTTCGAAAATCGAATTAGGAGTGAGGGTTACATTGGTTTGATTTGGGAAGATAACAGGTAACTTGCACTCGTCTCGAAAGAGGATATAAAGACCTTTCTGCAAATCTAAGAGTTGACCACGTGAACGATCTTGGCGACTTTGACAGGTATGTGTTAGATGTTCTATTCTCGTCATTTCTAGTGGAAAAAATTCGGGTCGTAATTATCTTTCTATATCCAGAACATCGCTGTGAGCTTGAAGAATTATTTGGTGGAGGCACGACAAGATTTGGTTTCGAAGCAAACGTGTGCAGGACAACCCCGAACATCAGGGTATGTACGAATTCTATAACTGTTGCATAACAACGAATAATTGGTCTGATTAATATTATGATAGCCGAAATTATTATGTATTGCGAAAATTCATTTGTTTCTTATCCGAGAGAAGTCACTGATGATTTCTTTTCTGTCATCAGGGTTTTTGTAACATCAGGAGTTTTTGTGTGCCAGCACGATTTTTATATCAAGAGGAATAGAAGGATTTTTGTGGCAGTCCGAGTTTTTATGGTAGCACGAGTTTTTATGAGAGCACGAGTTTTTATGCAAGCACGATTTTTATGCCAGCACGATTTTTATGTCAAGAGGAATACCACGATTTTTATGTCAGGAAGAGTAGTACTGAGGCATTCGAGTATATACAAGGTGGTCCATAAGTAGCGCTGTGAGACAGCCAACGCAGTGTTACCGATCCCGAGTATATACAAGGTGGTCAGGAAGCAGCGCTGGGGGACATTCAGTCAAAAGTCGCAGACGGCGAGTACAAAGGGAAGGAGAACGGTATTGCGAGACCATCGAGGCAATAATACGTTCAGGCACAAGGAATAGCACGCAAGTTGTAGAAAACATATCCCGAATCATCTTATACCTACTATATATATAACTTGAACATATATTGTTATCAATATTCTAGGTTATTGTTGTTGGAAAGCGGAAGTTGGGGCAAGATTTGTGGTAATCGTATATGATCATAGAGGAGAAACGTGAATGCGCCTGAGCTCAAGCGACGCGTATTTGAATCCAAGAATAATATCTGCGTACAATTTCCGCCACCCTTATTCAGGGTTTCATAATAGTTAAATTTTGCTGGATCTAAAGACCTGGGTTGTATGCTATTAGAATAAACTGTTTGTTATTAGCGTGAATATTCCTTTGGTGAATTTAGGAATTAGTACATTACGCAGGGGTATCTGGGAGACTTAAATTTACCTGGCGCCCATTTACTAGGTTCCCTTTTTAGGAATCCACTCCCATCTCCACTGGAGCTAGACCGCGGATCCCTGAGTTCTAGTAGCTCCGATATTAACCACTGCGACTTGGGAACAGTCGCATGTCGTTATAATACTAAAAAGAATTTAGTATGATGAAGTCTGATGAAGTCGCTGTGTCGACGAAACGCGTCACAATATTGAATAAATAAGTGTAAATCGTATATAATTTTTCATGAGACTCTTGATGTTACGTTCTCCAGAAAGTTAATCGGATTCGCTAGAAACAAACTCAATTCAATGAGAGTGAACCTCGCTCATGCACTTTATGATCAGGTGGACAACACAGTTATAGAGAATTCAATAAAGGGAAATGGATGATAGCGAACCTCTGAAATAGTTGAAAGAAAACGGATGCGATGCGGAAAGCACTCACTGACATCGAAATGGTATAGGAGGATATTTTCTGTATACTATTTTTCATTGAACTTCATACTGGATACTGTAAAAGCATGTTATAGACGGAAGTGAAGATCTGAGTCATTCTTTTTATAACTCCGATGTTCGAGATCGCCTCCTCAAAGTTTGATCGAATCAGCATGATTTTATTGGGAAACTATATTGTGTCCAGCTATTCAGATCCTGGCTCAGATAACGAATTCATGGCATAAAATCTTCCGAAGAATGTTTCCCAATAAATCTCGGCTGCCAGTGGCTTAAAAAGAAACAATTAATCGAGATAAGTTGAAACATCAAAAGTGCACTCATAATCAATACACTAGCAAATACACTCTTGTCCAATACAATTTTTGTCGTCTGACATATGTTTCGATCTTCTGAGAAGAAGTGTTACCAAAACATGCTATCAATTACTACACTCAAATATGAGTTGACATTATACCCTTAGTCATACACTGATTAGTGGCAACAATGGCTTGTTAGTATGGGTTAGATCATTATTGAGTAAAATATCTCTTATACACTTCGATCCCTTCAAGTGTTCCAAGTACAATTTATTGGAATTTTTCAACAATTTGACGGAATTTTCTGGAATTGAGTGACCAGTTGTTAAAAGTTGATTTGCAACAACAGATTTATCGATGTTGTTATTCCGTATGTGTCTCGTATACTCTTTATACCGTGTGAGAATGTTCGGTTGTTTGCACTTGTTGCAATCTAAACATTTAACATACAGGGTGAGTCTTTGACCACTGCATTAATTTTAACCAAATATTCCTCTCATCAAATGAAATACTTTTTTCATTTAACATTTTTCCAGATTCGGCTCAGGTAAAAAGTTACAAGCGTTTAAAGATTTCACAATGTGCTAATACACTCCCGCATATAAATTATCTATGACATTGTTGGCGGACGAGAATAAGGCATGGTAACGTGGTTTACAGCTTGATTCGGGATTCCAACGCTCAGGGACGGATCCATAAAAGTAGTGAAATTTCTGGTGTATTCCATTTCAAAGCATCCAATGAAGAATATCTCGGAAACGTGCGTTTAAGGAGAAATGATGAAGATTAATATAATGTTCTAAAACGATGGAATATTCTTGAAATGACTCAAGAAAAACTTTATATGCCTTCTGTATATACCCGATTTTGACATGTCCGGAGTTTTATCGAATGTATTGCCTAGAAGTTGTTTAATTCTCGTGGAAGTTTTGAAATCCAGTTCTATATTAACCGTTTTACAAATATACTGGAGTTTATTGCTTGTTTTCCGATGGAACGTGGAAGCTTGGAAACCTTTTAACGTTTTTGGCGCTCTTGTTCCTCGGAACAGAGTGCTTATCAATTTGCCAAAATGTCTAAAATTTTCGAATTTTTGGCTGAAAATGGTATCAAACGATTTGGTTCGACTCACTGATCGAGAATCCGTGGTCGAAATCGATTCTGTACGTCCGGCCGGCCGTCCGGCCGTCCGTTAACACGATAACTCTCGAACGAAAGGAGTTAGAGGATTGAAATGTGCAGGGTAGGTTTGGAGCGTAAATATCTCGGACGAGTTTGTTAACGGGTGAAATCCATCAAGCGGTTTCGGAGTTATGGCCGTGTTTACTAAAAACGTTTCTTATGAATATTTCCGAAACCGATCACTCGATCTATCTGAAATTTAGCATCATATTGTAGAATCATGTCCTTTAGACGCATCTGAAGTTTTGTATTGATCGGGTTACCGTAAAGTGTAAAAAAAAATCTGAAAATTTAAAAAATTGGTTTCTATGATAACTCTCGAACGGAATGAGCAAGGCAGTTGAAATTGTCAGAGTAGGTTAGGGAGATAAATATCTCGGTTAAGTTTGCTATTGGCCAAAATAGGCGACTAACAAACCAACTTAAAAATTTAAAAATAATTTCTTTTAAGATGCAGTTTTACCCCAAAAATCCATTGATATCATTTTCAACTCCAACAAGCTAATACTTTCGGAGATGTGATTTTTCGAAATTTCAATAATGAATCGTACTTCTATGTTTTCACAGAATGCTATAATTATTCTATCTATGATTTATTACATGATCTGTGTTCATACTCGTATATGTCATCCGGTTCTATAAGAGAGAGTCAAATTCATTTTCAGGTATTTTAATTTGATTTCTTCCATGGTGCAGTTCTCATTCTCAGATTGCTCATTTAATCTTGATAAATAAACTATTATTCGAATTGAATTTCCTTTATGATGCAGTTCTATCATAAGAATACATTGATATAATTCTCAACTCTGAGAAACCAATACTTTCGGAGATATAATTTGTCTGTTTGAACAAGAGCGCCAGAAAGCCCCTGTCCACAGGGCTTGAACCAATTTTATTTCTTGCGTTAGGGTTATGTTACTGAAGAGATTTTTATCTTTATGTTTGTTGATAATTTTCTGAACTAGTTGATGACTATAACCGTCTTTCGGCGATTTGGAAAATCAATTTTCTTTCTTTGATGAAGTTTACCGTGCTTAGCGGAAAATTAAATAACCGGTTGACAAGGAAATGCAAGGTGGCCGTTTTATGTGACCAGGGAGCAACTAAATTAGGCGAAATGTAAATACCAGAATCGGTAGGTTTTCTATAATTGTCAAAACATTGAATTTCAGTTATCTCTAGATAGTTTTAAATCTAAGAATGACAAGTAGCCGTCCTTTTCCATTTCGAAAGGGAACTCAATAGATGGGTATTTACTGTGATCTGGTAAATTCGTTTGTATCAAAATTTTCATTCACAATTGCAAATATATCATCGACGTATCTAGTCCAAAATTTTGGATAATATTTGTTTTCTTCTTGGCGCTCTAGTTCCTCTTCCTCTTATCAATTTGCCCAAATGTCTGTAATTTTCCAATTTTCGTCTGAGAATGGACTTAAACGTTTTGGTTTGACTCACTGATTAATAATCCGTGGTCAAAATCGATTATGTCTGGTCGACCGCCCTTTAAAACGATAACTCTCGAACGGAATGAGTTAGACAGTTAAAATTTTCAGAGTAGGTTTGGGATATAAATATCTCGGCTGAGATCGTTATTGGGCGAAATCAACTTCGTGGTTACGGAGTAAAGAATACAATTTTTTTTTCACATTACAAATTCAAACTAAATAGTTTTTAACATGCAGTTTCATCATAAAAATCCATTGATATAATTCCCAACCATACCTAATACTTTCGGAGATATGATTTTTGAAAATTCTAATAATAAATCGTAATTTTATGATTTCATAGAATGCTCTAATTATAATTTGCTGGTGTATGTAAATCCAATATGAGTTGAGTAATGAACCTACGTTTTGAATTTAATAAGGAATGGTATCTAGCATACTCAGTGTGGTATGGCCGCCAACAATATTCCTTCCTCTAACTCTGCAATTATATTTATGATGCAGTTCTATTTATGCAAGATTGCGAAATGTTCCTATCACATCCAAAAATATCAAATAAAATTATTCGAGAATTCAAAATTATATCGTAATGATATCCGAAATTAGTATTCCACAATTTCAAATTAATTTATAGGACATGTACATGCTTCTTAAGATTCTTAGGAGATATGATGATGTGGTTTTGACAGTCCTGTGCTAATTTTGTATAAAACGAATAATGCCGAAATCAGAAATTTGATATCTCTCCTAGTTTCGTAGCCACAGAGGGTAAAAATGAATGTTTTGGCGCTCTTGTTCCTCGGAACAGAGTGCTTATCAATTTGACCAAATGCCTGTGATTTTCGAATTTTTGGCTGAAAATGGTCTTAAACGATTTGGTTCGACTCACTGATCAAGAATCCATGGTCAAAATCAATTTTGTCCGGCAGTCCGTTCACACGGAACTCGAACGGAATGAGCTAGACATTTTCAGAGTAAGTTTGAGAGATACATATCTCGGCTGAGTTCGTTATTGGCGGTTACGGAGTAACGAAAAAAAAATATTATTTTACGTTTCAAATTTCAAATTAAATTTTTCTTAAGATGCAGTTTCATCATAAGAATCCATTGATATCATTCTTAACTCAAACAAACTAATACTTTGGTAGATATGATTTTTCAAAATTTCAATTTTTAATTTGCTGAGGAACAAATTAGAGAAAAAGGGGGAAAAGGTTTTGCCTATGTCCGTATCGAAACATGTTTCATAATATGTATTGTTAAAAGAATAATATTTCTCCTAGATTTACAACCTCATTTCCGATTTTTCCGTCCGTACCAATCCCCCCCTCAAAAAAATGTGTCGATATACACAAACTGCGAGTTCGCGACAATGGCCAAAAAAAAATTGCGAATCACGTAGAAAATGGGAAAAACCAACTGGAACGAAGGTTTCGCTGAGACGCGGCCCCGTATAGGGCGTGAAAATTAAATGAACACGGGCCGACCGGGGAGGCTGGATAATAAGTTCCAGAGGCTGGGAGGAGTGAAGGAGGAAATGGAGGAACTGTCGTTCTTCCGATGAGGTTTCGTCCAAACCTCCACGGGCGAAATTCCGTTCATTAAGGAGGGACAAGTATGAAAATGAGATACGAAGTGAACAAAAGAATTGCAGGAATCGCATATTTTGCCTATTTTTCTGGATAGTGGAAAGCATATTCCAGAAATTTATTGTGCCTCTCTGGACGTCCAGTGAGGAGGAACGATTGGAGTTATTTTCTTTCACGATTTAATAAGCGAACACGAGCAAAGGTGGGTAACAATACGAACGAGTATGTTTCATATCGTCAAACAAAGGTTAAATTCTAACCTTTGATACTCAGTGGTTGTGCAATAGAGCACTATCCATGACGCTAGCATTCTGTGGTCGCCATGTCAAAATCAGCTGTTGAGGGGACAAACAAAATTTCAATATAATTATTCTTAATTCTATGAATTCATAGAATACTCTAATTATAATTTTCTGATGTATATAAATACAACATGAGGTGTGTCATAGACCTACGTTGTGAATTAAATTTGGGAAATTCTTGAAAAATGACGCACAGAAGCCAAATTAAAAAAAAATTACGGGACGCGGTGTTCCCAAGCGGTCACCCATCCAAATACTAACCGCGCCCTACGCTGTATGTAATATTCGAATTTTTTACCGAAAATGTTCTGAAACAATTAGGTTCGACTCATTGATGTAAAATCCGAAGTCAAATTGGATTCTGTCCGTCCGGTCGATGCCACGATAACTTTTGAATGAAAAGAGATAATGTCTTGAAATTTTCAGGGTATGGGGCATGTCCAAATGCTACTGACAAGTTTGTTGATGGGCATAATCAGCCCAACGATTTCCGAGTACTAATTTGGTTTTCAACCAATGCAGATCCGATCGAATTGAAGCTTGACAACTAATTTGTCAATTTTGTGATTTTGATCGTATTAACAGAAAATTTTTGAAAAAATATTAAATAATATTATGTGTCTCGCGATAACTTGAGAATGGAAAGAGACAGCGAGTTTCAATTCTTAGGGTAGGTTGCGCATCCAAATGCAGCATTTGAGATTGTTAATAGGCATAATCGGCCAAATGGTTTTGGAGCTGTGCCCATCTGAAGTTGTTATTTGCTCAATAACTCAAAAAAAAAGAAACTGATCCAATTTGAACATGGTAATTAATTGTGGAATGCCGACACGCAAAATTTCGTGAGGATCTCATCACTAGAAAATTTTAAAAAAATCATTGAAAATCGTTGATCACAATGCTATATAAATCAGAAATTATTCGTCCGACATTGCTGAAATTTTGCGAGATGCCTTCAAAATCTAACACTACAGCCAACTTCCAAGTTTGAACCCGATCGAATCTATATTGTTCGAGATCCGAGCAGCCTTGAGCGAGTTCAATAGCTGGATGGGTGATCGTTGTCTCAATAACTTTCGAACGGGAAGATATAGCGACTAGCACATCAGGGTAGGTTGCGCATCCGAATGGGACAGTAATGTTCGTTGTTGGTCATAATCGTCCCAACGATTTTGGAGTTATACCCATCTGGAATATTAATTTCTCGATAACTCAAAAAATACAGACCCTATCGAATTGAAGCTTGGTAACTTGTTGAAGAATGTCGACATAAAGACGTTTGTGAAATTTTGTTAGGATTTAAAAAAAATATTATATTATGTATCTCTCAGGGTAGGTTGCACATCCGAATGCGACAATTAAATTAATTAATTGGCATAATTGGCCAAACGGTTTTGGACTTATACTCATCTGAAATTTTGTTGGTATTTCCTCTATAACTCAAAATATACAAATCTAATCCTATTAAAATTCGGTTACTTGAGGCATAAGATTTTTCGTATATTATTATTATTATTATTATTATTATTATTATTATTATTATTATTATTATTATTATTATTATTATTATTATTATTATTATTATTATTACACTGATCCTCCTGGGTCTTCCACAAGGAGACCCCTCATAAGCTCTAAGAGCTTGCCCTGAGTTAGGAGAACCAGTTGTGTTCTGTGTAGGCTTTGTTACTGTGTCCTTACGCCACCTTAGGCACAGCACTGTTAATTTTTGACCCAACAGCGAATGGTGGCGATTACCGTGACTAGAAAATTTCTTTCCTAGCCTCGGAATTGAACTTGGGGCTTCCGCTCCCAAGCCAATTACTCTACCACTGAGCGAATCGCACGACATATGAATAGATATTCAACGGATTTCAATTCCAATAGAATACATATTATGTCAGATTTGAAAATTCTGTGATCAGGATCAAGATTCTCTCATTACTCAAGTCTGTCATTAAAATAGTGTGAAATGTACTCATATATCTTCTAAAAGCTGAGGAAACAGTATATGTCAATGCTAAATTCGATTAAGAGTCTGCAGTAGAGGTGAATAGACAATAGAACATGCATGCAAAAGCTCCTGACTTCACGTCAGTGCTTGAACCAAGTTTTTCTTAGAAGACAAGCAGCCTTGGGCGAACTGAGTGCTTGGATGGCTGACCGCTCCGGTTGTGAGTTTTGACAAGCGCTCTAAAGCAGACTGACCTCACTTTCCTATTGATGTGATCATCCGATTTCACTAAAACACGAGATGCAAAATTGGGAGGAAATTATTTCCAACGAATAAATTCTTCTTCATAGCTCTGAAGGGTACTGCTTTGATTGAACGATAGATTTTTTTTATTATTCAATTCTGAACTTCTGCAACCGGACTTCGGAGGGTGAACGAGCTGCCTTGAAATTCACAGAAGCAGATAGCTGAATGCAAATCTGAAATAGATGTTATTGCAGCGAATTTGTGAGATGGGAAATCGATTCGAAGGTATGGAAATTAAATCATGTCTGGCGTCTCCTCTCGTCCAAATCGGAAACTATGTACATTCGGATGAGACTTCTCGACTTTCTGATGTTGAATGTACACAGAATGGTTCGATAATATATTCAGTGATATTAGAAGTGATAATTTTTTGCACTTAATTTTTGGCGCTCTTGTTCCTCGGAACAGCGTGCTTATCAATTTGCCCAAATGTCTGTAATTTTCGAATTTTTCACTGAAACGGGTCTTAAACGATTTGGTTCGACTCAATGATCAAGAATCCATGGTTGAAATCGATTCTGTCCGGCCGGCCGTCCGTCCGGTCGTTAACACGATAACTCTCGAACGAGAGGAGTTAGAGGATTGAAATTTGTACGTTAGGTTTGGAGCGTAAATATCTCGGACGAGCCCGTTAACGGGCAAAATCCATCAAGCGGTTTCGGTGTTATGGCCGTTTTTAGTAAAAATATTTTTTATGAATATTTCCGAAACCGATTACTCGATCTATCTGAAATTCAGCATGGAATTGTAGAATAACGACCTTTATATGCATGCGAAGTTTTGTATTGATCAGGTTGCCGTAAAGTGTCAAAAAAATTCTTTTATTTTTTAATTTTGTTTCTACGATAACTCTCGAACAAATAGAGCTAGGCAGTTGAAATTTTCATAGTAGGTATGGGTGAAAAATATCTCGGTCAAGTTTGTTATTGGGTAGAATCGGCATGATGATTTCGGAGTAACGAAAAATAGTATATTACGCACCGAGGGAGAAAAGTAGGACATTCACGCCCGCGAATGATTGTCTCCCGAGCCGGAGGCGAGGGTGACAATCGCGGGCGAATGTCCTACTTTTCTCCCTAGGTTCGTATACGATTTTTTTCTTCTCCGTCTAATTCACTTTCATCAGAGTTAATCAAATCCATTTTTTATTATATTTGTCGGTATTCACTGAAATAATTAACCTTCTTTTGACTCAGCTGTCATCAATGAGAATTCAATGATTGTATCGCTTTTCATATAATCGTTTGGATTTTACCGGAAGTAGTTCACTGGTAATAACTGCCCCTTCTTCTTCTAAATTTCTTATTATCTCTTTTCCGTCTATTTCACTTTCATCAGAGTTAATCAAATCCATTTATTTTATATTTGTCAGTATTCACTGAAATAATTAATAATTTTGAATCAGCTGTCAACAACTTGAGATACAAACACGCGGTTGCTAGGTAACCGCCGGGAGATAAAGTAAATTTGCCATCTCACCGGGAGAGAATCTGGTACTTTTCTCCCGCGTGACAGGGACGAAAAGTAAACTTTTCATCCCGGGGGAGAAAAAAAATATTTTTTTCACATTACAAATTTCAAATTCAATTTTTTTAAGATGCAGTGGAAAATGAACTGCCCCTTAATATCAGTAAATGCAAAGTTATGAGTTATTCCAGGAAAGTGACTACCGATGAATTCAATTATAATGTTGACAACCATATCTTGAAAAGGGTAAACGAATGTATGGATTTAGGTGTTTTGTTCGATAGCAAGCTGTCATTCAACCTCCACATCGATAAGACTATCTGTGATACCAGTAGGTCTTTGGGATTTGTTTTGCGCAATTGCAAAGAATTTTCGAATATAACAGCTATTCAGTCTGTTTATTGCAGTCTAATACGTACTAAACTTGAATACTGCGGTTTAGTGTGGAAACATTTGTATTTGTTAATTAGAAATTAATTTTCCTTTTTTTGTTCAGCCTCACCTGACGACGGCTTGAGACATTATATGTGTATGTATTGGTTACCTGTTTACACCTGTAATTGGGCATTTGCCTGTTGGATGTAAAAACATAAAATAAAATAAAATAAAATAAAATCATAAGAATCCATTGTTATCATTTTCAACTCTAACAAGCTAATACTTTCGGAGATATGATTCTTCAAAATTTCAGTAATACATCTTAGTTCTATGTATTCACAGAATGTGAACACAGAATTTGTCTGTGTTCACTCTTCATAAACGTCATCTTGTCTAGCTATTAGAGACTTGTCAATTCGTAGTTTGAAAATATTTTCTGTTGGAAAACAAGTATCCGATTACATATTGAATAATTTATGTATAAATATCGGGGATGATGTTTTAGAAGATTTAGAATTGGATCATTTCAATGATGTAGTTTATGGAGGCAATAGGAAAGAAGAATATATTGGAATCATCAAAAGAAATTACTGTTCGTTGACCACTGAGGTTAATATTACCTTTTACTTCCTTTAGTTGTGAGATATGTTCCTATATACAGTATTTTCATAATGTTGCGGCTGGCAAAAAAATGTTGAAATATGGATCTACATTAGTGTATCAAACATTTTGTCATGAGTTAAGGTCCATAATACAGAAAAGAATGTGTAAGTGGTACGAACTATTAAATTTTAAATTATGAAAAGGGGATAGTATTTTATTAATATATTTTGAACTATTAAAATAATTTGTTCGTCAGCCTCTACCTATTCAAATATCAGGAATGAATGGGCAATCTGCTATGAATGTCTCCAGCCTCGCTCTAGACATTTCGATGATTTTTTCCTCAGGTATTTCGAGTTGTGAAAACTATGCACCGAGTGTAAGTTGCAACAACCCATTCCACGAGGTTGAATCATTGCAGATTGCTCATTTAATCTGGATAAATAAATTTAATGACAATTTTTGAAGCATTAAAGCATTGTAGATTGCTCTCTTTTTTAAATGATAATTTTGGAAGCATTTTTTCTTAAACGACACTTTTTTTAAATTCAATTTCTTTCATGATGCATTTCTATCATAAGAATCCATTGATATAATTCCAAACTCTGAGAAACCGATACTTTCGGAGATATAATTTGTCTGTTCGAACAAGAGCGCCAAAAAGCTCCAGTCCACAGGGCTTGAACCAATTTTAAATGACAATTTTCGAAGCATTAAAGCATTGCAGATGTCCAATTATTTTTTAAATTACAATTTTTGAAGCATTAAAGCATTGCAAATTGCTCATTTAATCTCTAAAATAAACTATTATTTGAATATAATTAATTAATTTCCTGTATGATGCAGTTCTATCATAAGAATCCTTAGATATCATTCCCAAATCTGAGAAACAATACTTTCGGACAAATGATTCGTCAAAGTTTAAACAAGAGCGCTAAAGCTCCTGTCCACAGGTCTTTCTCACGTTTATAGGAATGTGATAGTCATTAATAAAGAAGTAAACGACATTATGTTCCCAAAATATTAAGATAGAGGCAATTATTCCTTCTGGATAACACTCCTGAAGTCACTGAGTATATTTTGAACCTCTTGGAAGAGGATTTCGTCCGGAAGTTTTTCAAGCGCCCTCACTTTCGGACAGTCTTAATGTCCCCTTGGTCCGGAGAAAGTGATGGGGAATTTATGGACGCTCACGTAGCAGTAATCTTTCAAGAAACTTTGTTCGTTCTAGACGTTTTTATCGCGAGTAAAAATTCATTCTGTATAAATCGATCCTGGAGGAATCATTGCGAAGGAATGATGGATAAGATGTGGCTATTATCTCTACGCTTCAAGGTTGAGATACTCTTTCCATCTGGATCATGTGCTGCTGAAAAATTCAGCTTTTGATTCCCAGAATACGTGTGCATACCCTAAATTTCAAATCATTTGAACATTTAATAATGAAAAACGGCGATACCGTTGTTAATAAATCAACAAGTCCAGAGCGTTCCTGCCAATAGGGTCCTTCATAATGGCTTCGTTTAATTAATATACTTATGTATATATTTCACAAGTCAAATAGACCCCAGGGGGTTCATTGATCTGCCGAGAAAGCAAGAGCAGACGCGTTTCTGGCTTCTTGGCCTTCATCTCTCTTAAGCTCTCAGAGACATTATGTAGATTCCTCTCACCAAGTAAAGCATATTTTTCCAGTTTCTGCTCAGGTTAAAAGTTGACAACGTCAAAAGATTTAACTCCTGTTTACCCTTCAACATCGAAAAATTTGAACTGAAATTATGAAATCTATTCTGAAACAACGGAAAAAATTAATCATCACTCACTCAATTTTTATAATGGATCATTAAATAATATTCCATTATTGAAGTACCTACTGAACTTCAACTTGAGTTTCGTTCAATATCCATCAATAGTTTCCACTATGAGATTATATATAATTTGATCATCGACCATTCCTGAAATATTATTATTATAGGAAATTATAAATATCCATTAATCCATTCATTTCGAAGATACTCTCAAATCAAATAGCTGAGATGAGATTCCAACTGACAGACTAATCATACATACCTATGTATGTATATGAATAAGTGCGAAAATATATAGGAGTGATTCCTTGTCAACAATAGGATGGGTCTTTCATATAAACTTTTCTTTTTTGAGCCCCCTCTGCTTAGTTACAGCCCCCTAGGATGGCGATCGAAAACCAGTTTTCACTTTTTGGCGCTCTAGTTCCTCGGAACTGAGTGCTTATCAATTTGCCCAAATGTCTGTAATTTTCGAATATTTCGATGAAAATGGTCTTAAACGATTTGGTTCGACTCACTGATCAAGAATCCGTGGTCGAAATTCATTCTGTCCGGCCGGCCGGCCGTCCGGCCGTAGGCACGATAACTCTCGAACGGAATGAGCTAGAGAGTTGAAATTTTCAGAGTAGGTTTGAGGGATGAATATCTCGGCTAAGTTCGTTACTGGGCAAAATCGGACAGAAGGTTTCGGAGTAATAAAAAAAATTTTTTTTTACAAAACAGATTCCAAATTAATTTTTTTTTAATAAGCAGTTTTATCATAAGAATCCATTCATATCATTTTTAACTCTAACAAGCTAATACTTTCGGAGATATGATTTTTCAAAATTTCAATGTAAATCGTATTTCACAGATTGATATAATTATTCTATGTATATTCTATGTATGAATTGTCATAAAGTCAACTTGACAGAAGGGAATATTGTAACTTCAAGAATATTGGGGTTGAAATACTCGTATTTTAGCGATGCAACGGGGACCTCACCCGAAAATGTTTGAAAATATTACGTAAATATTGAAAGCATAATTCTGTAGTTCGAGAGAGGAGAAAATTTTGTGAACGTAGATCAGGAAATTGTTGATCGATTACAAGGTAATTTATTATTATTTATCTTCTTTTATACATGTTTTATGGAATACCTACTATTTGTAGGTACTTTAAACCTGTTTTGGGCAATTGTCATACGAAACTTGTTTTTTTGGCGCTCTAGTTCCTCGGAACAGAGTGCTTATCAATTTGCCCAAGTGTCTGTAATTTTGGAATTTTTGGCTGAAAATGGTCTCAAATGATTTGGTTCGACTCACTGATCAAGAATCCGAGTGTGAAATCGATTCTGTCCGGCCGGCCGACCGGCCGTAGGCACGATAACTCTCGAACGAAAGGAGTTAGCGGATTGAAAATTGCAAGGTGGTTTTGGAGCGTAAATATCTCGGACAAGTTCGTCAATGGGCGAAAACCATCAAGGGGTTTCGGAGTTATGGCCGATTTTAGTAAAAATATTTTTTATGAATATTTCCGAAACCGATCACTCGATCTATCTGAAATTTAGCACCAAATTGTAGAACCATGACCTTTATACGCATGTGAAGTTTTGTATTGACCAGATTACCGCAAAGTGTCAAAAAAAAAATTTGAAAATGTGGTGCAGTTATCATTCTCATGATTGCTCATTTAATCTTGATAAATAAACTATTATTTGAATTGAATTTCCTTTATGATGCAGTTCTATCATATGAATACATTGATATAATTCCCAACTCTGAGAAACCAATACCAGATATAATTTGTCTCTTTGAACTAGAGCGCCAGAAAGCTCCTGTCCACAGAGCTTGAACCCATTGTTTTTCTTAAAAACCAAAAAACTGTCAAGAATAAGATTAAGCAGAAATTTTACGCGGGCAAGAAGGCACAAAAATAAATTTTTGATGGTGTTCCTCTATGATTGTAAGGGGAAGAAAAAGCCACCCCTAAACCTTGTTTCGCGAAAAACTTTTTTCCAGATTCATATTTTACAATAAAAAAAAAATTCGGATAGTTTGTTCCATTCTTAACAAATAAGGTCTGAGGTCTCATGTTATTTCTTGCTAAAGTTCACGGTTTTTGAGAAAGAAAATAATTTATCAACAGATAATACGCCCGAGTAGTAGAGGCTGGAATTATTTTAGACCTTAAATGTATCCATTAAGCGGATGTAAAGTTGACATTTTTATTGAGAATTGGTACAAATATTAAATAAATGTACCAAAACAAACAATTTTGAACTTTCCACGAATCCAGTATCATATTAAATAGGTAGAAGCCGAAAGGCCAAATGCAATACATAACAAATAGCAAGACATAAATCTTCATTGATTGTAACCAACAAATTTGTTGATTACTTTCGATAAATAATATTTCTTCTTGCTATTTGTGATCATATTAAATGTTCAAAGTGATCACCATCGGCCGTTACACAAGAGTCTATACGCATAGATTGGGCTACCCGGTCAAAAAATCCGGAAGTATATTGAATAACCAAACATGGAACAACAATGCGGTTTCTTAAATCCACTATCTTGGAGAGGAGTATTGTAAATCAATGTTTTTAAATGGTCCCGAAAATAAAAATCCAGAGGATTCAAATCTGGTGATCGGGCAGGCCAGAACTGAGGTCCACCTTGCCCTATCCATCGATCTGGATATGTATGATTCAAATGCTGACGTGCTCAATACTGAAATGTGCGGGGGTCCCGTCATGCATAAACCACATTGTCTTTGGACACGCAAAGGAATATTTTGAAGAAGTACAGGAAGTTCTTCTTGTAAGAATTGAACGTATGTATTTTCATTCAATCTAGATGGAAGACATTTTGGACCAATTAACTGATCCCCAACATATGCAAGCCAGACATTCAGAGAAAATTGTTCTTGGTGGTGAGCTACAGTGGTAGCGTGTCCATATGTGGTTATTATGAAAATTAGTTATTGGATCGCTGGAAAAATTAGCGTCGTCTGTGAATAGGACCTTTTTACAAAATTGAGGATATTGTTCAATCATTCCCAACATCGAAGTGGAAAATTGGAGACGATTCGGAAAATCCCGTGGTAACAGAGCCTGTACACGTTGAATGTGATATGGATATAAAAGTTGTTCCGCAAACACCGTCATATGGTGAATTTGTAATTGGTGAGCAATTTCCCTAGTACTGATGTCAGGTTGCTCGTCGTCAAGATTTAGCACTGCTTCTTTTATTGCTGGAATTATAATCTCGCACTGGCGACCACAATTATTTTGATATATTTTAAATGTACCACTTTCAGTGTGATGTGGCGCCACACGTTCAGGGAACATTACTGCATATCTTCTGGATGCTTTTAGAGAATTACCACCAGAAAGACCGTAAATAAAGTGCATATATCGGTAATTTCTGCGTGTGTACACCGCCATCTTAATGAGTATGTGACAAAAATCTCACAATGATTATTTTTTACTAAATATAGTCACCAATCAAATTATTTAATTTTGAATCATGTGTCAAACTTCATCCAAGCACCTCTGGATTACAGGGACAATACCCTACATGTTGTGTTTTCAGATTGACAATCAATTATTGTATTTATTATTTTTTGACGTTTCTTAAAACCAATGAAATGCTTCTTTATTTGTCACAAAGGTAAGTTTCAACCAATTATGTCATCATTATAGTGGGAATAAATCTCTTGTGATTATTCTCGGGAATAATCACTGTGGCTTTTATTTGCCTAGCAAATGTCAGACAGTTGTCAAAATAATTACCTAATTGTGTCAACGCGATATATAAAATGGGTGAAAATTATCGGTTTATGATAGTTTTATTGATCTTTTTTATTGTAAAAATTTGTGAATCAAAAAATAATCTAGTCGAATATAACTCGCGAGTTCCATAAATTAGAAAATAATTTGACAGAATTTGTTCAAACTTGTTGCCATTTGTAAATAGCCACTCGAGCCCTGCGTGCTCACGTGACTATTGCCTGGCAACAAGTTTTCAAAAAATCTGTCAAATTATTTTCAATTTATTCTCACTCTCTTGTTATATTATTACTGAAAATTATTAATTACGTCAGATTGACAATCCATTTTTTGAAATCAGGAAAAAAATTATCTTATCGAATATCCCTCGGGCTTTGATAAATACTCAAAATTTTGTCATGGAGAATCCTTCAAGCGTGTTGCTCAAGGATAAATGAAACACGCTTTCAGCATTCTCTATGACAAAATTATCTCAGAATGATCAAGGCCCTGGAGTATTACTACTGATAAGTCAAATCAAAATATAATTGTAACTGAATCAAAGTTTATCAAAACTAGTCAGTTGAAAAAAGTGGAAGAAATTTTGTTAAATTACTTCCGCTTACTAGATAAATTCTAGTTCGTAAATAATTCCACCCTCTACGACTCTACGATAAATTATAATTTTTTCTCAAAAACCATGAATTTTAGCAAGAAAGTACAAGAGTTTAGGGGTGGATTTTTCTACCGCTTTCAATCATACAGGAACACCACCAAAAATTTTTTGAATGCCTTCTCGTCCGCATAAAATATCTGCTTGATTCAATTCTTGTCGGTTTTTTATTTTCAAGAAAAAAATTAAAAACTGCTTTTCGGGCGCCATCTTCAGCGGCTGTAACCAAGCAGGGGGGGCTCAAAAAAAATGTTATAAGAAAGACCCACCCTATTTTATGACAAGAAATAACCCTCTAAATTCTTCCGCAAACTATTCATATACACCGTGTATGTGTGTATATTGAGGATGTGTGTATACTGACGATAATTAACCCTTGGAATCGAGCAGTGAAATTCAACTGTTCATATTTATCTCAAATTACTAAAATGAACTCTAATTAGGAAAAGCCTATGATGCTATAAAATCAAATCAATCACCGCAATGAGTAATCAACGCCTTTAGTCCTCTCAAAATACCTCTTTGTTTCCGCAATTCATTTTGCCTCCCTTCGCTACCTGAGGTATATAAAGCTCGATATAAAGTAAACAACATCACCCTCAATTAATTGAAACTTTTTTTCTTATTTCGCAAGAATTTCACCTTTGATCTTTTCACCGGCAGAATTTTTCGTTCTACTCATTACAGAATATCATGAATGAAATAATCACGGAAAACCTCATTGCCTTCGGCTATAATGAAAGTGAAGTCCCCGAACGGGCTCTCCGTATCCATTCGTGCAAAAATTTTGAAACGAAACTTCTCCAGGGGACGCTACACCACCGGGGCAGCTGTCACAAGCTTAATTACAGAACTCGAGCGTGGCGTGCACTATTATTTTTACGAAATTAGAATCCTGTGAACCGAAGATGCCTCGTGGCTTCAATGGATGTCCAGGATATACAAACGGAGTCAATAAAGGAGAGTTCTCGTATTTGCAGTGGTTTGCGCGAGATGATAATTGGATAGTCGCGAACAAATATGGGCACACGTACTGCGAAGCGGAACAACAAATCGAACAACATGTTTAAATTATTTCTGTTCCTCGCGAGACTTGGTACGATTGGAAACGGAGGTGATAAAAAAATTTTAATGGGGCAAATCGATTGGACATGCCTTGAAGAAGAAGCATGATTTCACGGCACCTGGACTGGATGGCGTTCAGAACTACTGGTGGAAGAACTTTCCAGCTACCCACCAACACCTAGCTAGATTATTCAGTGAGATAGTAATTCACCGTGAGGAAACTCCTTCATGGTTGGTAGAGGGCAGAACTATACTGATACCGTAATCAGGGGATCTAGGACAGCTAAACAAATACCGCCCAATCACGTGCCTGAACACGCTGTATAAAATTCTCACAAGTGTTCTTCAACATCGGATTCTGGGGTCCATTGGACCAGTGTGGAATCAAATCCACGAACAAAGAGGAGCAAGGAAAGGAGTACAGGGGTGAAAGGACAACCTACTTATAGACAAGAGCATTTGTCAAGATGAGAGACACTACAAGCGCGACCTACATACATCATGGTTGGATTACGCGAAAGCATTTGACACATCGGCGCACAGCTTGATAATTCGGATTCTAGAGATGCTCAAAGTCCACCCTAACATAGTCCATGCGATAGAGGCATTATGGAGGACTAAGTATTCGGATGCGCCACCTACCCTGAATATTTCAAGTCACTATCTCTTTTCGTTTTCAAGTTATCGTGGCAACGGCTGGGCGGACAGAATCAAATTTGACCTCGAATTCTTCATCAGTATGAGTTGAACCTAGTCGTTTGAGACCATTCTCGTCAAAACATTCGAAAATTACAGACATTTGGGCAAAATGATAACGCGATAATCCCCAGAACATTCGCGCAAAAACATTGCGCAAGCACTGACGTGAGGTCAGGAGCTTTTGCGCGTATGTTCTATAGTCTGTTCTCTCTTGTAAATTCGAATAAGAGTGGCCAATACAGGAGAATGGACAATATAGAACATACGCGCAAAAGCTCCTGAGCTAAAAGTATTGTTTCGAATACAAAATAATTTTCAATATGTGTATAATTGAATGAATCATTCAAATATATCTGAATATCCATACGAATATATCAATATGTATGAATAAATAGAGAAAAATCATGATAACTACCTCATAATTGAATGGGTTACGTGAGGAAACTAAGAAACAAGCAAAATCTTCCATTTTTCAAAAATAGTTCCTACAAAAGTAATCCTCTTTTCAAGTTGGCTGTAAGGCAAGTAGTTCTATGCAATAAATTCGCATCTGAACGCGTCCTATAGAGAAAAGTAGTATGCCGTGGACATGGCGATTGTCTCCGTCTTTCGTTTCGCGTATACATTTTCCGCTGGGATAATAATTATCAATTGGTTGAACAATAAGTATACTTAGTGATTTAGTGGCACAGTACAACATTTGGAAATGAATGTGAGTTGTATGATATTTAAAACGAGTAAAATTTCTTGATAATAGTCAAATATGGCTCAATGAATTCAAGGTATTTTAGTCCATATCATTGGCGATTATCGAAGTTACTTTAAAAATGGAATTTATCTTTCAAGTATAGAATTTCGCCTGTATACCGATTCAGTGTGAAATGAACGGTTGTTTCTTTATATTATTAATCTTAATTCTACGAAGTTCGAGACTATACTGTGAACATTTCAGATGGGGCTTCCAACATTTTTTCGATGCAGAGTTGCAAAGGTTCATAGAAACTAAAGAGAATTAACTGTCCTCACATACATTCAGTGAACTGCATGTCGTTTTATGTTCTAGGAACCTTCAAAAACACAGTGCTATACTTTCAATTAATTCAGTGTGATATTATTTTGTAAAATAAGTTCGACAGTCCGGAAAACCTTCATTAGCAAGGGGTGATTCGTTTTTGTGCGCTTGTTTTTAATAAATCCTGTTGTTTCCGAGACATTTGAATTAAATTTGGAGGATCAGGTACTTTTTAGACTTTAAATGGTAGAATAAGTTCAACAGTCGATAGAATCTTCAATTTCAGGAATCGGAGTGTTTCGTTTATGCGCGCTTGTTTTTTAGTAACTCTTGTCGTTTCCGAAACATTTTAATCAAACTTGGAGGATCAGGTACTTTTTGTACTTTGAACGGAATGTTTATCAGAATTTACTAAAACCGCAAATTCTCATTATGAAAAGCCAATTGCTGATCTCGTTAATAGCAGATAAGCCAACGTTCCATCAGGACAATGCCTGTGGGGTCAGCTAGTACAATGATGAATATATTTTTAATACAAATATACAGAGTGTGGGCCACTATTTTGTAGAATATGTTCAACAGTCAATAGAATCTTCAATTTTTAGGAAAATAGTTCCAGAAAACCTTCATTACCAAGCTACGGGGTGTTTCGTTTGTCATTTCCCAGGCACTTGAATCCAACTTGGAGAATCAGGTTTTTGGCATTTTGGATTTAAACGGAATATCTTAATGTCTAAATTATTATTGTATTAATATACTGATCCGCCTAGGTCTTTCCCAAGGAGACCCCTCATAAGCTCTCGAGAGCTTGAGCGAGGCTTTGTTACTGTATCCTTACGCCATCTTAGGCACAGCACTGTTAATTTTTGGCCCAACAGTAAATGGTAGTGATTACCGTGACTAGAAAATTTCTTTCCTAGCTTCGGGATTGAACTTGGGCGCTCCCAAGTCAAACGATCTACCACTGAACCAACCAACTATTTATCTGTAATTTTGTTTGCCGGAAATGGCCTCAAACGAATGAATGATGAAGAGTTCGAGGTCTAACTTGATTCTGTCCGGCCGCCTGGCCGTTGCCACGATAACTTTCGAACGAAAAGAGATAGCGTCTTGAAATTTTCAGGGTAGGTATCGCATCCAAATGCGACGATTAAGTTCGTTAATGGGCATAATCGGCCCAACAGTTTCCGAGTACTAATTATGTAGATCAATAGAAATCTGATCGTATTGAAACTTGGTGACTACTTGTAAAATACTGATACAAAGACGGATGTGATTTCCTGAGGATCGTATCAGTAGAAATTTTTTGAAAAAATTGATAAAAATGTGGGATAGCCCTGTGGACAGGAGCTTTGGCGCTCTTGTTCAAACTTTGACAAATCCTATCTCCGAAATTATTGGTTTCTCAGAGTCGGGAATGATATCAATGGATTCTAGGATAACACTGCATCAAAAAAAATGAATTCAAAACGTAGGTATATGATTCACCTCATATGTTGGATTTACATATATCAGCAAATTATAATTAGAGCATTCTATGAAATCATGAAATTACGACTAATTATTGAAATTTTGAAATATCATATGTATTAGATTGTTAGAGTTGTGAATAATATTAGTGGATTCTTATGTTAAAACTGCATTTCGAGAAAAAATTTAATTTGAAATTTGAAACGTAAAAAAATTTTTTTTCATTACTCCGAAACCACTAGGCCAATTCTGCCCAATATCGAACTTAACCGAGATTTTTATCTCCCAAACTTACTCTGAAATTCCAACTATCTAGCTCATTCCGTTCGAGGGTTAGTGCGTTTACGGACGGCCGAACAGAATCGATTTTGATCACGGATTCTTGATCAGTGAATGAACCTAATCGTTTAAGACCATTTTCATCCCAAAATTCAAAAATCATAGACATTTGGGAAAATTGATAAGCACTCTGTTCCGAGGAACGAGAACGCCAAAAATAACTCACATTGCCTTAGCAGTACTCGAACCTGCATCCATCAGAATTAAGGAGCTGGTTACGTAACACTGCGAATGTAAAATTAGCTTTGTGTTGCATCTAGAATCCAAGTATTGGATACAAATTACCGAATATCTGGAGAACAGAATTCGAGTAACCAAATACTTCCAGTTATCGAATGTTGTACTGTTTTCACAGTCAGATTTTGTTGGATTCTCTGTTAGAAGGAGCCGATAACTTATTGCGTGTTCGCGTTGTTTCGGCAATTTTGTAGATATTTTTTCAGCATAAATTGTCGAATGAATGCCGTGTGTCATGCTATTTCATAGGTTACAGTTGAAATTATAGCCGAAGATTGACTTCTTGTATTTGTTTCAGAAGCACATCGTGCTTTAGAACTCTTAGAAGATTACCACTCCAAGTTGATCAAACCACAAGACAAGCAGCTGCGTCTTGCCATCGAGCGTGTGATCAGGATCTTCAAATCTCGGTTATTTCAAGCTCTCTTAGGTAAGTCGAAATTCGAATATGCTGGTTGAATTTGAAGGTAAATCTTTCATGCTAACATTTTGTCCAATTGTATTATTGTTTATTGTATCAAATCAAATCAAATTTTATTGAACAACTCTGACATATATACAGCAAATAAACATGATTAAATTATTTGGATAATTTTGCACCTAACTCCGTAGGAGTTGTGTTGTGCATTATTTAAAAACAAAATTTTCAAATTCATCGTTACAGACAGGCATTTTCTTCCTATTCTTGTTATATTTACATACACATTTTCAGAAGTAACAACATAATATTTTTTTTTTTAAATTTTACAATTTTTTTTCTTAATTATAAAATTTTATTATTCCATTTTTTTTTGAATTTTTGGATCACAACAGGGAGCTTTATTTTTCTTTTCAACTTATATACTGAAAACTATTTTTATTCATTATAATGAACTGCTTCAGTCTCTTAGAAAACAGTCTGAAATTCTGATGTCTCTCAAATCTTGCGGAATACAATTAAATATTTTCGGTCCAGTGGTGCTGATAAACCTCTGGAACAGTGTAGTATGATGTCAGAGTTACTAAGGGGGCCAGACTGTAGCGGAACTTTAAATTTTAGAGTCTTCTCTTAAAATTAAATCGTTTTCATAAATGAACTTTAACGATTCGACCGAATTTTAAGATAAAGTGGCGGAAACGTCGCTTTAAGAATTTAAAATTTCGCTTTAAAAAGAAACGTGACCTTTTTTACAATCTGTCAGTCCCTCCTGCCGTTTGAAAATTTAGGGGCTGTAAAAAATTGAGAGTTCTTACATCAGTATAATGATTCTGATAATGAAATATTTTAAATAATCATCAAAGGATACTGTGGGAGGTACATTCATTATTAAATGGTTTCTTTATGGGTTTTCTCTCCCAACCTCTGAAAAATATCTGTTAAATAAAAATTTATTATTTAACAGATACTGTCAAGGTGACAATTCTTGAATTTCAGAATAGCTACACCAACAAAACATAATTCTGAGGATTTTCGTTAAGTCTATGACGAAGGTGTCTGATTTAGACTCCGAAACGTCACGAAATTTAGTTGTTTCATCGTTGATGTTGTGCGTTATTGTTCGTAAGGCAATATTGTTCGATTTATTGCTTCTGACAAATCTTATGTTTATTACGCAGAAGCAATTCACAAAATAATGAATTTTTATTTAACAGATATTTTTCAGAGTTTGGGAGAGAAAACCCAGAAAGAAAAAAATCTATTAAGTTCCTATTACTAACTTTGATGAGTGGTTGGACGATGAAATTTACATGAGGTTTCGGTTAAGTAAATGATTTAATCTTTTGAAGCACATCATAGACATAAATTCACTGAAGAAGTTAGTTGCATTTTCATATCTCAATATGTTGCTCCACAAAAGTTAGGGAAGTTCAGACATTTTGAGACTGTTTCAATTTTTTTTCACCAATTCTTTAAATATGGGAGATCAAAATTTTAACTTACTGACCCCATTCTTTTAGCTTTCTTCTTTATAAGTTTCACAGTTTCATATGAAAATTTATTTTTAGTATTTGTAGTGCAAAATCAGTTCTCAACGCGTTTATCATAAAGTACTAACAACTTTGATATGTCAATAAGAATACCCTATATATTATTGCTTTTTTCGATTCGCCGTTGCTTCCTGATTAATTTAGTTTCAATTTCATCATCCCAATCTTTAGCGGTTTTCGGGTAATTAATTGGTTTTTTTCCTTTTTTGTGCAAAACATAGCTTCAATTCAACATTCATTACTTTGTTACTTGGAATTCTAGAAGGCCGAAATTTCGGGTATGTATTAACAATATCCCGTGTATCATTTACGTATAATGACGTACGTCCCTGATCATACAGGGTTGTTCGTCTGAGACTTTTCCGAGACATACTCGGAAACCGTTAGTCCGATTATGCCCAAGAATGAACTGAACTCTCCCATTCGGATACGCAACCTACCCTGAAAATTGCAAGTCCCTATCGCCTTTCGTTCGAAAGTTATCGAGGCAACGGTCACCGATCTACTGAACTCACACAAGGCTGCTCGATTCTCCAACAATATTTAACCGATCGTGTTAAAACTTGAAACTTGGCAGTAGAGTTAGGTTATAAAGGCTCTTGCAAAATTTCAGCAATTTCAAACGAATAGTTACTGATATATAGAATTTTTTTTTTCAATTTTCAATGATTTTTTGAAAATTTTCTACAAATACTATCCTCACGAAATTTTGCAAGTATATTCGCGTTGGCAATCTACAACTAAAAACCATGTTTGAATTCAATCGGTTTAGTATTCTTCGAGTTAATGAGGAACAAAAAACAACCCAATATCAGATGGCTATAACTCTAAAACCGTTTGGCCGATTATGCTCATAAACAAACTGAAATGTCGCGTTCTGATGCACATCCTAACCTGAAAACTTCAAGCCGCTATCTTTTTCGGTTCTCAAGTTATCGTGACAACAAAAATATTTTTTAATAATTTTTTAATAACTTTCTAGCCATACGATTCGCACAAAATTTCACAAACGTGCTTAGGTTCATATTCTACAAATATTCACCAGATTTCAATTCGATCGGATTTATATTGGTTGAAAACAAAATTATTACTCGGAAACCACTGGGCCGATTATGCCCATTATCGAACTTGTCCGTCGTATTGGGATGCGCCACCTATCCTGAGAATTTCAAGTCGCTAGCTCTTTTCGTTCTCAAGTTATCGTGGCAACGGCCGGACGGCCGGCCGGACAGAATCAAATTTGACCTCAAATTCTTCATTGGGGAGTCGAACTAAATCGTTTGAGACCATTTTTGTAAAAATTCGAAAGTTACAGACATTTGGGCAAAATAACGCAAGATAACGCGATGTTCCCCAGATATACGCGCAAAAATATAACATGTGCCTATATCTAAATTGTTAGGTTTTCGAAATAGAAGCAAGTTTACATGCCAATGAAAATGAAAATAATGAGCTACATTTTGTATTAGCTATCCATAAAATGTCATAGAACATGTGAATTATGATCATTTAACCATTGGCATCGATTGTAAAGTATTGATGAATTTATTAACGGAGATTTTATTGAGTAATCATTAAAATGGTAGGCAATAATTACACAAATGAAGTTTTGATGAAATTGTTTATTCTTCACGGTCAATGCGATGAAATTGTAGCAAGATCATGCAGAATGTTCTGGTTAGACCTAAATCTTATTCTGCACTTCTGGTAAAAGAATTAGGATTTGCGTTAAAATGAGTTAATCCACTCAATATGATATCATCGCTTCGGCATTGTTCGTTTTAGTATTTCTCGGAAAAGCCTCGGATTTCGAACAACCCTGTATTATTAGAGACGTAGTTCACTAAACTTAAATGATATACGGGAGATTGGCAATCCATACCCGAAATTTCAGTTGTCTAGGATTCCAAGTACCGAAGTGAATGTTGGAACTATATTTTACACAAAAAAATAATTAAATCAATCAATTACTTGAAAACTGCTAGAGATAGGGATGAGGAAGTTCACACAGAAATAATCAGGAGGCCACGGCAAATTGAAAAAAGCAATAATATACAGGGTGTTTCATTTGAAATATCGAAATTGTAGTACTTTTTGATATAAGCGGCAACACCGTAGCACTGAAAATATTCTAGATCGATGGACCAGTGGTTCCAAGCCAAGGAACCAAATTTTCAATAAAATCGTACGTCCCGTTCTCCGTAAAAGTCCTGGGTACAATAGACAGTGGCCCACCCTGTATAGTTTCATGTATATTTAACAAATATTAGGGCTTCGCACGAGACGAGAGTAGGCGAGAGTATAAAAAATCTTGTCTCGCTCTCGCCAATTCCCAAAAAATCAAGTCTCGTTTAAGTCTCGTTCTTGTCTCGTTATAAATTGTCTCGTCTGGTCTCGCTTGATTCTGAATGACGATAATAAATATTATAATATATAAACAAAATAGTATACAATAATGAATAATTTTGTAAGGCTATATTTATTACGCTCTTATACAAAAATATTTGTACATGTACATATTATTTTTAATTTTAAACACTGATAATTTCAACTTTTAAAATACTCGATGGCCCAGAATTAAAACATAATCACGCTTGCATCACATCATTTTTCAATGATGTACGTGTTTTTACCATGATCATACCTGCTGTGGAAAATAATCTTTCAACAGGTACGGATGTAGCCATCAATAAATAATCGGCCATCTTGGAAAGTGTAGGAAGAACTTTTTCATCACTCTCCACTACTGTAAAATATTTTGATTCCTATTTGCTCTTTCTAACAGCAAATATTCTTCAAACTCAGCTTTCCAATATTTCGAAAGTTTTGTTGATGTTTTAAATAGGCTATCGATGTCGATACATTTGTTAATAGAATGGAACAATTTGGTATAGTTTTCAAAGAATACCTTCCTAGTGGGTAGATCATTGAGGGTGTTCTTGGCGTATTCCTCATAACACTTTTCGAAACATTGAATAGCTTCATTTCTTTACCAGTTTTATTATACGTAGTTCCACATGTATACAATAATTGTTCACTTCTTCATTACAAGGAGCACAAGAGAATAAATTTCTCCAGATGTTTAGATAGAGACCAAATTTTCAAAGCATTGAGTTTTAGGGGCAATAAAAGGTGTCCGTTAAGTATTGAATTCATAATGGCATCCGTTTTTATGGTTGTGAATTCTATTTTTTGTTGAAAAATAATCTCAATTATCGCAAGGTCATAACGAATTAATAATCTTCTAAAAAATCTTGTATTTCTAGAACGATCGATGTATAATATAGGCAAAATATATTGGTAATTATAGTGGAAACTCATCATATTCAATTGTTTTCTGTGGGTGTTGAAAAAAGTCTAGTCGTATATAAAACTTCATAAAAAAAAATTTAACGAGACTCTCGTGTTGCGCTGTATGTGGTCTCGTTATCGCCTATAATATTTTTGAAAACGTCTCGTCTCGTCTCTTCTCGCTTTTCCGAGACGAGACGAGAAAAATCTCGCTCTCGCGTGAAGCCCTAGAAATATTATTATTAATAAAAGGAAAATAAATTCTTTCAATATACCCTGTATATTGAATGCACAAAAGACGAAACTTCATCATAAACTGACGAAACTGGAATTACAGTTTACGTGTAGTGCAAGCATTAGCTATAATAATAATCCGAATAGTGGAAACGTTAAAACGATGAACCTGTTCGAAATCAGACGCGAATGATAGAGAATTCCTAGATCAAACCGTACTTTTGAAACTGCAGAATGATTTATCAATTTTTCCATTCATCCATCAATGACCCATCTCCCGGAATATCCAGAAAACCTAACACGTGTGCGTTCATATCGGGAAAATGGGGAACAAGCCGTTGTTTTCGAACCTGATGACAGAATGATATTTCAACTGAACGCTGGATGTGAATATGTTTATTCGGGGTTGAATAAAAACAAAATGCCGATGAAATTGGACTTTTCTCCTGTATTATCCCATGCCACTTCTGTGAAACTCGGGCGTTCTTTCGTGCATGGGTTTATTAATCTTTAACATCTGGATTTGACGTAGAAGGTGAACAGCATATTTTGTTCGAAAAAGTCGATGATTTCAGACTTAACCTACACTATCGAGAGGTTCAGATGTTTACAAGCGTTTAAAATATACAGGGTGTCCCAAGTTCGAAGGCCTATTAGACGTTTCTGGAGAACTGGTCGTATTTGAAATCTGAAAATTGGGATTATGACATTGCAATTCTCTACAGAGCTAAAATATTTTTGAAGCCCAGGCATTTCCGGTTATACAGGGAGTGAAAATAAATTTGACGAAAAAAATTTCTTTTCAAGTTTTGCATTCCTGGTATGATCAAGTATTCAATGCTGAATACATTTCTGTTAAAACCATTGCATTCATTCGAATAGTTTTTTAAAATATCGAAAGAAAACCGGAAAAAAGTCAAATATGTTTAATCAGTATTATGTTCATTATTCTTATTTTAAACATCTTGAGTGTGAACAGTTTTTACAACAGAAGAGGGAGAATGTGGAAAGGTAATGCATCTTTTGAATTTCAGAAATATCATCACAGGGTGTTTCAAATTTTGTGTCGAAAATTGTGATCAAAAATTGGCCATAACTTCTGTTTTTCAAATTAGAACCCTATTTTATTACGATTGCGTTGGATTCTGCGGTGAAAAATAATGATAGTTTACTAACATGATTAGGTATGCTCCTAAATTAAAAAAAAATTAAAATAATTGAATTAAGGAGCATAATCATGTTAAAAAACTATCATTCTTTTTCACCGCAGAATCCATCGCAATCATAAACAAGCCCTGTGGACAGTAGCTTTCTGGCGCTCTAGTTCAAACAGACAAATTATATCTCCGAAAGTATTGGTTTCTCAGAGTTGGGCATTATATCAATGTATTCTTATGATAGAACTGCATCATAAAGGAAATTCAATTCAAATAATAGTTTATTTATCAAGATTAAATGAGCAATCTGAGAATGAGAACTGCACCATGGAAGAAATCAAATTAAAATAGCTGAAATGAATTTGACTCTCTTTTATAGAACAGGACGAAATATACGAGTATGAACACAGATCATATAATAAAGCTTAGATAGAATAATTATAGCATTCTGTGAAAACATCGAAGTACGATTCATTATTGAAATTAAGAAAAATCATATCTCCGAAAGTATTAGCTTGTTGGAGTTGAAATTGATATAGATGGATTTTAATAGCGGAACTGCATCTTAAATAAAAATTTAATTTGAAATTTGTTGCTTTTATTTTTTCGTTACTCCGAAACCATCTGGCCTATTTTGCCCAATAACAAACTTTACCGAGATATTCATCTCCCTAACCTACTCTGAAAAGGTCAACTGCCTAGCTCATTCCGTACGAGAGTTATTGTCGAAAAAATTTTTTAAAATTTTGAAAATTTTTTTTTACACTTTGCGGTAACCTGGTCAATACAAAACTTCACATGCGTATAAAGGTCATGATTCTACAATTTGATACTAAATTTCATATAGATCGAGTGATGAAGGCCAAGAAGCCAGAAACGCGTCTGCTCTTGCTTTCTAGGCAAATCAATGAACCCCCTGGGGTCTATTTGACTTGTGAAATATATGCATAAGTATATTAATTATACGAAGCCATTTATGAAGGACCCGATTGGCAGGAACGCTCTGGACTTGTTGATTTATTAACAACGGTATCGCCATTTTTCATTATTATAAAATACTAAAAGTTAATGAACAAACAGATGTAAACAACTCTTACCTGCCCCAGTATATAGAGAGAATAAAATCTATACAGATTTGGTTTTTCAATATTTAATGTATCTGAATAAGCTAATGTATAAGCGGAACAATTGATATATTCAGAGTATGTGAAAATGTGAATATTTTATTATAATCACTTATCGGCATCTATTCAATTTTATCCGTAAACATTTAATTTATTCTATACCCCAGTTACTGTTCTTTCTCATGTAGTCGATGTAGTAATGTAAAATATGACCAAGACCATTTTAGAATCTGGAGCAGAATTAAACTATTATGTAAACAAGTGAGTTTTTAAATGATATTCGATTCAGACTTACCAGAATAAAATTGGGTAAAGACATGAAGAACGCATTTCCAGCATAAAAACGGTATGGTTTTTGAGTCCTTATCATAAATCTGTTGACGTCCTTCATGAACTCTAAAGATCCATCTTCCCAACCACATTGATATAAGGCACACGTTAAAGCATCACTCTGTGGAAAAATATCACATTATTTCAATCATAACAATGGATGAGAAAGAGTCCTAATAATTTTTTGATTACTGCCGTAAAATATTGTTTGTATTTTTATTACTAGATGATATTAATTCCTTCGGGTTGAAATTGAAATATAATGATGAAGCCTTTAATGTTGTGATTTACTAAGCAACTTAGTCCAATGAAATAGATATACCATAAAAAAATATGACTCATTATAGAAGGATGAAATTGTTGCGGAAACGAAATATTGTGTTTCATGATTCATTGGGTGTGGATTTTCACTAATTAATTATCGAATTCTTAGGTTGGATGTTGTTTGGTTTAATTAAAAGGGGATCTATTATCTGTTGGAACTATTGATGGCAATATCAATTTATCGGAATGTTTGTATCTTCTGAGCATTTAGCCAATGATTATCTCGAATGATCGGTTATACTACATTATATTGAAAGTCACTTTTGGTTTGCCGGAGGTGACTCTGACTTTTTCTTATCTCAAATAGCATCCTATATATTTTTTCGGAATTTTTTATTTCTACTCAAAATTACCTTTCCAACGATGTCACACACTCTGAATTTTACATTTGATTTGATGGAGAAAACGTCAATTGAAATTTCTAATTGAATGAATTGCTATAGGCTACGATCTTTTGTGTAATCTTGATTTTGACTTCAATAGTCGTCATAAAAAAAAACTCAAGTTGAAATCAACTATGTATTTTACCGAATGTTAAACAAAGAATGAATAGTAATATAAACAAAAAATAACAAAAAAAGGGGTCAAAAAAATACCTATAATCACTAAAGCATATATTCGAAATGTTGACTATCTGCTTCTACCCATCTTTCAGCTCGGTGGACTAGTTCACGCGAAGTAACACTTCTCAACACCTCAGCTCTGCTCTACATGCATTCCTTATTTTGTGTTTTAGATCTTCGAAATCAATAGGAGGAGTCTGGTACACACGATATTTCAAATATCCCCATAGAAAGAAATCTACCGGTTTTAAATCTGGAGATCTTGCAGGCCGACTTATCAGTCCATTTGAAGATAGATGGATCGACACACACGGACCGATAAGATGGCCTGCAAGATCTCCAGATTTAACAGACTGGATTTCTTCCTTTGGGGATATTTGAAAGATCGTGTGGTGTACAGTCACCATTGTGACTGTAAACCATACAGGAAAAATACACACAAAATTTCATCAGTATCGGTATCGTCGTCTAGGAGGAGTTCAAACACATACACAGAAGAATTTTATATGTATGTATTAAGATATAATAAATCCTTGAATGGCTTCTTTCTGGGTTTTCTCTCCCAAACTCTGAAAAATATCTATAAAATAAAAAAATAATTATTTTGTGATTTGCTTCTGCGTAAGAAACACAAGATATTTGTCAGAAGCAATCAATTGAACAATGTTGCCTAACTAACAACAACGAAACAACATCAACGAAGAAACAACTATATCGTAACGTTTCGGAGTCTATATCAGATTCCTTCTTCAGACGCTTAACGAAAAAATCTTCAGAACTATTTTGTTGATTGTTAGGCAACATTGTTCAATTGATTGCTTCTGACAAATATATTGTGTTTCTTACGCAGAAGCAAATCACAAAATAATTAATTTTTATTAAATAGATATTTTTCAGAGTTTGGGAGAGAAAAGCCCAGAAAGAAACCATTCAATGATGAATATACCTCCCACAGTATCCTTTAATGATTATAATTAATCCTATTTTAATTGCGTTGTTTTGCTAATATCATAAAATTTAATTTCATCGTTAGGTGTCACAAAAATGTGGTATTAATTAATTATTCTTTGAACGAGAGAAGTGAAGCGTATGACATCAGACGTTTTATAGTTTTTATTCATTCGACAGCGTACTCAAGAGTATGGAGCATGATATGCCTTAGGCACTATCCTGAAAGTATCATCAAATGTGAGAGAATAAAATAAATTTCCAGTTACAGGAAGTGCTGAATTCGCTTCCCCTATAAAACAGTTTTATTCGTTCTCCCGAAAAATATACATTCCCATATTCGGGGAATTGACTCAGTAGGAAAGGACGTTTGAATTTTTTTTTCATGGTAAATTATATAATTATACTGATGGACAGAATTACAGTGGAGCTTGAAAGCCATCTTCCAACCACTGGTCGGTTTTTGGCGCGCTGTTCTGTGAACAGAATGCTTATCAATTTGCCCAAATGTCAAATGCGAAAAAAGGCATCCGTTCTGCCGTAGGCACGATTACGCTCGAACGCAATAAGCTAGAGAGTTGAAATTTCCAGAGTAGGTTTGGAGTTCAAATGCGCAGGCTAAGTTCGTTAATGAGTAACATTCACCGTGTGGTTTCAGAGTTATAGCCATCTGAAATTTTGTTTTGCCAATTACTCGAAGAATACAGATCTGATCGAATTAAAATGCGGCAGTTAGGTGAAAAATACTGACACTAAAACATATGCAAAATTATGTGAGGATCACGCTACTGGAAAATTAAAAAAAAAATATTAAAAAAAATTCTGGATCTCAGGAACTATCAGTCAGATATCGTTGAAATTCTGCGAGAGCCTTCGAAACCTTATTTCTCATTAAAGTTCTGAATTTGAATTCGATCGGATCTATATTGGTGAAGATATCACGGAAATATCGAAATATTCCTACGATCTCAGTGTATTGGTCCACTGTTTTTATATTCGACCAAACAAATAATCAACAGTTTGTTTGATTTTTGACAAACGTCAAAAAAAGGATACAAGCTATAGAAGGATGTAATCATAACGTGTTTGCATAGATCTTTATTATTACTGTTCTGTGATCGTATGTCTATATTCTATATGTTCAAGTTAATGTCATCATGTCTGACATGTGCCATGATAAACAAATCAGTTTTGTAGATTTTTTGTAGATTATGAAATATAACATAACTTGGTATGAAATAAATATCGATTTCAAGATTCAAATATTCCTATATAACCTAACATGGCTGGATACACGGGGCCGACCCCCAGATTTCGATTTATAGGGACAATATGCTGCCACGGAATGGAAAATTTTGAAAACATCCTTCACACTTCATAGATTATTATTTAATAGCGATCGAACAGCACGAAGTTCAGGATCCAATAAAGTTGTCCATACTCAGAAACATTATTGGTACAGAAGCTGCAAGAATTATGTCCACATTCGTGATCCCAGAGATAGAACTGAACAAAGATGAATATACTATGAAGTCTATTGAGAAATATGTCAACCCAAGAGTTAATGAGTGCTTTGAAAGGTATAATTACTTGAAAAAGGTGCAAAAAGAAAAGGAACAATGTGAACATTTCCTTACTGAATGCAAGTATCTAGTACGAAGATGTAACTATAATGAAACCGACTCAAATCAAACTGCAGAAGATAAAGCACTGAAAGACAAAATAGTTATAATAAGATCATCCTGTAACCAGAGAGGCATTACTGAGAGTTCCAAAATTGACAGTGGAGAAAGCAAATGAATTTTGCAGAACCAGCGAGCAGAGCAAGCAACGGAACTTGCAGTTCCAGAGCGAATTGAGGACATTAAAGCTGCAGGGAAGTATAATAAACAAACGAAAAATTTCAAGTGTAGACAAGAAGGTCAGACGAAGGAAAATTCAAATGAAGGCGATCTCAGTCGACACATGGTGCACGTGAATGCCCCGCACTTCGTAAAAAGTGTAGGAAGTGCGGTATGTTAAATCATATTACTATATCTTGTAATGTTAAAAATGTTGAGAATGTCGAGAAAGATGAAGGTAGTTCTGATGAACCAGATATTATTATATATATTATTAGGCGTAGGAAAGCATAGGATGAACTTATTCAATGATGAACGTAATAATTTCAATGTTGAATTAGATACAGGTGTGAACATTAGCATAATTTCTAGAGGAAAATATAATGAAATATAAACACAGATTTTAGTTCGTAAATCTAACTCATCTAAGGATTTGAAGTTACACAGGTCATCTTACAAATTCTTCTGTGTGACACCATTTGGTATTTATAGATATTTGGTATTACCTTATGGTTTATCACAATCCCAGGACTTATTGAGGGAAATTTAGATTTTAGAGACCTTGTAATGAATTACAATAACACGGCTCTGATTAGTAGAATCACTAGTACAAATCTTACAAAGTATACACCTCGGAGATCTTTCACCAATAATAAGCTACAACCTCAAATTAAAAAAAATATTTAGTTTAAGAAAAAGGATCAAGTTGTAATAAAAACATCAAGTGATACACTCTGGGAAAAGGTTATTGTCTTCGGAAAGGCAAAAGAACCTAGTTCTTATCGGGTGAAAAAGCAAGTAAATGGTCCATTATTATGACGTAATACTCAACAGATAAAATTGTCATATACCAGACCCCGTAGTAATGAATATACATTAGAAACTGAATTAGACCCAAACCAATTATCACCAAATGATTGTAAGGAAAACAAGAGTAGAAATAGTTCGAACAAGACAAATTTTAGTAATGTTCTAAGTGAACCCGAGATAATGACTAGAAATAAAACAGCAATATAATCCGTTGTGGAACAATTTTAAAACTCCTGGGCGTTTAAACCTTTGAGGGGAAGGTGTTCAACATAATAATATAATAATAATTCTATGGTCTAACCTCAATGGACATATACCTATTGTACCTATATCGCATAGCATTGTTGTATCAGATTATTACGGTATGTAAGAATGACAGAGACATTTAATAAACATAAATTAAGTATATGTCTTTAAATATTAATCACCAAGTATCAAACAATGAACATATTGATTCTGGAACCAGTCTCGCAATTTACAAACAATGAGTGGAAAATAGTTAGCTATGCAAAAAAGTCTTTCTCATGAGAAATACTATCACTTTCTCATTTTTAATGTGTCGTTTTGGATGTATGGTCGCCCAAGTGGATTTCCATGGCCAATAGTCTTCCGGGAAGGCATGGCGAGGTAAAAAAAATTAAAAAAAGAATTTAAATTTTCAAAGAATAAAAAAACAATATACTCAAGGACACCAGGGTACACAGCTGCATGAGTATTACATGGAACTGTTATTGTCCATAGAAGGCGTTAATCTTCGATGAAAAACATGATAATTTTTATAGTAATAGAATACAGATTTGTTTGAGCTTCTCGCTACAGGTAATGAGCACATAACAGAGTTCCAATTGGGAACCAAAATCGTTAAAATCCAACCAGTGACTGGAAAGATATTCATTGTCACTGCATAAAATACTGGTTGGCTAGAAAAGTTGAATATCTCTTAAATAAATCAAAATAACTGGACGATTAAAAAAGCAAAATACTGAAAAGATACCGGACTATATCCCTGAACAGCATAAATGCGTGCAGCGTGAGCTACCTGGCATTGCCCATGGAAGACGATAAACTCTGATGAGGAAAACATGACACTATTCACACACTCTGTATAGTATATAGATTTTATTTTATGGGCATCTCCTCACTACCGGGGAATCGCCAATAACGGGGCTAGTATTGGCAAAGATCGTTGAAATTAGACCAGTGATTGAGAAGATATTGATTCTCAAAATTTCATGACAAGCTTTGTATTGCTCTAATTTTGTCCATCAGTATAGCTGAATGCCTAACGAATTTCGTCCTTGCTGTTAATACTGTGGAAAGGGATCTTGGCTTTAGGACTGTTAATGGGGTGAATGATACACTTCCTTCAAGTTGTCGACGTCTCGATCCTTTTTTGGGATCTTCTTCAGGACAATTTAGTTCGATGTATTTCGATGTGATGAAAGTTGTTAAACTTCATTTAAACTGCAATTATCGGTTTCATCACTTAGTTTCCTCTTTGTTCTCGTGACTATCATATTAACCGAGCTAGGATAACCATCGTAAACGTTTCGGAAATAGAATTGGCACGAGAACGAAGAGGAAACTAAGTGACGAAACCGATAATTGCAGTTTCAATGAAGTTTAACAACTTTCATCACATAGAAATACATCGAACTAAATTGTTCTGAAGAAGATCCCAAAAAGGATCGAAACGTCGAAAACTTGAAAGAAGCGTATCTTTCACCCCATTACCAGTCTTAAAGCCAAGATCCCTTTCCACAGTAGTATAGCTGAAGTTCGTCCAAGGGAAACACATGAAAATCTGTGCTGGCCTTATGAAGTCCGCATTCAACTGCATCCTACTATGGTGTCAGCGGGGGAACCTTGGGGTAAATCCTCAAAAATCTGTACCATTCATTATCGAGTTCTTCGACTTTTCGATGATAAAATTAATCTTTCTTCTAACCTTCGCCAGGAGAACAATCTTCCTGTAAAACGGATTGACACGTGATATCGCACGAAAGCTCCTATTGGTCGAAGTGCAGAAAGGCAATTTGCATTCAATGGACCAACCACCTAATCTAACATGGTAAAATTAAAGGTTGAATTTATATTTTTTTCTGTCAAAAACTCACCTGCACCATAATGGAGTTTCCATAGAAGCAGTACAAAAATATTTCCAGGAGGACGCATGCTTGATAAACGGCTATCGAAAAAAACTCCAGTGTTAAAATAGGTGTCTGTGGAGAAAAACAAAATGGTTCGTAAAAATCATTTTGTAGTTATGTTTAGTAGATTTCTTTTTTTGCAAATTTATAATATATACCCTATAGAGGTAATTAAGTAAATTGTATGCTTGATTTTCAGCTTGAGGCAGGTGCCGTTCTGTAAAGGTTCTCTGGGATGTATCTACTTCTGGTAATGTCCTCCTAAGCCTTGTAAACTTTGTCATAGTGTGATTGAATAATTCTCTAATAAGTACAATGTTATCACCGCTGCGGCTTTCGCATTTGTTTGAATAAGACTTGATAATATGAACAATGCTATGTCCAAATTGGTTTGAAATATACCAGGGAGCATTTGCTTTCATTCTCAGGGTCTTGGTTTTAAATTACTGTGGGATTTTTGTGTTTGATGGCTTACTGCATTCTCACTGACCTGAATATACACTTATAAATTAACATTTTAGTCTCTAGAGAACGTAGTGAGTTCCTTCTCAGCAGCCAGTACATTTTTCTAATTTTCATGTCTGACATCCTTTGACCTTGATGTATGACCTCCAGGTTAGTTTGTCGTCCAAGTGGAGTTCAGTGTCCTTGACTTCCTACTTTACAGGAATGGGAACATTGTTTAGTGTGGTCAGAGGGCAAGTGTTCTTCCTTATAGCGGATGTAACATGGATGGACATGCTATTGTTGACTTTGATCTTCCATTTCTCGAATCAATTTTCTTACAGGTCCAGGTGTGATTGAAGGCAGTTGGATGCTTTTATAGGGTCAGTATCAGATGATATTATGGCTGTTTCTTCTGTGAAAGTCATGGATGTGTCTATTGTTCGAGAAATGCCTGCAGTGAGTATCATATACAGAATGGGGCCTAGAACACTACCTTGTGGTACTCCTTAATATGAGGTGATAATTAGAGACGGTAGTGTCAACTATTACTGGAAAGTACCTATCATATAGGTAGGTCTAGAGATAGGTTTAGATGTCTGAATCGAAATTTATGGTCAGAGATTAACTCATTCAGAATACCTGAGCTTTGTATTCTGTCAAGCATGAGCATTTCAAATATTTATGATAGAACAGGCTTACTGGCCTATATGAAGTAATCTTAGTAGGAGACTTTTGTATCATAATGATATGAACATAATTCTATTGGATGGGAAATTAGTTGTAACATGCTGTTGTATATGTATGGTTATACCATGGTCTTCTTTGGAAGTTATTAGATCATTTCCTGGGGCCTTATGGGTTAGTAGGAATTTGAAGTTGAAAGGATGCTAAACCATGTCAAGGTTGTCAAACGATTCTCTCGTGGCTATTTTCATCTAGCAACGCCTTGTAAGCAGTATGACGATATACAGGGTGATTCTTTGACCACTGCATTAATTTTAACCAAAGATTCCTCTCATCAAATGAAACACTTTTTTCATTTACCATTTTTCCAGATTCGGCTCAGGTAAAAAGTTACAAGCGTTTAAAGATTTCACAATGTGCTAATACACTCCCGCATATAAATTATCTATGACATTGTTGGCGGACGAGAATAAGGCATGGTAACGTGGTTTACAGCTTGATTCGGGATTCCAACGCTCAGGGACGGATCCATAAAAGTAGTGAAATTTCTGGAATTTTCCATTTTAAAACATCCAATGAAGAATATCTCGAAAACGGTGCGTTTAAGGAGAAATGATGAAGAATAATATAATGTTCTAAAACGATGGAATATTCTTGAAATGACTCAAGAAAAACTTTATATGCTTTCTTTATGCTAATTTCGTTTAGTTTTATGAATCCACGAGTCCATAACTAGAAAACCAGTAGAAGTAGAAAATAACTAATATTTGGAAAATATGTATCATAGTTATAGAAAACTTTACGCCAATATTCATTTTATTCGAAAAAAGGATGTCAAAGCTACAAAATAAAAACTGATTTTTTTCAAAATTTCAACAGCCTGTATCTTTTTACCTGAGCTGAATTTTGAAAAATGTTAAATGAAAAAAGTGTTTCATTTGATGAGAGGAATCTTTGGTTAAAATTAATGCAGTGGTCAAAGACTCACCCTGTATATGTAGATGGTCCAATAGATTTGAATACTCACCAGAATGAACTGAAATAGGGTAAGGCCGATTGCTCCAACTCCCAAGACAAATAGAAAAAACAGTGGCACACTAAATATTGTGTTCACTTCGTCAGCAAATCTGAAATAGAAATGATCACTTATTGTTGGGGTAGTCAGAATACACAGGGTGTCCTATTTGAAACAACCTTATAACTTGTCACATAATTGGATCAATCATTATAAGATTTTCGATTCGAAGAGGGATAAAAAAGTTTCTAATGGAAGGGGGCCAAGTTTCAGGATACAGTCACCTCTCATTATTATTTCTCATATTATAAACAGGAAATTTAGGTCAAGTGGTACCTCGTTCGGAAGCTTATTCTAAGATCTCTTCGATCTTTTATGTTGTTATATAATTGGATCAAATTTAACGCCTTTCGGAAAGTTTATATTTCAAATAGCCTTATAGGTACCCATTTAAAGTATATAGGTATTAAGTAACTTTGCATGAATATTTTTCGGGATGAAATGAATGATATTCAGCTATAATTTAGCTTATAATTATAACTTTCGAATGGAAGTCTCATTTCAAGAACCATATATATATATATATTAGTTGTAGAAGGTAACGTTGCACTGCGACCTTAAGGTCTATTGTGCCCACCATCAGAGCTGTCGATGTCACCACCATCTATAGCTCACTTTCCAGTTCCAGAGTTCTGATGAACTCCAGAATCTGGAACGGCTTCAAGGAGGCTTCGTCTTCGCTCCTGCAGATTTCTTGCCCAAAGCATTCCTATCATTGGTAAGTATGGTGAGGCATTAGGAGGAATCAGGAGTTTAATCCTCCTCCCCACAGAATCTGCACTCGTCAGTTTCTGCTTGCTCTAATCCCATTATAAGCTTCTTAGGACAGCAGTGCCCTGTGAGGAAGCCAGTAAGGAGGTGTAGCGTGTTTTTACTGAGATCCATATACTTCTTGGATCTGACAGTGTCAAAGTTCCTTATTTGGAGTGATACATACCTGCTAGAGATCCCTCTTTCAGTTTCTTCTTTCATCCCAAATTCAATTTTGTATGTGTATCTACCTACCCCACAGTAGGGTTCCGGTCCAACAAAAGGGGTTCGTGCTCCTTTCTTGGCAAGTGTTTTGGCCTCCTCATTTCCTTTAATTACCGAGTGACCAGTAACCCAGACCAAGGAGGCTCTGTTGTTCTTGCCTACTTCATTCTAGAACCACATTCTCCGAGAATATTCATCTTTGATAAATTGCAAGGATCATGATAACTCCGAGGCCACCTGCACGTTTTCAAGTGGAAAATTGTCTCGCAGAATCAGATACATCATCCTAATTGAAAAATGTTTCTGTGGAAAGATTTTCCAGTGAAACTGGTACTTTTTTGAAATTTTTGATAATTCATAATACTCTCCTTGAATCAAAAATGGAATCTATGTCTTTATCTCAAAGTTCGGATAGATCCTGGTATGAGCTTCAGAACTAGATACATCTTGACCTTCCTAATACACCGTGACGCCATAATATTGCTGATATCTGGCATGCGAAGGATGCCCAAGTGTTTTTCTCTAAACTTACTGCAAAATCCCATTGTAGTGTTGGGCGCATTCGACCAATCTCTTCAGCATAGCTGACTTCATATCTTTCGTATCTCTACCAACAGCCACACTCTTAATATTCACAATCTGATACCTGAGAATTTCCAACTGATTAGAAGCCACCATCAGAAGGCCCGAAATAAGCATATCTGTAGCAACATCTGCCAAAGACATGAACAGAAGACATACCATCTGATAAGCGAAAATCATTCGGTATATTAGCGTCGTTTGGATCTCAAATGGATACCACGCAGCCACAGGGAGTTTTCCTGACATTCCTGGATCGATTAAGGGAAATAAACACATGGCTAAAGATGCCACGATCCCCATAAGGTGAAACAGTATGGTGATCCTCTTCTGAAAAGCAGCAGCTTTCTCGAACATCTTGCTCTGTTCCTTATCATCTGGAAGAAATTCAGGTCGGTTTTTGTGTATGATTTCCAGAATCTTCTTCTGGTTTCTCTGGATAGGGAATACTTTTATGAGAAGGATCACTTTTGCCAGGAAAACGAACAGTATATTTGTCGCCTTCTCAATGCTACTTTCCACAAATATCTGGTTGAAACCTGTCAGGATATCGAGAAGAACCAAACCGAAGGTCACGAGAATGGTATACAATTTGTATACGAGTGATTTCTCTTTCGTTGATTTCCTTGGTTCTAGATATCCCAAAACCGTCATTATCTCCAAGTTTATATCAATGTACTGGGCGACTTTGAATTTTCTCATCGTTAGAATGCTTTTCTGAGCATTCCCAGAGTAGAACTGTGCTAATTGGTCTGATGCAGACTATTTTGCCTCACTAATCTAGTTATATCGATTCGACTATTCTGTTTTCAAACATCCAATTACGTCGTTTTGTGAAGTGTATAATTATGGGATGCCAGATTCCTGGATGGGATTAAATAATTGAAGTTGGGTCTTTAGGGACAATTAAGTTGATGAACGGATTTTAAAACTTTTCTGAAGTTCAGGAAATTAGTATGCAGGTATACAGGAGGTCGGATTCGAGATTAAACTTCATTCGGATCTTTCGTAGTATTGGTGTACAAACTGAAAGTACATTAGTTCGTAGATGATCTACCTTAGACGCTGTTTCCATCATAATTTGCAGTAGACAAAATAATTTAATGTTATGACTTTGTTTCCTAGCTGATAACTCTCGAACGGAATGAGCTACAGAGTTGAAATATTCAGAGTAGGTTTGGGAGATAAATATCTAAGCTAAGTTCGTTATTGGGCAAAATCGGCCTGATGGTTTCGGAGTAACGAAAAAAAAATTTGTTGTTACATTACAACTTTTTAATTCAATTTTTTTTAAGATGACTGCATCTTAAAAGAAACATCATAAGAATCTATTGATATAATTTTCAACTCTAACAAATCAATACTCTCGGAAATATTATATGATATCTATGAATGTAATCTGTGTTCATACATTTCTTCATTGTCATCTCATCTACATATAAGAGATATTATGTCAAACAAAGTATGATTGAATGCAACATGACCAACGGAATAATCTCAGCTATCGTAGCTAGCTCTTGTATAATCCATATGAAGATGATGAAAATATATACTTTGGTGAGTTAAAGGCCGGTCCAAACGTTACGTTTTGTACAACCTTTTGTCTGCACAGTTCAAGACGTTGCAGGTAAAACTTTGCATGTAGATAGGAAACTTGCGCAGTTTTGAAAACGGCACGGAGTCGATACAGTTGCAGCGATAACTGAGCTAGAAAGCATAGATATCCGTGAACGGTGCGGATTTGTCGCTGCATGTAGAAGGTAACTAAGGTAAATCCATGACGATATCACTAGAACTTTTCGAAATATTCAGATATTTTTACACCAAGTAGAGGTTCTAAAAATTGCTACGTTTTCATTCCGTCTTAAGACTGCGCAGACAAAAGGTAGCGCAAAACGTAGCATCTGGACCGTCCTTTAAACGAATTGGGTTCAGATTATCTCCAGTAAAAAGAAAACTAGAATATTGGCTAAGTTTCAATTGATATAATATAATTTTCATAGTGAATTTGGGGAATTAATATCTCGGATAAGTTCGTTATTCGGTAGAATTGGTCTGTTGGTTTTGGATTGATAATTTTTGGCACTCTTGTTTGAATTTCAATTCTTTCAAGTTCTATCATAAGAATCCATTGATATCATTCCCAACTCTGAGAAACCAATACTTTCGGAGATATGATTTGTCAAAGCTTTTCATTGACAGTATCAAATCATGTACCTACCTTAATCAACACAACTAATATGGTAAAATTTCGAGTCATTCCAAACGGCCAATTTTTAGATATTAAAAAAAAAATTCGAAAAACTTTCTCGATCTCGGAAACTGAGGCTGGTTTTCCTGTCACGCTGACGGTCGGCGCTGATGAGTCAATATGTATGTAGCTATAGGTAGCGTTTTCGAGTCACGCGGCGCTGACGGCCGTCAGCGCTGATCTACATACGCGCACGTACGCGCCGGCGCGTCGGCGCCGCTGACTAGCTGGCGCCGACAAGCCTCCACATTCAGTGAGCCAGAGACAATAGCATCCTTCTATTTCTTTTTGTGATCAGCGCGATACTAAAAGGATCCGAGCTGACCGATCAGCGCTGACCGTCAGCGCCGACCGTCAGCGTGACAGGAAAACCAGCCTGAAGCTCCAACAACATTTGTCTAAATGAAATATTCCATCTATTTTTACACTTCCTACATGTTCTATAACCTATAAATTCGTAACACGTACTACTTAACTCTTTGTTTAAAACCAGCATTATGGATATATCGGGCAATATACCGGGTGTCCCAGTATACATGTTTCAATGGATTATCTCAGCCCTTTCAAAAGATACAAATTTGTAAATTTCATGATTTTCAATTCGTTCAAGGAATCTTCAACTGAGAAAAACAAAAATTGATGGTTACTTTCGGTTTGACCGGAAGTGACTACGGATGCAGTTATGAATTTTTTTGCACGTATGTTCTGGGAAACATCGTGTTATCATTTTGCCCAAATGTCTGTTATTTTCTAATTTTTTGTCACATTGGTTTGAAACGGCTAGGTTCAACTCAATGATGAAGACTTCGAGGTCAAATTTGATTGTGTCCGGCCGGCCGTTGCCACAATAACTTGAGAACGAAAAGAGATAGCGACTTGAAAGTTTCAGGGTATGTGTCACAACCCAATACGACGGACGAGTTCGTTAATGGGCATAATCGGCGCAATGGTTTCCGAGTAATAATTTTGTTTTCAACCAATATAGATCCGATCGAATTGAAACTTGGTGATTAGGTGTAGAATATAAACCTAAGCACGGTTGAGAAATTTTGTGAAAATCGTATCGCTAGAAAATTATTAAATAATATTTCTGTTGTCACGATAACCTGAGAACGGAAAGAGATAGCAGCTTGAAGATTTCAGGTTAGGTTGTGCATCTGAATGACATTTGAGTTTGTTTATGAGCATAATCGTCCAAACGGTTTTAGAGTTATAGCCATCTGAAATTTGGTTGTTTTTTGTTCCTCATTAACTCGAAAAATACTAATCCGATTGAATTGAAACACGGTTATTAGTTGTAGAATGCCAACGCAAAAATTCCTGCAAAATATCGTGAAGATAGTATATATTATGTAGAAAATTTTAAAAAAATCATTGAAAATTGAAAAAAAAATCTATATATCAGTAACTATTCGTCTGAAATTGCTGAAATTTTGCAAGAGCCTTAGGAACCTAACCCTACTGTTAAGTTTCAAGTTTTAACACGATCGGTGAAATATTGTTGGAGATTCGAGCAACCTTGTGTGAGTTCAGTAGATGATGGGTGACCGTTGCCTCGTTAACATTCGAACGAAAGGAGATAGGGACTTGCAATTGTCAGGGTAGGTTGCGTATCCGAAGGGGAGAGTTGAGTTCGCTTTTGGGCATCACCGGTCTAACGGTTTCCGAGTTATACCCACCAGGAATATTATTTCCTTGATAACTCAAAAAATAAATATTCGATCGAATTGAAGCTTGGTAACTATAGTAGTAGAAAATCAACATGAAGACGTGTTTAAAATTTTGTAAGAACTATACCCCTAGAAAATTTGAAAAAAATGACGCTAAAAAAAAAAATTAAGAACCGTACCCCTAGAAAATTTAAAAAAAAAACACGAAAAAAAAAATTGGTTCAAGCACTGACGTGAAGTGAGAAGCTTTTGCGAATGGACAATAGAACATACGCGCAAAAGCTTTTGATTCACGTCAGTGCTTGAACCAATTTTTTGTTTTTTTCACTCAAAGGCTCATTGAATGAATTGAAATCACAAAATTTTCAGATTTTTATCTTTTGAAATAGCTGGGATGATCCGTTGAACAGGGACACCCGGTATATGGAGCACCCGGTATAGCCCAACGACCGTTGTTCAGTTCGAAATGGTGCGCTGCTAACACTTTTATATCTTTATATAGAAATTGGGAATCATCCATTTGCCACACCTATAAACGAGTGTGCGTAAACTACAATCCCACTTCCGGTCAAGCGATCTTTGGCATTTCACCCGAGAATGCAAATTTATAGGAGAATTCCATTCTTCGGAGAAAGAATCCGATCGGGTCAGTGTGAACACTAAAAATCTGAATTTATGTGTCATCAATATGCGCAGCTTTCACCTCTCTCTAACTTTCCGGTCATTTCGAACCGTATCTTTTATTATCTTCGGGCAGAGGCGAACGAATTTCGAAATCTTATAGGTTAAGTTATGGGTCAAAGTTTGAATCGGACGGAAAATCCGTTTCTGAACGGCGTCCGAGTTATTGTTGGATGAAATAATGAGCTCTCTTTCACGTCGACAACCGCAAAGAAGATGTATACTGACTGACGAAGTGACAAAGAAACTGCAACATACCCAGAAGGAGCGTCAGAACAAACTTCAAAAAAACTGATTGTCTTTTTGACCAGAATGGTCTCAAATGAATAGTCGCGACCCAAATACATACATTCACTGTTGGTTCGAAAATAAACAGGCCCGTGTCTGTGGAAATTCAACATATTGATAGGCATTTCTTTCTTGAATATTGATTCCGTCATAAAAAAATAGCGAGGTTTCTCCAACTACCCGAATTTAATTTGAAAATTGGTAATAATTTACCATGGTAAATTCGATTAAGGGTATGCAATACAGAAGAATGGATAATAGAACATACGCGCAAAAGCTTCTGACTTCACGTCAGTGCTAAAACCAATTTTTTTTTCGTGATTTTTTAGAAATTTTCTAGGGGTACGGTTCTTAAAATTTTTTTTTCGTTTGACCGATTATGCCCAAAAACGAACTCAACTCTCCCATTCCGATACGCAATCTACCCTGAAAATTGCAAGTCCCTATCTCCTTTCGTTCGAAAGTTATCGAGGCAACGGTCACCCATCTACTGAACTCACACAAGGCTGCTCGAATCTCCAACAATATTTAACCGATCGTGTTAAAACTTGAAATTTGGCAGTGGAGTTAGGTTATAAAGGCTCTTGCAAAATTTCAGCAATTTCGAACGAATAGTTACTGATATATAGAATTTCTTTTTTCAATTTTCAATGATTTTTTAAAAATTTTCTACAAATACTATCCTCACGAAATTTTGCAAGAGATTTCGCGTTGCATTACAACTAACAACCATGTTTGAATTCAATCGGTTTAGTATTTTTCGAGTTAATGAGGAACAAAAAACAACCAAATTTTAGATGGCTATAACTCTAAAACCGTTTGGCCGATTATTGCTCATAAACAAACTGAAATTTCGCGTTCTGATGCACATCCTAACCTGAAAACTTCAAGCCGCTATCTCTTTCCGTTCTCAAGTTATCGTGACAACAAAAATATTTTTTAATAGTTTTCTAGCCATACGATTCGCACAAAATTTCACAAACCTACTTAGGTTCATATTCTACAACTACTCACAAGGTTCAATTCGATCGGATTCATGTTGGTTGAAAACAAAATTATTACTCGGAAACCGCTGGGCCGATTATGCTCATTAACGAACTTGCCCGTTTTATTGGGATTCGCCACCTACCCTGAAAATTTCAAGTCGCTAGCTCTTTTCGTTCTCAAGTTATCGTGGCAACGGTCGGACGGCCGGCCGGACAGAATCAAATATGACCTCGAATTCTTCATTGGGGAGTCGAACTAGATCGTTTGAGATCATTTTCGTCAAAAAATTCGAAAGTTACAGAAATTTGGGCAAAATGATAACACGATGTTCCCCAGAACATACGCGCAAAAACGAAAAGACAAGAGGGGAAAATAACAAGGGCGTAGCCAGGAATTAATTTTGGGGGGGGTTTTGAAATAGGAATTAATTTCGGGGGGGGTTTTGGGGGGTGTAAGGGTCACTTTCTGCAGCAAAAATTTTGTTTTTAAGAGAAAAATAACATTTCGGGGGGGGTTTGAACCCCCATAACCCCCCCCCCCTGGCTATGCCCTTGGAAAATAATACCTAACCTTTCAAAAGTCCCCTCTCACAAATATACTCCTCTGTAGCTCATGGATCTCTTGAAGAAGAATCACCTCCGCTAATCTTCGAATTTATTCACTCTCAGAAATTCCATAAATATTTGAATTCAATAACGAAAATGTTGTTGCTCATAAGGCCAAGAGGGGTTTTTTCGAAACCAGGTGAACCAAGCGATGATTATTCAGAACTTCAGATGTTCGAAGAACACTACAGGACCCCAATATCAGGCTATCATCTCCCATAGAGATATTATGCTTTACTCGGAGTTATTATTTCAATAGAAATGAAAATGACATTGATTGGAACTGGTACTGTCTTTTTTAATGGATATGGAACTTTATTATTATTTACAAAATGACAGATTGTCACCAGGTCATAGCTCTCGAGAATTGTAATGTCAAGATCATAGACGAACATGAAATTATTGAAAGACAGACATGTTAATGAAGTTACTAACTTCATGGAATAATTTAGAGTCGAAAAGTCTTCGCGTCGGTATTTTTCAACTAATTTTCGTGTTTTGATTCGATCAGTAAATTAGTATTTTTCGAGTTATTGGGACAACAAAATTTCAAATGGCTATAACTCTGAAACCACTCAGAGGATTTTGCCCATTAACCGGCGCATTTGGACACTAAACCTACCCTGAAAATAAAAATTTCAACTCTCTAACACATTGCGTTCGAGCGTAATTGTGCTGACGGCCGGCCGGCGGACACACGGACAGAATCAATTCTGTCCTTGGGATTTTTCATCAGCGAGTCGAAACTAATCGTTTAAGACCATTTTCGGCCAAATATTCGAAAATTACAGACATTTGGACGTATTGATAGGCACTCTGTTCATAGAACTGCGCGTCAAAAATTAAATTCCGGTATTTATTTAGTGGCGATCGACCTCCTTACATTATTGTACGTATTCTTGGTAAATGATTTCAACACACGCTCGAAGTCCGTTTGTTTTTCATAATCGCCTTTAATTGATCCAAATTATTCTATTTATTCACTTTTCATACTTTCCTGTACACATAAACCATTGTCTGTAAAATAACTATATAATGGTTACTTTCATTATACCTACTTAAAACGTTGAATGTATTGCAATTATAACAGAACAGGTACAGATAAACCCGATACGACGATTTTGCAACAACCGTGAAAGTCATTCAGTATTTTTGTGTTAATTATTTGCGATACGTATCTGCATCTGATTTATTGCATTGAATATTCCAAACCCGTTTTCATTTAGCGAATATAACAGTTCCCTGAAGAAGTAGCCGGAATTCGCTCGATGAAAGTGAAAATATCATCTAGTTTTTTTTTCGTCCGATATTGGATCTTGTTCTGCGAGATTCGTATTTCCGCTGTCTCATGCAATTGCAATCAACCGTTGCCTGTAGGCTGAGAGAATCGAATTGATCCTAATATACTTCGTAGCAACGGAAAATTGGCTTATCTCGAAATTTTTAAAATAATTATATACAGGGTGAGTCTTTAAGTTGTCCATTAATTTTAACTATATATACTTATCGTCAAATGAAACCCTTTTTCATTTACCATTTTTCCAAATTCGGCTCAGATAAAAAGATACAGGCTGTTGAAATAAAAAAAAAATCAGTTTTCATTTTGTAGCTTAGACATCCTTATTTCGAATAAAATGAATGTTGGTGTGAAGTTTCCAATTTTCCGAATATTAGTTTTTTCCTACTTTTACTGGTTTTCTAGTTATGACTCATGGATTCATAAAACTAAACGAAATTAGCATAAGAAAAGCTGCTAAAGCTTTTCTTGAGTCATTTCAAGAATATTCAAACGTTTTAGAATATCAAATTATTCTTCATCATATCTTCTTAAACGCTCCGTTATCGAGATATTTTTCATTAAATGTTATAAAATGGGAAACTTCAGAAATTTCACTGCTTTTATATATCCGCTCCTGGGCGGTGCAATGCCGAATGAAGCTGTAAACCACGTTACTGTAATTTCTTCTCGTCCACCATTAATGTCATAGATGTTTTATAAGCAGGAGTGTATTAGCACATTGTGAAATCTTTAAACGCTTATAACATTTAACTGTGCTGAATTTGGAGAAAAAGTAAATGAAAAAAGTGTTTTATTTGATGAGAGGAATCTATGGTTAAAATTAATGTAAAACTTTAAGACTCACCCTGTATACTGCTCTACAAATTTTAGGGAAGTTCAGAAATTTTGAGACGGTTTCAGAAGTTTTCATTTTTTTTCACGAACTTTGTAAATATGAGAAATCTAAATGTTTACTCATTTATCTAACTCATTATTTTGCTTAAGTTTCATTTGAAAATTTGTTTTTAGTATTTGTAGTGCGAAATTGGTACAAGTATGGCCTCCTCGAACAACAACAACAGCCTGACAACGCCTTTGCATACTCTCGATCAGATTCTTGAAGTAGCCTTGAACAATTTCTCTCCAGTGTTACGGAGAAAAAAATCTGAGTTCTTGAAGTGTATGTGGAGATGGTTGATGATAATCCAAAGCTCGTGTAGCTGATCCAAAGCGTGTTCAAAAGGATTGAGGTCTGACAAATGCGGGGACAGGGCCAAATTTGGAATACTATGGAATTCCAGAGCTTCATCGACAATTCTCGCTGGAGGTGACGCATTATCGTCCAAAAATAAGAAATTTGGCCCAATAGTAGCATGAAACAAAGGAATAATATTGTCAATCACTTGCTCTGTGGAAATCTACGCATTCATGGTAGCCATCAAGCACCAACAATTCTGTATGTCCATTGAAACAAATACCTCCCCAAACAGTAACTGAACCATCTCTGAACGGATGAACTTCCTGAACCGATCTGCGACTTCTTGGCACCAGAGGATGGGTCCCTACCCGAACACGCCGACTACCGAAGTCGCATATGATGTTGAGTAAGTGGAATCCTTCGCAAAAGTCGTCGAGAATGTATATTAACGTCTCGAAGTCTTCGACGAACCTTTCGAATCCAAAACACCAGTAGCGTTCAAAAGGCGCTGCTGCATGATTCGGCAAGTACCCAAAGGCTCTCTACGGGTAGACACAGTCAGAAACCGATCTTGTGCAGTAGTGGTAGATCTTGGGCGTCCACTTCTCGGTCTTTCGATCACGTTTCCAGTTTTTCGATATCGATGGACCAGCCGGGAAACTACGCTTTTACTAACTTGTAAGAAATTCGCAACATCTCTCTGATTACGTCCCGCCTCTATCAAAACTTTCGGATTTTTCAGTAGATTGGACCTTGTCTTGACTGGACTATATATTTCCTCCGTTGGTGTATGAGTTAAGTATTTCCAATAAAAAATCGATTTGCAATCTTGATGCAAGTGTTCAAACAGAAGGATATATTGTATATTGTTGTAGAGGGTAACGTTACACTGCGAACTTAAGGTCTATTGTGCCCCCCCCCCCCCCATTAGAGCTGTCGATGTCATTGCCAACTACTGCTCGCCTTCCAGTTCCAGAATTCTGAAGAGCTGCAGTAGCTGACACAGAACATATCGTTAGGAGAAGTGAGAGCTACATAGAGTTGCATTGGAAGCGTAAAAAGCGACCCCAGGGAGCCGGGTGCAGAACTAAACGTCAGACGCGCCAAAGTTAAACTGTGGCGCCTTTTACAGTTTCACTACAATTTCAAATTTATTATTCCAAGAACTGTTATCTTCAACGATAATTGGATTATCGTTGAAGATAACAGTTCTTCGAAAGAAATAATTGCAAAAGTAAATGAAGAATTAACACCTTATTCTGAATTTTTTTTTGGGAAAATAATTTTATCAATTATAATTGATTTATTAATAAAACAATAATTGTTGAATAAGAAACAAGCAGTAAAACAGTTTATTTCTGAAAAGGAAAAATATTTTCAAGAAGGTCATACAGTCAATATAACAAAAACTCTTCTATAAACAATATATAAAAATAACTCAAATGTCTTCCTTCCATTCCTTCAAATCTTTTCCATGTCTTCCAGTTGGAGATAAATTATAATCTGTCAAAAAATTGAAATCACCAGATTTGTTTTTATCTGAAGCAGTAGAGGTGCATGGCGCCTCTTCATCAGAAATTTCAAAATCAGGAAAGTGTTCTTCTTGATTAACATAAGAATGATCATGAAAACCTAAGATGTTGACATGATCATTCTGAACATATTATTGACTTTCAGAACATGCTTGTGGGGAAAAGTTGTGCTGTGCATAATAATAATGATCTAGGGTGGAAGCATGATTTACAGGAGGCATTGCTGGGCAGGCTCCTTTTAACAACCTTACTTTACTTTACTTGTGTTATAAAAATCACTTTCAACACAGTGATCTTAAACAATCTCAAGATGAAACAGTTTGTGGATTCTGGAATCAAACAAAATTGTTTCCAAGTTTGGCCACTTACATTCGTCGGAAACTTGAAAAAGTGCATTCCACTCAATCCAGCATAGTATTGATTCTTGCAAGTAGGGTAATTGTAAGAATAATTTGGTATTCCAACAAGCATATTGTTAATTAGATTTTATATGTAGCGAGTATACTTAGCTTTTCTCCTTTGATCGATCTATCCTGTCCATGTAAGTCTTAGATGGTCCTTATAGTTGTCGCATTACTGAAAACAATTTCATATAAATTTTAATTGAATTCTTAATTGAATATGAATAATACTCACCTAAAACAATAAGTATTCGTGTATGCTTTTACATTTAACAACCATCATAACCATACATTTATTTATTTACTTTATTTGACATATGGTAAAATTGGTAGATAAGGATCCTGTATCCTGTAGAATAATGCTCGAAGCTCCATCTAAGAGCCGAGTCCGAACTATATAACGTCAAAAATATACTTCCAATTTTAGACCATAGCTTTCACTTCTCCTAACGATATATTCTGTGGTAGCTGAAATGGCTTCAAGAGGCTACGTCTTCGCTCCTGCAGATTTCTTCCCCAAAGTATTTCTTGCGTTGGTTTGAGATGGCGAGGCCTTCCGTAATCAGGTGTTCAGGAGTTTCATCCTCCTCCCCAGAGAATCTGCACTCGTCAGATTCTGCTAGTCCTAATCTGATCATTTGCTTCCTAAGACAGCAGTGCCCTGTGAGGAAGCCAGTGATGAGGTGCAGCGTGTTTTTACAGAGATTCATATACTTCTTGGATCTGACAGCGTCCTAGTTCCGGAAAAACTTTGTGCAGTGATAAATAAGCAGAAGTGTAGAATTATCATCCAAATATTCCAGAGATACTGTAAGAACAGTCCAGAGAATATGAGGTCCTAAGTTTACGCCATAATTCTCTTATCATTTAACCCCCAGCATTACATATATTTTGATGCATATTCGAAGCTTATTCCTGGATTTTGCTACCTGGATAGATTTTGTTACGGAAATTCATCAAGACTCATTTTCAATCTAACCGAACATCATAGAATGAAGGGGGTGAATTCTGCTCCATCCTGTACATTAACTCAGCATTTCGCATCAAATTTCCCGAAGCAGTTAAAATATCCAATGGGGGCTATAATTTCAGTGATGCTAAAATAGATATTTCCATATTTTTAATGGACTTCGGAACATCAATCAATCACCACATTCTGCAGATATTAAAAATTCATTTAAACTCTTTCATTTGCCATTCTTGAAACATTCAACGAAAATGAAGAGAATGCTGAAGGACAGTTGAGATAATTGTAGTGCGTCTTTCCTCAAAGCCGGGATATAGATCACTGCATAATAGAGAATATCCACTTTAAGGACTGTCGAAGACTGGATGTAAGAGGTCTATGAGAGAGACAGAAAAAGTCCATTCTTTTGTCAGCTGTAACATGGAGCCTCCCAATCAATCTTTTCACTCGAAGGCCAAAGTGTAGTCTGCCCTTCTTCATATTTACACATAAATGGATCCCTGTTTTTGCGCGTATGTTCTGGGGAACATCGCGTTATAGTTTTGCCCAAATGTCTGTAATTTTCGAATTTTTTGACGAAAATGGTCTCAAACGATTTAGTTGGACTCCGCAATGAAGAATTCGAGGTCAAATTTGATTCTGTCCGGCCGGCCGTCCGTCCGTCCGTCCGTCCGGTCGTCCGGCCTTAGCCACGATAACTTCCGTGGTTTCCGAGTAATAATTTTGTTTTCAACCAATATAGATCTGATCGAATTGAAACTTGGTGAATAGTTGTAGAATATAAACCTAAGCACGTTTGGGAAATTTTGTGAGAATCGTATCGCTAGAAAATTATTAAAAAATATTTTTGTTGTCACGATAACCTGAGAACGGAAAGAGATTGCGCCTTGAAAATTTCAGGTTAGGTTGTGCATCTGAATGCGACATTTGAGTTTTTTTATGAGGATAATCGGCCAAACGGTTTTAGAGTTATAGCCATCTGAAATTTTCTGAATTTGGTGGTTTTTTGTTCCTCATTAACTCGAAAAATACTGAACCGATTTAATTCAAACATGGTTATTAGTTGTAGAATGCCAACGCGAAAATGTTTGCGAAATTTGGTGAGGATAGCATTAGTAGAAAATTTTTAATAAATCATTGAAAATAAAAAAAAAACATTCTATATATCAGTAGCTATTCGTTTGAAATTGCTGAAATTTCGCAAGAGCCTTCATAACCTAACTCTACTGTCAAGTTTCAAGTTTTAATACGATCGGTTAAATATTGTTGGAGATCCGAGCATTCTTGTATGATGGGTGACCGTTGCCTCGATAACTTTCGAACGAAAGGAGATAGAGACTTGCAATTTTCAGGGTAGGTTGCGTATCCGAAAGGGAGAGTTGAGTTCGTTTTTGGGCATAATCGGTCTAACGGTTTCCGAGTTATACCCACCTGGAATATTATTCCCTTGATAGCTCAAAAAATAAATATTCGATCGAATTGAAGCTTGGTAACTAGTAGTAGAAAATCAATATAAAGACGTGTTTAATATTTTGTAAGAACCGTACCCCTAGAAAATTTGAAAAAAATGAGGAAAAAAAATTTTAAGAACCGTACCCCTAGATAATTTAAAAAAAATCACGAAAAAAAAATTGGTTCAAGCACTGACGTGAAGTCAGAAGCTTTTGCGCGTATGTTCTATTGTCCATTCTTCTGTATTGGACACCCTTAATCGAATTTACCATGGTAAATTATGTTGTCCATTCTCCTGTATTGGACACTTAATTTGAATTTACCATGGTAAATTCGAATTAAGTGTCCAATACAGGAGAATGGACAACAATTTACCATGGTAAATTCGATTTACCATGGTAAATTTACCATGGTAAATTCGAATTAAGAGTGTCAATACAGGAGAATGGACAACATAATTTACCATGGTAAATTCGATTAAGGGTGTCCAATACAGAAGAATGGACAATAGAACATACGCGCAAATGCTTCTGACTTCACGTCAGTGCTTGAACCAATTTTTTTTTATTCAATTCTCTTTCTCGAAATTACTGGGTGTTCCAAATAAGTTTAATTGTGTGTATTCTACAAAGGTAGATGTAGATAAATGCTATGTACGTATTAGTTGAAATGTCATCGGAGAATTTTCATGTGATATCCACAAGATTTAAACAAACAAATATTTCAAATCATTTTATTAAAAAAATATAAAACATATATCAAAACTATCGAGGACTAGATAAAACGTTAACAAAATTTAGAATAATTCCTAATGATGGTGGTAGTGTCCACTTCCACTGTAGCTACTGGAACTCAACTGATTCTGATACTGACCGATATGATCGTTGTATCCTCCGTTAAGCCCACCGGATGAAAGGAGAACGGAGTTACCTCCGGAAATACCAGATAAACTTGAGTGTCCTCCTGAAAGGTATGAGCTTAAACCTCCCGAAAGGGACGAGCTCAAACCTCCTGACAGCGATGAGCCTAGGCCGTTTGAGATGGCATAAGAACCACCAAGGCTGTTTCCCAAAGAAATGGAGCTGCCCAAACTGTTACCACCTAAGGAAGAGCCCAAGTTGTTCAAGTGGACGTGCTTAACGGCAACTGGTTGTTTGACTAAAATTGGTTGAGGTACAGATACTGGTACGTTAACTTGGTTGACTACTGGATATGGCCTAGGAACATCAACTGGGACTGGGTGTGGTACTTTGACGTAGACTGGAGTTTTCACAGCTACTGGAACAGGTCTTGAGACTTCAACTGGTACTGGTCTGTTGACGTAAACATTGACTGGATGAGGTACTTCGACTGGTACTGGGCGGTTGACAGCATAGGGTTGTGGTACTGGTACTCGTACTGGGACGGGGTTGTTGGAGACAACTGGGTAGGGTTGTGGGACTCCTACGGGAACTTGACGGATTTGTTGGGAGTATGTGTTGGTGTTAGCGCCACCGATGATACCAACGTTGTTCACACCTCCAAGAGCCAAACCATTGCTGAGTCCAAGTCCCAAACCGTTGCCGAGTCCAAGACCCAAACCGTTTCCGCTAGATAAGGCCAAACCATTACCTCCAGACAAAATCAAACCATTTCCTCCAGCCAAAGACAAGCCGTTTAGACCTCCAAGACCGTATCCGCCAAGACCACTCAAACTCAATCCGTTAAGAGAACCAAGGTTGTTCAAAGAGATTCCATTCAATCCTCCTAGGGATCCCAAAGATGACAATCCGGCCAGTCCGTTCAAGGAGTTCAATCCAGAGATGGAATGGGATATGAGTTGTGGACTAGATGACAGAATATGGGAGCTGGATCCAGTCAGGACTGATGATGGGATGTTAGATTGTTGTACCACTACGCTAGGGCTGCTCTGGGAGATGATGGTTGCTGATGGTTTGGGGTAGTCATATCCAGTGGCGTAGGAGCTGGTTAGTGGTGGACTAAGCCCAACGACGTCCTCCCTAACTAAGCCGCAATTTGCCACGTTTAGGATGGCCAATGCGGAAATCTGTAAAATAAATAATCACAGTTAATTTGAGGATTATCTAGAAGAAACTATTGAATTGTATGAATCAAATCAGAAAATTGGACGACTGTGGAAACCCTTACAATAAGAGCTTCTTAAAATTATATCCCGATCGAAGTATGAACAATATTCGTACTTACCAGTAGAGCTATCATCTTGTTGCTTAGTGCTCGAAAGAGGAGAAAGATGAAGTGATAATGATACAAAAAAATCCCGTACTTTTATAGTTAACCACACCTGAGTGTTGATGATACATAATTCAAACTTTCTCGTCCATCTGCGACATCTTGGTAGGAATATAGCCGAATCGCTGAAATATGTAACGTTGATTTACATTTCTTGTTTAGTTCTCAGTTATGTGTAACGACATTTAGGATGATAGGTGGTCACTTTACTTTCTCGCTCGAATACGTTTCTATTATAATAATTCGATGCTATTAATTTGTTGGTATCAATTGGTGCCGAAGATACTTCGACATCGATTAATTGCGCTTTTGTATGCATAATAGCTGTTTCGCTTGAGGCGAATCTTGTGAAGATTTGGATCTCTACTGGGTATCCGCAGGGAAGAACTTATTTCAATCCTATTTGATGTTCTCGGTTCATCGTCTTGTTTTTGCGCGCCTGTTGCATTAGGAACAGCCTGCTTTTTGCGCGTATGTTCTGGGGAACATCGCGTTATCATTTTGCCCAAACGTGAAATTTAATTATGTGGTGCCGTGCGGCCGTCCGGCCGTTGCCACGATAACTTGAGAACGGAAAGAGCTAGCGACTTGAAATTTTGAGTTCGGTAGCTGGATGCGAATCGTCGTATGATATGTTGTCTATGGTCGTATTTTTGCGAGAACCTTCAAAAACAGGAATGTCATGATGACATATTTTTGCGCGTATGTTCTTGGGAAAATCATGTTATTTCATCACAAATCTATGGGAGATGATAGCCCTACATTAGCGGTCAGACCTGGTTTTAAAAGAGATTCTCCTTAGGAGGAGGCAACTAAATATTGAAGGGATTTCGATGAACAAGAGTGAATATCTTTGAGAAATAGAGAGGCGATTCTTCTTCAAGAGATCCATGTGCCTTCAGAGGAGTATATTTGTGAGAGGGGACTTTTGAAAGGTTATGTATTATTTTTAATATGATAACGCTGAAATTTTGCTGAAGGCTTCAAAACTTAATTTTAGATTAACCACACTTTCTGATCTTGTAAGGTGAGAGGCTCATTTGTGGATATTAAATGTCGTGATGGATAGAGAGGAATTTTAGGCCAGTTTTTCTATCACTAATGAGAATATATCTTTATGTTTCACCTCATCACCTTTAGATCTATCAATGGACATTTATTGGTTAAGAATAGGTAATTGAATATTACTGGAATTCAATTGAATTTCATTCAATATGTTAGTAACTAAACTTATAATTTTCTTTACTTTGATTATTTAAATATGACATTAATTCCAGTCATATTTTTCAAGAATAATTATGTATTCTTCTCCTAAAGAAGAATTGAAGGTAGACAATAATGTGTTAATTTTTTCATAATTGCTTTCTATCCTGACTTTACGAAAAAAAAATTGGTTCAAGCACTGATGTGAAGTCAGGAGCTTTTGCGCGTATGTTCTATTGTCCATTCTCCTGTATTGGACACTTTTAATCGAATTTACCATGGTGAATTATATTGTCTATTCTCCTGTATTGGACATCCTTAATCGAATTCACCATGGTAAATTCGATTAAAAGTGTCCAATATAGGAGAATGGACAATCGAACATACGCGCAAAAGCTCCTGACTTCACGTCAGTGCTTGTTTCCCAAATTTCTGTATTTTTGTGCGGAAATGGTTTTAAACGATTTAGATCGACCCACTGATGAGGATGTTAAAGTCAATTATGTCCGTTCGGTCGAACTAATTAAGTTAGAGAGTTAAAATTTGGAGGGTAGGTTTGGAACGTAAACATCTCTTTTATGTTCTTTGATGGGTAGAATCATATAAGCGGCTAGATAATTATTGCCTTTTTAACCTTAAGCAATTTTTCTGAATATTTCCGGAACTGTTTATTGGATCTCACTGAAATTCAGCACGAAGTAGAAGATTTACGACTTCAATGTGTACGAAGAGTTTTGTAAAGATCGGACAACTAGCGAGATAAAAAAAAATCGAAAATATTGTTTTTCCACTAACTCGGAAAATACTGATGTGATTGATTTGAAACTCGGTACTTAGTGTTAGATGAAAAATAACGTCACGAAGACTTATCAAAAATTCAGTTAGGATGGTATTAAAAATACCATCTTAAAATCCAGAAAGCTAGGTCCTCTCTTACTAAGTAACATTTCATCAGCCAATCTTCCTAGTTCCTAGAAATTATTAAGAAATAAAGCATCGAAAACAACTTCACTGCGATGTTAGGTAGGAAGAAAGACTGGGACAGGGAATCCATTACCCAAGTTCTTAAAAAAATGCCATTAAATGGTACACAGACGTTTCAAAAACCACTACAGGAGCTGGCGCTGGAGTATGTGGGGTAGGCACCAAACGTTCACTATCAGTAGGCCCTATCCGAGAAATATGCGTGGAAATGAACCTAGAAAGAAACTATCAGAGATGTGATGCAGCAATCCACTCTGACAGTCAAGCTGCTATTAAAGCTACGAGCTCCCATTTTATCGAGCCCAAGCGAATATGGGGGTGCCGAAGAAAACTTAATGAAGTATGAAAGAACAACAGGGTCTCCTTCGTCTGGGTTCTTGGTCACGTGGGAATTAAAGAAAATGAGGAGACCAACACACTTGCCAAAAAAGGAGCACGAACCCTTTTTATTGGCCCATAAACCTACTGTGGGGTTGGTAGATACACCTATAAAAGTGAATTTCGGATGGAAGAAGAAACTGAAAGAGGTATTTTCTGGAGATCTCTCCTAGGAATGTATCACCCCTAAAAGATCCTCCGGAACTTTGACACTGTCAGACACATGAAATATATGGACCTCAGTGGGAACAAGCTGCATCTCCTCACTGGTTTCCTCCTAGGGCACTGCGGCCTTAGGAAGCATATGATGAGATTAGGGCTAGCAGAAACTGACTTTTGTAGATTTTGTTGGGAGGAGGCTAAAACTCCTGATCACCTGATAACGGAATGCCTCGCCATCTCAAACCAACGCAAGGAATGATTTGGGCAAGCAACCTGCAGGAGCGAAGACAGGCTGCTTGAAGCCATCCCAGATATTGGATATTTTCATCAGAACTCTGGAACTGGAAGGCGTGCTGTAGATGGTGGTGACATCGCCAGCTCTGATGTGGGGGCACAATAGACCTCAAGGTTGCAGTGCAACGTTACCTGAGAGGTAAAACATCAACAGGCTCTAACTCAGTCACAAAATTGTTTCGACCCATACCAATCATTCAGAGAATGAAATACAATCTTAGGCACAAAATATCGGTATAACTCAAAAATTCGAAATTTGTGAGTCATACCACTTTTCCTCTGATCGGCTCATATAGACAGCTAAGTAGTTGCTCGGTTAAATCAATATTTTCCGGATAAATGGATAGATCAAGGGGGATATTTCGAACAATTTCTATAATCTTAAGATTTGTTATTTCCAATAACCATAATTTTTATAGTTCATGGTTTAAGAAGGCTGATGCAATACAACATAGATAACTTAAACAATTTATCTTTTCAAATGCTTGTATATCCTATAGACCACATTAGTTAGGCTAGAATCATTCTCTTGGCGGGAGATCCATATACAAATTTTTTAACAGGGAATTTCAACTTTGAGATGAAACCACCCTATCTAAAAGAGAATGTTAGTACAGAGACATCAAGTATTGGGTACCTTCATCATTAGTGCATGTTTTCATGTTATTTACACGTTAAAATCTACTTCAATTTATTCTTAAATCAAAATTGAAACCAGTGTAGTTCGAAGGATTACCGTATGTAGTAGATGACTTCTGTTGTGCGTCATTACAGGGCTGATTTAGGGTTATGTTATTATTTTTGACTGATTTCGAGTGAGCTAAGACATACGTTAATCGAATTTGGTAAACACTTTTATATTTATTAATTATTTTGGAAATATACAATTTTGTTATAAAAACTTGATTCTAGATGGTTGAGAAAGGTTCACAGAATCTATTTCAACCGAAATAAACCTTAAGAAATTAGCCAAAGTAGGTATCTAAAAACAGGCGAGAAATTCGCGTGAATTTAAGGTCCATAAGAAATGCATGGGGAATTCAGTGCTTGGATCCACGGATGGATCGTAATTCAAATTTCCCGCCTAACCTAACTAATGTGGTCTATAGGAAAACAATTGTTTAGAATGAGCACAGTTATGCTGTGGTTCGGTGAGCCAATATATTTTTTTAGGAATAGGTACGAATATTTTCGATTTTCCGGCAGAAAACCTTTGGCAACACTGTAATCCCAAACTTCTCAATAAATAATTAGATCACCCTTCACTATATCCCCGTTCCGTCCCCGTCCAGAGCTACGCTACTGAGCTTCGGAAAAATTCGACCGATTCGAAGACGAACTCTTGTGGGCTAATTGCCTCGATTGGAAATTCGATACTCATAAGTGACACGTCGTCTTAGATTCAGCAAGAGGCATCTCAACAAATTGAATAATTATGCAAATTGACAACTTCTCTCGAGGCGGGCTGGTATGCTTCTTTGGCGCGAATTCATTTCAGGTCGGCATAGTCAAGACTGGGATGGGGGAAATTTATGCTACTGATAATTAATATGTGCATTATTCATAACGAGGAGCGTTATGAACTCGAATGTTTTTCACAATTCCCTAGGAAATGCAGAGAAATGGGTTGGTAAAGATCTTTTTTGGTTGGGTATTGAAAGTTCTGTGATCTCCATTTACGTATGGAACGGCGTTCCTTACGCCTTTTCATCAACTCCGGATATGATTTGAAATAAAATCTATATACATATTTGATTTTTTGTTTCGTATATTATTTTCACTGCGAATTATGTAACACGAAGGATCAAATCAGAAATTTTTATTTGAATAAAAAGCAGTGGAGCACCGTCATATTTTTGGCGCTCTTGTTCCTCGGAACAGAGTGCTTATCAATTCGCCCAAATGTCTGTAATTTTCGAATTTTTTGATAACAATGATCTCAAACGATTTGGTTGGATTCACTCATCAAGAATCAGTGGTCAAAATCGATTCTGTCTGGCCGGTCCGGCCGGCCCTCCATTAACACGATAACTCTCGAACGGAATGAGCTAGACATTTGAACTTTTCAGAGTAGGTTTAGGAGATAGATATCTCAGCTAAGTTCGGTATTGGGCAAAATAGGTTCTATGGTTTCGGAGTACCGAAAAAAAAAATGTTTTACATTACAAATTTCGAACTCATTTTTTTTTAAGATGCAATTTCACCATTAGAATCCGTTGAGATTATTTTCAACTCTAACAAGCTAATACTTTCGGAGACACGAATTTTCGAAATTTCAATAATAAATCGTGCTTCTATGTTTCCACAGACTCCTGTACTTAATTATTCTATCTATGAATTATTATATTATCTGTGTTCATACATGTCATCATATTTTCCTATGAGAGATGAATGTCAAAATTATTTCTGGTTTGTTGTTCTTGATATAAAATACACCTATCCTGTTCTAGAAAACAAAGTATGATTGAATGCAAAATGAAATAACCCCAGCTATCGTAGAATTTTGAGGATGATATGATATTATACTTTCAAGGTGATGATATAATGCCCGTGGATAATCCATATGATGATGAAAATAAATACATTGATAAGATACATAATCAAATTAGGTTCAGAATATCTCCAGTAAAAACAAAACTGCAATATTGTTTAAGGTATAATCGATAAAATATAATTTCCAGAGTAGGTTTGAGGAATGGATATCTGAATGAAATCTTTATTGGGGAGAATCGCTCTGTTCGAATTTAATTTCTTTCATGCTGCAATTCTATCGTAAGAATCCATTTATATCATTCCCAGAGACTAATAATTTCGGAGATATGATTTGTTAAAAGTTGAACAAGAGCGCCAAAGCTCCTGTCCACAGGGCTTTCCCACTTTTTTCATATATATTTAGTCGTCATCCTGTACGGATGTCACAGGATTCCATGTCAAAAAAAATCCGTGGATGTATACAACAAATCAAGAAAAAAAATTGGTTCAAGCACTGACGTGAAGTCAGAAGCTTTTGCGCGTATGTTCTATTGTCCATTCTTCTGTATTGGACATCCTTATTCGAATTTACCATGGTAAATTATGTTGTCCATTCTCCTTTATTGGACACTCTTAATTCGAATTCACCATGGTAAATTCGAATTATGTGTGCAATACAGGAGAATAGACAACATAATTTACCATGGTAAAGTCACTAGCTCTTTTCGTTCTCAAGTTATCGTGGCAACAGCCGGACGGCCTGCCGGACATAATCAAATTTGACCTCGAATTGTTCATTGGGGAGTCGAACTAAATCGTTTGAGACCATTTTCGTCAAAAAATTCGAAAGTTACAGACATTTGGGCAAAATGATAACGCGATGTTCCCCAGAACATACGCGCAAAGACAAAAATTCAAAGACTGTGTTCATAATATTCCTAGTAATTGTAGTGAACTTATACAGGGGAAACATCGAGACCACTAGAGTTATAAAAGTAGACATATAAGAACAACTTAAAGAATAGAAATATACAAAATTAAAAATAGCAGAACATGTATTAACAAACAATGGAGATCACATGATGGGTTGGAGTAAAACAAAGATTCTGATGACATAAAAAAAATGGGTTCAAGCCCTGTGGACAGGAGCTTTCTGGTGCTCTAGTTCAAACAGACAAATTATATCTCCGAAAGTATTGGTTTCTCAGAGTTGGGAATTATATAAATGTATTCATATGATAGAACTGCATCCTAAAGGAAATTCAATTCAAATAATAGTTTATTTATCAAGATTAAATTAGCAATCATTAGAATGAGAACTGCACCATGGAAGAAATCAAATTAAATCTGGCCAATTTTGCCCAATAACGAACTTAACCGAGATATTCATCTCCCTAAACTACTCTGAAAATTTCAACTACCTACCTCATTCCGTTCGAGAGTTATATCTATGTCTATGGATGAAAAGTAGTCTCACTACTCTCAGATCTCCTACTTCATGTTCAGTTCCGAAATGTAAGAATTTTCTGAGAAAAACTAATTTCGGAGCAAACAACTGAGATTTTTCTCACTTCGCTCTCAATTCTTCGATTGATTAGATAATGTCTCAGGAACATCATTTGACATTATGACAATTCATAGAATAATTTCATTCTGTGACAACGTTGAAATACGATTTATTATTGAAATTTTGAAAAATCATATCTCCGAAAGTATAAGCTTGTTAGAGTTAAAAATGATATGAATGGATTCTTATGATAAAACTTCTTATTAAAAAAAATTTAATTTGGAATTTGTTTCGTAAAAAAAAAATTTTTTTCTGTTACTCCGAAACCATCTGTCCGATTTTGCCCAATAACGAACTTAGCCGAGATATTTATCCCCCAAACCTACTCTGAAAATTTCAACTCTCTAGCTCATTCCGTTCGAGAGTTATCGTGCCTACGGCCGGCCGGCCGGACCGGCCAGCCGGACCGGCCGGACAGAATGGATTTCAACCACGGATTCTTGATCAGTGAGTCGAACCAAATCGTTTAAGACCATTTTCATCGAAATATTCGAAAATTACAGACATTTGGGCAAATTGATAAGCACTCAGTTCCGAGGAACTAGAGCGCCAAAAAACCAAAGGAGTTGACTCGTATTTTGTTGAACATAGAAAATAATTTAGCAAATGCTCAATTATAATTGACCATATTTGGTTGAATTCTGAGGATTTTCGCTTGGTGTCTGATGAAGGAGTCAGATTTAGTATCCGAAACGTTACAGAATAGTTTTTTCATCATTGATCATTAACATTGTTCAATATATTGCTCCTGACAAATATCATATCTGGTGTTTCTAACACAGAGACAAATTCAAAATAATAAATATATTTATTTCATAGATTTTCAGAGTTGAAACAGAAAACCAAGAAAGGAACCATTTACCTAAGTAGAATCTGAGTAATTTGAAGTCGATTCTTTTCGGTGATTATACATATACATATTTCTATTCTATTTTTCGGGAATTGTAGTGATTGGGAATAAATGTTGATGTTACTGCAACTGTTATTACTGCCGAAGCACCCGAAACTATACTTCTACATATGTGCCGGTACCTCGAGCTCCAGGAGATCGGAGATGTCGAGATTAGCATATTCCGCCGTAGTCGATTATGTAAACCATTGGAATCTTAAATAATTACTTTCCATATTAAGTTGACCATGTTCCATCGAACTGGACTATCAAACATCGTGTCGTTGTTGATAGGATGATCCAATATGTATATGCTACCACATCCATTCTGTTGAAACACGAACGGATTGTCGAATTCTACTTTCAGAAATTAATTGTTCACAAATCTATATATGGGACAGTTAATATAGAATTCAAATTATGAACGGTCTGTTCCCAAAACTCATCTGGAATATATGATTTTAACCTATCGAAGAAACAAGTTTTTACGGTATCAAATTTGCATACAATTATTCACTCTGCTCTATTCGGTTCAATAATTGTATATTCTAAAACAATTATTCAACGGTTTTTTTTTGGGTTTTCTCTCCCAAACTCTGAAAAATATCTATAAAATAAAAATTAATTATTTTGTGATTTGCTTCTGCGTAAGAAACACAGGATATTTGTCAGAAGCAATCAATTGAACAATGTTGCCTAACAAACAACAACGAAACAACATCAACGAAGAAACAACTGTATCGTAACGTTTCGGAGTCTATATCAGACTCCTTCTTCAGACGCTCAATGAAAATCGAGAGAATTATTTTGTTGATAGTTATTTGGTGAAATTCAAGAATTGTCACATTGACAGTATTTAAAAATAATTTAATAATTATTAAATAATTAATAATTATTAAATAATTTAATAATTATTATAATATAATTATAATTATTTAATAATTTTTAAATACTGTCAATGTGACAATTCTTGAATTTCACCAAATAACTATCAACAAAATAATTCTCTCGATTTTCATTGAGCGTCTGAAGAAGGAGTCTGATATAGACTCCGAAACGTTACGATACAGTTGTTTCTTCGTTGATGTTGTTTCGTTGTTGTTTGTTAGGCAACATTGTTCAATTGATTGCTTCTGTCAAATATCCTGTGTTTCTTACGCAGAAGCAAATCACAAAATAATTAATTTTTATTTTATAGATATTTTTCAGAGTTTGGGAGAGAAAACCCAAAAAAAAACCGTTGAATAATGAGTATACCTCCCACAGTATCCTTTAATGATTATTCTAAAACAAGTTGCAGAATGGGCTCCAATTCAAACACGAATGCAAAATTCGAAAACGAGCGACGAAGGAGCGAGTTTTCGAACACATCAGTGTTGGAATTGCCTTCTGCAACGAGTATTAGACGATATTTTCTCTATTTCAGGGAAGTTTTGTAAAATACTGTTGAAATTTAATCGACAATTCGGATTATACATCCTAGTGACTTTTGAATTGCATCTTGGCAGTTGGTGTGACTGTTACGAAAGTTGACAGATTACGGAATTTGAATTTGAATCGTACGTAGGGCATGGAGATCAGATTTCAAACAGTTTCCTAATAGCATAAATTATTCAAAATAAGGAAGAAGTAAATATCTAATACCTTATTCTATTATGAAAATAAAACTTTTCCTCTCAACAATTATTTCACAAATTCCAAATTATATTATATTGTTGATTGTCTGTTGAAATTTGATATAGGATCGAATGTCAGTAGTGACTACCACAAAACGAAAAATATAACTAGAAACATTGCGGGAATGAGTTCATTCCAGCACTGTTTTTAGTGCCGGAATGGACTCATTACGATACTGAAATAGAGTAATATTATTACTATACTGATCCTCCTAGTTCTTCCTCAAGGAGACCCCTCATAAGCTCTAGAGAGCTTGAGCGAGTAAGGAGAATCAGTTGTTGTTCTGTAAAGCTTTGTTACTGCACCTTAGGCACAGCACTGTTAATATGACAATATATTACAGAAATAAAGAAATGTAAAAGAGACTGCTTATTTATTTTGATTAAGATATTTCCTAACGAACAAGATCTTTATTTATTTACAACTTCTTCTTCTCATCACTAGTAGCAGCCTTCTTCTTTTTGTCTGTGGTAGTTTCCCTTTTGAAGGCGTATCTGGCATCTACGATGCTTGGCAAATCGCCATAGACGGAATCACCAACGGGGTAGTCGTATGATCCTACGAGTTGACCTTGCTGAATCTGGTAGGATCCAGTTCCCAATTGGCCGAGACCAATCTGTGCAGCAGATCCATATTGTGCTCCTGCCAATTGTTGGACAGCAGATCCATATTGTCCTCCTGTCCACTGTAGGGAAGAGGCTCCATACTGAGCATTGCCAAGCTGTTGGGCAGCCAAAGCGTTGGAGGCATCCAAATGGACTGCGCCGTTGATGGTATCAATCTGTTGTGCAGGGGCAAGGAGAGCGCCTCCACTGATAAGTTGCTGTTGAACACCTCCATGGATCAGTTGCTGTTGAGCACCGACGAGTCCTCCATATTGAACAGCGTAGGTTGGAGCTACAGCATAGTCAGTTTTGTGTACTCTTACAATTTCTGGGACCTTGACAACAACAGGAGTTGGTACCTGTACTGGGACTGGCTTGGCTACTCCAACTGGAACAGGGTGGGGTACGTGAACAGCAACCGGGTGGGGAACCCTGATGTACACTGGCCTTTCTACAGGTACTTGGACAGTCCTCTCTACTGGTACTGGGTATGGTTTGTCGACTGGATATGGTACGTTCACACGTACTTCCACTGGGACTGGTCTTGGTACTTTGACTGGGTAAGGCTTGTCTACTGGCACTGCAACAGGTACTTGATATGGAACAGGTACTGCCTTTTCAACTGGAACAGGGTAAGGGTGAGCTACTGGCACGTGTCTGGTGACCTGTACTGGTACTGGATAGGGTTGAGCCACACCAACTTGATTGGTGACAGTGTGGATGGTGTTGATGTGTTTTTGTTGGATAGTGTCGATGTGATGTTGGGTGTCAACATTGGAGATGTGTCCTTGTGTTTGGCCAATTAAACCATTTCCGTAACCGTGCACATATGAGGAGCTTGGTGCACTGTATCCAGAGATCAAACCACCGTTGGCTAAACCGAAGGAACCAGAATGGAGACCGTAGTTGTTCAGTCCAGAGTTGAATCCGTATATGTTGGACTTGATCAAACCAGCTCTTGCACCAAAGCCGGCAGATAAGGCAGAGTTTCCTTGTTGAGAACCGAAGGCGCCTGCTCCATTGAAAATGGAAGAGCCTGAAGATCCAAGAGATGATGAACCTAGAGCCAAGGAGGCTCCGCTTCTGGACGCAAGACCAAGAGAAGCAGCGTTAAGGCCGTTCTGGCTTCCGAAAGATGACAGCGATCCTGAGGATAAACTATTCTGTCCGCTGCTCCAGCTTCCAAGGTTCAAGGATGATGGGGTTGAGGAAGAGAAAGTGGTTTCCTTCAAGATGTCGTTGACATTGTTGATGGTTGAGGTGGATTCTTCAGCGGCCACAACGGCGAAGATCAGAGCAAGGCACTGAAAGAAAAAAAATAGTTTAAGCATAGAATAATTCGATGAACTGTATATGTTTTTTAAAGAGAACGAGCAATTTGGAATATGACCACCCGGATGACTTTATTCAGCCGTATATTTTAGTTGAATAATGAATAACAATAACATATCGAGTATTGTTTGCTCTGTTTGTCGAAATATTCCCTCATTTTCCGGTGGTTAAATATCGATTTACTTACAACTACTGCCCTCATAGTGTTCGTTTTTGTTGGACTTCGGGAAACGAATGATTTGGAACGGATATAGAACAACCTTTTATATTTTTCAGAATCTACAGGGTGAAGGACGCCTAAGCTGGAACAGGTATTGGTGGTCGTCCCAGGTCGCAATGTCATCACGTTCGTGTAGTCAAATTAATTCAAGAAGACCAAATATTTATTCAAATTCGTATTTGATGGTCTGAATATAGGATCTTCATCTGATATTTTGCCAAATGTTCGATTTATTTTGCTTTAAATTCATAATAATGAATATTCATTCCGGAAAGTATAAAGAAATAATCTTAAAAAGTGCTGACAAGTGGTCAGGAGCTTTTGCGCGCATGTTCTATTGTCTATTCAGCCTCACGCGCCCTTACGAAATGATGAATGAAGTTGAGTATAAAAAATTGGTTCAAGCCCTGTGGACAGGAGCTTTGGTGCTCTTGTTCAAACTTTGTCAAATCATATCTCCGAAATTATTGGGCTCTGGGAATGATATAAATGGATTCTCACGATAGAACTGTATCATGAAAAAAATGAAATTCAAACAGACCGATTCTCCCTAATAACGCACTTATCAGAGATATTCATTCCTCATCTCTACTCTGAAAATTATATTATATCAATTAAAACTTAGACAATATTGCAGTTTTGAACCCAATTAGATTATGTATCTTACCAAAGAATATATTTCCATCATCATATGGATTATCGGGCATTATATTATCACCTTAAAGGTATAATATCATATCATCCTCATAATGCTACGATAGCTGAGGCTTTTTAATTGGTCATTTTGCATTCAATCATACTTTGTTTTATTGAACAGTAGGTTTATTTTATATGAAGAGTAATGAACCAGACATAATTTTGACATTTATCTCTCATAGGAAAATCAGATGACGTGTAAAAACACAGATCATATAATAATTCATAGATAGAAAAATTAAGTACAGCACTCTGTGAAAACATAGAAGTACGATTCATTATTTAATTTAGAGAAATCATATCTCCGAAGGTTTAGTTCGTTAGAGTCGAATATGATATTAATGGATTTTTTGATGAAACTGCATCTAACAAAAAATTGAATTTGAAATCTGTAATGTAAAAAAAATTTTTTTTTTTCGTTACTCCGAAATTGTCAAGCCGATTTTGCCCAATAGCAAACTTAACCAATATATTTATCTCCCAAACCTACTCTGAAAATTTCAATTGCCTAGCTCATTCTGTTCGAGAGTTATTGTAGAAAGAAATTTTTAAAATTTAAAAATTTTTTTTGACACTTTACGGTAACCCGATAATACGAAACTTCGCATGCATATGGAGGTCAGTATTCTACAATTTGATGCTAAATTTCAGATAGATTGAGTGATGGGTTCCGGAAATATTCATAAAAAATGTTTTCAGTAAAAATGGCCATAACTCCGAAACCGCCCTGGAAGTTTCAATCCTCTAACTCCTTTTGTTGGAGAGTTATCGTGTTAACGGCCGGAAGGATGGCCGGAAAGAATCGATTTCGACCACGGATTCTTGATCAGTGAGTCTAACCAAATCGTTTAAGACCATTTCCAGCCGAAAATTCGAAAATTACGGACATTTGGGCAAATTGATAAGCACTCTGTTCCGAGGAACAAGAGCGCCAAAAAATGATGATATTTCATCTAGTTATGGGTTGCGTCCCTGGAATAAAATACACCTCATTGTAGGGGTTTTCCGGCCATATTGTTCGATTTCGTGAAGGAATTATTAACATATGTACCTTTTTGAAAAGCTAATGAAACAGAAAAGTTTTTTACTGAATTTGTACACCAGGTTGATTGTACTTTTTTCGAGTAATTCTCAATTGTTTCATCAAGATTTTATGAGGAAAATAGTTGGTGCTATATGACTCCTCATATCTCAGGTTATCTATTTTATTAGTAAATACCTTTTCACTTGAAAGGATAACCATCTCGTCAGCTTAAAAAAAATATTCATTGAATTTTTAGAGTCAATTAATTTTTACAAAAGTGATTATTTTCGATAACAAAGCAGAAAATTTCCAAAAAGTTGAAAAATCGCCATATCTTCGTAACCCTAGATTTTTGGACCATGGTTCACTCGACTCAATTCGTTGCAAATGACGTCTAGTATATCTCCTTTGAGGGATCACCTCAAATTACCAAACATCTTGTATATTTTGGGTTATTGAGGAAATAAAAGTGCAATTTAAGATGATTATAACTCCGAAACCGTTCGGCCGATTATGCCCAAAAACGACCTTAACTGTCCCATTCGGATGCGCAACCAACCCTGAATTACAAGTCGCTATCCCTTTCCGTTCGAAAGTTATCGTGGCAATGGTCTGCACCTATCCAGCTACTCACCCAAGGCTGCTCGGATCTTCAACAATATAGTTCCGATCATTTCAAATCTGAAACTGTAAAATCAGGTTTTGAATGGTCTCGCAAAAATTTTGCGAAGGATAGTTTCTGAGCTATAGAAGTTTTTTCAATCACAGAACATACGTCTTTGTGCCGGTATTCTACTTGTTGCCAAGTTTCAATTCGATCGGATCTGTATTGGTTGAAAACAAAATTATTTCTCGGAAACCGGTGGGCCGATTATGCCCATTAAGGAAACGTCGCATTTGGATGCGTAATCTACCCTGAAAATTGCAAGCCGCTACCTCTTTCCCTTCGAAAGCTATCGTGGCAACGGCTGGCCGGACTGAATGTACGTATCTGAATCAATTTGGAGCAAAATTTCCAAGAATAATGGTTCAGTCAAGGAATAATTTATATTTAGTGCTTTCAATCTATGTTGACTTTAGCAAGCACCTAAAGTTTGGAAAATATTTCTTATTTTTAAATCCATTGAATTTCCTAAGATTCCTAAAACATGTCAATTTATATTTTTAATTGCTTTTCTGTAACAATTCTTGGTGTAGGTCTGGTGACGTTATCCATATGTTTTTCAAATACAAATATGTCATATGGTACCTCATTTGAAAGGTTTTTCGCTCCTCTATTGATCCTACGTACATATGGAAATTATGTTTTACTTGGCTAGCCAGAAAAAGGGAATTGTGAAATAGTTATTTCCTCCCTATAATTTTTGCGCGTATGTTCTGGGGAACATCGCGTTATAGTTTTGCCCAAATGTCTGTAACTTTCGAATTTTTTGACGAAAATGGTCTCAAACGATTTAGTTCGACTCCCCAATGAAGAATTCGAGGTCAAATTTGATTCTGTCCGTCCGGCCGTCCGTCCGGCCGTTGCCACGATAACTTGAGAACGAAAAGAGCTAGCGACTTGAAATTTTCAGGGTGGGTGGCTCTTAATTCGAATTTACCATCGTAAATTCGAATTAAGAGTGTCCAATACAGGAGAATGGACAACATTATTTACCATGGTGAATTCGATTAAGGGTGTCCAATACAGAAGAATGCACAATAGAACATACGCGCAACAGCTTCTGACTTCACGTCAGTGCTTGAACCAATTTTTTTAATACAATAATATAAAATTGACATTGAACGACCTACTGATATCTTAGGAAGAAGAGACTTGTTGAAAGTGATTGGGCTGCAATATCAGTATTTCGTTCAATGTTAATTTTAATAATGTGCTGAATGAATTCTGAATAGGGCTGAACCATTTCGAAATTCCTCTTTTCTGACTCACCCTGTCCAAACTAATTTCGAAATGTACTTATCATAAATATAGGGCTAAATGACCTTTTAAATGAGGTATAGATCCTGAATTTCAAAAAGAATATATGAAATTGCCCACGGCAAATGTTTCTGAAAAATATTTAAAATAAGTAGAAGAAGTATATCTATGTTCCTTTTGTAAGATGGACATGGAAAGGTGTCAAAAGTTTCTTTGCTTCTTCACAGAATAATCTCGGGGTAATTGAAGACCCAAGAAATCATTATATTGAATGTCTTTTAAGAATACCTCTTAATTAATATCGCATTTAGATATCTCCTCCTCAATTTTTACTTGCTGATTGTTGATTTCATAAAGAAATTTAATTATTCACATTTCGTTTACCTACACCTACAGAAAAAAACGTTGGTTTAACCATAAATAGGCAATGCTACTAGCTGTCTGATTCTGCACTTTTAAACTTGGTGAAGCTTTACGTTCCTACTATGCAAGGTGTTTCTTGAATTTCGTCAAAAATTTATCGAACTCATAGCTAGCAAATTGTTGAACTATTTCCCTCAAATTCGGTAGAAGTATAAGTTTGATTGAATCCAAATTATAGACCAAATGAATTTTAGAAATATCCGGGATATAATTCGGTAATATATTTATTTATTTTCTACTAATCCTCACAAAATTTGGGCATCGGCATTGTGTACGACTCGGTACCAAGTTTCAACTCGATCGGATCAGCATTTTTTGAGTTATTGAGGAAATAACATTCCAATTGCATTATTCGATCGAATAATTATTGAGCAACAGGTTTTGAATTTTATTTACAAAAGTTTGAAATTATTCTTTAGCCGGAATACGCATGTGACAATTTAGGAAATACCCAAAAACGAATGATGTTCAAATACCGCTTCGAGCGGGAAAACAGGTTTCTGCGAGGATAATGTACAGGTTTTTTAGTAGAACTCTATCGGCAAATTTCTCGTTGTTGCCCTGATATATTTAAAATATAATTTTGATTCAATCTAATAAACATAATTACAAGATTTTAAACTAAATCGATTTGCCAAGTTCCAAACTATGAGTTCGACGAATTTCTAGCAACATTCAAAAAGCACCCTGTACAGGGGGAGCCACGGTCGATGGTACCCTGGACTTTAACAGAGAACGGGATGTACGATTTTTTTTTGAAAATTTGGTTCCTTGTGTAGGAACCACTGCTCCATCGATCTAGATTATTTTTAGCGGTGTTGCCGTTTATATAAAAAAAATGGGTTCAAGCCCTGTGGACAGGAGCTTTCTGGCGCTCTAGTCAAACAGACAAATTATATCTCCGAAAGTATTGGTTTCTCAGAGTTGAGTATTATATCAATGTATTCTTATGATAGAACTGCATCATAAAGGAAATTCAATTCAAATAATAGTTTATTTATCAAGATTAAATGAGCAATCTGAGAATGAGAACTGCACCATGGAAGAAAGCAAATTAAAATAGCTGAAATGAATTTGACTCTCTCTTATAGAACAGGATGAAATGTACGAGTATGAACACAGATCATATAATAAAGCTTAGATAGAATAATTATAGCATTCTGTGAAAACAGAAGTACGATTCATTATTGAAATTTAGAACTTCATCTTAGCAGAAATTGAATTCAAACATCATAGAAGAATTTAAATTCAACAAGAGTGCCAAAAATTATCAATCCAAAACCAATAGACGAATTCTACCGAACAACGAACTCATCCGAGATATTAATTCCTCAATTCCAGTTTTGTTTTTAGTGGAGATATTCTGAACTCAATATTATTAACTTACCATTACCATTCCCATCATCATATGGATTGACCATCGGCATGAAAATATCAACCAACAAAAAGTATGATAATATTCTCATATTGATACCATTACTGGAATGAATTACAATGAGACAACGTCAAAGTTGACATTATAACAATTCATAGAATAGCCACAGAATAATTCTATCATTGAAATTTTGAAAAATCATATCTCCGAAAGTATTAGTTTGTTAGAGTTAAAAATGATATGAATGGATTCTTATGGTAAAACTGCTTATTGAAAAAAAATTAATTTGGAATTTGTTCTGTAAAAAAAAAATTTTTTTTTTGTTACTCCGAAACCATCTGTCCGATTTTGCCCAATAACGAACTTAGCCGAAATATTTATCCCCCAAACATACTCTGAAAATTTCAACTGTCTAGCTCATTCCGTTCGAGAGTTATCGTGCCTACGGCCGGACGGCCAGACCGGCCGGACAGAATGAATTTCGACCACGGATTCTTGATCAGTGAGTCGAACCAAATCGTTTAAGACCATTTTCATCGAAAAATTCGAAAATTACAGACATTTGGGCAAATTGATAAGCACTCAGTTCCGAGGAACTAGAGCGCCAAATATACTAACAATTTTGATATTTCAAATGGAAATCCTTTATATTATTCATTACTATTTTCGATTTGCGGTAGCCTCCTGTTTATTTCAGTATTGACTTCCTCATCCCTGTCTCTAGCAGTTTCTGAGTAATTGATTGATTTACTCCTTTTTTGTGCAAAATATAGTTTCAATTAAACATTCATTACTTCGGAACTTGGAATCCTATAGAGTGCAGAAATTTCATGTATGGAGTACCGATATCCCATGTATCATTTAAGTTCAACGAAATACGTCTCTAATCATACAGGGTTGTTCAAAATCCGAGGCTTCTCCGAGAAATACTACAATGCCGAATCGAAGATAATATTTTAAATGGATTGACTTATTTCAACGCAAATCCTCATGCTTTCACCAGAAGTAGAATAAGATTTAGACCTTTCCAGAACGTTCTGCATGATTTTGCTACAATTTGATCGCATTGACCGCGAAGAATAAAACATTTCATGAAAACTTCATTTGTATAATTATTACCTTCCATTTAAATGATTTTTCAATCAAATCTCCGTTAATAAATTCAACAATACTTTACAATCGATGGCAATTGTTAAATTATTATAATTTACATGTTCTATGACATTTCATGGATGGCTAATACAAAATGTGGCTCAATATATTCATTTTCATTGACATGATAACTTGCTTCTGATTCTAAAGCCTTACAATTTAGATATAGGACATGTTATATCGTTTGAAAGGAAATTTAAGTCTCTTTCAATGTATCTTATGATATATAGGTCATTCCATTTGAAAGAACACACTTTTGATCGTTTAAGTATGTCTCGGAAATGTCTCGGATTTTGAACAACCCTGTATGATTAGGGACATATGACATACGTAAATAATATACGGTATATTGTTAATCCATACCCAAAATTTCGGCTTTCTAGGATTCCAAGTAACAAATTAATAAATGTTGAAATGAAGCTATGTTTTGCACAAAAAGGAAGTAAATCAATTCATTATTCGAAAACCGCTAGAGATAGGGATAATGAAGTTGATATTGACTAAATCAGGAAGCTACGGCGGATCGAAGGAATCAATGATATATAGGGTGTCCCGATTGAAATATCAAAGTTATAAGTAATTTTTTATATGAGCGGCTACACCGCAGCAGTGAAAATTTTCTAGATCGATGGATCTTTGCGATCCTAGCCAAGGAACCAAATTTTCAATAAAATCTTACGTCCCGTTCTTCGTAGTAGTCCAGGGTACCGGCGATCGTGGCCCACCATATGTATAGCAGAAACCATCTTATAGGTAGTTTCCTGTCAGATAACTACGCAACGTTGACCTATCTACATGCAAGTCGTGGTAATTACGTATTTTTCACAATGTGAATTTTCTTGGGAAAAATAATTTGAGAAGATATTATGTGAATTCAACAACTCCAAAGACCTGGCGACTGTTGAAGAAAATTTTTCCTCTGTTGTTACTGGAAATATTTCACGTATATATACTGGTTGGAAGATTCAGTTATGCTATTTTCTTGTACGGAAATCAAGAATCAAGTGTTGAAATTTTAAGGAAAAATAATGGATAGAGTAGTCTGTTACTTTGTGATATTTCATTTGAAAAAAGAATAAAACTTATGAATAACCCGACAGGAAAACTTCTAAACGAACAGACGTACCTATGGAATTCACCACTTTGCAAAATTCTCTTGAAATAAGCCTACAGAAGACTTGAAATACATCACTTTCAAAATGTAGTAATACTACGAAACCCGAGTCACTGTTAAACCTCAATAAAATATAGTGATAACATAGGAAACTATATAATTTCATTGGAGAGTTCAACATGTCCTAAGACAGAAGTTTTCCTATTGAAGATTTTAGTTCTGTATAGCACTTCCTGATGCTTTGTATCTGCTTCTTCGCAACTGCTTTCGGCATTTTCAATTTCAAAGCGAACAGTTCTTTATTATTCGCAGATAATGATCTGTGATAATATATTTTCTAAGATGGAACATTACGTTGAGAGTAGAAATTGGCAACGTCTCGGAGAATTCTTTTGACATTGACGATATTTCAGGAGTGCCAACCTGCCTTATTTCTAGTTACAAAAACGTGATAGACCTAAATAATGGCCAACCGGGAGACTTTATAAAAGTGAATGGACTATATGTATAATTTTCTTATCGGAGGAGTGCAAAGTTAGGACCGAAATTTCATGTTGGCAGCATCGCAACTTTTGCTAATCTTCTCTCATAACATATTTCAGTTATGAGATGATGGAGGCAACTATAAAATTATAATTTACGGTTTTCTAGCTTAGTATAAGTTCGATATAAAATTGAGAATGTAGTGTTGACATTTATGTTTTCATTTCGGCATTCGTTGAATTCGAATGACTGGAATAATTTGTTTACTACGAAATGAAAATACTCAAATATTAGAAGGCCAAGAGAAACTTCAAAAGGTTATGAATATTTGATGGAGGATGACTACGCGAAATTAAAACCGTTTGAATTAGAGTGCGAAAAAATAAGTGGGAAAGCTCTGTGGACAGAGGCTTTGGCACTCTTGTAGAAACTTCGAAAAATCATATCTCCGAAAGTATTGGTTTCTCAGAATTGGGAATGATATCATTGCATTATTATTATAGAACTGCATCATAAAAAAAAATTGAAATTTAAAAGTGTCATTAAAAATGGGTTCAAGCCCTGTGGACAGGAGCTTTCTGGCGCTCTAGTTCAAACAGACAAATTATATCTCCGAAAGTATTGGTTGCTCAGAGTTGAGAATTATATCAATGTATTCTTATGATAGAACTGCATCATAAAGGAAATTCAATTCAAATAATAGTTTATTTATCAAGATTAAATGAGCAATCTGAGAATGAGAACTGCACCATGGAAGAAATCAAATTAAAATAGCTTAAATGAATTTGACTCTCTCTTATAGAACAAGATGACATGTACGAGTATGAACACAGATCATATAATAAAGCTTAGATAGAATAATTATAGCATTCTGTGAAAACATAGAAACGATTCACTATTGAAATTTAGAACTTCATCTTAGCAGAAATTGAATTCAAACATCATAGAAGAATATAAGTTCAACAAGAGTGCCAAAAATTATCAATCAAAAACCAATAGACGAATTCTACCCAACAACGAACTCATCCGAGATATTCATTCGTCAATTCTATGATGAATGATAATATATACCTATCTTTCCTCAAATCTACTCCAATACACCAATATTCCAGTTTTGTTTTTAGTGGAGATATTCTGAACTCAATATTATTAACTTACCATTACCATTCCCATCATCATATGGATTGACCACGGCATGAAAATATCAACCATCAAAAAGTATGATAAGTATCATTATTATAATTCTCATATTGACACCATTACTGGAATGAATGACAATGAGACAACGTCAAAGTTGACATTATAACAATTCATAGAATAGCCACAGAATAATTCTAGTAGAAGTATTATAACAATTTTAAATTTACGTTTTCAAGTAGGTAGATGCGTAGAATTCAATTATCGCAAAAAGAATTTTTTAAATTTAGAATATGGGAATAGTTATTTATGTATGTAAGTACGAAAAACTGTCTATTATAGTTGAGTCTGCAAATTGATATCTGAGGCAGTGCCGATGATAGCAAACAGACCAGACAATATACAGTTTTTCGCCGAGATGCACATTACATTCTTTCGTCGACCTCCACATATTTTTATGAATTTCGGACCTCTTAAATAATTTCACAATAGCAAATGATTCATACACTTATGTTTGTATTGAACCGTATCATGCCGTATTCGTAGTGACCACAGCGGACGAGAAAATAATTTTGCGGAGGAGAAAGTACTTTCTCGTCTGCAAAGTACATTAGTACGTAAAATGTCAGTTTTCATAGAGGTGGACTAAAAAACTATTTATCTCATAGCAATACAATTCAATTTGAAAGCTAGCTCATGGAATAGCCTAACTTACTTAACCTAAATTTTGTAATAGTTAGAAAACCGAAATGATCAGTCTTAAATGGAGATGTGTTGAATAGTTTATATAATGAATTTTTATACGAAATGCAAATACTTTTTTATTTATTATTTCAAATTTAAAATAGTATTTCATTTTATATTCAAAATACTATCTGAAAAATACGTATTTCCAAGATACTTCACAAAAATAAAATAGTCATTTCTTTTATTTCCTATTGTTTTTAATTTTTTTGGACGGGTCACTTTTGTTAGCTTATTGATACAAAATGCTTTTCTAAAATAGTATTTAATTGAAATACAAATTGGAAATAGGTAGCCCTTGTGATGGATTAGCGAAAAAGGGTACGACAATTGAAATTAATAACAATGAATTATCATGAAAGTTTTGTATGGTTTCGGTTTGTTCGGTTAAATAATATTGTGAATTGTCAGAATTTGTGTTTTAAAAATTGTTGAGATGGGGACAATGACATGTGAGGATGTTAACAAAATACTATTGAGGACGAAATTCCGATAACAGTCTAGGAGGAACTTTTCTGCTTACTCAGCCGTAGATTTTTACCGGTGTATCATCTGTTTTAACCACAGGATTAGAAAAATACGTCATATTCAAGCCGAAAATAGTTTTGATGTCGACGAGTCGCCACTGTGAATTCTCCATAGACAGGTTATGTTCATTCATCCCATTTGAATGAATTATTACTACCAATTTGTGTAAGTTGTGAAATTATGCAGAGCTAATCGTTTAAATCGTCCCCAAACAAGTTATCGTAACTTTTCAGTGTGAATCTGAAACTTTTTTACCTTAAAAGGCACGGAATTTCAGTACCTGGGCTCATTGAATCACGAACTGTTCTGTGTTTACATGACTGATGACATCGATTATTTTCAACACTGGAGTTCAGTTGAAATACAAAAATAAGTGTCCAATACAGGAGAATGGACGACATAATTAACCATGGTAAATTCGATTAAGGGTGTCCAATACAGAAGAATGGACAATAGAACATACGCGCAAAAGCTTCTGACTTCACGTCAATGCTTGAACCAATTTTTTTTTAATTTTCTGGAGGCGCGGTTCCTAAAATTTTTTTTTTCGTCCTTTTTTTCAAATTTTCTAGGAGTACGGTTCTTACAGAATTTTAAACACGTCTTTGTGTTGATTTTCTACTACTAGTTACCAAGCTTCAATTCAATCGAATATTTATTTTTTGAGTTATCAAGGAAACAATATTCCAGGTGAATATAACTCGGAAACTGTTAAACCGATTATGCCCAAAAACGAACTCAACTCTCCCTTTCGGATACGCAACCTACCCTGAAAATTGCAAGTCCCTATCTCCTTTGGTTCGAAAGTTATCGAGGCAACGGTCACCCATCTACTGAACTCACACAAGAATGCTCGAATCTCCAACAATATTCAACCGATCGTATTAAAACTTGAAACTTGGCAGTAGAGTTAGGTAATGAACGCTCTTGCAAAATTTCAGCAATTTCAAACGTATAGTTACTGATATATAGAATTTTTTTTTTTATTTTCAATGATTTATTAAAAATTTTCTACAGATGCTATCCTCACCAAATTTCGCAAACATTTTCGCGTTGGCATTCTACATCTAATAACCATGTTTGAATTCAATCGGTTCAGTATTTTTCGAGTAAATGAGGAACAAAAAACCACCAAATTTCAGAAAATTTCAGATGGCTATAACTCTGAAACCGTTTGGTCGATTATGCTCATAAACAAACTCAAATGTGGCATTCATATGCACAACATAACCTGAAATTTTCAAGCCGCTATCTCTTTCCGTTCTCAGGTTATCGTGACAAAAAAAATATTTTTTAATAATTTTTTTTAAATTTTCTAGCCATATGATTCGCCCAAAATTTCACAAACGTGCTTAGGTTCATATTCTACAACTACTCACCAAGTTTCAATTCGATCGGATTTATTTTGGTTGAAAACAAAATTATTACTCGGAAACCACTGGGCCGATTATGCCCATTAACGAACTTGTCCGTCGTATTGCGATGCGCCACCCACCCTGAAAATTTCAAGTCGCTAGCTCTTTTCGTTCTCAAATTATCGTGGCAACGGACGGCCGGACGGCCGGCCGGACGGCCGGACGGACAGAATCAAATTTGACCTCGGATTCTTCATCGGGGAGTCAAACTTGATCGTTTGAGACCAATTTCGTCAAAAAATTCGAAAGTTACAGACATTTGGGCAAAACTATAACGCGATGTTCCCCAGAACATACGCGCAAAAATCGAATTAAGTTTGGGCAAATTGAAAATAAAATATTCTAATTATTTATTATCGCAGTGGAAGCTGAATAAATCCATGATGGTATCTAAGAAAATGCTGTATTCGCTGCTATATGAACTAGATTTATTAGCAATACCATGTATTTTTGGTCACTGAAAAATATTAACACATTCGGAAATTGGTTCTGGATATAATAATAACACTATTTATTATCTATAATACTCAGTAGTGTACGTTATTACAAATCAGTAAAATATACTGACCATCCAATGAATGAGCGTGCTAATACTTGGTTCATTTCTGGGTTTTCTCTCCCTAACTCTGAAAAATATCTACAAATAAAAAATGTATTATTTTGAAATTGCTTCTGCGTTAGAAACACAAGATATTTTTCAGCAGCAATATAATTCATATGTTGTCTAATAAACAGTAACGAAACAACATCAACGATAAAACAATTATTTTGTAACGTTTCGGAGACTAAATCAGTCTCCTTCTTCAGACACCAAACGAGAATCTTCAGAATTATTTGTTTACAGCTATTCTGAACTTCCAAATTTGTCACAGTGGCAGTCTTTGAAAAAACCATTGCAACCGGGTTTCACTTTACATAGAAATTTCCAAGTTTCAACTTCTTCAAAAAATTCAACCAAATATGGTCAATTGCAAATTTTAAATTCAACTTTTCTTAAGATGCAGTTTCATCATAAAAATACATTGATATTATTTTCAACTCTAACAAGCTAATAATTTCGCAGATATGATTTTTCGAAATTTCAAGAATGAATCGTACTTCTGTTTTCACTGAATGCTGTACTTAATTTTTCTATCTATGAATTATTATATGTTTTTGTTTTATACATGTCATCTTATTTTCCTATGAGGGATAAATGTCAACAATATTTCTGGTGCGTTATTCTTACATACAGGGTGAGTCTTTGACCACTGCATTAATTTTAACCAAAGATTCCTCTCATCAAATAAAACAGTTTTTTCATTCAATATTTTTCCAGATTCGGCTCAGGTAAAAAGTTACAAACGTTTAAAGATTTCACAATGTGCTAATACACTCCTGCATATAAATTATCTATGACATTGTTGGCGGACGAGAAAAAGGCATGGTAACGTGGTTTACGGCTTGATTCGGGATTCCAACGCTCAGGGACGGATCCATAAAAGTAGTGAAATTTCTGGAGTTTTCCATTTTAAAACATTCAATGAAGAATATTTCGAAAACGGTGCGTTTAAGGAGAAATGATGAAGAATAATATAATGTTCTAAAACGATGGAATATTATTGAAATTACCCAAGAAAAACTTTATCTGCTTTCTTTATGATAATTTCGTTCAGTTTTATGAATCCACGAGTCCATAATTAGAAAACCAGTAGAAGTAGAAAATAACTAATATTTGGAAAATATGTCTCATAGTTATAGGATACTTTACACCAATATTCATTTTATTCGAAAAAAGGATGTCAAAGCTACAAAATAAAAACTGATTTTTTTTCGAAATTTCAACAGCCTATATCTTTTTACCTGAGCCGAATCAGGAAAAATGGTGAATGAAAAAACTGTTTTATTTGATGAGAGGAATCTTTGGTTAAAATTAATGCAGTGGTCAAAGACTCACCCTGTATATACACATCCTCTTCTAGAAAACAAAGTATGATTGAATGCAAAATGACCAATGAAATAACCTCAGCTATCGCAGAATTATGAAGATGATATGATATTACATTTTTAAGGTGATAATATAATGCCCGTGGATAATCCATATGATGATGGAAATATATTCTTTGGTAAGATACATAATCAAATTGGGTTCAGAATATCTCCAGTAAAAACAAAACTGCAATATTGTCTAAGTTTTAATTGATATAATATAATTTTCAGAGTAGATTTGAGGAATGAATATATCGGATAAGTTTGTCATTGGGGAGAATCGGTCTGTTTGAATTTAATTTCTTTCATGATGCATTTCTATGGTAAGAATCCATTTATATCATTCACAGAGATCAATAATTTCGGTGATATGATTTGTCAAAATTTGAACAAGAGCGCCAAATCTCCTGTCCACAGGGTTTGAACCATTTTTTTTATTTGTCTTTGGAATTAGAATAATAGTTAAATTCTTTCATCTCATATCCACTTGATTGTGATCCCCTTCCATATGGTACTTATAAATTTTAATTTCCTCTACAAGTGAATTCTGTTTTTGACTAAGCGCCCTCTAGCGCTCGTCCTGCATACACTGCAACCTGCATCTGAAGGGTTACTCCAAAAAATTAATTCCTCAATCCGCTACTGAACACGGTATAAAATCAATACTCAGAATGTCAAAATCCCTCGTATTCTAGATATTCAAAATATCCACCTCTTCAACTTGAAATCTATCTGAATCTCCCATTTATTTTGAACTAATACACCTTACCTTAACCTATTTCAAATGCAATTTTTATTGGCGAATAAATTTCGGATGCTTATTTCGTGTGACAAAAATTATATCAATGTAGGTGTCGTTCCTGAACCTTGATATTTGAAATAATCTAAATATCTCTAAATGTGTTTCCCATCTCCAAATAGATCATCTTATTATTCATTTATTCTCTTTTATCGATTTAATTCGAATCCTGCTCAATTATCAAAATGTCAGGGCAGAAATTCCAAGAATAAATCTTGAAATGCATTCCGTATTACTGAAATGATGACAGCTACGGAACAGACATAAAAACATATCTATTTTTTAATTTGATGATTCAATATCGAGAATTATGTATGTAGATGTGATCAGGTGTTACAATTTGAGGTTAAGAAATAGATGAGACGTTGCTAAATGGTTCTGAAATATAACGATGGCCTCGGGACATCCGGGATTCAGGATTTATTTTATTGTTAAAAAATATTTCAGTGTGACAACTTGGAGGAAAACAACATTAATTACATTTTTCATCGTTTATGTCGAATTGTGATTAATTTTTGTTACAGAAATAGTCGATTATGTAGAATAGTTGAATATTTTTAATTTTATTCGATAAAAAATACTTTTACATTTTAATATTTCCTGTTTAAAATCTTTTGTCGTTTTATTGTTCATTAAAACAGTATAATACAATCCAAATGTAAAGAGTTCTGACAAAGGTTTCAGATTTTTTAAATTTTAACTATTATCTATCAACCTTCGAGGTGAATTGATCTGTCTGAATAATTTGAAGGATCGATACAGGATAATTTTTATTTTTAAAACATTTGAAACATTACGTGTATTTTGATATCAGTAATTTCTGAAAAGAGGTCTGACGAAGGTATTCATATTTATAATTTTTTTTCAAGCAAAAAAAATCGGTGAACGAAAAAAACAATTACTAACCTCAAATATTAATATTTTGCATTATGGTATGTTTGCGGCTGGTAAGAATTAATGTATTCTTTTGTCATTACCAGTCGAGAATCATCAGCCGATGTATTAAAAATCAAATGGAAAACAATATGTCCGAGCGTTTTATCCGAAAGTACTCTAAAGAGATTTATTATCGTCATTTGTTAATGAGGAAATAATTTTTGACAAATTAATCATTTTAATTATGAAATTTTTCTGACCTACTCTCAAACCAGATTTGGATGAATTAATCCAAATTCTCGATAAAAATTCATACCAAGATTCATGTGAATTGAAGAAAGAAACAATGAAACATAAATATTCAATAATTGAAGTGATATTTAAAATGTTATAGGCAAGTAATGTAAATGTATTGATGTGTAAATCCTTTGAAATGTCAGGAAAATTTCACTCAATCAAAATGATTAATTGGTCAAAAATATTATTTTCTCACAAACAAATAACTATAATTATCTACAATGTATGAACATGAAAAAAAAAGAACGAAAAATTTTAAAACAAACAAAATCAATATGAGAAAAAAAAAAGTTTAGTTGGAAAATTTCTCAGAGTTATGGCATCTTCTGTCGGAGTAGTTATAGGACATAAGAATGTATGTCCTATATATATATATATATATATATATGAAATATGAATATATCTACCAAGCTAAAAAAATGTAGTCAAAATCTATTTAGTCCGAAATGAAATTCATTACGTTTATTACACTGTATGATGGTGACAAGTAATATTTTTGGATTTTTTTATTCGGTCATAAAGGAGGAAGTAATTTTTAGTGTTCACTTACAGGGTGAACTAAGAGAGCTGGCCAAATTTTCGAAATTTTCCTGTGACCTATGATGATCTTAGTTTATGGTAACCGTCTGTCGCATTCATCTCGGGACACCTTGTATAACTCGGCAGTTTATCAGCAGATTCACATAAAGGTCCGAATATGTTTTGATACCTAATCTAATTTTTTTCACCGCAGTGACCTACCTAAACTACAAAAATAATCACTTAAATCACATAATAAAATAAATCTTTGTGTAACATTGGTTACATTTTTTATGTTTTAGGCGCAGTGAGTGTTTCGAAGCATTCAAATGATTTTGAAAATAAAATGTTATGATTGCACACTTTTTCACTGAATAATTAAGTTTGAAAGGTTGCACAACATAGCCTATAACCTATAACGCACTTTGAGCATCCTTATTGAAAGGGCCATCATTTTATTGACTAATGATGTCCCTCGATGCACCATGTTGAAGCCTGGTACGAGCATATGCTGCGACTCAAAAAATCTACAAATAAGACAATAGTTTTCCAATTCAGCTCCAGATGAATTCTTCATTCTGCCCCCAGAAAACTTGTAACCCCTTGAAGATCGTCCGGACTCAAATAACTGGATATTTTAGCTACGCACAAATGGGGTAGTCGTGCACCCAAAATAGTATCTACTATTCTGTAAGCATACTCCTCGTCTTTGCAAAGTTTCAGTGCTTCCTCGAATCGATGGTGAATCTCCCTTTTATACATCGTTGTTATGTTGTTGTAATTTTCCAGAATTCGTTCTTTTATTTCCCTAGTCCTCAGGTATTTGGCGACGTCTCTTTTATTTTCGCAGAGAATGTCATAATATGTAACACGAGATGATCTGGATACTGTTTCGAGTTTCAGACGGTTTATATCCTGGACGAAGTCCTCGTATAATTCAGTCGATTTTATTTTCTCCTGGAAATAGTCGGCCAGAATGTAGCCTCGTTTCATTCTCAATACTAGGTGCTTTACGAATACTGAATATACCTCTCTCTCCCCTGATTTCGAAATATTGTCGAAAGCAGTCGCACCATTCATGTCCCACACATCGATGTCAACACCAGCTTTCAACAGAAAATCAACGATGTAGGTGTTGCCACGTCGACAGGCAATATGTAAGGGTGTTTCGCCGTTTGTCCTGTTTTTGCATTCTATATTTATCCCCTTCTTCACGAATATGGCTGCTAGAGTTTCTGCTTCCGGGGCTGTACTTGCTGCTAAAAGATGCATACAATTATTTCCTGTCTTGTCAATCTGGTTCGCATCCAAACCCAGCGATAAAATTCTTTCGATTATTTCGACATTACTTGGAGCCCATTTAACCATAAGTTGTAATAATGTATCTCCTGAACGATTCTTGCTGTGTAACCTCGCGTTATGCTTCAGAAGTTCTCCAAAACATTCGAATTTTTTTTGGGAATATACGACTAGATGTATCGGTTTCAGCCTGGCTCCGTAAACGACAGTTTTCTCAATGTTTGCCCCGTACTCTACAAGATGTTTAATCAATTTATGATGTCCTCTTAGGACAGCGCGATGGATGCAAGTGTAACCTAAAGGGTCTATATCGTTTGCATTAGCGCCCCTTCTCAGTAGTTCCAACGTCGCAAATTCATCTCCAATTTCCACGGCTGTCTTCAACTCTGCATTCTTTTGTTTCTGGGTCTGCGTCAGCGAAAGGAGGGTGTCCCACTGGCGATTGCTGCCTTCTTCGAAATGATCTCCGAAGATCTATGAACAGGAATGTATGAAATAATTGAAAACAGACCCTTTATAAAAAAATTCTTATTCACCCCAACTTGTCCGTCGTATTGGGATGTGCCACCTACCCTGAAAATTTCAGCTACCTCTTTCCGTCCTCAAGTTATCGTGGCAAAGGCCGGACGGCCGGACAGAATCACATTTTACCTCGAATTCTCCATCGGGGAGTCAAACCCAATCGTTTGAGACCATTTACGGCAAAAAGTTCGAAAATTACAGACATTTGGACAAAATGATAACGCGATGTTCCCCGGAACATACGCGCAAAAATGGAATAGAATCAACATATAACATCCTGTAGATCGCTAACGGTTTGAAATGGGAAAAAACGGTATTTGGAAATAAAATTTAGAATGGAATCATCTTTCGAATGGCATAATAAAGAAGGTATGTTCCTGGAAAAAAAAAGATGGCGCCGCGACGCCATCCATCCTTATTTTTTTCGACGACTTCTACACGCATCTCAAGTTAACGATGACTTGTACAAAACGGCGTTTACAGAATTAAAATATATTCGGCCGTTTCCGAGAAAATTGGAGTGACCAAGATAAGTGAATCACCCTGTACACAACGTATTTTTTTGCGCTCTTGTTCCTCGGTACAGAGTGCTTATGAATTTGCCCAAATGTTTGTAATTTTCGAATTTTTGGCTGAAAATGGTCTTAAACGATTTGATTCGACTCACTGATCAAGAATCCGTGGTCGAAATCGATTATGTCCGGCTGTCCGGCCGTTAACACGATAACTCTCGAACGCAATGAGCTAGACAGTTGAAATTTTCAGAGTAGGATTGGGTGATAAATATATCGGTTAAGTTCATTATTGGGCTAAATCGGCTGGTTGGTTTCGGAGTAACGAAAAAAAAAATTTTTACGTTACAAATTTCGAATTCAATTTTTTTTAAGATTCAGTTGCGCCATAAGAATCCATTGATATAATTTTCAACTCTAACAGGCTAATACTTTCGGAGATATGATTTTTCAAATTTTCAATAATACATCGTACTTCTATGTTATCACAGAATCTGTCTGTGTTCACTGTTCATACATATAATCTTATCTACCTACGAATAATATGTCAAATATATATCTGATTTCTGTTCTAACGAAGTATGATTGAATGCAAAATGACCAATTATAGGATATTATAATTACCTCTACTCTATATGGCCTTGGATAATCCATATGATGATGGAAATATACAATTTGGTAAGTTTATCAAATTGGGTTCAGAATATCTTCAGTGAAAACAAAACTGGAATATTGGCTAAGTTTCACAGTATCCTATACATAATTTATTCAACAAATCTGAAAATTTTGGTGAAAAGAACATGAATAATATTTTACTTCTTCTGTAATTGAACTGATAATTTCTGGAAAATATTCTGAATACAAAATGAGAATTGATTTTTTTTCCAAATTAATCTTTTACATTTGAAGCATCAAAAAGTTCTGATGCCGAATATTGTTGGGGTTGATTTTCTCACTTTGTGATAACATTTCGGATTTACAAAACTTCATTATTCTAAATTTTTGCATAGAGGAAATTTCCAATGAAAACCAAATTTTTCCCCCAATTTCTAAGGGCAGTAACAAAAAAATTATATCAGAGACCCCTATCAATTTCTGCTAAAGAACCACCTCTCAAAATTTATCGAATCAATTTAGAAACAGCCTTTATAGTCAATTTCGTAAGCATACTACTAGAAGTATTGAAATGAAATAAATCTATCTAACTAATTATTTCATGGACTAACTTAAGCATTAGCTGTGCTAATATCCAAGCATAATCAATTGAATAATAAGAAAGATAAATCTAAGCAAATCCACAGTTTCTATCTAATATGAATTGAGTTAAACTTACCTGAATTAAATTATTAAACCACATTCCTGAAACCATTTCTTGAAATATCACACAGTACATCAAACTTTATTGCTTTAAACTCTTCAAAGTAATTTTTGGGTTGGGTGCGTTTTCTTATAATTATGGAAATAACGAAAATTGCATAGAATAATGTGGGCTAATCTTCTTCTTCTCTATATAGGATCTTACTTTTGCAAAATTGGATACAGCAGGTATAAATTTCTTCTTATACAATCAGAAAATTGTTATCCTAATAATGCATAAAATTGGTGATATTCAGAGTAGTTAATAGTACAATATTTGTTCTTAATAGCTATTGTGTAGAATCACTGTATTTAGGAAGTCATTGAATTCATTCTTTAGTTGCTTCATAGAAATATTTGAATTCTCTTGCTACAGTATTACATTTTGATTACAAAATCGTAATAGGACAGTTATAGCCCTCAAATGGTATTAGATCACATTAGAAGATAACCAAAAGTTTGAAAGACATTATTTTAATACATTATTGCTAAATAGAAATTTCTGTAGATTTGAATGGAACATATTTCAATTTCCAAATTATTTGTAATGTTTTGATCAGATTTTCGGAATATTTGTGGAAACTCAGTTGAATTTACACGATTAATTTGCAGACATGCGCATACCAGTTGTTTTTCTATATCAGACTTCGTTGTTCTTGAAGAAACTAGAGCCTGAATATTCTTGACTGACATTGAACAAATAATTATCGAAATTCTTGAAATTACTGCAGTTATGTTATTTAGTTCGCGTATGTTCTGGGGAACATCGCGTTATCATTTTGCCCAAATGTCTGTTATTTTCCAATTTTTTGCCGAAAATGGTCTCAAACGATTGAACTCGAATCCCCAATGAATATTATGTTGTCCATTCTCCTGTATTGGACACTTAATATTATCGTGATTTGTCAATCAGTTATCCATTAGTTAATTAACAGTTTTTTTTAGCACGAACATTAACATTGCAAGTACGATAATTATTAATCTATTATTCTGAGAATTTTTTCCTCTCGTGGAGCTATTTTCAAAGGTCTTGGAATGGAGTTCCGTTGTAAGATTTGAAAAGTTGTTAATTTTCGATTTGTTACTAACAATTCATTTAAGTGAAAAATTAGAAAGCTTCAATTTATAACATTACTATTGATCCACTTTATTATGATTAGAAACTACTTCAAAATGCTTTTAGGTAATTATTATCTCCTATTGTTTATCAAATTGTTATAAACCAATGCCTTGTTTATGAGATAAGTTAAAATTTTCTTTTAAAACATAATTGAAGCTTTATAATTTTTCACTTAAGCAAATTGTTAATAACAAATCGAAAATTAACAATTTTTCAAATTTTCCAACGGAACTCTATTCCAAGACCTTTAAAGAATAGCTCCACGAGAGGAAAAAATTCTCAGAATAATAGATTAATAATTATCGTACTTGCAATGTTAATGTTCGTGCTAAAAAAAACTGTTAATTAACTAATGGATAACTGATTGACAAATCACGATAAAAATGTTTGGACCCCGGATTATTGTTCATTGATTTATCCTGCTGGCGCCTGAATGTTTTCATTTTTTTATTTTCCTATTTAATAAGTTTAAATAATATTAATTCATCAATGTTACGAATGGGGCGAGGCTTACGCAAGCCGGAGTACCCGTTTTCGGGCGTATTTTCAACCCTCTAGGAAAATTATAAATATTGATCCTACGGTTCCGGCAGTCGGGACCCTTTTTCAGAAAATTTCCTCCTCTAAATTAATTTTTTTTCAGATTCGAATTATCTCAAATGATTTTTGTGATATTCGTGAAAACCTAAACCTCCTTTTTTTTCACTTAATTGTTTATAACTATTGCAATTTTGATCTAAAAAGCACTTGTTGACTAGACTATATAGGCCAGGATAATAATTAATTCTTCAGTTGATCAAGAATAAAGCAACTTTCCATGAGCATTTTTCGGTAAATAGAAAAATTAGTGCCTGTTCTTTCTTCGGCGTTGGTTGTAAGATGAGATAATGAGGATATATAGAAACATAATTGATACAGTAAACAAAAATTTTCAACTAATACGAAAATAATTCAAAAGGACCATTCCTTCTGAAATAGCAAATAAGTATGAACACATTAATATCTCGTCATTTTCCAAGACTGGAAGAGATTGAAAATTGGTTAATTGAATAGAAAAAGTTAATACAAATCAGGAATGTCGTTAAGAAGGTTATTAAAATCCAATTAAAGCGAATGATCTTGAAGAATTTATTAAAAATGTACCATTCTGAGATAGGTATTATAAAAGGTATAATCACCCAATTCTTAACAGCATAGCATCGAAAATGTCGCTACCTGCGTTCGGTATTTTTGAAAATATTTGAAAAATAAAATTCGGCTTGAACGTTTGTGGGGAATTTCAGCGGAATCTGATAAATAGTTTCTGAAATATACAGGGTATATCTGAATAGCACGGAAAAAATGTAAAGGCTGATTCTGTGATGAAAATTAAGGTGGGTATTTGGTATGACATTTTTTGAAAAATCTCCCCCGGAAAAGGTCCACCCCTCCGAAGATTAACAAACAAATTGTTTCTCTTTTTTATTTTCCCTGTATATTAAAAGTCTTCAAGAGAGGTAATAGAATGGGTGATGAAGAAAATAAAGCAGAACTTGTAAAATATACGAACTATAAACAAACAAATTAGGTTAGGGAAATTCCACCTCGGTGCTTTTTAAAAATGCGTTGCATTTTTTCTAGTGAATGCTTAAGGTTCCGAAAAAACTTGTGGAGATAAAAAACTCAGTAAATGAAAGGGGTTTTTGAGCCATGTTTTTTAAATGGAAAATTTTTATCCAAAAAAAAGTTGTAAGAAAAAATATCTGAGGGGTTGAGAATTTCAACCCCTTCCAAGCATACTTCAGGGTTGGAAAAATTCCAAATGTGTAGTTTTATTGACAAATTATATTTACCAATTTTCGTGTCTTCAGCTTAATATACAGGAAAATCAAAAAGAGAAACCATTTTTTTGTTAATCTTCGGAGTGGTGTAACTTTTCCGGGGGGGGAGGGGGGGTTTCAAAAAATTCTATACCAAATACCCGCCGTAATTTTCATCACAGAATCACCCCTTACATTTTTTTGGTGTTATTCAGATAAACCTTGTATAATTTTTTGAAGAATTTTTTTATTTTTTTTAAAAAGAACGGTGCTTACGAATTTAAAAAAAAATTACGACTTATTGTCCAAGTTTAAATTGGGCGAGATCTGTATTTTATCAGTTATGGATGAAAAAACAACAAAATTTCAGATGGGTATAACTGCAAAACCATCTGGCCGGTTATGTCTATCAACGAACTCAACTTTCGCATTCGTATGCGCAACCTACCCTGAAAATTGTAAGTCACTATCTATTCCGTTGGAGTTACCGTGGTAATGGTCACCCATCCTGATTCTGAACTAGCCCAACGCTGCTCAGTTTCCTATTTCTCCAGTAATATAGATCTGAATGCGTTCAAATTTGGAACTTGGCTTCAGAATTAGGTTTTGAAGAATCTCGCAAAATTTCAGCGATATTGGAATGATAATTTCTGAGATATATAATATTTCTTAATAACTTTCAAAACATTTTCTAGAGAAACGATGCTCACGAAATGTCACAGAATTCTTTTATCGGTATATTACAACTAGTTACCAAGTTTCATTTGGATCAGATCTGTATTATTCGAAAACAAAAATTCATCTCCGAAACCGTTTGATCGATTATGCCCATTAATGAACATAAAAAAGTCGTGTTCGTATGCTCAATCTGCCCTGGAAATTTCGCTGTCTTTCCGTTCAAAAGTTATCGTGGCAACGGCCGGTCGGCCATCGTTGTCGAGCCTGATCGTTTTATAGCCTTTTCGGCAAAAAAAATCGAAAATTACAGACAATTGGGCGAAATGATAGTAAGCCCTATAACATGTCCGCAAAAATAAAAATAATTTCTCAAAAACAAATTAAAATTTCATGAGGGGATCTGAGGTGCTAATGGACAAAAGAACATGCGCGCAAAAGATTCTGACTTTACATCAGTGCTTTTAAAGATATTTTTGTTTTATTTGTACTTAAAAAAAAAACATAATGACATCTGAAGTATTCAATATAATTATTTTTGACTTATATTTGATTGTTCTGTGGTTCTGAAATTTCATCTAGAACTATGCAGAAGCCAATTTTTCATCTTACCACTACTGTCCTAGTACCTACTATTAATAGTTTCATTCGATTTTTGTATTTGTGTTATTTTTGTTTTGTGTCATGCTCTATTATTACTTTTAATATTTCAAATTTGATTCCTGAGCATGTAAATACTATTTATGTGTTATTAAATGGTTTGTTCCTGTCTTTTCTCTCACAAACGCTGAAAATAATCTATAAAATAAAAAAAATTATTATTATACAAATAATTACGAAAACAACATGAACGATGAAACAACTATTTCGTAACATATCAGACTCCTTCGTCAGACACTGAACGAAAATCTTCAAAATTATTTTTTGTTGCAACAAAATATAATTCTGTAGGAGTCTGATATTGATTCCGAAATGTTACAAAATAGTTGTTTAATCGTTGATGTTGTTTTCGTTATTGTTTGTTTGGCAACATTGTTCAATTAATTGCTTCTGATAAATATCTTGTGTTTCTTATTTAGTTCTTAATTCACAAAATTTTTTTTTTTATTTTATAAATATTTTTCAGAGTTTGGCAGAGAAAACCCACAAAGGAACCATTAAATAATGAATATACTTCCCACAGTATCCTTTAATGATTACCAATTATGTGTATTTGGAGTGAATGAATAATTAATAGTAATATTCATATTTTCTGATATATGATGAGTTTTTGCGTGTGTTCCTTGGAAACTAATCTCCCTGTTTTCAAATTCAAAAATGATATGAGGCTCATGTCAACAAAGAGTAATATTCACAGTAATTTATTTTATAAAATTTATCACAAAATAATCTACAACACACATCTTATTTCTTCTTCAAGTATTCAGAAGTGTAGGTCTTCAGTCCGTTGTATCCGGTAGAGATGCTTGGGCTGTATGATTTCCAACCGCTGCTGTATCCACCATTGACGCTTGGGATGTACGAGTTCAAGAGACCGTAGTTGTTGTTGGTGCTGCTTCTCAAGTAGTTCAATGGCTGGGCGTTGATGTATTGTTTCTGGCCAGTCAACAAGCTTCCTTGGATGTAGCTTCCGGGGTTGTTGTAGGCATGAGAATATTGACCACTTGAGTATTGACCGTTCAAGTAAGCTTGAGAGTATGGACCTGCGTATGCGCTTCCAGAAGTGTAAGAGACAGGGGCCAGAGAGCTGACGGAGTGACCAGCGTTCAAACCTGTGCCGTACAAACCGAGGGTGTTCAAGCCAGTGCTGTAGGCGGTGGGGTGAATAGCAGAGTAGGAAGTTGGGTGAATAGCAGAGTAAGAAGTGGGGTGAATAGCAGAGTAGGCAGTTGGTTGAATGGCGGCATAGGTGACTGGTTGGATAGCACTGACGGTATTGATGGTTGGTTGGACGTAGGCAGTAGATTTGGTAACATGATATTGAGGTTCCTGAAAGAATTCATGTCCATTAGATATGGCCTTATGGTTTGACTGTTAATTGATAAAAATGACAGTAAACTCACCTTGACCACAACTGGATGAGGTACGCTTACAGGTACTGGGTGTGGTACTTCTACTGGGTATGGGGCAGGTACTGGAACGTTGTATTGTACGGGGTATTTTACGTAGACTGGTTTCTCAACTGGTACTTGAACAGTCTTGGTAACGGTAACTTGGTATGGTCTGGGGACCTCGACTGGTATCCTGACTGCTACTTTTACTGGTACAGGATGGGCAACGTCTACTGGTACTGGTCTTGGTACATCGACTGGTACTTCAACTTTAACAGGAACTGGTACTGGTCTTGGTACCTCTACTGGGTAGGGCTGGGGAACTCTCACTGGTTTGTCTACTTGGACTGGGTAGGCTTGGGGTACAGGAATGGGTACTTGTTGGGTGATGGTTCTGATCTGGACGTTTTGGGTGGAACCGCCGTCCTTGATTGGTCCTTGGAACACTTGAGGGGTGCTGTAGGTAGTTCCAGCTCCGATTCCAGAGTAAGCTGATGGAATTCCGTATCCGGCACCAATGAGAGAAGAACGGGTCAAGCCATTGATTCCGGTGGTAGACAATCCACTGATTCCGGTGGTGGCCAATCCACTGATTCCGTTGGTAGCCAGGCCATTGATTCCGGTGGTAGACAATCCACTGATTCCGGTGGTAGCCAATCCACTGATTCCGTTGGTAGCCAATCCACTGATTCCAGATGGAGTCCATTGACTGATTCCGGAAGAAGCCAAACCATTGAGACCAGATTGGGTCAATCCATTGATTCCACTGGACAATCCATTGTATCCAAATCTAGCCAATCCATTGTATCCGGACAAACCGCCCCAATTGGAGGCAATGCCAGAACCTAGGCCGGAGCCGTATCCGTAGATGTTGGAGTAGCCGATGCTGGGCGAGACTCCGCTGTAGATGGGTTGTGTGTTGGAGTATTGAAGAGTGTGTGGGATGGAGGAGTATGCAAGTTTCGATTCAATACCATTCGGTAAGAAGGCTGCGTACCTCTTAGCCTTGTTGGTTGCTTTTACATTGCCGTTCTCGGCAGTGGCAACAGCCACGCAAAGGGCAATAGTGATACACTGAAATATAGAACAAATTAGTTAGTCCAAGCACCGAACCATGAAGGATATCATTTCAAGATTTCATCCGTTTTTTAAACGTAATTATTTAAGATGATTTGATTGGATTTCATGTGATAAATTTGATGTTTTACTTACCGCGAATACCTTCATGTTAATGTGTATCATACGAAAGGTATGAATCGAATGATTTCTTCAGAAAGGATTAACCTTTTTATATTGGTAACCAAAATCAACCGACTAGTTCTGAAGGACGATTTTAGAATACAAGTTGGCCGGCCGGTGTATGATGGCAGTGGATTTCTGTGGTTACAAGTTCAGCATTAATTTTATTATAAAATATTCAACCTTGACGACGGTTCATCTTCAAATTTTAATATATCACAGTGTGAGTTGATAGGTGGAATTATTTTTCTGGATTTTGAGTTTTTGAATTGGTAATGGAAATGTGATGATGTGGTCTATAAAAGATTCAATAATATCGGATGACTTAGATTATGGAAATGTTTCGTGTATTTTTCCGTAGATTTCCATATTCGTGCAAGCCGTTTTCAATGTATATTTTGGTTTATTTTCATAATCTGAAATGAAAGACTATCAGAGCAACGTTTTGAGGTTGGTATGATAATAAAATTGGTTCAAGCACTTATTTCGTGTTTTTACCAGGGTAAATTCAATTAAGAGTGTCCAATACGGGAGAATGGACAATACAACATGCGCGCAAAATCTCCTGACTTCATGTCAGTGCTTGAACGAATTTTTTTTTCGTAATGTTTTGAAAGTTTTCTATGGATACGGTTTTCACAAAATTTTACACACGTCTTTATGTCGATATTCTACATACAGTTACCAAGAGTCTATATTTTATGAGTTTTTGCGGAAGTAATAGGGTGGGTATAGCTTCGAAACCGTTTGACGATTATGCCCAAAAACAAAATTAACCCTCCCATTCGGATGCGCAACCTACCCTGAAAATTTCAAGTTCCTATCTACTTTTGTTCGAAAGTTATCGAGGCAACGGTCACCCATCCAGCTACTGAGCTCACACAAGGCTGCTCGGATCTCCAACAATATAGTTCCGACCGTGTTCAAACTTGGAACTTGGCAGTTGAGTTAGGTTCAGCGATGTCGGACGAATAGTTTCAGACATTTTTTTGTTGTCAATGATTTTCAGTTTTTTTTTTAATTTTCTAGTGATACGATCCTCACGAAATTTCGCAAAAATTTTCGCGTTAGCCTTCTACAACTGATAACCATGCTTGAATTGGATGGGTTCTTTATTTTTCGAGTTATTGGGGAAATAACAAACCAAATTTCAGATGGATATAACTCCAAAACTGTTTGGCTGATTATGCCTATAAAAAACTAAAATGTTGCATTCAGATGCACAACCAAACCTAAAAATTTCAAGTACCTAAAAATTTCAAGTCGTTGTCTCCTTCCGTTCTCAGGTTATCGTGACATAAATAATATTTTTCAATAATATTTATAAAAACTTTCTACTGATACGATTCTTACAAAATTTCACAAGCATCCTCAGATTTGTATTCTACCATTACTCACCAAGTTTCAATTCGATCGGATTTAAATTGGTTGAAAACAAAATTATTACTCGGCAACCATTGGGCCGATTATGCACATTCGCGAAATTAACCGTCGCATTTGGATACGCAACCCACCCTGAATATTTCAAGTCACTATCTCTTTCCGTTCTAAAGTTATCGTGGCAACGGCCGAACAACGGAATTAAATTTGACCTGGAATTATTCATCAGTGAGTCGAACCAAATCGTTTGAGACCATTTTTAGCAGAAAATTCGAAAATTACAGACATTTGGGCAAAATGGTAGCACGCTGTTCCGAGGAACATGCTCGCAAAAAGTATTTAAATACAAAATAAAAATAGGTATTTTGTATTTTGCATTTCAAATACTAGTAGTATGTTAAAAATATCTCATCACCGCATTTTAGGATGTATTTTTAAGAGCTTAAGATGGATATAAATCATCCATAAATTGATGCAATGTTTTTTTATAATTTTTTGTTTGTTTTATTCTATGCTTCTTATGATTGGAAAAGGATTTCTAGTTTCTGACATGCGACCACCATGACTAATCGTTACGAAATGCATCGGATCTGTCCAATTTTTGAACCATTTTTCCGTTAATAATGGCCAAAACGATGGATGTAACATATCCCTAAAGATAATATCCAGCATGTGTTAGATTACATTATCTTGGAGGCCAAGTGACAGGAGTATTTTTGAAAGACTGTTTCCACCAAATTGTCCCTTCCATAAATCGATGATTCCGAGGACTGTGTAGCACTTAGCATCATCCTATTGGATCCATAGGTCCTCGATGTTCCACTCTTGGAATTTTGGATACAAAAGTGTCCATTACAGCATGAATAACCTACTAATTAGGATGATTATATCGACCATAAAACCTAAAATTGGTTCAAGCCCTATGGGCAGGAGCTTTGGCGCTCTTGTTCAAACTTTTACAAATCATATCTCCGAAATTATTGGTCCATATGAATGGTATAAATGGATTCTTACGATAGAACTACATCATGAAAGAAATAAAATTCAAACAGACCGATTTTCCCCAATAACGAACTTATCCGAGATATTAATTCCTCTGAATCTACTCTGAAAATTATATTATTTCAATTAAAACTTAGACAATGTTGCAGTTTTGTTTTTACTGGAGATATTTTAAATCCAATTTGATTATCTATCTTACCAAAGAAAATATTTCCATCATCATATGGATTATCCACGGGCATTATTTTATCACCTTAAAAGTATAATATCATATCATCTTCATAATTCTACGATAGCTGAGGTTATTTCATTGGTCATTTTGCATTCAATCATACTTTGTTTTCTAGAACACGAGGTGTATTTTATATCAAGAATAACGAACCAGAAAACTTATCTCTCATAGGGAAATAAGATGACATGTAAGAACACAGATCATATAATAATTCATAGACAGAATAACTAAGTAGGTACAGAATTCAAGTACGATTCGTTATTGAAATTTAGAAAAATCATATCTCCGAAAGTATAAGCTTGTTAGAGTTGAAAATGATATCGATGGATTTTTATGGTGAAACTGCATCTTAAGAAAAATTAAATTTGAAACTTGTAATGTAAAAAAAATCCGAAACCATTAGGCCGATTATGCCGAATAACGAACTTTACCGAGATATTTATTTCCCAAACCTACTCTGGAAATTTCAAATGCCTAGCTCATTCTGTTCGAGAATTATTGTAGAAACAAAATTTGAAAAATTTTAATTTTTTTTTGACACTTTACTGCAACCTGATCAATAAAAAACAACGCATGCATATAAAGGTCGGTATTCTACAATTTGATGCCAAATTTCAGACAAATCGAGTAATCGGTTTCGGAAATATTCATAAAAAATGTTTCTACTAAAAATGTTCAAGCCCTGTGGACAGGAGCTTTGGCGCTCTTGTTCAAACTTTGACACATTATATCTCCGAAAGTATTGGTTTCTCAGACTAGGGAATTATATCAATGTATTCCTATGATAGAACTGCACCATAAAGGATCCAAATAATAGTTTATTTATCAAGATTAAATGAGCAATCTGAGAATGAGAAGTGCACCATGGAAGATATCAAATTAAAATTGCTGAAATGAATTTGACTCTCTCTTATACAACAGGATGACATGTACGAGTATGGACACAGATCAAATAATAATTCATAGATAGGATAATTATAGCATTCTGCGAAAACAACGATTCATTATTGAAATTTCGAAAAATCATATCTCCGGAAGTGTTAGCTTGTTAGAGTAGAAAATGATATTAATGGATTTTATGGTGAAATTGCATCTTCAAATTAATAGAATTTGAAATTTGTAAGTTAAAATATTTTTTCTTTTCGTTACTCCTAAACCATCTGGCCTATTTTGCCCAATAACGAACTTAACCGAGATATTAATATCCCAAACCTACCTAAAAATGTCAACTGCCTAGCTCATTCTGTTCGAGAGTTATTGTAGAAACAAAATTTCAAATTTAAAATAAAATGTTTTTCACCCTTTGCGGCAACCCGATCAATAAAAAACTTCGCATGAGTATAAAAGTGATTATTCTACAATTTCATGCTAAATTTCAGATGTGATCGGTTTCGGAAATATTCATAAAAAATGTTTTTACTAAAAACGGCCATAACTCCGAAACCGCTTGGTGGATTTTGCCGGTTAAGGAACTCGTCCGAGATATCTATGCTCCAAACCTACCCTGAAAATTTCAATCCTCTAACTCCTTTTTTTCGAGAGTTATCGTGTTAACGGACGGTCGGCCGGTCCGGATTCTTGATCAGTGAGTCGAAACAAATCGTTTGAGAACATTTTCAGCCAAAAATTTGAAAATTACAGACATTTGCTAAAATTGATAAGCTCTCTGTTCCGAGGAACAAGAGCGCCAAAAAGACGGCTTTAAGGTTCATGCAGTATTTCGTGAGGGTGTCTGAGGCGTGAACAGATAATAGAACATGCGCACAAAAGCTGACATCGCGTCACTGCTTTTTTAACATTTTTTTTTCAATTATACACCTAACAATAACCTCTATAATGAGTATTATTCCAAAACTCCAGTTAAAAGATTTCAACAGCATCTTCAAATCATTGGTGGATAATATGTTCACCACAACGGTTAAAAATTGTTGGATGATTAGATAACATAATATCCCCCGAGTGCCAAGTAGCGTGCATAACATAAAATTCAGAATATATTACTCCAATGTTCAACGATCAGTTGTTGATAGGGTTATAATACAATATGTATTTGGGAATGTGGGAACATTGATAGATGGAGATGATTAATATAGGGCATTGGGGAATTTTATGGGAAAATAATACAGCTTTGTGTAAAATTTTACTGCGCTTTATATCAGGGTTTCCGAATGGGACATAACAATTGAATATTCAAATACGCCCGGGACCTTCAACGATTGGCCACCTCATTCATACAATTTAGCGCTGTTGGATTTCTTTTTATGGGGCTACATGGCTCCAAAGAATCGAACATCATAAAAGAAATTCAATTCAACAAGAGTGCCAAAAATTATTAATCTGAAACCACCAGAGCGATTCTACCGAATAACGAACTTATCCGAGATATCCGTTCCACAAATCTACTCAAGAAAATTATATTATATCAATTGAAACTTAGCCAATATTGCAGTTTTGTTTTTACTGGAGATATTCTAAACCCAGCTTGATTAACTTACCAAAGTATATATTTCCATCATCATATCGATTATACAAGAGCGCAATCTATTGGTCATTTTGCATTCAATCATACTTTGTTTGACATATCTCTTATCTGTAGATGAGATGACAATGATGACATGTATGAGCACAGATGATTAAATTCATAGATACGGACGTTAATTTTAGATAACAGCATTTCTGTGAAATCATAGAGTTACGATTTAATATTGAAATTTTGAAAAATCATATCTCCGAAATATTTATTTGTTAGAGTTGAAAATTATATCAATGGATTCTTATCATGAAACTGCATCTTAAAAACAATATTTGACAAATCATATCTCCGAAAGTATTGCTTTTTCAGGGTTGGGAATGATATCAATGGATTCTTATGATAGAATTTTATCATGAAAAAAATTAAATTCAAACAAGAGCGCCAAAAACCACAAACCTACTACACACTACCTACTATAGAAAAACAAGATGACATGTACGAGTATGAACAAAGATCATATAATAATTCATAGATATAATAGTTATAGTATTCTGTGAAAACATAGAAGTACGATTTAATATTGAAATTTTGAGAAATCATATCTCCGAAAGTATTAGCTTGTTGAAGTTGAAAATGAAATCAATGGATTTTTATGGTGAAACTGCATTTTAATAAAAATTGAATTTGAAATTTGTAATGTAAAATAAAAATTATTATTTTCGTTTTTCAGAATTGACACTTTATGGCAATCCAATCAATACAAAAATCGCAAACTTATAAAGGTTATGATTCTACAATTTGGTGCCAAATTTCAGATAGTTCCAGTGACCATAACTCCGAAACCACTAGGTTGATTTCGCTAGTTAACAAACTTGTCCGAGATATTTACGCTTCTAACCTACTCTGCAAATTTCAATCCTCTAACCCCTTTCCTTCGAGAGTTATCGTGCCTACGGCCGGGCGGACTGGCCGGACAGACATGATTCCGACCACGGATCGGTGAGTCGAACCAAATCGTTTAAGACTATTTTCATCTAAAAATTCGAGAATAACAGATATTTGGGCAAATTCATCATTTAGGCAGATTGATAAGCACTCCGTTCCGAGGAACAAGAGCGCCAAAAAAACGTTCCCGCGGATATAGCAGGCGCTCCAACGTTCGAGCCGGCTTTCTCGCCAATCCGCTAGTTGAAATATAAAATTCTAATCTCATTATCAAAAATCCCTTCATTATGTATTCTTCAGGAATTGTATATGAATGGGCCATAACATCCAGCAACTACTTTTTGGCGCTCTAGTTCCTCGGAACTGAGTGCTTATCAATTTGCCCAAATGTCTGTAATTTCGAGTTTTTGGCTGAAAATGGTCTCAAACGATTTGGTTCGACTCACTGATCAAGAATCCGAGGTCGAAATCGATTCTGTCCGGCCGGTCTGCCCCGTCCGGCCGGCCGGCCGTAGGCACGATAACTCTCGAACGAAAGGAGTTAGAGGATTTAAATGTGCAAGGTGGGTTTGGAGCGCAAATATCTCGGACGAGTTCGTTAATGGGCAAAATCCATCAAGCGGTTTCGGAGTTATGGTCGATTTTAGTAAAAATATTTTTTATGAATATTTCCGAAACCGATCACTCGATCTATCTGAAATTTAGCATCAAATTGTAGAATCATGACCTTTATACGCATGTGAAGTTTTGTATTGACCAGGTTACCGCAAAGTGTCGAAAAAAATGTTTGTAAATTTAAAAAAAAAATTTCCACAACAACTCTCGAACGGAATGAGCTAGGCAGTTGAAATTTTCAGAGTAGGTTAGGGAGATGAATATCTCGGTTAAGTTCGTTATTGGGCAAAATAGGCCAGATGGTTTCGGAGTAAAGAAAAAAAAATGTTTTTCAAGTAACAAATTTCAAATTCAATTTTTATTTAAGATGCAGTTTCACCATAAAAATCCATTGATTTCATTTTCAACTCCAACAAGCTGATACTTTCGGAGATATGATTTTTCTAAATTTCAATAATGAATCGTACTTCCATGTTTTCACAGAATGCTATAATTATTCTATCTTAGCTTTATTATATGATCTGTGTTCATACTCGTACATGTCATCCTGTTCTATAAGAGAGAGTCAAATTCATTTCAGCTATTTCAATTTGATTTCTGCCATGGTGCAGTTCTCATTCCCAGATTGCTCATTTAATCTTGCTAAATAAACTATTATTTGAATTGAATTTCCTTCATGATGCAGTTCTATCGTAATAATACATTGATTTAATTTCCAACTCTGAGAAACCAATACTTTCGGAGATATAATTTGTCTGTTTGAACAAGAGCGCCAGAAAGCTCCTGTCCACAGGGCTTGGACCAATTTTTCTCATCAAACAAATATATTCAGGCTGAAACAACAACTGATTTAATAGTGCTCGCTAATTGACATGTCCATTAAAACGAGCGTATAGAATTTAGAACATCAATTATGTACTTCGTTTACTACGTTCAACCAACTACAAAGAGTAAACAACGCTTGTAAAACGTCAGAATGCATGGGTACTTCTTTATATCGCCTTGTATGTTTAGCAGAGCAAATCCGAACATCAATGACTTATGTACACTGATGTATTGATAGTTTTGTTTGTCGGATACATCTTTCGGAAACAATGTTTTCGATCTCTCGAAGGTGTATCAGAGTGTGGTTACTTGGGTGTTAAGTAATCAGGCCTGTCTCTATGTCTGCTCACTCGGACCACAAATATTGTTACAGGTCTATCGTTGATAAGGAACTTTCAAGTTTTGAAATTCAGTTATCCCATTTTAGCAAGGTTCTTAAATGATTCGATCTATATTTCTAAAAAATGGGTTCAAGCCCTGTGGACAGGAGCTTTCTGGCGCTCTAGTTCAAACAGACAAATTATATCTCCGAAAGAATCGGTTTCTCAGAGTTGGGAATTATATCAATGTATTCATATGATAGAACTGCATCCTAAAGGAAATTCAATTCAAATAATAGTTTATTTATCAAGATTAAATGAGCAATCATGAGAATGAGAAAAGCACCATGGAAGAAATCAAATTAAATCTGGCCAATTTTGCCCAATAACGAACTTAACCGAGATATTCATCTCCCTAAACTACTCTGAAAATTTCAACTACCTACCTCATTCCGTTCGAGAGTTATATTTATGTCTATGGATGAAAAGCAGTCTCACTACTCTCAGATCTCTTACTTCATGTTCAGTTCCGAAATGTAAGAATTTTCTGAGAAAAACTAATTTCGGAGCAAACAACTGAGATTTTTCTCACTTCGCTCACAATTCTTCGATTGATTAGATAATCTGTCAGGAACATCATTTGACATTATGACAATTCATATTCATACATAGAATAATATCATTCTGTGACAACGTTGAAATACGATTTATTATTGAAATTTTGAAAAATCATATCTCCGAAAGTATTAGCTTGTTAGAGTTAAAAATGATATGAATGGATTCTTATGATAAATCCTCTCATTAAAAAAAATTTAATTTGGAATTTGTTTCGTAAAAAAAAAAATTTTTTTTTGTTACTCCGAAACCATCTGTCCGATTTTGCTCAATAACGAACTTAGCCGAGATATTTATCCCCCAAACCTACTCTGAAAATTTCAACTCTCTAGCTCATTCCGTTCGAGAGTTATCGTGCCTACGGCCGGCCGGACCGGCCGGACAGAATGAATTTCGACCACGAATTCTTGATCAGTGAGTCGAACCAAATCGTTTAAGACCATTTTCATCGAAATATTCGAAAATTACAGACATTTGGGCAAATTGATAAGCACTCAGTTCCGAGGAACTAGAGCGCCAAAAAGAGTAACAAATAAAATCTATAGCACAACATTGTGTTAAAAATCTTCAGATTGGCATCAAAGTATTCTGAAAAGTATATAGTAGTATGGATTTGCTTATTATTTTATTGATTTTCTGAATTTGAAACTTTGTCCTCTTGATTTGAAGGATCTCTACATATCATAGGTTACACTTGTTCAAAGCACACTAATGGATAAATTTAAGGGTCAAAACGATTTTCGAAATTTGTCGGTGATATTTGATTGGCTGTATTCTAGTGAAAAATTATGGTTGTGGTGTTTTGAAAGTAACATTCTCAAACTCGGAAATTTCTCATGAAACAAGCGACTAACTTCTTTTTATGTTCGGATATTATCTCCGTAACAATCATTTGTAAAATTGTATTTTGTGCATTCCTGTTGATCGAACCATTATTAAGAATGGAAGATAATGAAATTCAAACACAAATTAGACAATTTATAAACTACAAGTTATTAGCATAAAACAATTTGCGAAGGCGTACTAAAGAAACTGACATTGTCACAGAAAATGTTTAACATAGTTTTCATGGTACCATCTGGAAAACACAATGTTATTTTTTTTTCTATCACATCTTGAAGGCAAATAAGTTGAGTATTATTGTAATAAGATTTGGGAATATTCGAGGGAATATTATAAGGAATTTTGGTAATCACATGATCTTATTTTTTCTATTTTGAGTTTTGCAATAAACATGAAAGGGAAAACTAATACTAAATAGAGAATGACGCGAACTTTCAAACGATGTATCTCAAGCCCATACTTCATATTTGAAAAAATGGGGGTTGTACCTGTCTTTTGAAGAGAGTTGAAGGTACGGTTCGCATTTTTACGAAGAAGAATGAAAATTTTAAATTCGAATAAGACGTGTTTCGGGATTTTCCATAAATATACAAGATGATGAATTTATTCCATTTGGTTTTTCCACACTGTATAATGATAGTCAAACGAACTAGGGCGCTTTAGCTTCTGATGTCCCTTGTGTGCTTTTAATTTTTTTTTCATCGAATTTGAAATGCATTGTACTGAAATAGAGAAAAATTGGTTCAGGCCTGTGGACAGGAGCTTTTTGGCGCTCTTTTCAAACAGACAATTTATATCTCCGAAAGTATTGGTTTCTCAGAGTTGGGAATTATATCAATGTATTCGTATGATAGAACTGTATCATAAAGGAAATTCAATTCAAATACTAGTTTATTTATCAATATTAAATGAGCATATAATAAATAATAGATAGAATAATTATAGCATTCTGTGAAAACATTCATTACGATTCATTATTGAAATTTCGAAAAATTATATCTCCGAAAGTATTAGCTTGTTGGAGTTGAAAATGATATCTTGGATTTTTAATGTGAAACTTCATCTTAAAAAAAATAATATTGAAATTTGTAAGTTTAAAAAAATTTTTTTTCGTTACTCCTAAACCATCTGGCCTATTTCGCCCAATAGCGAACTTAACCGAGATATTTATCTCTCTAACCTACTCTGAAAATTTCAACTGCCTAGCTCATTCCGTTCGAGAGTTATCGTAGAAACAAAATTTTAAAATTTTCAATTTTTAATCTGTCATAATGATTTTCGGTTTCAAAACAGTCTTGTATTCACAAATTCAAGAATCGGATACTTGTTTTCCAACAGAAAATATTTTCAAACTACGAATTGACAAGTCTCTAATAGCTAGAATATGACAATTATGAACAGTGAACACAGACAGATTCTGTGTTCACATTCTGTGATTACATAGAACTACGATGTATTATTGAAATTTTGAAAAATCAAATCTCCGAAAGTATTTGCTTGTTAGAGTTGAAAATGATATCGATAGATTTTCATGATAAAACTGCATCTTGAAAAAAATATATTTTGAAATTTGTATTGTAACAAGAATTTTTTTTTTTCGTTGCTTTGAAACTATCAGACAGATTTTGCCCAATAACGAATTTAATTGAGAGATTTATCCCCTAAACCTACTCTGAAAATTTCAACTGCCTAGCTCATTCCGTTCGAGAGTTATCGTGTTAACGGAGGGTCGGCCGACGGAATCGTTTTTTACCACGGATTCTTGATCATTGAGTCGAACCAAATCGTTCAAGACCATTTCCATCGAAAAAATTCGAAAATTACAGACATTTGGGCAAATTGATAAGCACTTTGTTCCGAGGAACAAGAGCGCCAAAAAGGACGTCTAATTCTGTTACGGGATGCCTATTCTCATCGAAATCTTCCATTCAAGAATACGATGACGCGCGGCTCCATTTTTAATTTAACTTCAAGAATACCAGTTCCTTCTACACTCGTGTAGAAGCTCTTTATACCCCCTCAGTGCTTTCCTAATCTATTTTTCGATTATTCTATTGATTCGATCAATCAAAGACCAAATCTCCCGGATCAAAGTTGTTCCGTGCCTCGCACGATTTGACAAACATGACAGCCGAACGTTGCGCCATTTCTTTCGGAGATTTCGGACATATTGAACGATTCGAGAACTAGCGGGATCGTACACGGCGAGTCGAGCGGTTGCGAAATGGAATTTCTGCGATCGGGCACACGGCTGGTCTGGCTCGAATCGATGCTTTTTCATCCCACAAGGAACGAATGATTCACGTCAAGGCCAGGAACATCCTGGTATCCTTAGAGTCATTTTTAGCGAGATATTAATCGAAACAACTCCGAACTTCGATAAAAATAAATCAGCCGAATTCCATTTCGCTATCTTTCTGGCTCCATGGGCGTAGTCCAGGAGAAATCGTGTCGCATTCGGGTAATATTATTGATGGAGAATTGCGATTAGGAATTAATACGATTTGATATCGTATCATCTTGCACGATGGTTGGGATAAACTATTGATAAGACGTCAATACAGGCGTTTTCATAGGTGTTAGTGGAATAGGCATGTTAAAATCACTGCTAGCAAAGCAATAAAGGCGTCAATGGCGTGTAGGAATCTAGCCGGTAAGACTTGGGGCTCCAACCCTAAGTACTGCGATGGATGTACGTCATGATTGTGAGACCCATAATCACGTATAGGGCAGTAGTCTGATATACAAAAATAAGCCAGAATAGTACGAGGAAAACCCTCGATAAAGTAGAAAGCCTGGCCTGTGTGTGATAACTGGAGCTGTGGGAACCTGTCCTACCAGGGCATTTGATATTATCAGAAATCTCACACGAATTCAACTAGTGATAGACAAAATGGCCCATGAAGCCATTCTCAGAATACATAGGAAAGGAACAAGTAATGAGAGTATTAAAAACCAGAATGACTGGTCCTCTCTTACCAGGTACATTTCATCAGCCAATCTTCCTAGTGACGAAATTATTATGAAAGTAAGCATCGAAAAGAACTTCACTATCATACCAGGGTGTTCTCATTCTATCTTTTTTCTAAAATTCGAATGTGGTCAAACGATTTCATTAAAAATTCTTTTTTCTGTGTGAGGGAAGCGTGCTGACTCCTGTTGTTGTTTGGTTACTCACAAAAAAAGAGCTGCAAGTGGCCTTCATAGTGGATGACTCGAAGTGATCCGAGAAAAACTGATTTTTTAATTATGTGTGCCAAAATCTCGTTGAGTGATATACAGCCCGGAATAATCCTCAGTTGTATCACGTAGTTTGCTCTTATTCCGCCTAGACATCCTATGATAAGTACGACCATCCTAACTTCATGCCTTGGATACAGGCTCCCTAGTTCGAAAATTGAATCCTTGTATTGTTCCTCTTCTGTTCTTCTTTCATCACCACATTATTTTCAGCAGAGGAGGAAAATTGGACAACAAATAATTCATTGAGCTCTTTGTCCAGCAGGACTATATCTGGCTTTATGGAGTGGATAATCTGAGTTATTAAATAGCATAGTTCCAGTAGATGTGAGCTCTATAATTTTCTACAACTATGCTCCAATCTCCAGAGGTACATAGGGCAGCACTAGTTCGTTTTCCATACCATAAACTTCTATCAGATGGAAGTAAAGAATTCGATGTGTCGCATTGTGTCTTTCTATATATCCTGATGGATCATGGACTCTCCAGGCAGACAGGATGTGCATAAAGTTTCCTGCTGGCTGCGGTATGCTCTGCACGTTGTTGGAGTGTCCACTTTCATGATGTTCTTTTTATAACATCTTGTATTTATCACAACATCCCGACAAGCCATAACAAATCACTCCGTTTCCTACCCGGTCGACCTCAAAAAGGCCAAGGATAATTCTTCCGACAAGCCCTCGTCTTTCAAATGTAGACAACTAGTGTCTCTGCCTGTAAGATAGAGGGCTCATGTCCCAGGGGTCAACAAGTCCAGAGCGTTCCTGTCTATAGGGTCTTCATAATGGCTTCGTATTATTAATATGCTTATGCATATATTTCACAAGTCAAATAACCTCCAGGGATTTCATTGATTTGTTGAGAAGCAAGAGCAGACGCATTTCTGGCTTCTTGGCCTTCATCAGTACTCTGTAGCTTCCCAACAAAATCACCTAAACTGAACCGTGTTAAGCCTCTCACAGCCGGCTTGGTCGATTATACATAAAAGCCCACGCCACCTATGAGACAAAACAAGGAATTCAGCCTTTCTCCACCAGTGAAAATTCGAAGCGTGAGATCATATGCCACCACATTCGCTCGATTTTAATCGAGAAACGAGCCCCGCAGTGCCTAGACAATATCTTGTCATGGTCATGAAGGCTGTTTAGCGTTTAGCTGTTAGCGTGAAGACCCTATTGGCAGGAACTCAACAATCAACCTTATCCAATTTTGATCCGATAACCAAATGGACTTTTTGTTCAATCGATTATCGAGGTTCACCGCACTCAGACGGTCTATTATGCCCGTTGCAAATTGTGTTTCGAAATCAAATATGGACGTCATTTCATCTGAAGGCTTTGCCCTGAAGTTTGAGTGCAATTGACCCAGTATCCTCATATGTCCTACCCCATTATTTCCTACTCCATTATTGAAAATTGCAAGTTGCTAACTATTTCCGTTCTCAAATTATCTTAAGATACATAATATTTCTTAGTAATTTGTTTTAAATTCTCTTGTGATACGATCCTCACGAAATATCACACGCGTCTTTGTGTTGGTATCCCACAACTAGTTACCAAGTTGTAATTCGATCGGATCTGTATTGTATGATCAAAATTAGTACTAGGCAACCGTTGGCCCATTAAATAACTCAACCGTCGCATTCGTATGCGCAACCTACCCCTCTTTCCGTTCGAAAGTTATCGTGGCAACGGTCAGCCGGATTAATATCACGGAAATTTATATGCAGAATTTTCTGAAATTCGGTATGTACCTATATGGCATCGATAACAAATGTGAGCGGAAAAATTAGCTATGGGTCCTCTTTATCAAAAACGAAAATGATGTGTTTATGGAAACTACATAACTCAATATTGAGTAAACGATTTATTAATTGTTATATACTTATATTATTTTCGATCATTGCATGGTTTTATCCTAAGTTTTCACTCCTAAACTCTGCAAAATATCCATAATAAAAAAATTGGTTCAAGCCCTGTGGACAGGAGCTATTGGGCGCATGTTCATCTTCCTTGTGGCCCGTACTGACCAGTAAAGAAAAAAAGCAGTATCATGTTGAATACCTTAATATTATTCTGGAACACAAATTTTCCATTACAATAATCTTCATCTAGCTTCTATTTAGTATCAATTCCTGTAGAACGTGATCATAATAAGTGTTTTCCATATAATAAAATGTGTTTGAACTTGGTATGTAGGAAATCTGACATCAATTATTGGAATTAATTGATTTGACAAACAGCCGTCAAATGAGGTGATTTGATTGTGACGATTATCTGTGACCATAGAACGTCAAAACACGCTGGAATGTGAATTTTAAGCAATATCTTCTGGAATTGAGATCGTATCGAACTGAAATTTTGCACACTCGTGTAGAATGCTTGATTTAACGTCGGTACACATTTTTTTATTAAAAAATTTTCCAACTGCCCGATCCCAACAATACTTAGATAATATTATATCCATAAATTAAGCATTTCATTATTGCATTTCTTGAAATAGGTACCTTTTCAAGTCGATCAACATCGTCCTTCTTTCGACGTCTAAACTATGACTTGATTCTTTATGTTTATGTCTTTGAATTTGTTTTCGGTGGAATTCAAAGAGTTCATAGAATAATCGATGAAAATACTGAGAGAGACCCAGGAAATTTGACACATTTTGTCTTATATCTCCAGAAATTGAAATCGTATAGAGCCAAAATTTTGCACAATGTTGCAAAATACTACAATTGACGTTAGTACAAGTTTTTGTTGCAATCTGATGAATAGTTCACGAAAAAAAAATTTTTTTTTCGAAAAAATTAAAAGAAATATTTTTTTAAAAATTACCAACATTTCGATCATAACAGAATTTTGCCAAAAGTTGCGCGTTTATATCCTCGAACTGACTACCAAGTTTCGATTCAACATCTTCTTTAGTTCCTGAAATATCAGGGAAATAACCTCAAAATTTGAAATGTCTATAACTTCTAAACCGTCCGGCCGATTTTGCCCGTTAACGAACTTAACCGTCGCATTTTGATCAGAAACCTACCCTGAAAGTTTGAAGTCGATAGGACCTTCGGTGCTCCTGTTATCGTGCCTACGGCCGGAAGGCCGGCCGGACGGCACCCAAAAATCTGACACCGGATTCGTGATCAGGGAGTCCGAATTAGTCTATTAGCCAATTTTCAGCTCGAAATTCGAAAATTACAGACATTTGGACGAAATGATAGGACGATGTTCCCCTAGAACATGCGCCCAAAAATGTAATTCAGATGCGAAATAACTAAGGTATTATTTCTATCATTTGACAGAGTGAAGTGAATGCACTCCGTTTTGCAGATACTCATTATTATTCTGTTTGAATGGCACCACTATATGAAACATTTTACTATCAGCTCTGCGTAACCCATTCGAATGCATATCGTAAACAACTTCCATTTGAAATTTTGTGTTCTTGATATAACGAATATCTAATAACCATAAATGTCAGTAGTATACTGTGTTTCAAATCAGTTAAATATATTCACCATTAAATGAATGAGCCTGATAGAGGGAGGGAGGGAGGTGATAATTGATACAACTGGTTTTTGAAGGTTTAATAAAAAAAATCCTTTGATTCCAAAGAAAACACATAGCTAAGATTTTCCAGGGGAAATTTGAAGTATTCATCCTGGTGGAGGATCAGGATCCTTCCAGGTGATGAGTATGGGTTTTTCCAACTGGAACTCACGATCTCTCCAGACACTGTGTAGGTAATGTAGGGATCAGTCCCAGTACAACATCAAACATCACAATATTCAAAGGGTTCAGTAAGGTTGACTTTCACTTTAATCCAGCAATAGCTTCATCTTAACATATGGCAAGAATGCAGTCTCACAAAAAAAATGAAGCCGCTAATTTTTCGCCCCAGCTAAAAACTTCGAACACCGAAACCATCACACATACTACTTTGCAAAATACATAATTTCTCTGTACGAATCCGGGGACATAAGTTAACAGTGGACAAAGATCGGATTCATTCAGAACAACATCAATATTAAATTCACATATACCAGAAAAAATAGTAGGAAACGAAATAATCAAACACAAAGTACTCTCCATTATTTTCTAACAAAAATGGCGTGCAACACTATAATAACTAATTTCAATCTTAAATCATCACGTAAGTTAATCCACACAAACATATTCAAATATTACTCGCCGTCAACTCGACGTATATCTTTACAAATAATCACGCAAACTGTTGAGAGATATTCAAACCACAATTTCTTTCATCTCAACTATTGAGAACAAAGGAATCTTACGAGGAATCTCTATCCTCGGACTGTCCACCGTCCATAGCATTCCTTCGAAACTACCGGAGGTAAATTCATTAAAATTGGTACAATCATCGGGTATTACAAAATGATTATCCTCTCAAGACTTTCAGCCGTATCGATTCCCAAAAGGGTTGATAATTGGGGTTTTCTTAGGTTCATATTAGTTGGAAACAATTAATGAAAACGGAATTAATACTCATTCATTATGGAAGACATTCATTACGTTTATCCACGTAGAAATGACTCGGACTTCGGAGCCATAATTAGTGAAAGATAACACGAAATTTATTAATGAATATGCGGTCCGTTTAACTCAATCCATTGAATTGCACGAATTGCGTCCAACAATATTTTGTCAGGTTATTAAATATAATATTACTATAGCTGCCCGCCCCGGCTTCGCACGGTTGAAATGCTGACACTAAATATACTACAGAATTTCTTTATACAACGTTCACAGCATTTTTGTCGTTAGACAATACAAACATGTTTTCTTTAGAGGTTACTCTTGAAAGAGCGACATATAATTGGCCATGTGAAAAACACTCAACGCTCAAATATAAGCCTATAGCGTTGAAAGTTGTACCCTGCGATTTATTAATGGTCATTGCAAAATATATCTTTAGCGGAAATTGTAGGCGTTTAAATTGGATCAGTAAATCCGATGGTATCAGAGGAATTCGGGGAATCAATACATCTACCCTGGCTGAGGCGAGCCTCACGCTCTACAGATGATTCTCTGGCTCTCTGTATTCGATTTCTATCCCTATCCTGGCTGTGCCGGCCCCCGGTCGGTACCACCGCAACCGCATTTTAAATCTGCAATATCTTCGAAAATATTCATTTAAATTAAATGCTGTAAAGGGCCATATTGATCAATATTAAATGCACAATACATTAAGGCTTGTTTCACATGCATACGGTTCCATTCGGTTCGTTTCGTTTTCGGTTTCAATTCGGTCGCTGGTGACAAGTGTGAAACCGTGCTCCGGTTTAGATTCGGTACCGAATAGAAACCGTACAGCACCGAATACTCCCTCGACACGAATAGGTTTCTATCAGGTTTGGATACGTGTCTAGGGAATTCAGATCAACCGGAGCGTTCACACAAACACGGTTTAGTTTCGGTTTTAACCATAAAGTAATAAATATTTACATAAGTTTTGTGTCTCGTTCTGTGGGTTTAACCTCAAATCGAGCAGATATCTTTCAATATAGAAATATAAACGTACATATTTTCGGGATATTGTTGCTATCTCAGTATTCATGAGAAAATGATGCTTTCCCAAATGTGGATCGACTGATTTCTGCTGTAAATCTAAACCAGTGCTGTGGGACAAAACTTCCGAAAAATATAAAGATAAATTAAAGATGCAGGATGCATTCAAAGATGTATGTATTCAAATTATGAATAACTTTGTTGAATCTGACGTCGCGAAAATATTGAAATTGTGAAGATAACATAAAACCTAATAGGAACCGTATATGTGTGAAAGGGCTTCATTCGTTTTCGGTTGAAACCGAAAACGAACCGAACCGAATGGAACCGTATGCATGTGAAACAAGCCTTAAGGTACTTAGGACCGGTTTCATAATAAGTTTTAAAGTCCCTTTAAATTTAAAGCATCCTTTAGTTGGATATTTTGAACCAAAATGTCACTTTGAAGGATACTTTAAATTTAAAGGAACTTTAAAATTTATTATGAAACCGGCCGTTAATTGGATAAGGATCAATGCTGTATTGCTTATTATCGCTTCGTAATCAAGCCATCATTTCTCGTAGATTGTAAAGGATAAAAAACGGTTATTGTGGGTTATCCTTCAGACATAGACATATACCATCGCGGACTTTTTGTAGACCTTTTTAAGGTGTACCATACTGTACGACATTATTTTGATCTATCTACCCCGATTTTGAACACGTAGGGTTCAGCCAGCGTTTGCAATGTAAGCACAAAAAAATGTGTTTATTTACGACATCACATTAGAAGCCTCTAAAAATATCAGTGTTTCTCTAATATATTATGCATGTATTATACATATAAACCTTCCTACTGAATCACTCTATCTACTAGAAAAAACCGCATCAAAATACTTCACGTAGTTTTAAAGATCTAAGCATACATAGGGACAGACAGACAGCGGGAAGCGACTTTATTTTATACTATGTAAGGATAAGGAAGGATGTCATTAAATATGAAATGTGTGTGAACAGAATTGATTCTGATCATTATTTACACTGCAATAATGAATATCACTCGATTTTTTCTTCATGTGCAACACAGGTGGGAATTGCACAAGGATCGGTTTTAGGTCCACTTTAATATCAATTACATTACATGTATAAAGTCTGAAATACTCAGAGTTAGGAGTAATGTGTTACAAATACTGCGTTGATAAATAAAATTGAACCATGCAGGGTGTCCACTTTAATATTAATTACATGTACAAAGTCTAAAATACTTGGAGTTAGGACTTATGTGTTACAAAAACTGCGATGATAAATAAAATTGAACTATACAGGGTGTTTCGTAACAATGTGTAACAAATTTAAAGGTGTAACCCTCGATTAATTTTAGATGGAAAAAGTTCAATAATAATGAACCAAAAAATGCTACTACCTTGTATATTGTTTTTACTGATATTTTGACAACCAAATATGAAAGTAAATAATAATAATACAAATTTCAAACAACTGCGGTATTTGGTCATTACAAACACCTGCAGAAATAATGAAATGATAATTACTTCTGTCAGCTTTAGTTCACTCTCTAAAAAAACAGTATGAATATAGGGCTTTTTGGCGCTCTTGTTCCTCGGAACAGAGTGCTTATCAATTTGGCCAAATGTCTGTAATTTTCGAATTTTTGGCTGAAAGTGGTCTTAAAGGATTTGGTTCAACTCACTGATCAAGAATCCGTGGTCAGAATTTATTCTGTCCGGCCGAAGACAGGGCCGCAGAAAATCGCGAAAAGCCCGTTTTTGTGACCTTTGACCACGACGAGTACATTTTTTTTACAGGTATCCGATGAGGACCGTTTAAATTTAATTTATAACGGTGTTTTAAACAATCCTACCAATTTTGAGCTAGGTGCGAAGTTTTGTAATTTCAGTACTAGTTTTTGGTCTAATTTCACCGGACTATAAAAGGCAGCGAAAGCCTCATGCCCGACCCTGTATCTACGTCCATCTTCCTCGTTTGGTATGCGCGTATAAATTGCTTATCTTCGTATATTTAATTGCCCACCAACTGACTCTCGATTTCAGAATCTCTCAAGCGCGTAACTAATGAATATACTAAAACATGGATTCTTAAATGCAATATTTATGTAGGGTCGCCGAATACTGCGAATCGTCTATAAAATAGATTTTAAATGGAAATAAACATTAATTATCGTTCTCATTCTGCACGAAAGTATGAATTAGCATTATGGTCCTATTTCGTACGGCCATCTTGGAAATGTTTATCGGAGACTATTTCGGACAGATTCTTGACATTTTTCTGTATTAATTCGCATAATATGTTATGTCAGGGCATAAATTCGCCGAATAAACTCAATCCAGTTATATTTTGCTGAATTTTGTTATCACTGGGATTTTATATTCCTCTTTATGAGAATGATTTTTAATGTTTATATTATTTGCTCTGACAAGGAAATTGTTAGTAATCATGAAGGATACTTTGAGAGGTACATTCATTATTAAATGGTCCCTTTATGAGTTTTCTCTCCCAAACTCTGAAAAATATCCATAAAGTAAAAATATTATTATTTTGTGAATTGCTTCAGTGTTGCCAAACAAGCAATAACGAAACAACATCAACGATAAAACAACTATTTCGGAGACTAAATGTCCAAATGTCTGCAATTTTTTAATTTTTGGTTGAAAATGGTCACGATTTGGTTCGACTCACTGATCAAGAATCCGTGGTCAGAACGGAATGAGCTAGAAAGTTGAAATTTTCAGAGTGCGTTTGCATTCATGATTGAATATTTATTTTTGTGACAGGCAATCAAAGAAAATTCGAATTACCTAACCTGAACTTCAAACATCTGTGATTTTCTCACAAAAAGGGCTGTCCGTTCGGCAGATTACGATACCGCTACCTACCGGTAGCGTAGCGGTTCATGCTACTGATCTTTCTGCCGAACCCAACCATTGCGGAATCCGCCGTATTCACAAAGCATTGTTGAGTGTTTCAATCTCCGTTAAGTCCTAACTGAGGTCCTCAGTTAAGGATAAATCTGAATCGCAACCGCAATTAAAGTATTTAACGGTGGTGAAACAGGCTTGTTTCACGTTAATTTTCACGTTAACTGAAGTTGCGATTCTTATTTATGGTTAACTGAGGACCTCAGTTAGGACTTAACAGAGATTGAAAGCTTTGTGAATACGGCGGATTATGTCAAACGAAGTATGATCGAATGCAAAATGACCAATTGAATAACCTCAGTTATCATAGATAGCTCTTGTATAATACATATGATGATGATGATGGAAATATATACTTTGATGAGTAAAACAAAACTAGAATATTGGCTAAGTTTCAGTTGATATAATATAATTCTCACAGTAGATTTGAGGAATGAATATCTCGGATAAGTTCCTTTTATCGGGTAGAATTGTCTGTTGGTGTTGGATGTTTGGCACTCTTGTTGAATTTAAATTCTTTTATGATGTTTGAATTCAATGTCTTTTATGATAAGGTTCTATTATAAGAATCCATTGATATCATTCCCCTCTCTGAGAAACCAATACTTGCGGAGATATACCGCCGTATTCACAAAGCATTCAATCTCCGTTAAGTCCTAACTGAGGTCCTCAGTTAAGGATAAATATGAATCGCAACATCAGTTAATGTATTCAACGGTGGTGAAACAGGCCTGTTTCCCGTTAATTTTCACTGAGGTCCCGATTCAAATTTATCCTTAACTGAGGACCTCAGTTAGGACTTAACGGAGATTGAATGCTTTGTGAATACGGCGGTAAATTTGTCAAGTTTGAACAGGAGCGCCAAAACTTCGATCCACAGGGCTTTTTTTGATCTAACTTGTTGATAGCTATTCTGAAATTCGAAAATTGTGACATTGACAGATTTTAAAGATCATAGCAACATAGTTTTACTTTGCATAGAAATTTCCAAGTTTTAACAACAAATTCAACCAAATATGGTCAATTCCAATTGAGCAATTTGCAAAATTGCAATCTCTGTTCAATAAAATACAAGTCGACTCCTCAAGTTTCCTCTTAATGTAATCAGAATCTTTGTTTCACTCCAATCCATCATGTGATTTCCAGGGATTTTACATACTTGTTCTGCCATTTTTTTTAATTCTGTATGTCTCTATTTCTTAAGTTTTATCGTTCAACTTTCAATCAAAACTCAATTTCAGATGGCAAAACCCCTAGGCGGATTGGGCCTTTCAACTAAATTAACCTTCGTATGTGGAATCCAAACCTACCCTGCAAAGTTCAAGTATCTAACTCATTTCGTTCGAGAATAATCGTACTTATGGACGGCTGGACGGACAGAATTTAGTTTGAACTTGGATTCTTCATCAGTGTGTCTAAATTAAACGATTAAGAACATTTTTGGCGAAAAATTTTAAAAATACAGGTATCTGGGAAAATTAATCAGGGAAAGAAACGCTCTAAAAAGTAGACAAATTTGTGTTCTTCACAATTGATCATTATGCTATTCAACGTATTTAAAATAAAATTAATTAAATTTACTAATATTCTTTTATTGTTTCAGGTATGTTGATATCTACAATTTCTTCTGATTAAGGTAAACATAGATCCAATTTGAAAAATACCTAGCAGTCCAATTGATTCTATCTACGTTGGTTTCCATCTAATTCCACTAATTTCTGACTATTGTAATGAGTATTATTGAATCATTAATCTGTCGGTGAATTTTAAATTTCCACAGCAAAAAACCTGCAAATATTTTTCATCTTGTTCTCATCATGTGAATTACACGATACTATAATATGCTGGGTAAATCGCAATATTTCAGCTCATTTCATGTATACAGGTCAACTTCTGGTTTGAGGGGGACGAATTTCCGTCATGAGTTTGTTCCGAGAAAACACCCCCATGAAGATGGCATCAACCCCCAACATTTTTGAATAGAGAAGAGATGTCGAGTATTGGTTATTTTGAAAATTATTTATGTTCAACCAAGTTAAAATTTAAAAAAAAAAAAGCACTGACGTGAAGTCAGTACTCTTTGGCGCGCGTGTTCACGGTGGCTAATTTGAATTGAATGATTCAAAAATTAACAGTGCTGTATCTAAGCTGCCATCAGGATAGAGTAACAAAGTTGGAATAGAACACAAGTGACTCTCCTCAGTCGCACAAGCTCCTAGAAGATTTGGGAGGGTCAGTATAATCCTAATCATGTTTATAGCACGCGCGCCAAAGCAGATTGACTTTTTACACTTTTTCTTTCATTGTTAAGTCAATCTGCTTTTGCGCGCGTGCTATAAACATGATTCGGATTATACTGACCCTCCCAAATCTTCTAGGAGCTTGTGCGACTAAGGAGAGTCACTTGTGTTCTTTTCCAACTTTGTTACTCTATCCTGATGGCAGCTTAGATACAGCACTGTTAATTTTTGAATCATTCAATTCAAATTAGCCACCGTGAACACGCGCGCCAAAGAGTACTGACTTCACGTCAGTGCTTTTTTTTTTTTTCAAGTTCCTTTAACAAATATAGCTATCAATACAGTTTGGCTGTTAGTTTTACCGTAGATCAGAAAAAAATTCGGTTGTGGGTCCTCCGTTAGGGACGAAATTGCATCTTCTCCAAATCCGAACGCATTTTAATATAGATCCTCCGAATATAGTTATTTATAAATTCGCCTCAGGGCCACCATACAGACCATTCAAATCGGAAACAACGCTATTTCCCCCAAACTGACTTGTGTCCGTGCACTGAATTGACATGAATATTCTTTTAAAACCTCACAATATCGGCTCATTACTCCCAACATAACCCAAACAACCCAAAACCATTCACTTCTCGTCTGCGCAAGCGCAGTATACTCGTGGCTGCAAGTCCTCCCAAAATTACACACCTCACAAAAAACTCCGATTCTCCAACACTAGTGGTTCAGGAGATATCGCTTCTTGAATCCACGCATGCGCAGACCCTCACCAGGGGATTCTATAGCGGAAAAGCACCCGCCACCCCAAAACCCCAATCCTCTCTGACGAAAGCACCACCAGTTAAATCACTGATGGTCTGCTCATGCGCATAACGAAAAATGCCCGTAAGGGGTTACATCCATTTCGAAATTAGCCCCAGGGCCACGGTACGGACACTTTAACTCTGAAACAACGCTACAGCCCCCAAACTGACTTGTCCTTGCACTGAATTGCTATGAATATTCTTTTAAAACCTCATAATATCGTCTCAGCACTCCCAACATAACCCATCCAACCCAAAAACAGTCACTTCTCTTCTGCGCATGCGCAATCTACTCGCGGCTAAAAGTCCTCTCAAAATAACACACCTTACAAAAAACTCCGATTCTCCAACACTAGTGGTTCAGGAGATATCACATCTTTAATCCACGCATGCGCAGACCCTCAACAGGGGATTCTATAGAGGAATAGCATCCGCCACCCCAAAACCCTAATCCTCTCTGACGAAAACACCACCAGTTGAATTACTGATGGTCTGCTCATGCGCATAACGAAAAATGCCTGTAAGGGGTAACATCAATTTCAAAATTAGCCCCAGGGCCACGGTACGGACACTTTAACTCGGAAACAACGCTACATCCCCCAAACTGACTTGTCCTTGCACTGAATTGCTATGAATATTCTTTTAAAACCTCATAATATCGACGCAGCACTCCCAACATAACCCATCCAACCCAAAAACAGTCACTTCTCTTCTGCGCATGCGCAATCTACTCGCGGCTAAAAGTCCTCTCAAAATAACACACCTTACAAAAAACTCCGATTCTCCAACACTAGTGGTTCAGGAGATATCACATCTTTAATCCACGCATGCGCAGACCCTCAACAGGGGATTCTATGGAGGAATAGCATCCGCCACCCCAAAACCCTAATCCTCTCAGACGAAAACACCACCAGTTAAATCACTGATGATCTGCTCATGCGCATAACGAAAAATGCCTGTAAGCGGTAACATCAATTTCAAAATTAGCCCCAGGGCCACGGTACGGACACTTTAACTCGGAAACAACGCTACATCCCCCAAACTGACTTGTCCTTGCACTGAATTGCTATGAATATTCTTTTAAAACCTCATAATATCGACTCAGCCCTCCCAACATAACCCATCCAACCCAAAAACAGTCACTTCTCTTCTGCGCATGCGCAATCTACTCGCGGCTAAAAGTCCTCTCAAAATAACACACCTTACAAAAAACTCCGATTCTCCAACACTAGTGGTTCAGGAGATATCACATCTTTAATCCACGCATGCGCAGACCCTCAACGAGGGATTCTATAGAGGAATAGCATCCGCCACCCCAAAACCCTAATCCTCTCTGATGAAAACACCACCAGTTTAATCACTGATGGTCTGCTCATGCGCATAACGAAAAATGCCTGTAAGGGGTAACATCAATTTCAAAATTAGCCCCAGGGCCACGGTACGGACACTTTAACTCGGAAACAACGCTACATCCCCCAAACTGACTTGTCCTTGCACTGAATTGCTATGAATATTCTTTCAAAACCTCATAATATCGACTCAGCACTCCCAACATAACCCATCCAACCCAAAAATAGTCACTTCTCTTCTGCGCATGCGCAATCTACTGGCGGCTAAAAGTCCTCTCAAAATAACACACCTTACAAAAAACTCCGATTCTCCAACACTAGTGGTTCGGAAGATATCGCATCTTTAATCTAAGCATGCGCAGACCCTCATCAGGGATCTGAATTCTATGGAGGAATAGCATCCGCCACCCCAAAACCCCAATCCTCTCTGACGAAAACTACAGCAGTTAAAGGACTTCTCATCTGCGCATGCGCAATACGGAAAATGCCCGGAAAGGGCAGCATGAACCTCAAAAACATATGTTTCGGCATTAAAAGCAAAGTATTCCGCAAAATAGTAGTAATTTTTCTATTTTTTTCATGTCACGTGATCTTCACGAAATTTTGCAAAAGTGTTTGCTTTGGTCTTTTGCATCTAACTACTGAGTTTCAGTTTAATCAGATCAGTATTTTTCGAGTTATCGTGAAAACAAAATTTTAAAATTTTCAAAAATTTTTTTTGCCACTTTAGGGCCGTCCGTTCAACACAAAACTTCGCAGGCATATAAAAGTCATGATTCTACAATCTGATGCCAAATTTCAAAAAGTACGAGTAATCGGTTCCGGAAATATTCATAAAAAACGTTTTTATTAAAAACGGCCTTAACTCCGAAACCGCTCGGTCGATTTCGCCCGTTAACGAACTTGTCCGAGATATTTACGCTACGAAACTACCCTGCAAATTTCAACGCTCTAAGTCGTTCCGTTCGAGAGTTATCGTGCTAACGGCCGGACCGGCCAGCCGGCCGGACCGGACGGACAGAATTGAATTTGACCTCGAATTCTTCATCAGGGAGTCGAACCCAATCGTTTGAGACCATTTTCGAAAAAAAATTCGAAAAATACAGACATTGTGACGAAATGATAGAACGCTGTTCCTTGCGGAACACGCGCGCAAAAATCGGTTCATTATTCACGAAATAATGTAATAATTGAACTTACCTTCAAAAGGATATGTTGACAGACAGTTCGACAGTTGAATGTCCAAACTCAAGAACCTAAGAGTTTTGAGGAATCCAAAAATAGTTTTCAAGCTCTGTATGAGGGAGAAAGGATTCCTATGACAACATTGTTCGGGAAAAAAAACACCTGAGGGTGGCAACAACCCCCAACATTATTTGAATAGGAAGGAGATGTTGGATGTGGTTTAGTTAAGAAGTTTTTTCTGTTCTCTAAACATCGCAGTGAAATTTTCAATCTTTTTCATTTAATGGTGGAACAATTTGAATTTTTGTTTTTACTTCAAAATCATTCGATTTTCTTATCGTTCATGATCGGAAAATGTGTGAGACAATTCATTACATTTTACTATTTTCTGAAGATTCTTTCGCAAATGTGTTTCAGTCTTTCGTTTCTGCATCATAATTCGGTTTGAGGCTTATTTACGTGGGCGAAAATGGTCTATTCTGGAAGGAAGAATAGAAATTCTCAAATTATACTATCGGAATGACGAAAATGCTAGTTTAACTGCAAGGTATTTTAATAACGATCATCCAGAAAACAATATAAGTCACCAATATGTTGAGCATTTGATGAATAAAGTCAAAACTATTAGGTTTTTGAGTTTGGGCAGTTCAACTGTCTGTTCAATACCACCTTTTGATGGTAAGTTCAATTATTGCATTATTTCGTAAATAATGAATCGATTTTGAAAATTTTAACTGAGTTGTGTACAGGAACATAAATAACTTCCAAACTAAGCAACACTGGACATCTCTTACGTATTCAAAAAATGTTTGGGGTTGATGCCACCTTCATGGGGGGGGGGGGGGGGGCAAATTTCCGTTGGGATACCCTGTATTAACGTTATTGAAACGTGGCTAATGTAGATATCAAATTTTCAACACTCATACTTAGGACAGTGATATCAGTGTTGCTATAAGCTAATTCAATAGCTTGTATTTGAGAGTACTCTCTCGAATTTTTATCAGCTAACTTTTATGTTTGAAAACTAAAATAAAAAAAATCAAAAGGAGTATTTTGAATTGGAAGCAACAGATTATTAGAAATTCGCTTTAAAGGAGGCAAAATTGTTTAAAACACCGCAAATTTAAACTTAAACGTAATCAGAACGAACCGGCAGAATCACGTATTCAAGGTTTCATCACTGGGATCATTTAAAATTCATGATGATATTGTCATAAAGTCGGAACAGATCATTCCGATGAGTATATAAGATGACCGCTCAGTTAAATTGTTTCATGGATATCGATGATACCGATGAGTTTACGAAGGAACCTTTCAACTGCCAGTGTTGAAAATCTCAGTATCTTAAACGGTAAATACCTAACCTATCTATTAAGTTCACCTTCGTACTGGAAAAGGACGGCCACTTGCCATTCTCAGATTTTAAATTATCTAGAGTTATCTAGAGTATTGTATATTGTTGTAGGGGATAACGTTGCACTGCGACCTTAAAGTCTATTGTGCCCCCCATCAGAGCTGTCGATGTCATCACCATCTACACCTCGCCTTCCAGTTCCAGAGTTCTGATGAACTCCCATCTGTGATGGCTTCAAGGAGGCTACGACTTCGCTCATGCAGATTTCTTTCCCAAAGCATTCCTTGCATTGGTTTGAGATGGCGAGGCATTCCGTAATCAGGTGATCAAGAGTTTGATCCTCCTCCCAACAGAATATGCACTCGTCAGTTTCTGCTAGCCCTAATCTCATCATATGCTTCCTAAGGCCGCAGTGCCCTTTGAGGAAACCAGTGAGAAGAGGCAGCATGTTCTTACTGAGGTCCATATATTTTTTGGATCTGACAGTGTCAATGTTCGGAGGAATTTATCTAGGGTATCTAGAGATACCCTAGATAAATTCATCATTTTTGAAAACCTACAAATTCTGATATTTACATTTCGTCTGATTCAGTTGCTCCCTGGTCACATCAAACGGCCAGCTTACATTTCCTCGTCAACCGGTTAATTTAATATTCCGCTAAGCAATGAGAACTTCAAGATAGTCATCAACTAGTTCAGAAAATCGTCAACAAATATAAATATAAAAATATCTTCAGTAACATAACCCTAACGAAGGTAATAAAAACGGAGAAAGGTTTCCAAGCTTTCACGTTCGATCCGAAAACAAACAACAAACTCTTCAATATTTTAAAAAGGGTAAATAAATGAAGTCAGTACTCTTTGGCGCGCGTGTTCACGGTGGCTAATTTGAATTGAATTATTCAAAATTTAACAGTGCTGTATCTAAGCTGCCATCAGGATAGAGTAACAAAGTTGGAAAAGAACACAAGTGACTCTCCTTAGTCGCACAAGCTCCTAGAAGATTTGGGAGGGTCAGTATAATCCTAATCATGTTTATAGCACGCGCGCCAAAGCAGATTGACTTTTTACACTTTTTCTTTCATTGTTAAGTCAATCTGATTTGCGCGCGTGCTATAAACATGATTAGGATTATACTGACCCTCCCAAATCTTCTAGGAGCTTGTGCGACTAAGGAGAGTCACTTGTGTTCTTTTCCAACTTTGTTACTCTATCCTGATGGCAGCTTAGATACAGCACTGTTAAATTTTGAATAATTCAATTCAAATTAGCCACCGTGAACACGCGCGCCAAAGAGTACTGACTTCACGTCAGTGCTTTTTTTTTTTTTTCAAGTTCCTTTAACAAATATAGCTATCAATACAGTTTGGCTGTTAGTTTTACCGTAGATCAGAAAAATATTCGGTTGTGGGTCCTCCGTTAGGGACAAAATTGCATCTTCTCCAAATCCGAACGCATTTTAATATAGATCTACCGAATATAGTTATTTATAAATTCGCCTCAGGGCCACCATACAGACATTTCAAATCGGAAACAACGCTATTTCCCCCAAACTGACTTGTGTCCGTGCACTGAATTGACATGAATATTCTTTTAAAACCTCACAATATCGGCTCATTACTCCCAACATAACCCAAACAACCCAAAACCATTCACTTCTCGTCTGCGCAAGCGCAGTATACTCGTGGCTGCAAGTCCTCCCAAAATTACACACCTCACAAAAAACTCCGATTCTCCAACACTAGTGGTTCAGGAGATATCGCTTCTTGAATCCACGCATGCGCAGACCCTCACCAGGGGATTCTATAGCGGAAAAGCATCCGCCACCCCAAAACCCCAATCCTCTCTGACGAAAGCACCACCAGTTAAATCACTGATGGTCTGCTCATGCGCATAACGAAAAATGCCCGTAAGGGGTTGCATCCATTTCGAAATTAGCCCCAGGGCCAAGGTAAGGACACTTTAACTCTGAAGCAACGCTACAGCCCCCAAACTGACTTGTCCTTGCACTGAATTGCTATGAATATTCTTTTAAAACCTCATAATATCGTCTCAGCACTCCCAACATAACCCATCCAACCCAAAAACAGTCACTTCTCTTCTGCGCATGCGCAATCTACTCGCGGCTAAAAGTCCTTTTCAAAATAACACACCTTACAAAAAACTCCGATTCTCCAACACTAGTGGTTCAGGAGATATCACATCTTTAATCCACGCATGCACAGACCCTCAACAGGGGATTCTATAGAGGAATAGCATCCGCCACCCCAAAACCCTAATCCTCTCTGACGAAAACACCACCAGTTAAATTACTGATGGTCTGCTCATGCGCATAACGAAAAATGCCTGTAAGGGGTAACATCAATTTCAAAATTAGCCCCAGGGCCACGGTACGGACACTTTAACTCGGAAACAACGCTACATCCCCCAAACTGACTTGTCCTTGCACTGAATTGCTATGAATATTCTATTAAAACCTCATAATATCGACGCAGCACTCCCAACATAACCCATCCAACCCAAAAACAGTCACTTCTCTTCTGCGCATGCGCAATCTACTGGCGGCTAAAAGTCCTCTCAAAATAACACACCTTACAAAAAATTCCGATTCTCCAACACTAGTGGTTCGGAAGATATCGCATCTTTAATCTACGCATGCGCAGACCCTCATCAGGGATCTGAATTCTATGGAGGAATAGCATCCGCCACCCCAAAACCCCAATCCTCTCTGATGAAAACTACAGCAGTTAAAGGACTTCTCATCTGCGCATGCGCAATACGGAAAATGCCCGGAAAGGGCAGCATGAACCTCAAAAACATATGTTTCGGCATTAAAAGCAAAGTATTCCGCAAAATAGTAGTAATTTTTTTATTTTTTTCATGTCACGTGATCTTCACGAAATTTTGCAAAAGTGTTTGCTTTGGTCTTTTGCATCTAACTACTGAGTTTCAATTTAATCAGATCAGTATTTTTCGAGTTATCGTGAAAACAAAATTTTCAAATTTTCAAAATTTTTTTTTGCCACTTTAGGGCCGTCCGTTCAACACAAAACTTCGCAGGCATATAAAGGTCATGATTCTACAATCTGATGCCAAATTTCAAAAAGATTGAGTGATCGGTTCCGGAAATATTCATAAAAAACGTTTTTATTAAAAACGGCCTTAACTCCGAAACCGCTCGGTCGATTTCGCCCGTTAACGAACTTGTCCGAGATATTTACGCTACGAAACTACCCTGCAAATTTCAACGCTCTAAGTCGTTCCGTTCGAGAGTTATCGTGCTAACGGCCGGACCGGCCGGCCGGACGGACAGAATTGAATTTGACCTCGAATTCTTCATCAGGGAGTCGAACCCAATCGTTTGAGACCATTTTCGAAAAAAAATTCGAAAAATACAGACATTGTGACGAAATGATAGCACGCTGTTCCTTGCGGAACACGCGCGCAAAAATGGGTTCAAGCCCTGTGGACAGGAGCTATTGGGCGCATGTTCCTTGTGGTCCGTACTGACCAGTAAAGAAAAAAAGCAGTATCATGTTGAATACCTTAATATTATTCTGGAACACAAATTTTCCATTACAATAATCTTCATCTAGCTTCTATTTAGTATCAATTCCTGTAGAACGTGATCATAATAAGTGTTTTCCATATAATAAAATGTGTTTGAACTTGGTATGTAGGAAATCTGACATCAATTATTGGAATTAATTGATTTGACAAACAGCCGTCAAATGAGGTAAATAGATTTTTGTGACGATTTTCTGTGACCATAGAACGTCAAAACACGCTGGAATGTGAATTTTAAGCAATATCTTCTGGAATTGAGATCGTATCGAACTGAAATTTTGCACACTCGTGTAGAATGCTTGATTTAACGTCGGTACAAATTTTTTTATTAAAAAATTTTCCAACTGCTCGATCCCAACAATACTTAGATAATATTATATCCATAAATTAAGCATTTCATTATTGCATTTCTTGAAATAGGTACCTTTTCAAGTCGATTAACATCGTCCTTCTTTCGACGTCTAAACTATGACTTGATTCTTTATGTTTATGTCTTTGAATTTGTTTTCGGTGGAATTCAAAGAGTTCATAGAATAATCGATGAAAATACTGAGAGAGACCCAGGAAATTTGACACATTTTGTCTTATATCTCCAGAAATTGAAATCGTATAGAGCCAAAATTTTGCACAATGTTGCAAAATACTACAATTGACGTTAGTACAAGTTTGTTGCAATCTGATGAATAGTTCACGAAAAAAAAATTTTTTTTCGAAAAAATTAAAAGAAATATTTTTTTAAAAATTACCAACATTTCGATCATAACAGAATTTTGCCAAAAGTTGCGCGTTTATATCCTCGAACTGACTACCAAGTTTCGATTCAACATCTTCTTTAGTTCCTGAAATATCAGGGAAATAACCTCAAAATTTGAAATATCTATAACTTCTAAACCGTCCGGCCGATTTTGCCCGTTAACGAACTTAACCGTCGCATTTTGATCAGAAACCTACCCTGAAAGTTTGAAGTCGATAGGACCTTCGGTGCTCCTGTTATCGTGCCTACGGCCGGAAGGCCGGCCGGCCGGCACCCTAAAATCTGACACCGGATTCGTGATCAGGGAGTCCGAATTAGTCTATTAGCCAATTTTCAGCTCGAAATTCGAAAATTACAGACCTTTGGACGAAATGATAGGACGATGTTCCCCTAGAACATGCGCCCAAAAACTGGCTCTCAAAACTTCCACAATAATTAACCAACTTCTAGGAAATACATTCGATAAAACTCCGGACATGTAAAAACCGGGTGTATATGAAATTAAATGTTAAGGTTGCAATAAGTGCGCTACCTACGTCGGGCAAGAAACCAGAAACCTTCTCACACGGTATAAAGAGCATACGGGACAATAACATCGATAAATCTGCTGTTGCAAATCACGTTTTACCAATATCAGAATATTCCTTCGAATTGTGGAAAAATTCCAATAAATTGTTCCTTGGACCACTTGAAGGTTGAAGAGATGAAATGAACTCAGCATATTGACCCTCCAGTAAACTAGTTTTCAATCCTGACTAATAATAGTAAAGTACTGTCTTAAGCAATAGTAGAACGCAACCTATCGAATGACGTACAAAGTTCTACTGTGCGTATGCTTGTAACTGAACTACCCCTAAGCGTCGTGACTGATTTTGATCCAATTACGTGTGTTCAAATGGGTCCCCGGATGATCTTGTTTCAAAACTGGACCTGGTAGGTGGCGCTGCCATCGGGTTATAGAAAAATTCACACATAGAAATACAGCAATATCTATTTAGCATTCACATTTGAATACTCGTCCAAAATCTCACGGAAATTACTGCCTATTTCGACAAATGTACCAATAACAAGCAGCAAATATCGTCTGGCCATGAGACGAGAATTGAACGGAGCTTGTTAACGAGAAATTGCACTCAAACGAAATGATTGAAATGCCAAATGTATGTCAAATGTCACCCAGATGTCAGTATACAAGGTCCTAGGCCGCCACACCGACAGGGGCATGGAGGTGATAGGTTATCATTAGGGTGTCACACTTCCTGTTGTTAACTGTCCTCCGGGTCTTCTGATGGGAGTTAGGGATGGATTAAGCCAGGGTTTCCTTCTTTTGCAAATATTTTAGAGACCAGTTAGGATAGAGGAATGAAATTTGATGGTTTGAGCAAACAGCTCGAGTACTTCGAAAACCTGGTGGAATAAGTTTTTGTAACCGCAACTAAAACAAATTGTATGATGTGGGGGTAATTTCAAAATAAATGATTTTTTCCAGGGTAACGTACTAATAATAAATTAGATCCCAAAACTGCGATCTTTTAACATTCATTTGGTGTATCGTTGATACTTGGGGCTTAAGCGGTTACAAAGATGTTATCAAAAGAATTTCACGAACACACAACATTTTCGATAACAGGGATCCCCGGAACAGAGTGCTTACCAATTTGCCAAAATGTCTGTAATTTTCAAATTTTTCGATGAAAATGGTCTTAAACGATTTGGTTTGACTCACAGATCAAGAATCCGTGGTCGAAATTAATTCTGTCCGGCCGGCCGGCCGTAGGCACGATAACTCTCAAACGGAATGAGCTAGACAGTTGAAATTTTCAGAGTAGGTTTGGGAGATAAATATCTCGGCTAAGTTCGTTATTATCAAAATCAAGATAGATGGTTTCGGAGTAACAAAAAAAAATTTTTTTTTGCTTGACAAATTTCAAATAAAATTTTTTTCAATATGCAGTTTCACCCTGAGAATCCATTGATAGCATTCTCAACTCCAGCAAGCTAATACTTTCGGAGATATGATTTTTTAAAATTTCAATAATAAATCGTATTTCTATGTTTTCACAGAATGATATAATTATTCTATCTATGAATTGTTATAATATGTTGTGTGTTGATACATGTCAACTTATTTTCCTGAGATATGACATTATCTAATTCATTTCAGCAATCGTAGAATTATGAGAATTATAATATGATATCATACTTTTTGTTGGTTGATATTTTCATGCCGATGTTTAATCCATATATATGATGATGGAAATGGTAATGGTAAGTTAATAATATTGAGTTCAGAATATCTCCAGTAAAAACAAAACTGGAATATTGGCGTATTGGAGTGGATTTGAATTTCAGAATAACTATCAACAAAATAATTCTAAGGATTTTCGTTAAGCGTCTGACGAAGGAGTCTGATATAGTCTCTGAAACGTTACGATATAGTTGTTTCTTCGTTGATGTTGTTTCGTTATTATTTGTTAGGGAACATTGTTCGATTGATTGCTTCTGACAAATATCTTGTGTTTCTTACGCAGAAGCAAATCACAAAATAATTAATTTTTTATTTTATAGATATTTTTCATAGTTTGGGACAGAAAGCCCAGAAAGAAACCATTTAATGAAGAATATATATTATCGTTCATCATAGAATTGAGGAATGAATATCTGGGATGAGTTCGTTGTTCGGTAGAATTCGTCTATTGGTTTTGCATTAATAATTTTTGGCACTCTTGTTGAATTTAAATTCTTTTATGATTTTTGAATTTAATTTCTGCTAAGATGGACTTCTATCATAAGAATCCATTCATATAATTCCCAACTCTTACCAATACCTTCGAAGATATGATTTGTCAAAGTTTGAACAAGAGCGCCAAAGCTCCTGACCACAGGGCTTGAACCAATTTTTTTTTCAATTGTGTTTATTCGTTGAAAAATTGGTTCAAGCCCTGTGGACAGGAGCTTTGGCGCACTTGTTCAAACTTCGACAAAAATTATATTATATCAATTGAAACTTTAGCCAATATTTCAGTTTTGTTTTTACTGGAGATATTCTGAACTCAATATTATTAACTTACCATTACCATTCCTATCATCATATGGATTAACCATAGGCATTAAATATCAAAATTTGACATATCATGTATCAGGAAAATAAGTTGACATGTATCAACACAGATCATATTATAATAATTCATAGATAGAATAATAATCGCATTCTTTGAAAACACCTAAGTACGATTTATTATTGAAATTCTGAAAAATCATATTTCCGAAAGTATTAGCTTTTTGGAGTTAAAAATGACATCAATGGATTCCTATGGTGAAACTGCATCTTAAGAAAAACTTATCTTGAAATTTGTAATGTAAAAAAAAATTTTTTGTTTCTCCGAAACCATCTGACCGATTTTGGCCAATAACGAACTTAGCCGACAGATTTATCTCCCAAACCTATTCTGAAAATTTCAACTGTTTAGCTCATTCCGTTCGAGAGTTATCGTGTTAACGGCCGGCCGGACAGAATCGATTTCGAACACGTATTCTTGATCAGTGAGTCGAACCAAATCGTGTAAGACCATTTTCAGCCAAAAATTCGAAAATTACAGACATTTGGGCAAATTGATAGGCACTCTGTTCCGAGGAACAAGAGCGCCAAAAATGGATGAATGTGGAGAAATTAAAATCATAAACTATTCTCTATTGGCCGTGATCTTGTGAAATATGTCGTCCAATTTAATACAAGTGCTACTTTGTGATGAAAAACGCAATTCGTGCAGTAACGGGAATGAATTTTTTCATGAACCGGTAACTAATTAACTCTTATTACGCTTATTACTAACATGACATGAAACAGTGTTAAATAAACTATACGGGAAAAGGGTTCATTTTATGAACATTCTAATGAGCTGCGTATATATTTCCATACAAGAATACAAAATTGGCTCGGTATTCAGGATGGTGAATCAGGACACGCTCATCCTCCATGAATAAAGTTAAGATAAGGCATGAAGAGAAAAATCTTTTATCTAAAGGATGAACCAATTACTGCACTCCATTCACTTTTATAAAGTCTCCCGGTTGGCCATGATTTAGGTCTATCACGTTTTTGTAACTAGATCTAAGGCAGGTTGGCACTCCTGACATATCGTCAATGTCAAATAATTCTCCGAAACGTTGCCAATTTCTACTCTCAACATAATATTCCTTCTTAGAAAAGATATTATCACAGATCATTATCTTCGAATAATAAAGAACTCTTCGCTTTGAAATTGAACATGCCGAAAGCAGTTTTGAAGAAGCAGTGACGAAGTATCAGGAAGTGCTATACAGAACTGAAATCTACAATAGGAAAACTTCATTCTGTTTTAGGATATATTGAACTCTCGAAGGAAATTCCTTAGTTTCCTATCCTATCACTATATTTTATTAAGGTTTAACAGTGACTCGGGTTTCGCAGTAATACTTCATTTTGAAACTGGCGTATTTCAAGTTGTGCAACAATGTCTTCTGTAGGCTTATTTCTTGAGAATTTCGAAAAGTGGGGATTTCCATAGGTACGTCCGTTCGTTTAGAAGTTTTCCTGGCGGGTTGTTCAGGTACTTTTATTATTTTTCCAAATGAACTATCACAGAGTAACGGACTACCGTATCCATTATTTTTCAATAAAATTTCAACACTCGATTCTTGATTTCTGTCCAAGAAAATAGCATAACTGAATCTTTCAACAAGTTTATGTAGGTACGTGAAATATTTCCATAGTAACAACAAATGAAAAGTTTTCTTCAACAGTCGGCAGGTCTTTGGAATTGTTGAATTCACATAATATCTTATGTAATATGTCATTACTACTATTTTTATTTAGAGAGGACAACGTTGCATAGTTATCTGACAGGAAAATGAGCATAACCTAACATTTTTAAAATATACACGGTGAAATGTGTCAAACTTTCATGGCCAACCGGGAGACTTCATAAATGTGAATGGAGTATAGCTTTAGAATTTTGAAGTGAAATATAGGCAACATGTGAAAAATAAATTTTTGATAGGTTGGGTTATTACACCATGGTACATTTTAAACAGAAACAATTACGTAGGGAAATTATTGAAATGAACTACCGTAACCAAAGCTCTATGAAGACATCTCGACGCTGACGAGCATCCTTTGCGCGCATGATATTCTGTCTATTCACGCCTCACACACCCTCAAGAAATACTTCATGAACCATCATGATGTCTTTTTTCAACCGTGTACTTGATTTTATTTCGATCGGATCTATATTTTTGAAAATATTGGGAAAATTGAAGTCGGCTTGAAGATTTGTGCCGTATTTCAAAATTGCGGACATTTGGGCAAATTGACCCAAATGGTGTATTACTGAGTTCAGTATTCTATGATCTATCCATGTCAAGGAAAAAAATAGGGGCTTTCAATTTAATGAATATATCAGTGATGTCACTGCTTGGTATAAAAATGGGGGAAAGCCCTGTGGCAGGAGCTTTGGCGCTCTTGTCCAATTTTTGACAAACCATATCTCCGAAAGTATTGGTTTCTCTGAGTTGGAATGATATCAATGGACTCTTAAGACAGAACTGCACCATAAAAGAAATTAAATTCAAATAATATTTTATAAATCAAGATTAAATGAGCAATCTGCAATGATTTAACCTCGTGGAATGGGTTGTTGCAACTTACACTCGGTGCATAGTTTTCACAACTTGAAAAAAGAATGTATCATCGAAATGTCTAGAGCAAGGCTGCAGACAATCCTAGGAGATTCTTCATTTATTTCTGATTTTTGAATAGGTATAGGGTGACGAACAAATTAGTTTATACAGTGCGCGTGAAAATTATGGAACAAATTCATTTTCTCAGAAGAAAAATATTTGGCAACAAAATCCTGAAACAGGTCTTTTACCAAATTTTTATGCATTTTTGAAGGATTTTTGTTGCACCCTGTGCCATCCCCATCAACCCTCTAAATTTTTTGAATAGGGAAAGTGGGTCCTGTGGTACTTTTTTGGCAAGGTCTTCGTATCTTCTTTACAGGCGTGCTGAAATTTTCAAGAAAACATTTGTCTTTTTTGAAAAATAGTTAGTTCAAAGATGTTTACAGTATGTGCACTTTTTGATGGCTCATTTACTTTGAGACGATGGTACCTGATGAAATTTGTCACCGAATGAAAGTCGACCATTAAACTTTTGTTCATAAACAACATTCAAACCCCTCACATTCAAATTTTCCACGTGAGGGGGTTGAAAGTGGTTGAAAGTTTTTTTTTCGTTATTTTGAAACCATTAGGCTGATTTTGCCCAATAATGAATTTAACCGAGATATTTATCTTCCAAACCTACTCTGAAAATTTAAACTGTCTAGCTCATTCCGTTCAAAAGTTATCGTGTCTACGGCCGGACTGGCCGGACAGAATCGATTCTGAGCACGGATTCTTGATCAGTGAGTCGAATCAAATCGTTTAAGACCATTTCCATCCAAAAATTCGAAAATTACAGACATTTGGGAAAATTGATAAGCACTCTTCCGAGGAAAGAGTCCGCCAAAAATATGAATCGCGGGAAAATTTGTCTTAAAAATTGAATTACTTTGACCTATCAAACATTCTTTGATATTTCTGAAAGGGGTGAAGTACATCCATTATTCCTGCATTTCACTCCCATGGTATGCTTTCGCAGTCAAGTTTTTTTCCGACAATATTTCCAATTTATATTATAGCACATATCTTTCGAAAATTCGATTGAAACAGTTTCCATCGGAAACGTTCGAATTCGTAAGACAAACAATTAAGATCCAATGCGACCAAAGCCTAATTATCAAACTTCGTACTCGGGCAAAACACCTAGGTGCTATAATGTAATTTCCAACAACACCAAACTATCCCCATATCGTTCTGGGATTTCCAACCGCATATAAGATAAAGTTTTCCCGAAGCCCCGTCATCAGAATGCCGAAAAGGCCACCGTCGGTTCAAGACGATTGAACTTTCCAAACACAGTAACCTGCAACGGACCACCCCATCCGCCCCGCACCCCCGCCCCGTTTTCATCTCGGAATATAATGCAACAACTTGAACGCGTACAAGGAAAATAAAAAAAAAGTTCCTTTTTAGTCTCCGAGGAAACCATTATGTCAGAGTGCCGGACAGGAGAATGCCACCTGAAGCATTCCGACGGTGAGGGGTCGTCCATCCCCCGGATCCATCAGGCCGGCGTCTGCAGGAGGAAATTCGATCCCCGATTCAGATCCAGCGGGCTTGGAAATTTTACCCCGCGTTCGTCGGTACCTCGGGGACCATGTAGTTTAATTAATATCCGGTTCGAAGCTCATTTCTCATAGGAGGAATTAACGCCCGGGAAGTAATGAATTTTTACGCAGTGGTAGAAGTGAGTGGTTCAGAAATGACCCGGTTGCGAAGTGGCTCAGGGTTGTTTTGGAGCGTCTGAAATGGGTTTTTGTTTTGTTCGGCGAGAAAATTCTTTCGGTCGAACGTGAAACTGCGATGGGTAAATTAATTTTCCTACAACGGTGCCTACATAACAACTTTCCCGCATTGTTTTCGTCACCGAAAGTATTACTCTCCCGCACACTTTTCGGACAAGTAAATATTTGTTAAATTTGTAGATTATATTACCTTTAAAATGCGATCAATTTACCTGCTTACTTATATAATTAGTTCATAATTATGAATTATGCAATTTCAACTATGTTAGCATAATTATTAATGCAGTTGTTTATTTTAAAATGACCGAATTTTCAGAAATTATAAACTTGACATGATGTCATGGCCTAAGATTTTCCATAGCAACTGGTTACTAAGTTAATTAATTTGTCAAAACGAATACCTTTTAAGATATTTATCCTTGTTGAATGATTTTTTAAATATTAAAACGAGATAAGAAAATAAATGTATTCATCTGATGAGGAGCTACCGGAAGACATTCTGGAAGTAGCTAAGGCAGCATACTTTGATTTATTCCCAAATATATCTAAAGAAAGGTATGAGAAACAATATGCCCATTATTTGAACTGGTGCGAATGTAAGAATAAGTGCTTGAATTCGTTTTTTTTATTCTATAATATGGTTGTAGGAAAAATATTGTTCCTATCTCGAGCGTAAAGTGTCTTTCTCTATCTCAGTATCGTAACGAGTTCTTTACAGTACTAAAAACAGTGCTGTAATGAACTCATTCCCGCATTAGTTCTTGTAATATTTTTCGTTTTGTGGTAGTAAGCACTGACATACGATCCTATCAAATTTCAACACACGTCAATTGTCAATATAATATTATCTGGATGAAGTGAAATAATTATTGAGAGGAAAAGTTTTATTTTCATTAAAAAATAAGGTACTAGAGATTTCCTTCTAGCTAATTTCGAATCATTCATGCTATTAGAAAACAGTTTAAAATCTCATCTCCATGCCGTAAGTACGATTCAAATTCAAATTCCGTAATCTGTCAACTTTCGTAACTGTCACACCAACTGCCAAGATACAATACTAAAGTCACTCTGATGAATAATCCGAATTTTACATTACATTTCAACAGTATTTTAGAAAATTTGCCTGAAATAGAGAAAATATCGTCTACTCGTTGCAGGAGGCAATTCCAACACTCATGCGTTCGAAAACTCGCTCCTTCATCGCTCGTTTTCGAATTTCGCATTCGTGTTCGAATAGGAGCCCAGTCTGCAACTTGTTTTAGAATATACTATTCCCGCTTCGCGTCGTTCGGGCAACGGCAATCTCGTACGGGAAAGTACAACTTTCCGCTCTAGACATTCAGATCGGCAACCTACCCTGAAGATTGCAAGTCGCTATCTCTTTCCGTTATCAAGTTATCGTGAAATACATAATATCTTTTCGTAATTTTTTCAAAATTTCACTCAGCACGTCGATATTCTACAAATTTTCACCAAGTTTCAATTCGATTGGATCTGTATCAAGGGCGTAGCCAGGAATTAATTTCGGAGGGGTTTTGAAATAGGAATTAATTTCGGGGGGGGGTTTTGGGGTCTAAGGGTCACTTTCTGCAGCAAAAAATTTTTTTTTTATAGAAAATAACATTTCGGGGGGGGTTTGAACCCCCAACCCCCCCCCCCCTGGCTACGCCCTTGATCTGTATTTTTTGGGTTATCGAGAAAATAATATTCTTGCAACATGCAACTCGCAATATTTCAGCGATGTCGGAAGAATAGTTTCTGATTTATAGAATTTTTTTCAAAGATTTTCAATGATTTTTTTTAAAATTTTCTGTAATACGTTCCTCACGAAATTTTACGAAAATTTTCGCGTTGGCATTTTACAACTAATTACCATGTTTGAATTGGGTCAGATTCGTATTTTTCGAGTTATTGAGGAAATAACACTCCAAAACTGTTAGGCTGATTATGCCTACTAACAAACCCAATTGTCGCATTCAGCTGCAAAACCTATTCTAAATATTTGCTATGTCTTTCCGTTCTCAGGTTATCGGAACATAAAATATATTTTTTTAATAATTTTTTTCAAATTTTCTAGTGATTCTCACAAAATTTCACAATGGTTTTTGTGTCAGTATTCTACAACTAGCTACCAAGTTCCAATTCGATCGAATCTGTATTGGTTGATGACAAAATTATTACTCATAAACCGCTGGGCCGATTATGACCATTAACGAACTTATCCGTCGTATTTGGACAAACCTCCTACCCTAAAAATTTCAAGTCGCTATCTTTTGCCGTTTTCAAGTCCAACAAAGTTACTGTGTGAATTTCTGTCAAAGTGGAATATTTGTATTATTCAACAAAAAGGTAGGTTTTCTTCTGGATAATAGGTTCATCAACAACTTTATATTCGTCAATAATGACGCGAAAAACACCTAAAAGGACAATATACAATTGAGCTGCTGCCTAAAATGCAAAATTTTCACAGAAATAAGGATTTCCTATGAAAATGTAATATACAGGGTGATTCAAAACAAGTCCGAAAAATTTAAAGGGGTGATTCCTTGTTGAAAATAAAGGGTAGTTAATGTTGGGTCAAAAGTTAAACGTTAGGGAAATAACGCGGTTCGAAGATGGCGGAAAAATTATGCTTTTATTTTGTATCTTAAAAACGAAAAGCGTAAGAATGATGATGTTTTATGGAAGTATTACTATTATGAAAACACACTTTCTTGATATTTTTTTATGTTTTTAGAATGAGTGGAGGGGGTTGAAATAGACTTCTCCTATCATATTTGTTGAGTAAATTCAAAGAAAACTTACGCAACGAATTGGATAGAATAAGATTCGGATAGCCTGATTTGGTTACAAACGTTTTCATCTCTTGTGTTTTTCTCGTAAAATGTACCGTTTTGAAATAAAAAAATTAAATGTAAATCATTACGTGTCGGAAAAGACCAATTTATTATTTTAGAAACATAATCTAGTTGGCTGCTGTCAACCGCAGTGTCATTTTGTACTAGTTTTTCGTTTTTAAGATACAAAATAAAAACTTAATTTTTCTGCCATCTTTGAACCGCAATATCTCCCTAACGTTTGACTTTTGACCCAACATTTATAGAACAAACTACCCTTTATATTGAACAAGGAACCACCCCCCTAATATTTCGGGCTTGTTTCGAAACATCCTGTATATGCTATAAGGAATTTTTTTGCGTATTTTTCACGTCAGATTGACTTACACAATTGACCATTAACATTGCGATGATATTTCATGTTTATTTGTGTCAGTGGAACTGCTAACTTAATATTAAGTTAGCAGAGCCCCTCTGTATAAAAAACTAAGAGAGAAACACTTTCTCTGCGTTCACAGTAAATACGTTTTGGTCGTTCGACAATTAAGGATTATTTCTGGATGAAAAAAAAATTAATATTTGAGGTTTATTTGTGGGTGTCTCTGCAAACTTAATATTAAGTAAGCCCATGTGAAAACATACTAAGAGCGCAACAATTTTTTTTTCACGACAAATTTTCGACAATGATATCCTCTCATTTAATCTTTTAATTCTGGAATATTTCATTTAACTTTATTGCTGATCTACATCAATTAATCGCATGGTATTCATTTTTTATTCTGAAGAACCGCCAGAAGGGAATATGTTGATTTCATGATCTGAAACAATAGAAAAATGATTCAGAAAATTTCGTACCATACTAAACATGAATTCTTATTAATTTGTCAGTAAATTAGAGGAATTAGCATGCGGAAATACGTTCTATGAGTATTATTTGAGTAGATATAAATTCATAAATCATATCCACGAATGGCATGATAAATATAGAAGCGATATGTTTAATATGAAATTGGTTCGACACCCACACGTTGAACAGAACTACATTATTCATGAATTACAAAACAATAAAACTGTTTTTATTTCCACATAATAATTTATCATGGTAATGGCATGCGTTTTGAAAAAATTAACCCAAGTTCTTATTTATAAAAAATTATCGGTATATATGCAAATGCGAAGGAAACATGTGTGTTATTGTATTAGATTAGTTTGATTTCTAATATACAGCGTGGAAAAGTCAAATGGAATAAATTCATTATCTTGGTTGTCGTACATATTTATGGAAAATCCGGAAACACGTCAAATTTAAATTTTAAATTGTCATTCTTCTTCGTTAAAATGCGTACCCTACCTTCAACCCTTTTCGAAAGACGGGTCGTTACAACCCCAAATTTTTCGAATAGGAAGTATGGGCTTGTGATACATCGTTTGAAAGGTCTCTTCATTCTCTATTCAGAAAGTTATCACGTTCATGTTTCTTGCCTAAATCAAATTAGAATTAGATTAACATTATAATATTCCCTCGAATATTCCCAAATCTTATTCAAAAATACTAAACTTATTTGCCTTCAAGATGTGATGGAAATAAAATAATTACTCCTGAGATGTTGAATAATGTTGGAAAAAATTTGTATTAGGATTAGGTTAGGATGTTGCCAAGGTGTTCGCGGTGAACACATTGAACATCTACTTTTTTAACATTCATAATTTTTTTAATACCTACATCTTAGTTTTGGATATTGTACCAAATTTCGCTAATCACTTGATTTTATTTTTTTCTAATTCGATTTTTGCAACAAACATGCATGAAATGTGATAATATTTCTGAATAAAGAATGACAATAACTTAAAAACGACGTATCACAACTCCATACTTCCTGTTTGGAAAATTGGGGGTTGTACCTGTGTTTCTAAGGGGGTTGAAGGAGGGATTCTCATTTCTACGGAGAAGAATGGCGAGTCAAAATTTAAATTTGACTTGTTTCCGGATTTTCCATAAATATGTACAGTAACCAAGATAATGAATATTAGCCATTTGGCTTTTCCACACTGTATAATATAAGTCCATGTTAAATTACGGGAATATGCTGTAATTTTTATAGAAAACTCGGTCGAAATCTACCTTCCCAGGTAATTTCTTCTTCTTTTTTTTACCGCCATGTTTTCAGAATGAATTCATCATGATGTTTCATACAGTCAAATCTTTTGAAAAAAATTGAAGAATCAAGTTTATTGCCACCATGCACTTCATAATCATGGTTGTTGAAAAATATTATGACTTCGAAAAAGTTTATAAAATTTGCGAAAATCAATTTTTTTTAAACTTTCACGGCACCAGCATGATTCAGCCTCCCTATGCTTTCTGTTCATTAATATTTAATTGAATTGAAATTAAAATTTTTAACTAAATCAGATTTCGTCCCCGGTTCATACCCGATTTTGAGATAAATTCCTGGTTGATTTTTCTGCCGTCTATATACGTTGAAAAATATTTTATTTTATTTCTTCTGCGAAACATTTTTTTTTAACATAATGGAAACAATTGGAAATTATTTTCTGTAGTGCCCGGAAAGTTTTCCGAAATAAAAATAAATTTTCAAAAATTTAAAAAATAATTCGAAAAATATTTTTTTTTTCAACAATTTGATCGTTGTTTCGGGTAAAATTGTAAGAAAACTTGAGAAATAAATTATTTTTTCCATTTAATCATGATTATGAAAGTATTTGGTGGCAATTGATTCTGCTCTCTCAAGCTATTAAGAGCTTACGAGGGGTCTCTCTGATGAAGACCTTGGAGGGTCAGAATAATAATAAAGACGTGACTTAAATTTGTTTCATAAGTTTTACTGTCACAAACAGAGAAACGGTTTGTTTGATCGATTTGCGATTTCACAGGGATTATTTGGGTACACCGAGTTGTAAAAGTCACACTTTATATAAGTTATTTCATGCATATTTCTAATTTAGCCGCCAATTTTCCAAAATAACATATTTCACCCTATTTTTATGTAGAGGACGAAAATATTTTTTTTTTCTAAAAAATGGTAATGAAAAAAATTAACCCGGCCTGTATGAAGGTTTAGCTGCAACGATGTTTTCAAAATCTACGAAAAAAGATAAATTTGCAAAATTGTTTCGACTCGATATTCTGCGAAATTACATGACAACCACAACTCCTCAAAATTTTCAGCTATAAAATATAAAAATTGGTTCAAGTCCTGTGGACAGGAGCTTTCTGGCGCTCTAGTTCAAACAGACAAATTATATCTCCGAAAGTATTGGTTTCTCAGAGTTGGTAATTATATCAATGTATTCTTATGATAGAACTGCATCATAAAGGAAATTCAATTCAAATAATAGTTTATTCATCAAGATTAAATGAGCAATCTGAGAATGAGAACTGCACCATGGAAAAATCAAATTAAAATAGCTGAAATGAATTTGATTCTCCCTTATAGAACAGGATGACATGTATGAGTATGAACACAGATCATATAATAAAGCTTAGATCGAATAATTATAACATTCTGTGAAAACATAGAAGTACGATTCATTATTGAAATTTCGAAAAATCCTATCTCCGAAAGTATTAGCTTGTTGGAGTGAAAATGATATCAATGGATTTTTATGGTGAAACTGCATCTTAAATAAAAATTGAATTTGAAATTTGTTGGTTGAAAAAAAATTTTTTTTTCGTTACTCCGAAACTATCTGGCCTATTTTTCCCAATAACTAACCGAGATATTCATCTCCCTAACCTACTCTGAAAATTTCAACTGCCTAGCTCACTCCATTCGAGAGTTATTGTAGAATTTTTTTTTTTTAATTTTCAAAATTCTTTTTGACACTTTGCGGTAAGCTGGTCAATACAAAGCTTCACATGCGTATAAAAGTCATGATTTTACAATTTGATGCTAAATTTCAGATAGATCGAGTGATCGGTTTCGGAAATATTCATAAAAAATATTTTTACAAAAATCGGCCATAACTCCGAAACCGCTTTATGGATTTCGCCCATTAACAAACTTGTCCGAGATATTTACGCTCCGAACCCACCTTGCAAATTTCTATCCTCTAACTCCTTTCGTTCGAGAGTTATCGTGCCTACGGCCGGCCGGACCGGCCGGACAGAATCGATTTCGACCTCGGATTCTTGATCAGTGAGTCGAACCAAATCGTTTGAGACCATTTTCGGCCAAAAATTCGAATATTACAGACATTTGGGCAAATTGATAAGCACTCTGTTCCGAGGAACTAGAGCGCCAAACACGGGAATCTTCTTCTTCTTCTTTTCTATTAGAGTAATTAAGATCAAAATTAACACGTTACGTTCGTTTCGTTATGGGGTTCATTCAAATTGGAATTTTTGAAGCTACTCCATATTATAATGATGAAAGACAACCTCTTTTGAGCATCCACGAATTCCACCTATTATGTAGATATTTCTGCCTTCTCTGATTCAAACAATGAATAATTCTATGAGGTTTATTATGATATATCCCTCAATTTCCTTTAATCACTACTTTTTGATATCATATTCAAATCGAGACAACGACTAATTACCAATTAATTATCATAATACCGAGACGAAGGTTCCAACGGAGAGCGGAAGAATATTCCCCGCTTTGAAGAGCAGCGGTTTCTTTGCTCGTTCCATCAGTATAACCATCATTCTCTTAGATTCCTTGTCAAAGGTGTACCAGTCGCTCATATAAATTGCATTTCCAATCGAGATGCTCTGAAAAGAATAGATAGTGGTGAAAGTTCGGATAGACTGTCTGAGGTGGAGGAAACTCGGTTATGGGTAAGAACAAGAAACTTGGGGTTGTTCAGATAGACCAAAGATGTATCGAAGTTTTAGGGGTCCAAGTTTGGAGTCATTGAGTTTCTATTCATTTTTCAGACTCAAATGAAAAGGGGTGCTTTAGGTTTTTAAAGTGTAATGAAGGACAAACATTTTTGGAACGACCAACTAATTGCAATTAAAAATTATAGCGTTCGAATTAGCTTCAAGACTTACCGCCGTTTTCACAAAGCATTCAATCTCTGTTATGTCCTAACTGAGGTCATCAGTTAAGGATAAATTTGAATGGCAACCTCAGTTAACGTACCCGTATTTAACGGTGGTGAAACAGACTTGTATCGCCACGTTTCCCCACGTTAATTGAGGTTGCGATTTAAATTTATCCTTCAATCTCCGTTAAGTCCTAACTGAGGTCCTCAGTTAAGGATAAATTTGAATCGCAACCTCAATTGACGTACCCGTATTTAACGGTGGTGAAACAGACATGTTTCTCCACGTTTCCCCACGTTAACTGAGGTTGCGATTTAAATTTATCCTTCAATCTTCGTTAAGTCCTAACTGAGGTCCTCAGTTAAGGATAAATTTGAATCGCAACCTCAGTTAACGTACCCTTATTTAACGGTGGTGAAACAGACATGTTTCGCCACGTTTACACACGTTAACTGAGGTTGCGATTTAAATGTATCCTTCAATCTCCGTTAAGTCCTAACTGAGGTCCTCAATTGAGGATATATTTGAATCGCAACCTCAGTTAACGTAATTAACGGTGGTGTAACACACCTGTTTCGCCACGTTTCCCACGTTAACTGAGGTTGCGATTCAAATTTATCCTTAACTGAGGACCTCTGTTAGGACTTAACGGAAATTCCGCCGTATTCACAAAGCATTGTTAAGTGTTTGAATCTCCGTTAAGTCCTATCTGACTATCTGAGGTCCTCAGTTAAGGATAAATTTGAATCGCAACCTCAGTTAACGTATTTAACGATGGTGAAACAGGCCTGTTTTACCACCTTTATTCCTTATTGTCCCTTATTATTCCCAATTTATCCTTAACTGAGGACCTCAGTTAGGACTTAACGGAGATTGAATGCTTTGTGAATACGGCGGATTGAATGCTTTGTGAATACGGCGGTTAGTTAACACAATAGTATGGGAGGTAGCAACATCGGGAAAACGAGAAATTTCTCTAAGCTAGTTTTGAGATATGCCTTCTCTCTCACTCTACCGGTGAGCATACGGGCTAGTTGGCTGATGGTAAAGGTTGTGTTCATCAGTGCGCATCGTACCTGCACAGGACAAATAATCATTACTTTTTTAAAATATTTATTCTATTTTGATAAAATTATTTTCGCTTTATAATATACGAATGTAGTATTCTCACATATTTCATGTCATACCATTTGCCAGATTTCGATTTGAAAATTTTTTGTCCAAAATATTTTATATTTTAATGTTTGAGAGTTATTATTTTAATAATTTCATGAAACAATAAACTATCGATTTCATATTATATTAATGCACAAACTAATTTAATTGTTTTGAATCCTTTTTCAGAAATCTATTTGGCAACTATTTCTTTGTCAACCAAAATAATACCACCATAACTTTTCAGTTTTAAGTTGGTCTGGCTGATAATTAAACGGTCGAATTATTGTTTTGCTAATTAATTTTGGCATTGTCGTTCAGGGAATGATATCAATGGATTCTTATGATAGAACTGCATCATAGCAGGAATTAAATTGAAGAAAGTGTCATTTAACAACAAGAGTACCAAAAATTATCAATCCGAAACCACCAGACTGATTCTAGCCAATAAAGAACTTATCCAAGATATTCACTCCTCAAATATACTCTGAACATTATATTATATCAATTGAAACTTAGCTCATGTTCCAGTTTTGTTTTTACTGGACATATTCTGAACCCAATTTGATTAATTAATCAAAGTATATATTTCCATCATCATATGGATTATCCGAGGACATTATAGTATCGCCCAAAAATTATAATATCCTATAATCCTTATAATTCTACAATAGCTGAGGTTATTCATTGGTCATGTAGCATTCAATCATGCTTTAGTTTTCTAGAACAGGAGGTATTTTATATCATGAGTAAATAATTCTGAATAGAATCAGAAATAAATGACATGTCTCTTATCGGTAGATAAGATGACATATGAACACAGATCATTGAATTCATAGATATAAATACGGACGTTAATTTTCGATTACAGTATTCTGTGAAATCATCGAATAACGATTCATTATTGAAATTCTGAAAAATCGTATCTGCGAAAGTATTAGCTTGTTAGACTCAAAAACTATATCAATGGATTCTTATGATAAAACTACATCTTAAAAAAAAATTTGAAATTTGTAATGTAAAAAAAAAATTTTTTCGGTTCTCCGAAACTATCAGGCCGATTTTACCTAATAACGAATTTAACCGAGATATTCACCTCCCAAACCTACTCTGAAAATTTCAAGTGTCTAGCTCATTCCGTTTGAGAGTTATCGTGCTTACGGTCGGCCGGCAGAATCGATTTTGACCACGGATTCTTGATCAGTGAGTCGAAAATTACAGACATTTGGGCAAATTTATAAGCACTCTGTTCCGATGGACAAGAGCGCCAAAAATAATCCTTAAATTCATTTGAAATATTATTATTTTACCTGTACAGGTAAGATGCGCACTAATGAAAGCAATCTCTACTGCTAGTCAACTAGCCATGAGACCATGAGAGTGAGAGAGGAGGTATTTCTACAAAATAGCCTTAATAATACTTGCCAGGTAGAAAACAATATTCGGAATATGACAGACAACCAGTTTTCTTTTTTTTTTCCAAGTAGGTAAATATGTACGATTACATACACAGTGAGCATCAAAATTATGGAATAATGGATTTATTTTCTTTCATTTCAGGAAAAGCGAAAAATGGTTGTAACGTCAAATTAATTAATTTTACAAGGAACATTTTCCCTCAATTCTTATCGTTCTTTCATTTTGCGTTACCAAGACGTGACGTCATCGATATTTGTTTTAAATTGATAAAAAAAAATGTGCAAAAATATGTATAGTAGGTAATTTAAATAAAATACACAAGGTGAAATATTCGTGGATTAATCATAAATAAATATTCCCTCTGAAAAAATTATTGCCTCGGCGGCGATGTACTGGAAAGGCAATCCTATCAGCGCCACCTAGGAAGATCCCTACGAACTCCAACCCTCTGTGATGCAGGAACCTAGTGTGATGTTCATGACGTTCATCCTTCTGTCGTAAGAGGGAGCCAATTGCTAATATTGTTCTAGTAATTGTGCTATATTTCCTGAACATCATAAATTAAATATAGATATTAATGTGTTCTTATTCTGTGCTGAACATAACCAATATTTTCGAACTGACCTCGTAATGAAGTTCGTTTCCATAATGACAATACATGTAGATCACGAATGTAATCGTCGTTAAATAGGAGACTAGACTGAGGAAATGCATGCTCATTGGATTGATCTAAAAACACATTCATTGAATCTTTTCCAAACTATTCAACGAGATAATACTCACATACATCATTCGGAAACAGCACAAGCATATCACGAGTGTGCTTACAGACAATTGAATGAAAGGAGTTAACGTGAACACATTCTCCAATTCCTTCACATAGCTGAAAAATAGAGAATTATTTCAGGGATCTTCAAACAAATTCTCTTATATAAATATTGTAATTTGAATTACTGCAAAAAATTGCACCAGCTTTCGTGTCATCGTGAAACATAGCTCACGATGCAGGGAACTTAACGGGTGCCAATTGATTAATTCAGTATATTCCAAGAATACCCAATTTCTGAAATATTAATCAAAGATTCCCTTCATTCATTTCATTCTACAATTGCACTTATCCTTCCTCGTATGATTTAAATCATTTGGGTGAATGCAAAGTGATGGTGACATTGAAATGTAGGGTGAGTGTGGAATAGTTGTCCACCTTTTTGAAATGAGCGATAGAAATATAATAATCTTATACTTTAGTGTTAGTTTGTACACTTATCAATGAACAAAATATTCGGGATAATTTAATATTATTCGTTTTATTTCTTAAATTATAAACAGAACAGAAAAGTTCTATAGATGGGGATAAATGCCTACTGTATGGGCTAGATGGCGCGATTATATTTTACCTGTGGGATAATTACTCTAACAAAAAAATTAAAGAATATTCGGAATGTTCTCATCAAATTTTGTATCTTGTATCATTTTTATTATTGCTTAATTTTTACGCATTGTATTTTACTATCTTTAGATAATAATTTTTTTTTCAGTAGTTATGAACATAAATTTGTATTTTTAGTAATTATCTCATCTTTAATTAACGTCAGCTGGATGGCATAACATCATCTTTGGTACTAATTGCAGATACTATTTATAGTCTCCTTAAGGATCTAGATGGAATACTGTCGAGAAATTCTATCAATTTTGTCTGTCTATCCCAGTTCAAAACGTCGAAATGTTCAAAAGGTTAGATTTTATTCCAATGCAAGTTATGAAAGGTTAATTTTCGCCCCAACTACGAATTCTTGACGTATATTTCACATACGAATTGTTTTATGAGATTTCTAGAACACCATCTATTTTAGGGTGACCAGATCATTCCTAGGGCCATGACGGACGATGCAGACTAAAAAAAAGGTCCTACTAGTTATTTATTTCGCGTGATACTATAAGATTGCGAGAATATCGCGGCTCGGACTTTGACGGACACAATGACGGACGCTTGTCAATGACGGACATCTTGTCCGAATGACGGATGTCTGGTCACCCTAATCTATTTCATCTCAACTATTGAGAACAAAGGAATCTTATGAGAAACGTTAATACAAACATCATTTCACTTCGAGAGCTCAGATTAAAACAGCCAGATCCCTAAAACTCAGTCAGAACCTCATCGTATGACCACAGAAAACACTGTTGGCGCACAGAATCAAAACGATAAATACAGGGTGGGCCAGGGTCGATGTTATCCTGGACTTTTACGGAGAACGGAACGCACGATTTTACTGAAAATTTGGCTCCTTGGCTAGGAACCACTGCTCCATCGATCTAGAATATTTTCAGCGCTGCGGTGATGCCCCTTATATGAAAAAGTACTAACAATTTTGATATTTGAAATGGAACACCCTAAATATTATTACTCTTTTTGATTCGCCGTAGCCTCTTGATTATTTCTGTATCAACTTCCTCGTCCCTATCTCTAGCAAGTTTCGAGTAGTTGATTGATTTACTTCCTTTTTTGTGCAAAATATAATTTCAATGAAACATTCATTACTTCGGTGCTTGGAATCCTAGAGAGCTGAAATTTCGTTCTCCGTAAAAGTCCAGTCCTGTACCGAACCAAACTATACTGAAATAATTTTTATAATATCTTGAAATAATAACTGTGGAATATCAAGAGGGACTGATTAGACAAAATGTTTCTAATCTAGATTGAATTAAATTAATGATTCCGAATTATACGGTTACCAGTAAATCAAATTGATGTTTTACTGGTTGCAAACTACAGAATTTTTAATCAAGGGGTATGTTGACCTACGAAGCTATAGACGAGGGATGAATTTTGAATATATCCTTATGTTATATGAAAGGATTCAGCGTGACGGAATACCGTTAAAAAATTGGTTCAAGCACTGACGTGAAGTCAGAAGCTTTTGCGCGTATGTTCTATTGTCCATTCTTCTGTATTGGACACCCTTAATCGAATTTACCATGGTAAATTATGTTGTCCATTCTCCTGTATTGGACACTCTTAATTCAAATTTACCATGGTAAATTCGGACACTCTTAATTCAAATTTACCATGGTAAATTCGAATTAAGTGTCCAATACAGGAGAATGGACGACATAATTAACCATGGTAAATTCGATTAAGGGTGTCCAATACAGAAGAATGGACAATAGAACATACGCGCAAAAGCTTCTGACTTCACGTCAGTGCTTGAACCAATTTTTTTTTCGTGATTTTTTTTTAATTTTCTGGAGGCGCGGTTTTTAAAATTTTTTTTTTCGTAATTTTTTTCAAATTTTCTAGGAGTACGGTTCTTACAGAATTTTAAACACGTCTTTGTGTTAATTTTCTACTACTAGTTACCAAGCTTCAATTCAATCGAATATTTATTTTTTGAGTTATCAAGGAAACAATATTCCAGGTGGATATAACTCGGAAACCGTTAAACCGATTATGCCCAAAAACGAACTCAACTCTCCCTTTCGGATACGCAACCTACCCTGAAAATTGCAAGTCCCTATCTCCTTTGGTTCGAAAGTTATCGAGGCAACGGTCACCCATCTACTGAACTCACACAAGAATGCTCGAATCTCCAACAATATTCAACCGATCGTGTTAAAACTTGAAACTTGGCAGTAGAGTTAGGTAATGAACGCTCTTGCAAAATTTCAGCAATTTCAAACGTATAGTTACTGATATATAGAATTTTTTTTCTATTTTCAATGATTTATTAAAAATTTTCTACAAATGCTATCCTCACCAAATTTCGCAAACATTTTCGCGTTGGCATTCTACAACTAATAACCATGTTTGAATTCAATCGGTTCAGTATTTTTCGAGTTAATGAGGAACAAAAAACCACCAAATTTCAGATGGCTATAACTCTGAAACCGTTTGGTCGATTATGCTCATAAACAAACTCAAATGTGGCATTCATATGCACAACATAACCTGAAATTTTCAAGCCGCTATCTCTTTCCGTTCTAAGGTTATCGTGACAAAATAAATATTTTTTAATAATTTTTTCAAAATTTTCTAGCCATACGATTCGCCCAAAATTTCACAAACGTGCTTAGGTTCATATTCTACAACTACTCACCAAGTTTCAATTCGATCGGATTTATATTGGTTGAAAACAAAATTATTACTCGGAAACCACTGGGCCGATTATGCCCATTAACGAACTTGTCCGTCGTATTGCGATGCGCCACCCATCCTGAAAATTTCAAGTCGCTAGCTCTTTTCGTTCTCAAATTATCGTGGCAACGGACGGACTGACGGACAGAATCAAATTTGACCTCGAATTCTTCATCGGGGAGTCGAACTAAATCGTTTGAGACCAATTTCGTCAAAAAATTCGAAAGTTACAGACATTTGGGCAAAACTATAACGCGATGTTCCCCAGAACATACGCGCAAAAATCGTCATAAAAGTTGGTTCCTTCTTGAAGGTTAGTACTTATTATTCAAGAAAACATTATTAATATATTTGTGGCGCCATCTGTGTGTCAAAAGGGAAAATTATAAGCCGATGCAATACACATATTATTATGCGTGTTTCAACAATCTGTATCTTGGGAAATGAATAGCTTACATTTTTTATGCAGCTCTTATTCAGAATTATACATATTATTTCGAAAGAATGAATCAAAACTACACCTTATAATGCTGTCATAGTGGTCCAAATTCTCCCGCATTTCACGTAATATAAAAAGGTTCCGTCGTTCTTTTCTCCCTTCTTCTTCCTCGATGTGCGAAACCATCTCGTCTGCCCGTAGGCCCACGTTCGCCAGTTTATCCTTCAGGATTTTTATCTGTCCCGAGGCGTGATAGATCAACCCCGATATCAAGCAATCTATGGAAGAATTAGACGTTGCTCCGTAGAGAACACCTGAAAAATGATGTAATGGTAGAACAATATTATTTCAGGGCTTCGCCGAAGCGAGTTTCTTTAATTAGTTTAGGAGCTTCTACACTTATTGGTTAGAAATTAAATTACTTTTTCGAGTGATTATCTATCGGTTCAGGAGGATATACAGGCTGTGAACGTGGTACACAAGAAACTAAAATGACCTAACAAGACACACGGTGAAATATTTATTGATTTTAACCATCAACAAATATTCCGCGTGGCCGGGCTGTTCACCTCATCGCTCAGTGTTCCCCAAAGAGGACAGCATCACTCAAGAGCAGACACAGACCCCAGGGTTACATGGTTTTTACCAATCATCATTGTGACTTAGCCAGACACTGAGTGGAACTTGAACGGCGTTCTAGGAAACTTATTTCCATCGGTCGAGAACCGGTAGTGGAAGAACCCCACCAGCGCCACCTATGGAGAATCCTTACGAACTCCGACCCTCTGTGATGAATAAACCTTGAGCGATGTTTAGCGACGTTCATTATTTTGCAGTAAGAGGGCCAAGGAATGGCCACGCCATCTACCGTAAAAAGACCTTTACGGACTGAAAACGCCCGGTTCATTTTGGTTAAATCAACCAAAAACCAGTGAACATGTAATGAGGTGAACTGTGGCTAATTGCCAATAATACCTAACAAGACACGCGGTGAAATATTTATTGATTCTAACCATCAACAAATATTCCGCGTGGCCGGACTGATCACCTCATCGCTCAGTGTCAGTCAGTAGAAGAAAAATATAAAAATTGTTCTTAAAAAGATAATTTCTTCGGAAATATTATATTTCAGAAACTGCTGAAACTTAGCACAAACCTTCAAGCATCATTTTATATTGTCAATAATTCCAAAAATAAGGATACCATCGATTGAAATCTAGTACTCGGTTAAAACTATAAGTTGGGAAGCCCTGTGGACAGGAGCTTTGGCGCTCTTGTTCAAACTTTGACAATTCATATCCGAAATTATTGGTTTCTCAGAGTTGGGAATGATATCAATGGATTCTTATAAAAGAATTGCATGTTACTCTGAAAATTATATTATATCAATTGAAACTTAGCCAATATTCCAGTTTTGTTTTCACTGAAGATATTCTGAACCCGATTTGATAAACTCACCAAATTATATACATATTTCCATTATCATATAGATTATCCGAGGCATAAAGGGTAGGGGGAATTATAATATCCTATAATTGCTAATTTTACATTCAAACATACTTTGTTTGTTAGAACAGAAATACATTTGACATGTCTGTTATAGGTAGATAAGATTAAATGTATGAACAGTGAACACAGATAGAACACAGACAGATAGAATTGCATTCTGTGAAAACATAGAAGTGCGATGTATTATTGAAATTTTGAAAAATCATATAAATGATATCAATGGATGCATATGCTAAAACTGCATCTAGAAAAAAATTTAATTCGAAAGTTGTGATGTAAGAAAAATTTTTTTTTCGTTACTCCGAAACCATCCGGTCAGTTGCACAATAACGAACTTAAACGAGATATTTATCTCCCAAATCTACTCTGAAAATTTCAACTGTCTAGCTCATTTCGTTCGAGAGTTATCGTATTAACGGAAGGCCGGCCGGACAGAATTGATTTCGACCACGGATTCTTGATTGATCTTGAGTCGAACCAAATCGTTTAAGACCATTTTCAGCCAAAAATTCGAAAAATAGAGACATTTGGGCAATTTGATAAGCACTCTTTTCCGAGTAACAAGAGCGCCAAAAAGAGGGCTTGTAGGTTCATGCAGTAATTCGTGAGGGTGCGCGAGGCGTTAATAGACAAAAGAACATGCTCGCAAAAGCTCCTGAATTCTTTTGAAGATACAGTTTCATCATAACAATCTAATGATATCATTCTCAACTCTAACAAACTAATACTTTCGTAGATATGAGTTATCAAAATTTCAATGATTAATCGTAATTTTTGATTTCATAGAATGCTGATGTATGTAAATCCAACATCTGAGGTGAGCCATAGACCTACGTTTTGAATTTAATTTTTGGCGCTCTTATATTCCTCGGAACAGAATGCTTACCAATTTGGTTTCACAAGATATAGATAATAACTCAATGAAAAATTATTTACGATTTACACTTATTTATTCAATATTGTGACGCGTTTCGTCGACACAGCGACTTCATCAGACTACATCCTACTAAATTCTTGTAGTATTCTTGTAGAATTTAGTATGATGTAGTCTGATGAAGTCGCTGTGTCGACGAAACGCGTCACAATATTGAATAAATAAGTGTAAATCGTATATAAATTTTCATTGAGGCAATATGGATTTGCATCAAATAAAAGCCACAAGCATTAAATTAAAAAAAATATATATAAAAAAATATATTGATAATAATCCACACTCCTCGATTGAATAATATACCAATGCCTGGGATACAGTATGACAATGCTGCATGCTGCATGCGAATAGAGAACGGAGATAGATATAAAGTCTATGATCCCATGAACTTTCTGTGAACGTTACACACGGATAATTATTATGATTATTCAGTTATAACAGTTGGAATCACATCTAAACTATTCGATTTGAAATTTGGTTGGAAATGACTGGATTAATGGATATTTATGGAATTTTCAATGATAATGATATTTCAAGAAATACCATATGCGTGAATAATTGTGAGTATTAAACAAACACACCATCTTTAGTAAATTGAGCTTCATCACTGTAGAAAGTAATTCTGTGATTTGCGATCCAATATAAGAAATTTAATCTTAAAATTTTATCGCCAGGTGCTAACGGTTGTACAGATTGGGCAAATTTGGTGATTCCTGAACAACAACTTCTTAACTATAATTTATGATGCAGTTCTATCATAAGAATCCATTGATATCATTCCCAACTCTTACGGTGGGTTTCACAAATCTTTGACAGCACTTAATTGCCAAATCAGTGTGATTCGATGTTACGGACCTGCCGGACAGAATGAATTTCGACCACGGATTCTTGATCAGTGAGTCGAACCAAATCGTTTAAGACCATTTTCATCGAAAAATTCGAAAATTACAGACATTTGGGCAAATTGATAAGCACTCAGTTCCGAGGAACTAGAGCGCTAAAATTGGTTCAAGCTCTGATGTGAACTCAAGAGCCTTTGCGCGCATGTTCTATTGTCCATTCTCCTGTAATGGAACATAGAAAATGCACGCAAAGCTCCTGACTTCACGTCAGTGCTTGAACCAATTTATTTCTTCTAAACGTTTAACAAAGTGATTTAGGTGAACGGAAAATCTATAGTAAGTAATGCGTACGGTACTTACTCAGGGAAATATATACAAATATGGGATAATACAATAAGTACTCCTTCGATATTTGGAACGGCAAATACAGCTCGAATGGAAACATTTGCTCTTTTATGAAGAAAGGTTTCGTCGTCCAAAGTATCCATGCCACCCAAGCGGAATAAATACAAAAAGTTGAAAGCTTCTTGCACTCCCTAGCGCAGCTTTCCACAATGGCTTCGTGCTCCGGTAATTTGGGTAAAAAATCGTCCTCACTGAATCGGCTGAGTAGATAGTCGACTCTCTTGGTTCTATACAAAAACGGGAATATTTTCACTGTCAGTATCAGCATCTGGGGCAGCAGATAAAGGGTGTCAAATAGACGGTCGAGGTCCAGATTATCATCCTGCGTTGGCACTAGGGCTCCGAGTATGGAGAAAAGCCAAGCAGCTGTGAAATAAACAATATGTCCGTAAATGTTGTACCACCGAAAATTATTAGAATTTCGACTTGGTTCGTATCCGCTCCATTTCATACAATAAAAGTTAGGAGCGAAGGACGTCGCGATTGATTTCTCCATAAGTAGGTTCTTCAGACGAAGTTGACGGGAATGAAACCAAAATTGTATCTTGCAGTTATTTATATAGCCTCTCTTGCAGAATAGTTGGTTACTAGGTGATTTTGTTCGATCAAAACTTTCGTGATGTGCAAAACTATCGTGGTGTATAATTTGGGTTAAGGATTTCCTAAAGATGGCATTATCGCAAATGATATGTTTCTTATGTGGTACGAAAATTTAATAAGCATTCTACGAAACATTCCCGATTTATTACAATATGGACATTGTCGTTGTTTTCTCTGGGAATACGTTTAATTATTTAGGGATAATTTTTCAAACTGATTTAATCTATATCTTATTATACAGGGTGAGTCTTTGACCACTGCATTAATTTTAACCAAAGATTCCTCTCATAAAATGAAACACTTTTTTCATTTAACATTTTTCCAAATTCAGCTCACGTAAAAAGATACAGGCTGTTGAAATTTTGAAAAAAAATCAGTTTTATTTTGTAGCTTTGACATCCTTTTTTCGAATAAAATGAATGTTGGCGTAAAGTTTCCTATAACTATGATACATATTTTTCAAATATTAGTTATTTTCTACTTCTACCGGTTTTCTAGTTATGGACTCGTGGATTCATAAAACTAAACGAAATTAGCATAAAGAAAGCATATAAAGTTTTTCTTGAGTCATTTCAAGAATATTCCATCGTTTTAGAACATTATATTATTCTTCATCATTTCTCCTTAAACGCACCGTTTTCGAGATATTCTTCATTGAATGTTTTAAAATGGAAAACTCCAGAAATTTCACTACTTTTATGGATCCGTTCCTGAGCGTTGGAATCCCGAATCAAGCTGTAAACCACGTTACCGTGCCTTATTCTCGTCCGCCAACAATATCATAGATAATTTATATGCGGAAGTCTATTAGCACATTGTGAAATCTTTAAACGCTTGTAACTTTTTTCCTGAGCCGAATCTGGAAAAATGGTAAATGAAAAAAGTGTTTCATTTGATGAGAGGAATCTTTGGTTAAAATTAATGCAGTGGTCAAAGACTCAACCTGTATAATTCTTCTGTAAGTGAACTCCTCCTAATGGACGGGACCGATTTCGATGAAACTTTGTGTGTGTCTTTGAGTGGATCCCTGGATGGTTTGGATTCGCAATCGGACCGAGTGGCAGGTGTCGCAATCAATTTATAGAATTTCGTTTTTGTTTTTGGCTCTCTTGTTCCTCGGAAGATAGTGCTTATCAATTTGCCCAAATGCCTGTAATTTTCGAATTTTTGGCTGAAAATGGTCTTAAATGTTTTGTTTCGACTCGCTGATCAAGAATCCGTGGTCAGAATCGATTCTGTCTGGCCGTCCGTCCGGTAACGCAATAACTGTAGAACAGAATGAGCTATACAACTGAAATTTTCAGAGTAGGTTTGGGAGATAAATATCTCGGTTAATTTCGTTATTGGGTCTGGTGGTTTCGGAGTAACGAAACAAATTTTGTTTTATACATTACAAATTTCAGATTATTTTTTTTTATTGATATTATTCTCAATTCTAACAAACTAATACTTTTGGAGAATTTCTATAATTAATCGTAATTTTATGATTTCGTAGAATGCTTCAATTATAATTTGCTGATGTATGTAAATCCAACATATGAGGTGAGTCGATTTGAATTTTTTTCTTAAGAATCCATTGATAAATCATTCCCAACTCTGAGAAAGCAATACCTACTTCCTGAGATATGCTTTGTCAAAGTCTGAAAAATAATAACAGGGCCAAAGCCCCTGTCCACGGAGCTTTCCCACATTATGAAATGAATTTTACTGTTCGTGTGTATGTCAAAGAACTAAATTAAAGGAAATATATCCTTGACTTGACCGATTCCGGGGTAATTTTGTTTTTGTGTTAAAGGAAGTCCCTTGATATTTATGTTTCCCAACTGGACACGGTAGGTTGCGCTGCAATCGGGTTATACATGATTTTTTTTACTTATTTTTGACAAAAATGATTTATTTTAGCGTTTTCATATTTCTCTCATTTCATGAGCGAGGCACATGCGCTTAATTTTGTGAATATTGAGTGTATTATTCATCGATAAAACATATTCAAATGACGTTTTTTTTTTTTAAATTTTATAACGCTGAACTTCCTTTTAGATGTTTACCCGACTAGCTGGGAGGTCAACGATACACTAATGCTTCCTGGGATATAGGGTAATAATTGATAAAACTGGTTTTTAAAGGTGGATGTTTAATAAAAAAAAATCATTTGATCGCAAAGAAAACACCTTATCTCCACCGTCTCTGGAGAGATCGTGAGTTCTAGTTGAAAAATCCATATACCTCACCTAAACGGATCCTGAGTATTAATCAGGAAAAGTTACTTGAGTGATCTTTAGGAAGAGTACCTACCTTGAATTTTGCCTGGACGAATTCCTCGGTTATCTGAGCTCAGTGTTTTTTTTTTCTGATCAAAGAATTTTTTCAACCTTCAAAAACCACATTTATCAATAAATTATCATCCTATATCCCAAGAAGCATAAGTTTGTCGCTGATTTCCCAGCTAGTCGGGCAGACATCTAAAAGGAGGTTCACCGTTATAAACATTTTATTATGATACAAATGGCAACCTCGTATGCCAGTTCATTCTGTTTTGAATGATTTGGATTAATTTTCTGAACAAATCAAAAAAGAAAATCGATCAGGCTCATGCACCGCCAGTATCACTAGATATACCAGGAAGAGAAAGAAAACTCGAGTCCCACGTTGGGCACCACTTGTATAACGCTGAACCTCCTTTCAGAAGGCTGTCTGACTAGCTGGCAGGTCAACGATACACTTGCATCCTGTGATATATAGATAATTGATTATCTGGTTTTTCAAGGTTTAATAAAAAAAATCCTTTGATCGCAAAGAAAACACTTAGCTCAGATAATCGAGGAATTCATCCAGGATAAATTTAAGGTACTCTTCCTAATGTCCACTCAAGTAATTCTTCCTGATGAATGCTCAGGATCCTTACACGTGAGCTATATGGATTCTTCCAACTTGAACTCACTATATCTTCAGATACGGTGTAGATAATGTAGGGATCAGTCCCATCAGTTCAACATCAAACATAAAAATATTCATAGGGTATTTAGATAGGGTTGATTTTCACCTCAATCGACTAATAATAGCTTCAATTTAAGATATGTTATGCAAACTTTCAGCCTCAGCCAAAAACGTCAACACGTGTATGCTCATACAAATAATAAAACACAAACTGTTCAGAGATTTCAGAACAACTAGAACAGAACTTATCTCAAATATTGAGAACAAAGGAATCTTACGGGGAACGTTTTTATAGAAGTATCTCTCTTGAGCGCGAAAATCGTAAAACCCTAATAAATCCCCGAGACCAGGCAGTACCTGATCGTATGTCCATAGAAAATTACTGAAATGATTTCTATATATATTGAAATATTAAATGCGGAAAATCAATACGGATTCAAGAGACAAAACATTTCTAATTTAGACTGAAAATAAAACAACGATTTCAAACAATAATGTGACCAGCAATTCACGTTCAATGCATCACGGGTTGCATAACTACGAAAACAGCGTAATGGGGATTTATACCGTTATAATCGTCGAAATTCCGCACATACCTTCGAGCCACCATTTTACAATCGAGTACCAAATTTCATCTCGATCGTCTTTGTATGACTGTGAATAGACAATGGAACATGCGCGCAAAAGCTCCCTACTTCACTTCAGTACTTTTTGATATATTTTCGTTCTCAAATGATAATTTGCTAAACGTTTGTGTTCGATATGAATAATTTTTATATCAGGGACAAAAATAATTTTGTTCTTTACCATACCTCCTTTCAGTGTTCTCATTGGCCTCTTACGGTAGAGAAACGAAACAAACTACACAATCGCCAACCATCCACTTAAGAAGCCACAAATATTGCAGTATCCTTCTCGTCGCCCTTACAGTTTACGTTCTGCCCACGAGATGGCAATACAACCTATTTGTCGGTAAATATTAAAAGAAATCTGTTCGTAAATGTCAGTGCGGTGCATGAAAGCTAACCTTAAAGTATCAAAGAGGATATTTCCTTTGATTCTCAGTTGAATTTTAATAATATTATGATTTTTTGTACTAGTGTGATCGCGGGAAAACATTGAATTAAACCATAATAGTCACAATTCAGTGAGCACTGAGAGCAGTAAGCAATAGACTCAATCGAAGATTTGGACAGCTAATTCTGTCGAAATGAGTTTCGCACCGTTGAGTAATTACCTGCAAATAATCGAAAGAGCCTGGAATAACCATGATGGTTATAAAATATCCTCCCTTATATCAATGCGCCACGAACATGTACGATATCCCAACTATCAGATAGAGAGCGGAGAGGCCCTTGTTAAAAGATTTTTACCAAGCCCCATTGATGATCTGATTGTTCTACATTTGAACTGCTGTTATCATTTCAACAGAGAAGAATTCATGTATGCGTACGAGACGCAAAGTACACTAACGCAAACTTTGACGAAGGTACTGCAGATGCAGAAAGAAGAAAATTGGTCGCTTCCCATCATGTATACCGTTTGCTCAGATTTGAGATTATTAGCACAGCTTGCAGAGAAAACTAGGAAAGGAGGTAATGATAAACCAGGCGAGATATTAGAGAAGGCTGCAGAGTGTCTTATGGGATGCTTCAGGGTTTGCGCAGCTGATAATAGATCCTCAGAAGAGGATACAAAACGAATAGGAATGTTGGCATTAGTGAATCAGCTATTCAAGGTGTATTTCAGAATAAACAAACTACATTTGTGTAAACCTTTAATACGAGCGATACAATCATCTCCATTTAGTGAAAGTTTCTCCTTAAGTCAGCAAGTAACGTATAAATATTTTGTAGGACGGAAAGCAATGTTTGACAGTGATTACACATTAGCGAATGAATACTTAACATATGCGTTCGAGAACTGCCACAAATACAGTGTGAGGAATAAAAGACTCATTTTATTATATTTAGTACCAGTGAAAATTCTTCTCGGTTATATCCCAAGCAGTTACGTTTTGGAAAAGTACGATTTGGTACAGTTTTGGAACTTAGTTCAAGCAGTTTGCCAAGGAAATTTGAGAGAATTTGATCAACTTTTGGAGATGCATGAGGCTTTCTTCATCCAATGTGGAATTTACCTAATAATTGCCAAATTGAAGATTGTAGCATATAGGAATCTTTTTAGGAAGGTGTATCTCATCCTGAAGACGCACCAAATTCCTGTAGGAGCTCTACAGACAGCACTGGTTTATCTGGGCCAGACAGATGTTGATTTAGATGAGACTGAATGCATCGTTGCTAATCTTATATATGAAGGAAAAATTAAAGGTTACATTTCTCATCAGCACAGAAAGGTTGTTGTTAGTAAGCAGAATCCTTTTCCAGCTTTGACAAGTTTGCAGTGAGATGTGTGACCTGTATATTAGAATATTGCATATTTCTTTATTGATCAATAAAATGATGATTTCCAAAAGATATTTTTGTAAACATTATTGTCATACTCTCCCTATTGTACAATTTCCCAAATCAAAGTATAATTTCTAGTGGTCGTTCTAATAAGTGTAGCAGAAATCATAAATAATGTGACAGCCGAGTAAAGGTTCAAAACTGGCCTGGCAATTCTCCAGATCTCAACCCGATCGAGAACCTTTGGAAGTTGAAGAAGAAAGAAATTGCAATCGAAATAGTAACTAGTAAGGAGCGAAAAAATTGTCAAAAATGCATAGAAAGCACGCCCAGAAGGTGCCAGGCAGTCATAGAGACGCAAAAGGTGGTAGTACCAAGTATTATGTCTGAGGCAAAATTTTGGATGTTAACGGGTTAATTATTAACTATTATTGAACTGCTCATATTTTTTTTCTATTTTTCAATAAAAAAACGGTCAAATATAAATAAAATACTGTTTTATAATTTTTCTACAATAACCAGAATTGCTTATTTTTACTGTGGCTTTAATAAATTGATCACACACTGTACTAGAAAATTACATGTCGAAGGTTCAAACTGTTTCTCATTGAAACCGTAATTTTGAGTTGTTCCGAAAAGCGAAATACTCTCTAAATTGGTTTTGAAAATGGCATTCATTGCAAAATCTAGTGTAAATTTAGGAATCTTCCAGATTTTTGCTGCGAGCCATCTAACGTCGGGTAGGATAACTACATAAAGTATCCTGCGCAAATTGTGACGTGTTTGTGTTAGTTCTAATATCGACTTGTAGGTGGCGACTGTAATGTTTTCTGTAAATTGTTTAGAAATACAGTTTCCATTTTCAAGGAAAACTATTGAATTACTAATAAATATGCCTTCGAAGAGGGAAAGATGAGGTCCATATTCAAACCAAATTCATTCATTCTTGTAAAGCACCCTCGCCAACCTGAAACTTTCCTTGCGTGAAAAGTTGTTCATAGAAATTAAAGTCAATAGAAGAAGTATTCAGTATAATTAATTTAGTCATAATTCCTTCATATATAGTTCAGAACACGCTTTTCCTTAGGTATATTACGGAAGTTGTATGTAAAAATATAAAACGTGACTCCATAGGGAAAATGCATGTCAAATACAGTAATATCGTCCTTCTACAGAGTGTCGAAAACAATAACTCGCATATTAGGTACTCACCAATATTCAGTGTGAGAATTTGAGACGAAATAAACCATTTTTGCGCGAGTGTTCTAGGGAACAGCGTGCTATAATTTTGCCCAATAAAATGTAATTTTCGAAATGTTTGCCGAAAATGGCCTCAGACGATTAGTTCGACCATTTTCCTCAATGACTCCAAAAATACAATTCCGATGTAATTGAAACTTGGTAGGAAACTACAAGCAGATCCATGTAAACGTAAATCCAGTTCAGTTTCGTTAAATTTGTCTGAAGTTAACAAAATAATATTGCTATGGGATGAAAATACTCCTGAAGGTTTTATGCGTAAATGTTACCGAGGAGAGACAGTTGCTTATTGTCTAGTGGATTTTTTTCAAGTGGAGAAAAATAACGATGACTGTCCAACAAATCGCATCGAATACAATCCGGTGTTCAGTAAAACGTGCCAAGGTGGTTCTAAAAGCTGTAGGTACAAGAAGTAAATGGTTAGTTGCCAATAGTGAAAGATAAATCAGCCCTATACATCTTTTTCATAAACTGATATTAAAACGAGGCAATAATATTACCTCACACGACTGTTCTTAAAACCAAATCGACACTGGAAAAATGAAACTGACAAATGGTACGATAATGTACCTGTCGGTCACGTATTAACTTTAAAAAAATGGGTTCAAGCCCTGTGGACAGGAGCTTTCTGGCGCTCTAGTTCAAACAGACAAATTATATCTCCGAAAGTATTGGTTTCTTAGAGTTGGGAATAATATCAATGTATTCTTATGATAGAACTGCATCATAAACGAAATTCAATTCAAATAATAGTGTATTTATCAAGATTAAATGAGCAATCTGAGAATGAGAACTGCACCATGGAAGAAATCGAATTAAATCTGGCCAATTTTGCCCAATAAGGAACTTAACCGAAATATTCATCTCCCTAACTTACTCTGAAAATTTCAACTACCTAGCTCATTCCGTTCGAGAGTTATTGTAGAAAAACTTTTTTCAAATTTTCAAAAATTTTTTTTGACACTTTGCGGTAATCTGATCAATACAAAACTTCACATGCGTATAAAGGTCATGATTCTAAAATTTGATGCTAAATTTCAGATAGATCGAGTGTTCGGTTTCGGAAATATTCATAAAAAATATTTTTACTAAAATCGGCAATAACTTCGAAACCGCTTGATGGATTTCGCCCATTAACGGGCTCGTCCGAGATATTTACGCTCCAAGCCCACCTTACAAATTTCAATCCACTAACTCCTTTCGTTCGAGAGTTATCGTGCCTACGGCCGGCCGGACCGGCCGGACAGAATCGATTTCGACCTCGCATTCTTGATCAGTGAGTAGAACCAAATCGTTTAAGACCATTTTCATCGAATATTCGAAAATTACAGACATTTCGGCAAATTGATAAGCACTCAGTTCCGAGGAACTAGAGCGCCAACAAGTTTCGTATGACAATTGCCCAAAAAAGGTTTAAAGTACCTAAAAATAGTAGATATTCCATAAAACATGTATGAAAGAAGAGTATTAATGAAAAATTACCTTGTAATCGATCAAAAACTTCCTGATCTACGTTCACCAAATTTTCTCCTCTCTCGAACTACAGAATTATGCTTTCAATATTTACGTAATATTTTCAAACATTTTTGGGTGAGGTCCCCGTAGCATCGCTAAAATACTTCATTTTCCGTTCCGAAATGTAAGACTTTTCTGAGAATTTCGGAGCAAACAACTGAGATTTTTCTCACTTCGCTCACATTTCGGAATACACTTTATTCTCATAATTCTTCGATTGATTAGATAATGTCATGTCTCAGGAAAATAAGTCGACATTATGACAATTCATACATAGAATAATTATATCATTCTGTGAAATACGATTTATTATTGAAATTTTGAAAAATCATATCTCCGAAAGAAATAGCTTGTTAGAGTTAAAAATGATATCATTGGATTCTTATGGTAAAACTGCTTATTGAAAAAATAAAATTTAATTTGGAATTTGTTTCGTAAAAAAAAAATTTTTTTTTTGTTACTCCGAAACCATCTGTCCGATTTTGCCCAATAAAGAACTTAGCCGAGATATTTATCTCTCAAACCTACTCTGAAAATTTCAACTGTCTAGCTCATTCCGTTCGAGAGTTATCGTGCCTACGGCCGGCCGGACCGGCCGGACAGAATGAATTTCGACCACGGATTCTTGATCAGTGAGTCGAACCAAATCGTTTAAGACCATTTTCATCGAAAAATTCGAAAATTACAGACATTTGGGCAAATTGATAAGCACTCAGTTCCGAGGAACTAGAGCGCCAAAAAGCTTAAAGATTCATGGAGTATTTCTTGAGGTTGTCTGTGGCGTGTATAGGCAATAGAACATGCGTGCAAAAGCTCCTGATTTCACATCCGTGCTTTTTTTAAATTTTATGCATGAATAACGTAACGAAAGTACATACATGTAAGCTTCTATACGAGTCCTTCGTTCGTCCGGTCATGGAATACGCAGGATCAGCATGGTGGACTGCTCTTGTAGCGGAGATTAATTCGCTGGAATCCATCCAAAGGTGGAACACAAGAATCCCTTACGGACCCTCTCGACCTGATTATGAGACCCGCCTCAAACTCGCAGATATGATTTCGTTTTCTCATATTCACATACAAGTCCATGAAGGGAATTTTCGGACCACAGGTACAAGCTATATTTCAGAAGAATACCAACAATCTTCGGGGTCATGGCTGCAAGCTTGCAAAGGAGAAGTTTAGAACTACTCAAAGACAGCTATTTTTGAGCAACCGAGTGTTTGATTTATGAAATGGGCTTCCGGCTTCGGTTGTGGACAGCGCATCCACAAATTCGTTCAAAAATAGCTTGGACAGTCTGAGTCGTATTCAACGCCAGTTGAGCTGATTCGAAGGCATTCGATTTGATTTTTGGCGCTCTAGTTCCTCGGAACTAAGTGCTTATCAATTTGCCCAAATGTCTGTAATTTTCGAATTTTTGGCTGAAAATGGTCTCAAACGATTTGGTTCGACTCACTGATCAAGAATCCGTGATCGAAATCGATTCGGTCCGGCCGGCCGGCCGTAGGCACGATAACTCTCGAACGAAAGGAGTTAGAGGATTGAAATTTGCAAGGGGGGTTTGGAGCGCAAATATCTCGGACAAGTTCGTTAATGGGCGAAATCCATCAAGCGGTTTCAGAGTTATGGCCGATTTTAGTAAAACACATTTTTTATGAATATTTCCGAAACCGATCACTCGATCTATCTGAAATTTAGCGTCAAATTGTAGAATCATGACCGTTATACGCATGTGTTTTGTATTGACCAGGTTACCGCAAAGTGTCAAAAAAAATTTTTCAAAATTAAAAAAAAAAAATTCTACAATAACTCTCGAACGGAGTGAGCTAGGCAGTTTAAATTTTCAGAGTAGGTTAGGGAGATGAATATCTCGGATAAGTTCGTTATTGGGCGAAATAGGCCAGATGGTTTCGGAGTAACGAAAAAAAAAATTTTTTTTAAGCTACAAATTTCAAAATAAATTTTTATTTAAGATGCAGTTTCACCATTAAAATCTTTCGTTATCTTTTTCAACTCCAACAAGCTAATACTTTCGGAGATATGATAAATTTCAATAATGAATCGTACTTCTATGTTTTCACAGAATGCTATAATTATTCAATCTAAGCTTTATTATATGCTCTGTGTTCAAGCTCGTACATTTCATCCTGTTCTATAAGAGAGAGTCAAATTCAGTTCAGCTGTTTTAATTTGATGTCTTCCATATGGTGCAGTTCTCATTCTCAGATTGCTCATTTAATCTTGATAAATAAACTATTATTTGAATTGAATTTCCTTTATGATGCAGTTCTATCATAAGAATACATTGATATTATTCCCAACTCTGAGAAACCAATACTTTCGGAGATATAATTTGTCTGTTTGAACTAGAGCGCCAGAAAGCTCCTGTCCACAGGGCTCGAACCCATTTTTTTGCTGATAATTTAGAGTTTATATTGAGTTTTCAGTGTTTTTATTCTCTTTTCGATATGATTTGTGAACTGATGAATAGTCTGTACATTGGTCCATTTTTCGTAGTTCTTTTGAGGTTTATAGGCATAAGCCTCTGCTCTTATTTGTATTTTAAATAAATAAATAAATAAATAAATAAATACACGTACCTACATTTTCTTTGGATATTTGTGTTGTTTTTATGGAGTGCCAACGGTCGTATGTGTTGATGATGCTTTTATCTGAAAAAAATACACTCCCGCGAATAGCTTTACGAGTAGCGACGGACGTTAAAAGCACATAGACATATTAATCGCTTGTTTACTGTTTACATTTCGCACAAACAACATTACATTCTTCCGCAGAATCATTCCAGCTGTTGATTGAATTATCTACCTACTTTTGGCCAATTTCCGGCGATTTAATATGTTTAGGTTTTATTGTTGACATTGCGACACATTCCATTTGAATTAATGTGCTCGTATGTATTGGTTTTATTATTAGAAATAGTTTTCATTTGGGGTGGACTCAACACCATCATTTAGTCCTGATGTCTATGTTTTGCAAATTTTGAATGGATAGATCGGATATGTCAGTTTTTAAGCACGAAAAATTTTAAAAGAAATACATCAGGGTTTGGCAAATTTTAATTTTTTGCGCACATGTTTCTAGGGAACAGCGTGCTATATTTTTTTGCGCGTATGTTCTGGGGAACATCGCGTTATATTTTTGCCCAAATGTCTGTAACTTTCGAATTTTTTGACGAAAATGGTCTCAAACGATTTAGTTCGACTCCCCAATGAAGAATTCGAGGTCAAATTTGATTCTGTCCGGCCGTCCGTCCGGCCCTGCGTCCGTCCGGCCGTTGCCACGATAACTTGAGAACGGAAAGAGCTAGCGACTTGAAATTTTCAGGGTGGGTGGCGCATCCCAATACGACGGACAAATTCGTTAATGGGCATAATCGGCCCAGTGGTTTCCGAGTAATAGTTTTGTTTTCAACCAATATAAATCCGATCAAATTGAAACTTGGTGGGTAGTTGTAGAATATAAACCTAAGCACGTTAGTGGAATTTTGTGCGAATCGTATGGCTAGAAAATTAAAAAAAATATATTAAAAAATATTTTTGTTGTCACGATTACTTGAGAACGTAATGAGATAGCGGCTTGAAGTTTTCAGGTTAGGATGTGCACCAGAACGCGACATTTCAGTTAGTTTATGAGCATAATCGGCCAAACGGTTTTAGAGTTATAGCCATCTGAAATTTTCTGAAATCTGGTGGTTTTTTGTTCCTCATTAACTCGAAAAATACTGAACCGATTGAATTCAAACATGGTTATTAGTTGTAGAATGGACACGCGAAAACGTTTGCAAAATTTGGTGGGGATAGCATTTGTAGAAAATTTTTAATAAATCATTGAAAATAAAAAAAAAAATTCTATATATCAGTAACTATTCGTTTGAAATTGCTGAAATTTTGCAGGAGCCTGCATAACCTAACTCTACTGCCAAGTGTCAAGTTTTAATACGATCGGTTAAATATTGTTGGAGATACGAGCATTCTTGTGTGAGTTCAGTAGATGGGTGACCGTTGCCTCGATAACTTTCGAACGAACGGAGATAGGGACTTGCAATTTTCAGGGTAGGTTGCGTATCCGGAAGGGAGAGTTGAGTTCGTTTTTGGGCATAATTGGTCTGACGGTTTCCGAGTTATACCCACCTGGAATATTATTTCCTTAATAACTCAAAAAATAAATATTCGATCGAATTGGTGCTTGGTAACTAGTAGTAGAAAATCAACATAAAGACGTGTTTGAAATTTTGTAAGAACCGTACCCCTAGAAAATTTGAAAAAAATGACGAAAAAAAAATTTTTAAGAACGGTACCCCTAGAAAATTTTAAAAAAATCACGAAAAAAAAAATTGGTTCAAGCACTGACGTGAAGTCAGAGCTTTTGCGCGTATTTTCTATTGTCCATTCTTCTGTATTGGACACCCTTTATCGAATTTACCATGGTAAATTATGTTGTCCATTTTCCTGTATTGGACACTTAATTCAAATTACCATAGTAAATTCGAATTAAGAGTGTCCAATACAGGAGAATGGACAACATAATTTACCGGTAAATTCGTTTAAGGGTGTCCAATACAGAAGAATGGACAATAGAACATACGCGCAAAAGCTTCTGACTTCACGTCAGTGCTTGAACCAATTTTTTTATTTTTGAGATTTACTGTTCGTTTGTTTAGGTACTTATACCATTTGTTGAACGAGTCACTTTCATAGATAACATATTTCAAGAATATATTTGATTCAGTTTTCTATTTTCTGTTTAAGTTTGTAAAATTTTTTTTGTCGAAAATATAAAAATTTCTGTTGATATCTGAGTGGAAACCTTTTTCATTTTCATTAGTATTTTAGATAAGTTTTTCAAGGTATAGACTATTTCATTTTTGCTTCAATTCGTTGTACCTACCTGAATTGTAATTTAATGGCAAAAGGATATTGTAAGCTTTAAGAGACTGAATATCCCATTATAAGTTAATGCAACTCTTTGAAATATTAAAACATTTGTGGTCTTTATTATACTACCTACCTAGGTTTAATAAGGGCCATGGGGAAGGTTTTAAAACAAACTAAATATGAATGAGAATTGTGAAAGGAGCGCAGATAATTTGTATGATTTTTATTATCATATAACTTTTTCATTTATATTTTATTTGTCTTGGATAGAAATAATCAGTCTGTGCGAATGATATTTTCGGAATTATGACTTCCTAAACATAAGTTTAATATTTAGACGAACAATTTCTACTTCCGAATTGTGTCATTTAGAAAATATTTTTTTTAGAAAATATCTGTTTACATTTTCTCATTCTACGGGCTCGATTCTATAAATAGTATAATTTTCATATAAATCGGAGAAAATAATTTTTTTGGTCAAAATATGCAAAAATTGTCAAAATTTTTATCACCCCACTTTAATTGAATCATGACTGTTCTTCATAAATTCGGGGTCGTAGAATCCAATGGCGCTAACAATTTTTCTCTATACTCCACATATTGCGAGTAAGGATTGTTTCACATGCATACGGTTCCATACGGTTCGGTTGGTTTTCGGTTTCAACCGAAAACGACTGATGCCCTTTCACACATATACGGTTCATATTAGGTTTTATGTTATCTTCCGAATCACAAGCTCAATCAAAATTCCAATATTTTCGCGACGTCTGATTCATCAAAGTCATTCAGAATTTGAACACAAATATCTTTGCCTCCTGCGTCATTTATTTAAGAGTACGAAAAAGTACTTTTTTGTCCGCTGTGGTCACTATGAATATGGCATGATACTGTTCAATACAAACATAAGTATATATGAGAATAACTGTCATTTGCTATTGTGAAATCATTTAAGAGGTCCGAAATTCATAACAGTATGTAGAGGTCGACGAAAAAAGATAGTACATAAAAAACCTCATATGCTACTACTGAAGTATGTTTTTAACATCGCGTTATCAGTTTGCCCAAATGTCTGTAATTTTCGATTTTTTACCGAAAATGGTCTCAAACGATTGGGTTCGACTCCCCGATGAAGAATTCGAGGTCAAATTTGATTCTGTCTGGCCGGTCTTTGACACGATAACTTGAGAACGGAAAGAGCTAGCGAGTTGTAGTTTTCATGGTAGGTGGCGCATCCCAATGAGACGGACAAGTTCGTTAATGGGGATAATCGGCCCAATGATTTCCGAGTAACAATTATCGATCGAATTTAAACTTGGTGAATAGTTGTAGAATATAAACCTAAGCACGTTTGTGAAATTTCGTGAGAATCGTATTACTAGAAAATTTAGAACAAATTATTAAGAAGTAGTTTTTATGTCACGATAAAGTGAGAAAGGAAAGAGATCAGCCAAACGGTTTTGGAGTTATAATCATCTGAAATTTGGTTGTTATTTCCTCAATAACTCGAAAGATACAAAACCGATCAAACATCAAGTTATCAGTTATACAATGCAAACGCAAAAATTCTTGAAAAATTTCGTGAGGATCATATAAGTAGAAAATTTTTAAGAAATCATTGAAAATTATTGAAAAAAATTCTATATATCAGTAACTATTCGTCTGACATCGCTGGAATTTTGCGAGAGAACTCTACTGCAAAGTTCCAGTTTGAACACGATCGGATACATTTTGTTGGGGATTCGAGCAGCCTTGTGTGAGTTCAGTAGATAGATGGATGATCGTTGCTTCGATAACTTTCCAACGAAAGGAGATAGGGAGTTGCAATTTTCAGGGTTTGTTGCGTATCTGAATGGGAGAGTTGAGTTCGTTTACGGGCATAATCGTTCCAACTGTTTCGGAGTTATATCCACCTGGAATATTATTTCCTCGATAATTCAAAAAATATAGACTCTATCGAATTGAAGCTTGGTAACTAGTTGTAGAATACCTGTATTATACAGTTATTATACAATAACGGAAAATGGACAATAGAGCATACGTTCAAAAGCTCCTGACTTCACGTCAGTGCTTGCACTAATTTTTATTAGCATGTTTAATAGTTTGAGGACAAAGAGTATATTATATATTGTTAACAATCCCGCATTTTTGTGGATCCGCGGGATTGATAACTTTCATCCCGCGCGTTTGCGGGATTGGAATTTTGGTGCGGGATTGGATTCCCTAATCACAAGTCCATCCTTCCTATTTTTTTCATATTTGTAACTACAGTAACCAAAATAATTAATTTAGTCCATTTGACTTTTCCAAACTGTATAAAATGTTTTATTTTGTAGGTACGAACTCAATAATTAGGTATAACTATTTTTATATTACTGATGCAAAGACTTAGGCTTGTTTCACATGCATACGGTTCCATTCGGTTCGGTTCGTTTTCGGTTTCAATTCGGTCGCTGGCGACAAGTGTGAAACGGTGCTCCGGCTTAGATTCGGTGCCGAATAGAAACCGTACAGCACCGAATACTCCCTCGACACGAATAGGCTTCTATCCGGTTTGGATTCGTGTCTAGGGAATACAGATCAACCGGGGCGTTCACACAAATACGGTTTAGTTTCGGTTTTAACCATAAAGTAATAAATATTTACATATGTTTTATGTCTCGTTCTGTGGTTCTTACCACAAATCGAGCAGATTTCTTTCAATATTTCCCGAATTGTTCAAATATAGAAATATAAACATACATATTTTCGGAATATTGTTGCTATCTCAGTATTCATGAGAAAAATGATGGTTTACCAAATGTGGATCGACTGATTTCTGCTGTAAATCTAAACCAGTGCTGCGGGATAAAACTTTCGAAAAATATAAAGATCAATTAAAGACGTAGGATGCATTCAAAGATGTATGTGTTCAACCTTCAATGGCTTTGATGAATCTGACGTCGCGGAAAAATTGGAATTGTGAGCCCGTGTCAGAAGATAACATAAAACCTAATATGAACCGTATATGTGTGAAAGGCCTTCATTCGTTTTCGGTTGAAACCGAAAACGAACCGAACCGAATGGAACCATATGCATGTGAAACAAGCCTTAGTGTTACCCGTTTTTTTAGCGCCCTCGTATAATTACGGAGGTGCAATTACTATCCATCTGGAAAAGTTCCAAATCCCGATTATCCCCTCCTTTTCGCAACCTAGTTTAGACACCGGATAATCGAATTAAGATCGATTGAACATAGAAATCTAGCAGAAGCGGAGGGACGGAAACTCAACTTCCTTTTCTTTCGAGGAAATAAACTTTTTCTTTCAGTCGCGAATCTGAGAAACTAACTAGGACCCTTCCCCTTTCCTGCTGACGTTGCGTGAGTTCCATCGTTTCCGGCGAAACTCAAATATCAATTAATCCGGGGTTAAGAAAAATTCTCGTTATCCTCCTAAAATACGATTGCTCCCTTTGTTTTCCGTTTCACGATTCATTCGCCAATAATGGCATCATAATGAATTATGCTCTTCTTTGACATCTGGAGCGAGCGATAATCGAAGGAATTGCGTTATTTCTTTCAAACGTCAACAGAGGAAACGGTTTCTTCACAGAAGCGAGATTCCATCGTTTTTGCTTTGGTCTGTGGTCCCTCGTAGATGCTGGGGTTTACTGTTATCCAGTTCTATGTTTTTGATATGGATCATAATTGATGATCATCATGAAAAAGTGTATGTTCGTTTTGATCGTTGTAATCAAAAATTGGTTCAAGCCCTGTGGACAGGAGCTTTGGCGCTCTTGTTCAAACTTTGACAAATTATATCTCCGAAAGTCTTGGTTTCTCGGAGTTGGGAATGATATTAATGGAATCTTATTAGTGTCCGACCGAAACTGATATTTCAGCCGAAACCGAAACCGAACTTTCGGCCAGGGACTCAGTTTCGGCCGAAACCGAAACCGAAACCGAAACTTTATATTTCATACTGAAATCTACTGTATTTTTTACAATTTCATTCGCATATACATAAAAATAGTTAAGGAGTGTTAAATAAAATAAAAAGACATTTTTTTGAGATCTTTATTTATTATTTCGGTATTACCAAGTTATCAAAATAATCAGTCGAAGTATACATGGTGATTCCAAATCAGACGTGAATCTTAGAGGAGGTGTTAGTATGGATCCTTTGCGGTGGTTTGAGCCATTTTTATTGAGGACCAAAAATCAACGGTTTCCGAGATATTTGAGTACTGGTTCTGTTGAAAAAGAATTAGTAGTGATTTGAAAGGGGATATAAGAAGCAAATAGAGGAAAATAACGTATTCAATATTTTTTTGTTGCAACTAAGCTCGAAATTCCATTAGAAAATGTATTCATAAATTATGTTCCACCATTCCATAGGCTACCACGTGCCGTCTTTCTGATGTCTTCAGTTGTTATTTTCCGTCTGAAATTTACTCACGCTGTCTTTTGATACACATTCACTATTTTAAATGCCGGACATTCAAAAGGTTGCTTATAAAAAATCTGCTGAAACGAAACTAGTTGCAATCTAACGAAATCTTTTAGAGAATGAAGAAGGAATTTGGCAAGTTTTTAAAATAATTTTGGCATAAAAAATTGTGAAATTCGAAAGTTGCAGACGAATTGATATTAGAAATTGATTTTTCATTTATTCATATACCACATTTCTAATCATACTTATTCTATTTCAACCTCTTATACAGCATTGTTTTGCTTTTTTCGTACATATCATATTCTTTTCTGATGAAAATAAACCAAAATTATCACCAAATTTGGTCAACGTAGAAAAAATTGACGAAATATGTATCAGAGTTCAGAAATCTTCTAAAAATCACCTGAACTCCAAAAACCGTTGATTATCGGTTATTAATATATATGGATTAAACAACAGCTAATGAGTCATACTCCAAGTTTCACGTCTTATTTGGAATCACCCTATGTAATCTAATTAATAATCATTTAAGTGAATTCTCAGTCTTAACAAAGATAGATCACAATAACTCGTACGACAATTATGTATACCTACTTATAACTCCTGGCCAAACGACCAGGATAGTTCACGAACATTCAAGTTTCGGCCCGGCTGAAAGTTTCGGCCATTTTGGGCCGAAACCGAAACTAAGGCCGAAACTAGATTTCTTGGCCGAAACTGGCCGAAACCGAAACCGAACTTTCGGTCGGACACTAAATCTTATGATAGAACTGCATCACAAAATAAAATAAATTGAATAAGAATCCATTGATAAAATTCCCAACTCGGAGAAACCAATACTTTCGGAGTTCTGATTTCTCAAAGTTTGAACAATAGCGCCAAAGCTCCTCTGCACAGGGTTTTCCCACATTTTCAATTTGGCTTATGTGCGTCAATTCTCAAGAATGTTCGTAATTAAATTCAAAACGTAGGTCTATGACTTATCTCATGTTAGATTTATATACATCAGGAAATTATAACTAGAGTAGGTATTCCATATAGAATTGAGAATAATTATTGAAATTTTGAAAAATCCTTTCTCCGAAAGTATTAACTTGTTAGAGTTGAGAACGTCATTAATGGATTCTTATGATGAAACTGCATCTTAAAAAAATTGAATTTAAAATTTGTATTGTAAATAATTTTTTTTTTGTTACTGTGAAACCACCTGGCCGATTTTGCCCAATAACGAACTCAGCCGAGATATTTATCTCCCAAACCTACTCTGAAAATTTCAATTGTCTAGCTCATTCCGTTCGAGGGTTATCGTGTTAACGGCGGGACGGACAGCCGAAAGAATCGATTTTGACAATGAATTCTTGATCAGTGAGTCGAACCAAATCGTTTAAGACCATTTTCAGCCAAAAATTCCAAAATTACAGACATTTGGGCAAATTGATAAGCACTCTGTTCCGAGGAACAAGGAGGACAAAAAAAGGAGAATGAGATTGGAACATCTACTTCTCGACATCTGTCACCTTTGTGAGGAAACGGATTCTATATAGTTCTTATACTTACTAACTATGTGAAATACTTCAATACTGTAGCTAACAAATCCCACAATGCATAGTTTTCTATTACATTTAAAAACGCTTCACACATCAATTACACTTCAACATAACATGTCTCAAACTTTATTTTTACAAACAGCGTAATAGTTATTAAACTTAAAATAATAACGAATGTCAAAATGACCTGATTGTTTCGCCTCCTACCGGGCCCGATTGTGACTGTAAACTATCCAGGGAGTCGCTCAAAAACACACACAACAGTTCATCAGAATCAGTCACGTCGTGAAGAAGGAGTTCAAAGACATGCACACAGTAGAATTTTATATATTAAGATATTTTTCATCTTATCTTTCAAAACTTTTTTATCTATTGGATGTGTTAATCTCATCAAGTAATTGTTTTTAGCGCTATTGTTCCTCGGAACAGAGTGCTTATCAATTTGCCCAAATGTCTGTAATTTTCGAATTTTTGGATGAAATCGATTCTGTCCGTCCGGTCGATTCTGTCAGGCCGGCCAGCCGTTAACATGATAACTCTCGAATGGAATGAGCTAAGTTGTAATTTTCAGAGTAGGCTTGGGAGATGAATATCTCGGCTAAATTTGTTATTAATTTTTTTAATTTTATTGAGCTAATACTTTCGGAGATATGATATTTAAATAATTAATCGTAATTTTATGATTTCAAATAATGCTCTATGATGGAGGTTATACGATCAATCTGGTTTAGTTTGAAATCAATCATGGATTGATACGCGTCAACTGATAGCCCGCATTGATGGCAAGATTGATGTCAAATTGATGCCAGATTGATACCAGATTGACCTCTGCCTAATTATAATTTGCTGATGTATGTAAATCCTACATATGCAACATATGAGGTGGGTCTTAGATCTACGTTTTGAATTTAATTTTATATGATGCAGTTCTATCATAAGACTCGATTAATATCATTCCCAACTCTGACAAACAAATGCTTTCGGATATATAATTTGTGGAAGTTTGAATAATTGTTCGCTAGTAGTTTGACAAGAGTGCCAAAGCCCCTGTCCACAGAGGTTTCCCACTTTTTGGCGCTTCTGTTCCTCGTTATTTTCAAATTTTTGGATGAAAATGGTCTTAAACGATTTGGTTCGACTAACTGATCAAAAATGCGTGCTCAAAATCGATTCTGTCCGGTCGACCGGCCGTTAACACGATAACTCTCAAACGAAATGAGCTAGGCAGATGAAATTTTCAAAATAGGTTTGGGAGATAAATATCTCGGTCAAGGTTGTTATTGGCCAAACCGGCCGGTTTCGTAGTAACGAAAAATAATTTTTTTTTTACATTACTACATATTTCAAATATAATTTTTTTATGATGCAGTTTCAAGAATCCACTCATATCATTCTCAATTCTAACAAGCTAATACTTTCGGAGATATGATTTTTCAAAATTCCAACATTAAATCGTAAGTCTACATGATTTCACAGAATGCTGTCATTGAAAATGAACTGGTGGTTTCGGATTAATCATTTTTGGCACTATCTTTTTTGTTAAAGAAAAATTTGGAAGCATTTAAGTATTGAAGCATTGCAGATTGCTCATTCAATCTTGATAAATAAACTATTATTTGAATTTAATTACCTATGAATCTATCGATATCATTCCCAACTCTGAGAAACCAATACTTTCGGAGATATTTGTAAATAAGATTCCTCTACTGAATAAAGATCTAACACATCTTCTATGATTCCCTAATTTCCCGAAAAACCCACATGAAATTCGATGTTTCTCTTTTTTCTATGATTCGTTCTCCGATAACGGCATCATATTGAGTTATTCTTCTCTTTGACATCTGGGGCGTGCGATAATCAGATGAAGTTCGCCAATTTTTCCGAAGCTGAACGTCAACAAAGGAAGCTCTTTTTTACACAAAGAAGGGATTTCATTGTACAAGCTCCGGTACTTTCGACGTGGAGTGTGGAACGCTATCGCATTTGAATTCAGACCCTGGCCTGGATTTTGGTTTCGTTGTTTTGTGTTTTATTGAAGAGATTTGAGGCGTGAAATCGGTAAAGCTGATAAGAGCTATCAGTCCTGCATTATTCCCTCCTTCTGCTCGATGGACAGACATCGCTGGAGAAAATTAGAATTTATTCTTTATTCCTATTACGATATGCCCTGTTGTTTTCAGTTAGTCATGCAAAATTGTGTTAATTAAGTACCTGAACTATGTCATATTCCTTCGTGATCTATTTTAAACTGGTTAAAAGAAAAATGTGGGAGAGCCCTGTGGACAGGAGCTTTGTCCCTCTTGTTCAAACTTTGACAAATCGTATCTCCGAAAGTAGGCTTCAGTGGCAGATGGATTGGTCGAGGAGCCCACATCGCTTGGCCACAAAGATCACCTAATTTGAACCCTCTAGATAATTTTGTGTGGGGACATCTGAAAATGAAAGTTTATTAACTTGAAAGTAGGAGCAGAGAACATTTAATTGAAAGAATTTTCGAGGAATGCAATATTTCGAAGCAAGATCAAATTCTCATTACAAATTCAAATTCTAATTGGAAATTTGATAAAAAGGGCGCAAATATAAATGTGTTAGAAAAAGAGGAAACCATTTCGAAAATTCAATGTGAATTTTCTGTTACTCTTTAGTGTTGTCTTTCATATGTTTCGCATATTTATTCAGTATTTGTTTTCATTTATGTAGATTTACATTTACTTACTTACTTTCTCGTCCGCTGTGGTCACAAGGAATACGGCATGATACGGTTCATTACAAATATAAGTGTCTGTAGGAATAACTGTAAGAGTTGTGGTCCCTATGGATAAGGTACAATACAAACATTAGTGTATGTGTGATTTGCTATTGTGAAATTATCGCAGAGGTCAGAAATGCATTAAAATATGTCGACGAAAAGATTCAATATGCACCTCGGTGAAAAACTGTCTATTGCCTCGCCAGCTTGCTATCCGAGGCGGAGCCGAGGATAGCAATTTGCAGGCTCGAATATAATAGGCAGTTTTTCATCCTTGATACATAAATAACTATTTTAGAACTTATGAAGTGCTTTGCATCATTGGACGATACAGTCTTAGTATCCAGTTCAGAAGGAAGTGTGAAGTGGAATTTCTATATTGCTCTTTTTTAGAAATTTCTTCTAGGGAAACTGGAGGTGTGCCAACAGAATGACCTGAGTAATGACAGTTTATGGTATAATTTGAAACAGGTAGCGAAGCTATGAAACCAAAATGCACAGGCTCTTTTTTCAACCTGCACACTTAATATGAAATTATCACAATTCCCACCCTATATTTTAAAAAAAACGTTCGAATTATTAAATGTCATCAATTATATTGTACTACACTGAAAATTGCATCATTGAATAAGCCATACAAAAGATATTAATAAAAGAAAAATCGATCGAAACGGAAAATCACCCTGTAGACTCCCAATTAAGGCCCCCCAACCATAAACCAAACATTGTTTCGAAACTGTCTTGACTAGAGTAACCTTCCTAAAATCTGACGGTCTCCTCCGGAATCACCCTGTATAGGAACAATGGTGAAAGATTTAACAGCAGTGTATATCCATAGATTTTCCATGGGTTTTGAAACCTAATTTTTACCGAGAGAGCGTTGAACCATCATCAAGGAAGGTTTAGCTCTTTTCAGTACTCGGTTCAGAAGGGAATTCCAGTACAGTTCAACATCCAGGATATATTTCAGGCAGAAGTACTTGCAATAGAAGGATGCTTGGAAATGAACCTAGAAAGAAACAATCAGAGATGTGATATAGCATATAGCAATCTACTCTGATAGTCAAGCTGCTATTAAAGCTCTGAGTTCCTATGTTATCGAGTCCAAGCTGACATGGGAGAGCCGAAGAAAACTCAATGAAGTAGACAAGAACAATAGGGTCTCCTTACTCTGGGATCTTGGTCACGCGGGAATTGAAGGAAATGAGGAGGCCAACACACTTGCCAAGAAAGGAGCACAAACCCCCTTTATTGGCCGGGAAGCCTAATGTGGGGATGGTAAATACACCTACAAAAGTGAATTTCCGAAGAAATACTTAGACCTCAGTAAGAACATGCCGCACCTCCTCGCTGGTTTCCTCACGGGGCACTGCGGCCTTGGGAAGCTTATGATGAGATTAGGGCTAGCAGAAACTGACGAGTGTAGATTCTGTCAGAGGAGGATGAAACTCTCTGATCACCTGATAACGGAACGCAAACCAACGCAAGGAATGCTTTGGGAAAGAAGTCTGCAGGCCTCCTTAAAGCCATCCTAGATACTGGAGTTTATCAGAAGTCTGGAACTGGAAGGCGAGCTGTAGATGGTGATGACATCGACAACTCTGACGGGGGGCACAATAGACCTTAATGTCGCAGTGCAACGTTACCCCCTACGTACAAGGGTGGCCAACCGGTTGGTCGCGATCGACTGGTCGATCATAGCTATAGGTCCAGTCGATCGTGGCGAGACAGACAGCATCGATATTTCATTTAAAATTTCTGCAATTATAGATCTATATATGTATATTGGTAGATCACGCAGACTTTTGTCATTAAATAGTAGATCTTGTGTCTCATCAAGTAGGCCACCCCCGCAGGGCAAACGTATACAATATACAACAGCCAGGATTAAGCCCAGATACTTAAATTCTCCAGCCATCTGAATTTGGAAATCGAACCTAGTATAATTAATAGTCTAGACAACAAGTGCCTTTTAAGTCAAAATTTTTGCGTATTGTCCGAAAATTATGATTGAGGTGTCGTTCAATTCGGAATGGCATGTAGATAGTTTTTGAGAAAATGCTAAGGTCACTCGCAAAAATTGCAATAGTTATATACAATTAAGTAAAAAAAAAGAAGGGTTTGGTTTTTCGCCAATATCTCAAAAACTTTTTGAGATAATTGAAATTTGAAAAATTGGTTCAAGCCCTGTGGACAGGAGCTTTTGGGCGCATGTTCATCTTCCCGTACTGGCCAGTAAAGAAAAAAAGCAGTATCATGTTGAATACCTTAATATTATTCTGGAACACAAATTTTCCATTACAATAATCTTCATCTAGCTTCTATTTAGTATCAATTCCTGTAGAACGTGATCATAATAAGTGTTTTCCATATAATAAAATGTGTTTGAACTTGGTATGTAGGAAATCTGACATCAATTATTGGAATTAATTGATTTGACAAACAGCCGTCAAATGAGGTACTTTTCAAGTCGATCAACATCGTCCTTCTTTCGACGTCTAAACTATGACTTGATTCTTTATGTTTATGTCTTTGAATTTGTTTTCGGTGGAATTCAAAGAGTTCATAGAATAATCGATGAAAATACTGAGAGAGACCCAGGAAATTTGACACATTTTGTCTTATATCTCCAGAAATTGAAATCGTATAGAGCCAAAATTTTTCACAATGTTGCAAAATACTACAATTGACGTTAGTACAAGTTTTTGTTGCAATCTGATGAATAGTTCACGAAAAAAAAATTTTTTTTTCGAAAAAATTAAAAGAAATATTTTTTTAAAAATTACCAACATTTCGATCATAACAGAATTTTGCCAAAAGTTGCGCGTTTATATCCTCGAACTGACTACCAAGTTTCGATTCAACATCTTCTTTAGTTCCTGAAATATCAGGGAAATAACCTCAAAATTTTAAATGTCTATAACTCCTAAACCGTCCGGCCGATTTTGCCCGTTAACGAACTTAACCGTCGCATTTTGATCAGAAACCTACCCTGAAAGTTTGAAGTCGATAGGACCTTCGGTGCTCCTGTTATCGTGCTTACGGCCGGGAAACCGGCCGGCCGGCCGGCCGGACGGCACCCGAAAATCTGACACCGGATTCGTGATCAGGGAGTCCGAATTAGTCTATTAGCCAATTTTCAGCTCGAAATTCGAAAATTACAGACATTTGGACGAAATGATAGGACGATGTTCCCCCAGAACATGCGCCCAAAAAAGATTCGAGAAGAAGAGGAAATTTCCTGAGAAAAAGTCCCAATTCCCGGAAGTAGGACCAATATTTATAATTTTCCCAGAGGGTTGAAAATACTCCCGCAAACGGGTACTCCAGCTTTCGTAAGCCTCGCCCCCTTCGGACCTTTCATCAATAAATATGATTTAAAGTTATTAAATATGAAAATAAGAAATTGAAAAAATTCAAGCGTCGGCAGAATATATCAATGAATAATAATCCGTGGTCCAAAAATGTTCACCGCCCCTTTTCAATTAGTTATCCATTAGTTAATTAACAATTTTTTGTAGCACGAACATTAACATTGCAAGTGCAATACTTGTTAAACTATTAACCTGAAAATTTTTTCCTCTCGTGGAGCTATTTTTCAAAAGTCTTGGAATAGATTCCCGTTGGAAAATTTGAAAAATTGTTAATTTTCGTTCTGTTATTAACCATTAACTTAAGTGAAAAATTATAATGCTTCAATTATGTTTTCTAAAGAAAATTTTAAATTATCCCATGAACAATGCATTAGTTATAATACTGTTTCAAACAATAGGAGATAATAATCATTAAAAATCATTTAAAGTAGTTTCTGATCGTGAGAAAACGGATAAATAGTAATATTATAATTTGAAGCTTTATAATTTTTCTCTTAAGTAAATTGTTAATAACAAAACGAAAATAAAAAACAGTTTAACAATTATCGCACTTGCAATGTTAATGTTCGTGCTACAAAAAATTGTTAATTAACGGATGGATAACTAATTGAAAAGTCGCGATAAACATTTCTGGACCACGGGTTATTGTTCATTGAGTATTATGTTTATATTTCGTAAATAATAGATTATGTACAAGAATTGATGTAAACCTGAGATAATAAACATTATTATTATTATTATTATTATTATCTATCCTGCAGACGCTCGAATTTTTTCAATTTTTTATTTTCACATTTAATAAGTTTAAATAATATTTATTCATGAAAGGCCGGAAGGGGGTGAGGCTCACGCAAGCCGGAGTACCAGTTTTCGGGAGTATTTTCAACCTTCTGGGAAAATTATAAATATTGGTTCTACTTCCAGGAGTAGGGCTTATTTTTTAGAAAATTTTCTCCTCTTCTTGAATCTTTTTTCAAATTCCAATTATCTTAAACTGTTTTTGAGATATTGGCGAAAACCAAAAGATATTAGATTTTCTTAAGACTGAGCCTCATAGGCTGCCGTGTAGTGAGTGCATGTCTCATCTTTCCAGTGACTCTGACAATATACATGAATACCCTGAAGTCAGTAATCAGACAACCTTTCTTAAGATGGTCATAATCGCTTAAACATCTTTCGTGGCATATCTCTTGCACACCTTATTAATTGTGCTTTCAGAGATGGCTGCTTTCCGGACGACCTCAAGATTGCTTTAGTTAAACCACTTTTCAAAAAGGGGAATGCCTGTGAACTGGGTAGTTACAGGCCCATTAGCCTTTTATCAAATTTCTCTAAAATATTCGAGAAGGTTCTGGCTCTTAGACTCCTCAACTTTTTTCGGAAGTTTAGTGTTCTTGCTGATAGTCAGCATGGTTTCTCAAAAAATAGGGGCACTGAAACTGCGATTTTTGAAATGTTGGATAGTGTTCTTATAGCGCTTGAGAAGAGTGAAGTTCCTTTGGCTTTGCTGTTCGACTTGACCAAGGCATTTGATTCTATTGATCATGAGGCCTTACTGGTTAAGCTGGAGATATGTGGGGTTAGGGATATATCCTTGAGGTTTTTCGGGAGCTACCTGAGTGGTCGACGCCAAAGAACTGTTCTCACTTTAGATGGCGCAGTGCACTCCTCTGGGGAACGAATTATTACTAGAGGAGTTCCACAGGGGAGTGTGCTTGGCCCTCTACTGTTTATTATTTATGTTAATTCCCTCTGCTACATTAAGCCCTCAGCTGATTGTAGATCCATCCTTTATGCCGATGACAGCAATTTCCTTGTTATTTCAAGAAATTTAGAGTCCTGTGTCCAGGCGGGTAAGGGTGCAGTTTCGGCTGTAAGTGATTGGTGTGAGAACAGTGGTCTTGTTCTCAATCATAGCAAGACTCAAGGAATATTCTTTTATGACAGCCAGTCTGAGAGGGATTTTCCTGGCTCATTACACCTTGGTAAATGTGAGATCATCATGGAGGAGTCTGTTGATTTTTTGGGTGTTACTCTGGATATACACCTGAAATGGGATCATCATGCAGCTAAGTTGAGGAAGACTTTGAACTCTGCTGCTTACATGTTTATCATGATCAGGAACAAGGTGGAGGCTGAGGTTTTGAGAGCTCTCTACTTCGCTGGTTTCCAGTCAGCTCTGATGTATGGGGTTATTTTTTGGGGTAGCTCGCCTAGAGCAGATGAAATATTTCTCATACAGAAAAGGGTGTTGAGAATTATGTGTGGATTGGGCTTTCGAGAGTCGTGTCAAGGAGTTTTTAGATCCAACAGAATTCAGACATTATTTGGTCTGTACATATATCGGCTTTTCATCTTCCTGAAATCACATGTACGTTATTTTTTGTCATATATTAATAGAAATAACACTCGGCAAGTTCATCCCTTCCTTCTTCCAATTCATGATACTTCCATATTTGAAAGAGGACCACTTTACATGTCCATGCGTTTGTTCAACCTGCTTCCTAAGCAGTTACAAATTATTGATGGGATTGCTTTATTCAGAAAGCGCATTTACAGCTTCATCCTCGAATGTGAACCCTATTCGATCAATGAATTCATTGATTTCTGTAAAAAATAATTTCTGTTTTTGACTTGTCTCTATTTTATTCGTTACAATAGTTGTTATGGATGATTGTTGAGATAAATAAATATTATTATTATTATTATTATTATTATCTTCCCTGCCTCCTATTCAACCATCCCTTCGGTATGGACTTATATCAGGACCATTCCACCGAGTGTGACACTCCAAAGGATGTTGGATGGAGACCGATTAGAATAAATCGAATCGATCTGACAAAACTCGGAGTATTTGTTCTAGAACTGGAGCAGAAAGAGAGAACGCGGCGGAGCTTGAAGAAGGGCGGGAGCGCGTGCTGGCAAATATCCTCGCTTTCGACATTTGTTTTTCGGCGACACTTCATTGTTTTCACACGTATCCGGATGCGGAAGTAGGGACGATATCCCCGGGATGGTATACTCTCGAAAGATTGGTTTCAATTTGGACGGGGCGACTGTTTGCGAACTGTTTTTAATAAGATCGTCACACTGCCGGATGGAAAGCTGCCAGGGGTTGGTGGTTGTTGGAGTGCTAGGTAAATGCCGTTTGACTCGGTCGAATCGAATTTTGCATGAAATAAAGAGATAGGTATCTACTTTGGTAATCACTTCGTGAACAGATGTGCAAGAATTGATCGAACTGAAAGAGGCACTGTGAAATATTAGTCGAGTTTAACCATCAACAAATATATCCTTACTAGCTGACCCACGCAACTTCGCCTGCGCCAAATCGGTTATTGCGGTTGCAATTTTATTTCCAAATGTGAAAAATCTTAAAAAAAACCTAGAACCCGATTGCAGCGCCTCCTACCGGGACAATTGAATTTCCAAGTTATCCAGGGACCCACCCAAACACGTAATTCTAAAAAATAGCTAGAACCCGATTGCGGCGCCACCTACCGGGCTCAATTGCGAATACGAACTACCCACTCAAACGTATAGGGTTAAGAAAAGTGAGAAAAGGTGAGAAAGACAGCAGACTGGCTTCGATCTCAACCCTACTCCGTGCTGTTTACTGGGACGTGACACCGGTATAGTCTGGCAAATGAGTGCATTATTCTGCATTATTTACCATGGTAAAATTCGAATTAAGAGTGTCCAATACAGGAGAATGGACAACATAATTTACCATGGTAGATTCGATTAAGGGTGTCCAATACAGAATAATGGACAATAGAACATACGCGCAAAAGCTTCTGACTTCACGTCAGTGCTTGTTGTAACTAAAACTAGGGCAGGTTGGCGCTCCTGAAATATCGTCATAGTCAAAACGATTCTCTGAGATGTTGCCAATTTCTACTCTCAACACTCTCAACATAATGTTCCATCTTAGACAAGATATTATCACAGACCATTACCTTCTAATAATAAAGAACTCTTTGCTTTGAAATTGAAAATGCCGAAAGTAGATTTGAAAAAGCAGAGAAGAAGTATCAGGAACGGCTATTCAGAACTGAAATCTGCTGTAGAAAAACTTCATTCTGTCTTAGGACATGTTGAACTCTCGAATGAAATTACTTATAGTTTCCTATCCTATCACTATATTTTATTAAGGTTAAACAGTGACTCGGATTTCGTAGTACTACTACATTTGAAACTGGTGTATTTCAAGTTGTGCAACAAGGTATTTAAATGTCTTCTGTAGGCTTATTTCTTGAGAATTTGAAAAGTGGGGAATTCCATAGGTACGTCGGTTCGTTTAGAAGTTTTCCTGCCGGGTTATTCAGGCACTTTTATTCTATTTTCAAATGAACTATCACAAAGTAACGGACTACCCTAACCATTAAAATTTCAACACTTGATTCTGGATTTTCATACATAATGGATAGCATAACTTAATCTTCCAAACCAGTTTATATACGTGAAATATTTCCAGTAACAACAGAGGAAAATTTTTCTTCAACAGTCACCAGGAATTTTTGAATTCACATAATATCTTCTCGAATTTATTATTTTTCCCAAGAAAATTCTCATTGTGAAAAATACATGATTATTACGACTTCTATGTGGAGAGGACAAAGTTGCGTAGTTATTTGACAGGAAAATTACTATAACCTAACATTTTCAAAATAAACACGGTGAAATGTGTCAAAATTTCATGGCAAACCAGGAGACAGAGAATGGAGTATACATCTATAACCTTGATAAAAATATCTCATATGAAAGATGGCGTTTAAGAATGTCCAGAAAATGTTAGCATGTCAAAACAAGCTTAAATCTCTTCCCGAGTCGGGCAAACACCCACAACAGAGGCCATGTATGATTTAGAACCGCAAGTAAATCACTTTCTAGTTGCCCTTTGTAGTTCTTCTTTTGCTTATAAGGACTTCCTCTCGACGTGCCAACAATAAAACAGTTTCTTATTCGAGCTTCCAGTCGAAATCGCGGGTTTGCACAAACTTCGTCTCGAGCAAAACATGAAAGTCTGGCAAAGAGGTTTTTTTTACGCTTTGACAAATCGTGCTGCTCTGCCGTTTTCTATTTCTCGTTTAATTATTCAAATATTATCTCTACCGGAAAAGGATCCCATTGGTTGAAGTTCCAGGTAGCGCGTTTTAATGAGAACAAATACATCTTGCGCTAACAATTTCCCACGTGAATGTGGGAAAGTTCTAATGAAAATATAAATAACGCGGAAATTTCGGTATGGTGTTACGAGTGAAAGCACTCGGCGTTGCTAACAATGTACCTGAGCGTCTGTAGTGTACGCTTACAATAGGTGTTGTTTGTATACTTACAGTTGTGTACATTATAAAGTTTTAAAGACAACCGGCTGCGGAGAATTATTGGCATGGTATTTTCAGCGGATATCAATGAAAATCTGGAATTAATAGTTGGATAATTTGTTGAACTAGAAAGATGGGTTTGACGTTGACCACGTTACCACAAAAAAAAAATTAATTTCGTTCCAAATATTCAAGAAAACCAGATAAAATACATGTAGGATTGACCACTCTCTTATTTCATCAAAATTCATTTCGAATATTGAAATGAAATAGTATAAAGGGTATTAAATGGTTTCTTTCTGGGTTTTCTATCCCAAACCCAGAAAAATATCTATAAAATGAAAAAAAATATTGATTTGTGAATTGTTCTGCGTAAGAAACACAAGATATTTCTCAGAAGCAATATATCGAATAATGTTGCCAAACAAACAATAACGAAACAACATCAACGATGAAACAACTAATTGGGAACGTTTCGGAGTCGATATCAGACTCCTTCGTCAGACACTTAACGAAAATCTTCAGAATTATATGTTGTTGATAGCTATTCTGCAATTCTCGAATTTCAGAGTCGAAGGATTCTGATATAGTCTTCGAAACGTTACGTAGTTTTTGCGCGTATGTTCTGGGGAACATCGCGTTATCATTTTGCCCAAATGTGAAATTTGATTCTGTGGTGCCGTCCGGCCGTTGCCACGATAACTTGAGAACGGAACGAGCGTATCCCAATAAGCCGGACAAGTTCGTTAATGGGCATCATCGGCCCAATGGTTTCCGAGTAATAATTTTGTTTTCAACCAAAATAAATCTGATCGAATTTAAACTTGGTGAATAGTTGCAGAATATAAACCTAAGCACGTTTGTGAAATTTTGTGAGAATCGTGTTACTAGAAAATTTAAAAAAAATTATTAAAAAATATTATTTATTACACGATACCTGAGAACGGAAGGAGATAGCGGCTTGAAATTTTCAGGTTAGGTTGTGCATCTGAATGCGACATTTGAATTTGTCTATAGGTATAATCGGCCAAACGGTTTTGGAATTATACCCATCTGAAATTTGGTTGTTATTTCCTCAATAACTCGAAAAATACGAAACCGATATAATTCAAACATGGTTATTAGTTGTAGAATGCCAACGCGAAAATTCTTGCGGAATTTCGTGAGGATGGTATAACTAGAAAATTTAAAAAAAATGATAGAAAAAAATTCTATATATCATAAACTATTCGCCCGGCATGGCTGAAATTTTGGAAGAGCCTTCAGAACCTAACTCTACTGCAGAGTTCCAAGTTTGAACACGATCGGATCCATATTGTTGGAGAACCGAGCAGCCTTTTGTGAGTTCGGTAGCTGGATGCGAATCTTGAATTTTTGCGAGAACCTTCGAAAGCATGAATGTCATGATGACATATTTTTGCGCGTATGTTCTTGGGAAAATCGTGTTATTTCATCACAAATCTATGGGAGATGATAGCCCTACATTAGCGGTCAGACCTGGTTTTGAAAGAGATCCTCCTTAGGAGGAGGCAACTAAATATTGAAGGGATTTCTATGAACAAGAGTAAATATCTTTGAGAAATAGAAAAGGCGATTCTTCTTCAAGAGATCCATGTGCCTTCAGAGGAGTATATTAGTGAAAGGGGATTTTTGAAAGGTTATGTATTATTTTTAATATGATATCGCTGAAATTTTGCTGAATGCTTCAAAACTTAACTTTAAATTAAGCACACTTTTTGATCTTGTAAGGTGAGAGGCTCATTTGTCGATATTAAATCTCGTGATGGGTAGAGAGGAATTTTAGGCCAGTTTTTCTATCACTAATGAGAATATATCTTTATGTTTCACCTCAACACCTTTAGATCTATCAATGGGCATTTATTGGTTAAGAAAAAGTAATTGAATAATACTGGAATTCAATTGAATTTCATTCAATATGTTAGTAACTAAACTTATAATTTTCTTTACTTTGATTATTTAAATATGACATTAATTCCAGTAATATTTTTCTAGAATAATTATGTATTCTTCTCCTAAAGAAGAATTGAAAGTAGACAATAATGTGTAAATTTTTTCATCATTGCTTTCTATCCTGACTTCACGAAAAAAAAAATTGCTTCAAGCACTGACGTGAAGTGAGGAGCTTTTGCGCGTATGTTCTATTGTCCATTCTCCTGTATTTCGAATCGAATACACCATGGTAAATTGGATCAAGAGTGTCCAATACAGGAGAACAGACAATAGAATTCACCATGGTAAATTAGATTAATTGTGTTCAATACACGAGAATGGACAATAGAACATACGCGCAAAAGCTCCTGATTTTACGAAAAAAAATTGGTTTAAGCACTGACGTGAAGTCAGGAGCTTTTGCGCGTATGTTCTATTGTCCATTCTTCTGTATTGAACACTCTTAATCGAATTCACCATGGTGAATTCTATTGTCTGTTCTCCTGTATTGGACACTCTTAATCGAATTTACCATGGTGAATATTTTTGATGCTGGTGAATTTTTTTCATGCTCTTTCTGGAAAAAAATATGGAGAAACAAAGTGGATAGGCCAAATTCATATAAAAAATAACCAAAAAAATAGACTAAAGATCTTGTATTGCGTTTAAATTTCAATACAAAACAGCATAAATGCAAAAATAATATCCATAAAAAATATATTCTGATAATTATTTTCTATTCCATATCTGATTCATCAGACGTGTAATTGAGACTCTCGAATTCATGTGATTCATTACATTCGTTCTCATTTTCTTGCATTTCGACAATGTCTTGGATTTTAAAAGGAGTTTGATCTTCGATAAAACCTGTTGGTTTTGAAGAATCACCCAAATGCCAACCGTATAGTTTTCAGGGTTTAACTTCGCACATATAGAATCAGTTGCAGTAAGCCACATAGAATTTACATATATTGTCCCATCAGGTGCGACTGCAATGTTGGGTCCTTTATTATTACACGGTATACTTACCTCGGATCTCTCTGTCACGCATTTCCACTCGCGTTGAAATTTAAATATTTAAAATTCGCAAACCCCTATAAGGACCAAACATTTAACAGACAATCCTATATCGATGTGTTCGCAATAACACAGCGCTTATGATGATATTAATTTTTTTCTATTATCCGTTCAAGTGCAAGTAACTGCCATCGACATACCTGTTTGTACCTGGCAACCCAGTAGTTCGTACAGGTAATTAATAGGCAACTCAACGGCTGCACATTCTATATGTTTTATACTATAATTTTCTTATTATCTTGATGTTGCAAAATTCAATCGAAAATCATTTTTTTTTAAATAATTAAAAATAGTCTGTCCAGGATTTTTTCAGCCAACTCATTTTTAGTATATTATCTAACATACTAAATTTATTATAAAATATATATTATTTCATTCTATTATCAGCTCGGTGAAGGTCCATTCAGGTTCGTATCTTCCACTATATCATCCCTACACTACTTATGAGACATCTTATTGGCGCTCTAGTTCCTCGGAACTGAGTGCTTATCAATTTGCCCAAATGTCTGTAATTTTCGAATATTTCGATGAAAATGGTCTCAAACGATTTGGTTCGGCTCACCGATCTAGAATCCGTGGTCGAAATTCATTATGTCCGGCCGGTCCGGCCGTCCGGCCGTAGGCACGATAACTCTCGAACGGAATGAGCTAGAGAGTTGAAATTTTCAGAGTAGGTTTGGGGGATAAATATCTCGGCTAAGTTCGTTACTGGGCAAAATCGGACAGATGGTTTCGGAGTAACAAAAAAAATATTTTTTTTACAGAACAAAATCCAAATTACATTTTTTTTAATAAGCAGTTTTATCATAACAATCCATTCATATCATTTTTAACTCTAACAAGCTAATACTTTCGGAGATATGATTTTTCAAAATTTCAATGTAAATCGTATTTCACAGATTGATATAATTATTCTATGTATGAATTGTCATAATGTCAACTTATGACATGACATGACATTATCTAATCAATAGAAGAATTATGAGAATAAAGTGTATTCCGAAATGTGAGCGAAGTGAGAAAAATCTCAGTTGTTTGCTCCGAAATTAGTTTTTCTCAGAAAAGTCTTACATTTCGGAACGGACCATGAAGTAAGAGATCTGAGAGTAGTGAGACTGCTTTTCATCCATAGACAAATGCTCAGTTCTCTCAATTTATGACGGGACTGACAGAAGGGAATATTGTAACTTCAAAAATATTGGGGTTGAAATAATCGTAATTTAGCGATGCAACGGGGACCTCACCCGAAAATGTTTGAAAATATTACGTAAATATTGAAAGCATAATTCTGTAGTTCGAGAGAGGAGAAAATTTGGTGAACGTAGATCAGGAAATTTTTGATCGATTACAAGGTAATTTTTTATTATTACTCATCTTCTTTCATACCATGTTTTATGGAATACCTACTATTTGTAGGTACTTTAAACCTGTTTTGGGCAATTGTCATACGAAACTTGTTTTTTTGGCGCTCTAGTTCCTCGGAACAGAGTGCTTATCAATTTGCCCAAGTGTCTGTAATTTTGGAATTTTTGGCTGAAAATGGTTTCAAACGATTTGGTTCGACTCACTGATCAAGAAGCCGAGTGCGAAATCGATTCTGTCCAGCCGTAGGCACGATAACTCTCGAACGAAAGGAGTTAGCGGATTGAAAATTGCAAGGTGGTTAAGGAGCGAAAATATCTCGGACAAGTTCGTTAATGGGCGAAATCCATCAAGGGGTTTCGGAGTTATGGCCGATTTTAGTAAAAATATTTTTTATGAATATTTCCGAAACAGATCACTCGATCTATCTGAAATTTAGCATCAAATTGTAGAATCATGACCTTTATACGCATGTGAAGTTTTGTATTGACCAGATTACCGCAAAGTGTAAAAAAAAAAAATTTGAAAATGTGGTGCAGTTCTCATTCTCATGATTGCTCATTTAATCTTGATAAATAAACTATTATTTGAATTGAATTTCCTTTATGATGCAGTTCTATCATATGAATACATTGATATAATTCCCAACTCTGAGAAACCAATACCAGATATAATTTGCCTGTTTGAACTAGAGCGCCAGAAAGCTCCTGTCCACAGGGCTTGAACCCATTTTATTGAATATGAATTGAAATCTTTGTTAATGGCAACATCTGAAATTCATAATATCATTTAGTATGTTGTTATGCATACAGAACTTTCTTTAATCGTTGTCTATGAGTGTAATGATTTTTGCCTACACTTTTTGATTGATAAATAGGACGCTGAAAGCTTAAAACAAGTTCGGTGATAATCTTCAACTTATCACCGTCGTTATCAAAAATACATAAGATATCGTCGATTACTGAGGTTCATACTACCTGATTCAACGTCGCATGTCTTACGATACTCGCACTTTGTCTCTCACGTGTAATCGTCTTGCACACGTCTAAAAAGGAATTAACTTCCTCAGCGTCTGAAGGATTTCACCAAACTCCCTTTCTGAATTGAACCATGCTCGATTCGACCACCGATCCACTCCAATATGTATGAGACACGTAACATTCTTATTTCCTTAGCATTTCCCGTACAGGGAAAATCATTCGGTATCTCTAGATAGAAGGACCGGCTCCGTAGCGCCTTCAAAGTTAACCTTTAGATGTTATGCAAATATAATTTGTAGATACAAAATCTGGAAAATAAATACAACAATACGACATTTCAGGATATGAGGAAAAGGAAATTTGTGAAATTAAAGACAAATAAAAACGAAAATATAAAGCTTTGTGTATTCAATTTTACTTGGATGATGCGTTCACGATGAAAAGAATTCACTATCATATTCCTCTTCAAAGGCAAACCATCGTCGTTTATTATGTTCATACTGGCGCTTAAATACAGCAGATGAAATTCCAGGAACTAGTGAAGGGTAATAAAAATACCTCCACTCGAATTTCGATAAATTCAAGAACCGACGTGGCAGCGCAACATCATATCCCATTCACTTTCATTAACTGGAACAATCGCGAAAACTCATCGCTTTTTCCTTTCATCCTGGAAAAACGGGGTATCCTTTCCAAACATGGACGGAAACGTATTCTCTTTATGCGCATTTCAGTAACAGGGCCCGAAAGCGTATTTAGAAATGTTGGGCCTTCAAGGAAACGCGAAACTTCTCTCGATACATTCGCCGTGGAAAATGAGGTCTCCCAGAAGTTTCCGCTGAGTCGGAATTATAGATTCTGAAGATTATTAACCATCTCTGACTAGGAAGCGACGACTGCTGCGCGAATTTCCGATTCCAGAAGCTCTAGGAAATGGTTTTTGGTTCTTGGTTTGTGTAGTTCGTACAAAGTTGCTGGAAGTTTAGGATACCGCATTATAGATGGTAGAGATGCGGCCGCTACCTCGAATATTGATTGATATTTATGTTTCGTTAACATTTGATTTGAACTTTTGTCTTGCTTGTGAACCTGAACAGAGTGCTTATCAATGTCAAATATCTGTAGTTTTCGATTGTTGGCTTATCAATTTGCCCAAATGCTGAAAATACTCTTAAACGATTTGGTTTGACTCACTGATCAAGAATCCTCGGTCGAAATCGATTCTGTCCGGCAGGCCGTTAACACGATAACTCTCGAACGGAATGAGCTAGACAGTTGAAATTTTCAGAGTAGGATTGAGGGATAAATATCTCGGTTAAGTTTGTTATTGGGCAAAATCGGTCTAATAGTTTCGGAGTAACGAAAACAAATATTTTTTTTAACATTACAACTTTTGAATTCAATTTTTTTCAAGATGCAGTTTCATCATAAGAATCCATTGTTATCATTTTCAACTATAACAAGCTGATACTTTCGGAGATATAATATTTCAAAGTTTCAGTAATACATCGTAAGTTCTATGTATTCACAGAATGTGAACACAGAATCTGTCGGTGATCACTATTCAATTATTCATAAATGTCATCTTTTCTAGCTATTAGAGATTGTCAATTCATATTTGTTATTTTCACTTGGAAAGTATTCGATTCTTGAATTTGTGAATATATACAATACTGTTTTGATGTAGTTTATGGAGGCAATAGGAGAGAAGAACATAATGGAATCATCAAAAGAAATTACTGTTCGTTGACCACTGAGGATAATATTACATTTGACTTCCTTAAGTAGTTAGACATGTTCCTATATACAGTATTTTCATAATGTGCTAGCAAAAAAATACTGAAATATGGATCTACATTTGTGTATCAATCATTTTTTTTTGACTTAAGGTTCATAATACAGAAAAGAATGTGTTAGTGGTATGGACTATTACATTTTAAATTATGAAAAGAGGATAGTATTTTATTAATATATTTTGAAGTATTAAAATAATTTGTTCGTAATCCACTACCTACTGAAATATCAGGAATAAAGGGACAATCTGCTATGATTGTCTCCAGCCTTGCTCTAGACATTTCGATGATACTTTCCTTAGGTATTTCGAGTTGTGAAAGCTATGCACCGCGTCTAAGTTGCAACAACGCATTCCACGAGGTTGAATCATTGCAGATTGCTCATTTAATCTTGATAAATAAATTTAACGACAATTTTTGAAGCCTTAAGGCATTTAAAATGCTTAAATTGCTCTTTTTTTAAATTTAATTTCTTTCATGATGCATTTCTATCATAGGAATCCATTGATATAATTCCCAACTCTGATAAACCAATACTTCCGGAGATATAATTTGTCTGTTTCAACAAGAGCGCCAAAAAGCTCCTGTCCACAGTGTTTGAACCATTTTTTTTAGTCCAAAAATGGGAAAGTCCTGTAGACAAGGGCTTTTTGGCGCTCTTGTTCAAACTTGGTCAAATCATATCTCTGAAAGTTTCTCAGAGATGGGAATTATGTCAATGCATTCTTATAGGTAATAGAACTACAACATAAAAGAAACTAAATTAAAATTATATAACGAACTAATCCGAGATATTTGTTCTTCAAATCTCATCTGAAAATTATATTATATCGATAGAAACTTAGCCAATATTCCATTTTTGTTCCCACTGGAGATATTCTGAACCCAATTTTTTTAACTGCTTAACTTACCAAAGTATATATTTCCATCATCATATGGATTATCCGAGGGTATATAGGGTAGGGGTATATTACCCATAAATTATAATATCCTATAAGTCGTCATTTTGCATTCAATCATACTTTGTTTTCTAGAACAGAAAAACATTTCACATGTCTCTTTAGGTAGATGAGATGGCATGTATTAACAGTGAACACAGATAGAAAACAAACAGATAGAATTCGCATTCTGTGAAAACATATAAGTTAGACGTATTATTGAAATTTTGAAAAATCATATCCCCGAAAGTATAAGATTGTTAGAGTTGAAAGTGATATCAATGGATTCTTATGGTGAAACAGCATGACAAAATGTAAAAATTATTTTTTTGTTACTCCCAAACCATTAGGCCCATTTTGCCTAATAACGAACTCAACCGAGATATTTATGCCCCATACCTACTCCGAAAATTTGAACTGTCTAGCTTATTCCATTCGAAAGTTATCGTGCTAACGGCCCGACCAGCCCGTCTGTTCGAAATCGGTTTTGACCACGAATTATTGATCAGTGAGTCGAACCAAATCGCTTAAGACCATTTTCATCCAAAAATTCGAAAATTACAGACATTTGGGAAAATTGATAAGCACTATGTTCCGAGGAACAAGAGCGCCAAAAAGGGTCTCAAACGATTAGTTTTGAGCCACTGATGAAGAATTCGAAGTCAAACTCAATTCTGTCCGTCCGGCCGGCCGTAAGCACGATTAATCTCGAACAAAATGAGTTAGAGACTTGAAATTAACAGGGTAGGTTTGGGTTCCAAAGGCACCGGATAGGTTCGTTAATGGGTCAAATCCGCAGAGTAGTTTCGGAGTTAAAGCCATCTGAATTTTTGTTTTCCCAATAACTGGAAGAATACTGATCCGAACGAACTTAACCTCGGTACTTAGTTGAAAAATATAAAAAAGCTCTGACGTGAGGTCAGTACTCTTTGGCGCGTGTGTTCACGTTGGCTAATTTGAATTTAATTATGAGCGTTTCAAGCTCAGTGGATAGAACGAGTCGGAGATCTACCCAGAAAGTAGTGGACACCATTGACTGTCGGGTCATAAATTAAGAATACTTTGTCTAAGCTGACATAATGATAGAGTAAAGAAGTTGACAAAGAACACAACTGACTTTCCTTAGTCGCACAAGCTCCTAGCAGCTTCTGAGGTATCTCCTTGGGGAAGACTTGAGAGGGTCAGTCTAATCATAATCATGTTTATAGTACGCGCGCGAATTGCAGATTGACTTCATAATGAAAGAAAATGGCTTTGGCGCGCGTGCTATAAACATGATTATGATTATACTGACCCTCTCAAATCTTCCCCAAGGAGATACCTCCTAAACTCCTAGGAGCTTGTGCGACTAAGGAAAGTCAGTTGTGTTCTTTGTCAACTTCTTTACTATATCCTTATGCCAGCTTAGACAAAGCACTCCTAATTTATGAACCGACAGTGAATGGTGTCCACTACCCTCTGGGTAGATCTTCGGCTCGTTCTATCCACTGAGCTTGAAACTCTCATAATTAAATTCAAATTAGCCAACGTGAACACGCGCGCCAAAGAGTAGTGACCTCACGTCAGTGATTTTCTATATTATTTCGAGTCCATTTAACAAATCTGGCTATCGATACAGTCTGGCTATTAGTTTTAACCTAGATCGAAATAAAAAAAAATGCGGTTATGGGACCCCTAGCTGATGGGAACGCAATTGATTACGCCTATTCTCCGAATCCGAACGTGATTTAATATGGATTTTCCAAATATAGTTATTTATAAATTGCCATGCCATGCTAGTTACTGGTTATATTCCTCTAATAGTTAATCATTTTTTTAATTTTTTCTACTAATGCTATCCCCACGAAATTTTGCACGAGTGTTCTCGTCCAATCAAATCGTTCGATAACTAGTAGTTACCTTGCCTATAAAAATGTCAAATAATTTATTAGTCATATGTTTGATTGTTGCCTATACTTCATAGCAATAATTGGAATACCAATTATATGTAAACCAATGTTAATTCTCGTATACTAACACTAATAAAACCCGGCGTTAATAAACATCCGGCTCGAAGGACCAATTGTTTTTTCCATCTTAATCATGGTTTTTAAGTGGAGTTGAATTGATATGGGTCGTTGAGATATCTATAAATAGGGTTAAGGCAATAGGTATATGATAAGGGAATTAGTTTGAAACGACCTGCGTATTTCGAATGGGATTAGCTGGATCGAAGTCGAGCTTTGTCTTTTAATTTACGTGCTTATTATTAGTCACATGTTTGAGCGTTGCCTATATTTTGAATCAATAATTGGAATACCAATTATATGTAAACTGATGTTTATTCTCGAATACTAGGACTAATGAAACCTGGCCTTAACAAACATCCGGCTCGAAGGACCAAATGTTTTTTTTCCATCTTAATCATGGTTTTTAAGTGGATTTGAATTTATATGGGTCGTTGAGATATCTATGAATAAGGGTAATGCAGTGGTGATATAGGTGTAAAATAAGGAAATTAGTTGGTACAGACCTACGTATTTCCGATGGGATAAGCTGGGTCGAAGTCAAGATTTGTCTTTTAATTTACGCGCTTATTATTAGTCACATGTTTGAGTGTTACCTATATTTTGAATCAATAATTGGAATACCAATTATATGTAAACTAATGTTAATTCTCGAATATTAGGTCTAATGAAACCTGGCGTTAACAAACATCCGGCTCGAAGGACCAAATGTTTTTTCCGTATTAATCATGGTTTTTAAGTGGATTTGAATTGATATGGGTCGTTGAGATATCTATGAATGGGGGTAATGCAACAGTGATATAGGTGTATAATAAGGGAATTAGTTGGACAGACCTGCGTATTTCCGATGGGATTAGCTGGGTCGAAATCGAGATTTGTCTTTTGATTTACGCGCTTGTTAAATAATCAAATTGGCTCTCTTGGCTCGTTGTATAAACGTTGAATAATAAACCGTGGACGAAATATTCGACAACCAATAGCCAAATTATCTTCTGCGGTGAAAACATGGATTACATTGGATTTCATAAAACGCCGCCGGGTTTATCGGATATCGCAAAAAATGCTTGATCGCGCCGGACCGTGCATAATGGCCGCGGTACGATTCCGGTACGTCAATCAGCGAACGTTTCATTTTTTCATTCACGCCTTTTGAACGGAAAAGTCTGGATCGTTTGTTCCTCCGTCCGATTGGTTCACTAGTCAGACCTAATGTGATATATCGCGCAAAGAGGCTGGAAAACGGAAATTTAGGGTTGTTGTTGATTCGACGTCTGCAGCGCCATCGCTCTACCTTTTACGTCTTTCTGTTTTCGAATTTTATAATTGGGTGAAGAGTATTTCAATTTTCTATCGAAGTAGCGTTGCTGAGTGCTTCTTCAATTTTAATCCGAATATGTCTGAAATGTAGATGGGTGATAAATTTATGTGCTGGAGTTGTATTATTGAGTTTATATGGAAGACGATTCGATAACGTTTCAAGATAATCCGATACTACGGCTGCTATATATCCACGGGAAGGAAGTAGGGAAAGTAGGCCATGGATTGATCGATTTAAATAGACATTACGTGTAGTTTTTTTATATTCACCTAATCTCATTTAAATATCAATTGAAACTTGGCCAATATTCCTGTTTTGTTTTTACTGGAGATATTCTGAACCCAATTTGATTAACTTACCAAAGTATATATTTCCATCATCATATGTATTATCCAAGGGCATTATATTATCACTCAAAAATGATAATATCCGATAATCCTCATAATTCTACGATAGCAGGTTGTCTCATTGTTCATTTCGCATTCAATCATACTTTGTTTTCTAGAAAGGAGGTATTTTATTTCAAGAAATTTGAATAGAACTAGAAATAAATATGGCATGTCTCTTATCTGTAGATAAGATAAAATTTATGAACACAGATCATTCATATACCGGGAGTCCCAGTATACATGTTCCAATAGATTATCTCAGCCATTTCAAAAGATAAAGTTTGGAAAATTTTATGATTTTCAATTCGTTCAAGGAACCTTCAACTGACAAAAACAAAAATTGAAAGTCACTTTTGGTTTGACCGGAAGTGACTCTGACTTTTTTTTTTCAAATAGTACCCTATATTTTTTTGGATTTTTTTATTTCTACTCAAAATGAACTTTCCAATACGATGTATCACATTTGTGTTTTACATTTGATTTGATGGAGAAACCGACAATTGAGTTTTCAAACTGGAAGAATTGAAGTAGGTTATGATATTTTGTGTGATCTTGATTTTGACTTCATTAATAATTGATAAGTCATGAAGAATTTTGTATTCGAGATGATGATGAGAACGTCGAATTTCAAATTATTAGAATCGTAGTTGAACTGGAAAAATTAATAATTTTTGAATGAAAATATTGGAAACATCCGAATTCAAACCATTTAAAATCAATCTGCATCAAGGATTACTACTCACAGATTACGAGAGGAGACTCGCGTTTCTTGCTTGGTTAGCTACGGCACGTGAAGATGGTATTATCGATTCGATATTGTGGTCAGATGATAATCGTTTCCATAATAATGGAACTGTAAATCGACATAATTGTCATAATAGTCCCCACTGGCCAAGACAAACTAATTTACAAGTTATCTGGGAAGACAATGTGTGGATTAATTTTAGGACCAAAATTTTACGAGGGTACGTTAACTGGTCGAATGTAACTAGAGTTCCTTCGGGATGAACTTCCTCATTTTCTTGAAAATATTCCTCTACATATATATAAGTAGAAACAATCATTTTCAACAGGATGTTGCAGCCCCCACAATGCTGTTGCGGTAAGGAACCATTTAAATGAAACATTCTTTGAAGATAGATAGATCGGCACATATACGGACACGTAAGATGGACTGCAAGATCTCCAGACTTAACACAGCTGGATTTCTTCCTAGAATATTTGAAAGTTCCTGTGTACCAGACTCCTCCTATTGATTTGGAAGATCTAAAATAAAAATAAGAAATGCATGTATAGCCCTTAATGCTGAGTGGTAACTTCGCGTTCACTACTCCACAAAACAACTGGAAGATGTGTATAAACAGATGGTTAACATTTCGAACATATGCTTTAGTTATTATAGGAATTTTTGTGCCCCCTTTTTTTTGTAATTTTTTGTTTCTCTTACTATTCATTCTTTGTTTAACCTTTGGTAAAATACATAATCGATTTCAACTTGAGGAAGGTTTTTTAATGATGGAGATTATTGAAGTCAAAATCAAGATTACACAAAAGGTCGTAGCCTACTGCAATTCTTTCAATTTGAAATTTCAATTGAAGTTTTCTCCATCCAATGAAATGTTAAGTAAAGAGTGTGATACATCGTTGGAAAGGTAATTTTGAGTAGAAATAAAAAATGGCAAAAATATATAGGGTGCTATTTGAGTTAAAAAAGACAGAGTCACTTCCGGTCAAACTGAAAGTGACTCTCAATTTTTGTTTTTATCAGTTGAAGGTTCCTTGAACGAGTTTAAAATCATAAAATTTTCAAATTTGTATCTTTTGAAATGGCTGAGATAATCCATTGGAACATGTATACTGGAACACCCGGTATATTAATATTCATAGATACCAACACGGACGTTAATTTTCGATTGCAGCATTCCGTGAAAATATGAAACTGCGATTTAATATTAAATTCTGAAAATATCATCTCCGAAAGTATAAGCTTGTTGGAGTTGAAAATGATATCAATGGATTCTTATGATGAAACTCCATCTTAAAAAGATTGCTGGCTTAATTTTACACAATATATTTTTTTTTTCAGGTAAGTCCATTGTGTTTGAACATTCATACGATTCTGTGACCTTCCACATTTTCAGGTGAGTTTATATCCTCAACATTGTTTTAAAAATCATACCACGAGTAGATGAATGTTTCAAACAGAAAAACGGTTTGAAATACATTTTAAACTTGTTTTTGAATTTCGGGAATTGATGAACTTTTAGAATCACTGAACCAATTGAAATGTTGCTTCATTATCTTGTATTTTCATTTTTCAGGGAAGAAATTAATAATGTATATTGAATTCGGTAATTGAAATAATATTCAACACTTTGCGGATTGTATTTCGTGATCAGAATTGATATTTAATAGATAGATCTGAACGACTATAGCGTTACAATTTATCTTCAAGATTTATCAATTTCTTTATTTGATGGCATATCATAATGACAACGTTATGGCACTCAATTTTGAATGTTGATGACATAAGGAAGCTCATTATGGCACTAAGTTCCATAATGAATTCATTATGGTACTAAGTACCATAATGATATTCTATATGAAAAACATGTGATGGTGAGATCAAAAAAGTTCATTCAAAATGCATTACTATGTACAAAACTATTATGAATGGTAAAAGAGCGATTACTACAATTTGCAATATTAATTCCATTGTATGCTAGAGTGTTACATCAGTAGTTGATGCTTTTTGGTAAACTTTAATCATGTTCGGTTGTTGTCACCAAAATTGCTTCTGATATTTTTATCGTTTGCTCTTTCAAATTTCTGATGTAACAGTATTGCTTTTCCTTCCGCCATGTCGTTTTACGGTACGCGGATCAGCTCAGGAATTGGCCAAAAATGGAGCAGACGATCGCAGAAAACAATGTCCGGTATATTCTTCAGGGTGAGGTAAATTAAAAAAAGTGGCAATAACTTTTGGCATTTTACCAAATGTGTGAATTCCAACGGGTTGTTTCATGCATTTCTTATTTTTATAAGTGGTAGAAAACCGTCGATGGTTTGTGTTGCAAGGTCGTATTTTCATATATTCAATCCTGAGATATTCCCCGATGTCATAAAAAAATTCTCGCATTACCTTTGTTTCTGTATTTAGTAAAGTAATTCTAAAAACAGATCCTTCATCTATCACATTTTCAACAAGCATATTTGTCAGTTCCTCTCTTCTGCATGCTCCACTTAGTCCAATAATCATAGCAACTTTTTTAGATAAATATGTATCACCTGATGCTTCCGTTAAAAATTCTGTGACATCTTTTTCAGTGAAAATTTTGGATATTTTATCTCTTTAACCTTCTGATTTACGTTTTAGTAATGCAAACAGTTGTAGATAGTTACTAATATTCTTCTGCTAATAAAATACTTCTTATCATCGAATAATACGACCAGAGAGAAGTTGGTTTTCTCTCCTTAGATAAGCATTCAAAGTAAGCCAACAATACTTTTTCACGAATGATATTCTTGATTTTCTTAGTAGAACACCACTCTTCGTACCGATTAAACGCTGTTTCATGTACATTCCGTGATTTTTCCGGCAAAAGGGAGTCCACGACATTTCACGTCATTTTTTCGAAATCAAAAGGTAAACTATCAGTTTCAGAATCACTCATTATTATTTAAATTATATTCAATTCTAAGCGACAATTGTGTTTGACAGCAGATAAATAACATAGACAAGATATACTACTAAATAAGATATACTGATAAATAAGTATTGCCGTTACAACCCGTCGATGTCAAGGAAATGGCAAAGCACAGCTCTCTGACCTTCTAATATTTGAATCTACACATATACTAAGGCTTTTTTCACAAATATTCGGTTCATATTAGGTTTTGTGTTATCTTCCAAAACACAGGCTCAATCACAATTCCAATTTTTTCTCGACGTCAGATTCATCAAAGTTATTCAAAATTTGAACACAAACATGTTTGCATGCTTCCTGCGTCTTTAATTTATTTTATATTTTTCGGGAGTTTTGTCCCACAGCAATGGTTTAGATTTACAGCAGAAATCAGTCGATCCACATTTGGTTAACCTTAATTTTCTCATGAATAATGAGATAGCAACAATATCCCGAAAATATGTGCATATTTATGTTTATATACTCATAGTTGGTATTATATACTAATAGTTGGTACACTTTTCATCGACCCATAATCAATAGTTAATTCGATTTACGAGTAAAAAAGAAATTTTATTGGATTTTATTAATTGTACGAATAGATTAATTACGGTGGCTGACAAAATGGTGAATGCGCTAGTTGCGCCTAGATAATTTATACGAAATACTGTGTCCTCGTATACTGTAAATACTATAAGCTTGAGTGATTAGTTAATAAAGGTTTAATTAATTAATTTGAAACTATTTATTTTCTGGCTGACATGTTTCGATGACACAGTCGTCTTCAAAGCCATACTAAAAGGTGGAATCAATGTAAACATTTCAAATTATTAAATTTTGAATATTTACATTGATTCCATTGATTCTGCGATGAAAATTAAGGAGGGTACTATTAGGTATAAAATTTTTTGAAAAACCTCCCCCCAAAAGAGGTCCACTCCTCCAAAGATTATCAAAAAAAATTGTTTCTCTTTTTTATTTTCCATGTATATTGAGCTCAAGGTACGACACTTGGTAAATATTATTTGTCAATAAAACTACACATATTGGAATTTTTTCAACTCTGAAATATGCTTAGAAGGGGTTGAAATACACTAAGATATTTTTTCTTACAACATTCTTTTGGATGCATATTTTCCTTTCGAAAAAACATGACTGAAAAGCCCAATTCATTTACTAATTGTTTTATATCTACAAGTTTTTTCGAAAACTTTACGAGAAAAAAATGCACCGATGTGGAATTTCCCTAACAATATCTGTTTATAGTTCGTATATTTTACAATTTTTGCTTTATTTTCTTCAACACCCATTCTTTTACCTTTTTTGAAGATACGGGGAAAATGAAAAACAGAAATTATTTTTGTTTGTTAATCTTCGGAGGTGTGTAACTTTTCCGGGGGGAGGTTTTTCGAAAAATGTTATACCAAATACCCACCTTAATTTTCATCATAGAATCACCCCTCAAAGTTAGTCGCACTTATTCAGAAACACCAGGTATATAAAACAATAGAGCACGTGTATGACGATAAAACTGCATGCACCATATCTGACCAACCTCGAGGGACCAAACGCTCACAATCGCGCATTTAAACCACAATCCTACACAGACATCAATCATCCCCAATTCATTTGAACGCCGAACGTCATAGTCAGGCTGCGGTCGTACGCACGTTTCCGCCGCACACTTGAACGTGGCCGCGGGCGTCTTGACGGATTGATTGCGATCGTGCTAGATGGTTCGGGGGCGCGAAATGGAGGGCGCACCAGGCGGCGGCGGCGGTGGGGTCCCTGAAGCTCCGCGACGGACCGACGCGACCGCGTTTCGCAGGCCCGCAACCCCCAGTCGGGTTCGACGTTGCGGCGCGTAATATCATCACCGGACGGACGACGTCGTCGGCGCGTTGTACCTGTTGAGATAAGAGGTGACGGTCGTGGCGGGGTTTCGAAACCGGTAGAGGCGGTCGCGAGATATTTGCGGGGTTGCGAGTTTTTCCGGTGCAAAAAGGATTCCGGAGTGATTTTATACTGAACGGACGTTGATTTGTTTGTGGTGTTGAGTTTGAGTGGGTTATATATATTGGAATTAGTTGCGTGAGTATTTTGATTCATGTCGGAGAATTTTTGTATTGGGAAAATTATTCAGGCAGTAATTTTTTATGGTGACGAACTGGAAAATATATATTCGATAATTGTGACTTTTTAATTTGTTTATAATATTTGATGATATATGATTAAAATATCTGCAATGTACATAATATATGTATACCATTATTACACTTCGTAACAGCATTTGAACATGAGGTTAATGTCAGTAGACTTACATCAACAAAAACTCTAGAATCAATACAAATAATAGTGTATAATATCGGAATTGTTATCAAGATTTAACAATTTTCTTTAATAATGATAAACTGATGAGGTATTATTTTTGGATTCATCATTATATTTTGCAAAATATTCATATATATTATACAAGGTTGGGCGATAGCATGGATTAATATTCACACTTTTTCAATTGATTTTTAATTTTCCCCATATCCTGGCGATACAATGGAATATTCACCTTCAGCCCTTTGGCTGCAACCCTACCCAACTTTTGTTTTTCAAATGTAAACATATGCCATATTTAGGCTCGTTGGAAAGCCTATGAAAAATCTAATCATATCATACCTTTTGTTTTTTCTCCAAACTAACGAAACTCACCTGAAAATAAGAAGACAAGAGGAGAATAACAAAATAATTAAAAATAATACATAACCTTTCAGAAGTCACCTCTCACAAACTCCTCTGTAGCCGCATGTGTCTCTTGAAGAAGAATCATCTTCGCTAATTTTCAAAGGTATTCACTCTCAGAAATGCCTTCAATATTTGAATTTAAAAAGGTAAATGTCGTTGCCCATAAGGCCAGGAGGGTTTGACCAATCCAAGCGATGAATATTCAGAACGTCAGATGTTCGAAGACCGCTACAGGACCCTAATGTAGGGCTATCATCTCCCTTAGATATATGTTTCACCATCTATTGTATTAAAAATTGAAAAAATGAGCTGGAGAAATTAATTTCATATAATTCTGAATAAGTTTTTGTTGTACATCGATAAAATATAAATAAGAAGAGTCTTCGGTAGGTGTAGTTGACACCACTTTGCTTGCTTTTTTTTGTATAGATGTAAAACTCGGCATACCGGTCGGTTATATTTATTCATTTCCCTAACAATTACAAAACTAAAAGAAAACTAAGGATATGATAAGATTGATTTAAGAATAAAAGTTTGGAAAGGTTCACCCAATGGGTTGAAGGGAAATTTTATCGCCTAAAAATTGGGAAAATTAGAAAACTTAGCTCATAGAGTTTTAATTTTAAGTTATTGTTTGAAAAAATATAATTATTAAACAAAAATTCTTCATATGGGTATAACGCGGAAAGAAAAATGTGAAACATGATGTTGAATTGTCATCGAGATCTAACACGAATGACCAAATTATTTGACCAAATCAATCACTTTCATTATACAGGCTTGGGATAAAGTATGGAACCAAGTAAATAACTCTAAAACGCATAGGATGATATTTATGAAACTTTGCAGGCGAGTACAATGACGCTTCTGATGCTATATTTTCATTTTTGTACTCTTTTACTTCCGTTTCAAGGGGAAATACCCTCAACTTTTTAAAATTAAATGGGACACCCTGTATACCTTTGATGAATTTAAAAGAACTTTTTATTTCGAACTGCACATACTAAGTTTAGTGGAAATAATTTCTAAAAACGAGAAGTAAATCAATCAATCATTGTATCAATACAATGTGGTAAGAAATAAACGAAAAGAAGAAGAACTATAGAAATAAAAAATATTATCTAGTGTAATTGTTGCCGAAATAATTGACAGAAATAAATTGTACGATTAAGAATGGTTCATCTCAGTGAAAAATTTCGTATTGAAATATAAGTTATGATCGGTTATGGTGATGGTATAATTCATGAAGAAGTGTGTAATAATTTTAGTGAACTCCGTATCAAAGAATAACTAAATATTTTCAAGAATAACTAAATTATTTCTTCACTTTAACATAATGGGCAGCTGCTCAAAATTGTTGGTTTCAACAAGATGGAGCGCTTCCTAACTATGATCGACGAGTTAGGGATTTTATGGTGCGAATTTTCCAGATCGATGGATTGGACATAGTTAAAATTTTTTTCGTTGGCGTTATCTAAAATCACGTGTTTACGTTAGCCGACCAACATGCTGCAAAATTTATTTGATATCTACTTGGAGGATATATTTGGATTCGGACAATTTTTGTGTGGAACTTTCCAGAGCAGTTCATGTTGTTACTCACCGAAACCGGTATATTTCAGCTCCAAAACCCAACACTGAAATACCAAAATTCACGACAGCTGATCGTTTGAATTCTGTACCCTCCCCGTTTGCCCTAAATACGGTATGTGAAAGAAGATACCGTTGGAATTACCGGCCCTTAGATTACAGGATGATCAGACCCTAATTTCCTGCAATACGTCTCGGGTTCAGTCGTTTTGAGAACGTTTGAGATAGACGCGACCCTAAAAGACCGGTTAGAATGAAATGAGCAAGTTTGAACTAAAAACGATGGAGCAAGCCTATAAAATTCTTAGCTTCTTTCAGAAAGAAAGCTGCAGTTAAATGCATATCAATAGTTTAGCAATAATTTTACGAGTTCAATTGAACCATGGATCGAAATTCCTAACAACCAGGCATGGTTACCGCAATCATTAAAGGATAATCTATCTTTACGACAGATCACTGTTTATCTATGACCCAACAAATCAGTATTATCTTATCTGATTGATCTTCAATTACAGAAAATCTCAGATACACTCTATATGGTGTCCCGAAATTAACAAAATTTGGTCACAGATTAGTCTATTATTATCTCGGAATCCGGTTATGCGAAATTCAATGAATTTGATACACAGAAGTTTTATGATATGCAAAATCTTATAGTGCTACCTCTTATGGCGATGGACCTCCTCAAGACACTTTTTACTGGGCAGGAACGTCTTTCGAACCACTAAACATTAACTCCGTATTTGAATTTCTTGAAATTTGTTAAACCGTTAGAAAGCCCATTCAATTGAAAATCTGTCTTGTCCCTTGCAATTTTTTCGCATGATTTTTGAGAAAATCTAAAAATGTGATTGTAGTAGAATTCCACAAGAATCCCGAAGTGCGTTCAATCACATTCTTAGATCTTTCTCTAAAATCTTGCAAAAAAAATTGCGAGACAAAGAGAGTTTTTCAATTGAATGATTACAGTTTACTCATTTATTCTTGTTATTAAATTTTAATATCACAGTTGTCTCTATACAAGAGTAGTAGATATTATTCTCTTTAAGACAAGCCCAGATATACTTTTTAAGACAAGCAAAAATTTTGAATTTATTTTTCGGTGGTTTACTTAGGATTGGAACCGTACTCGATAAAATATGTTTAGGTCAGATCTGCAACCTAGACATTTGGAGCTGCAATTTGTGAATTGATATTGAAAAAGTGGGAAAGCTCTCTGGATAAGGGCTTTCGCGCTCTTGTTCAAACCTTGATAAATCATTGATCAACTTAGCAACGAATATATTTCCATCATCATATGGATTATCCAATGGCACCCAAAAATTATAATATTCAATAATCCTTACAATTCTACGATAGCTAAAGTTATTTCATTGGTCATTTTGCATTCAATCATACTTTGTTTTCTAGAACAGGAGGTATTTTATATCATGAATAGGTAACGCATTTTGAATTGAACCAGAAATAAATATGACATGTCTCTTATCGGTAGATACAATAACATGTATGAACACAGATCATGAAATTCATATATACAAATACGTACGTTAATAATCGATTACAGCATTCTGTGAAATCATAGAATTACGATTTAATATTGAAATTTTGAAAAATCATATCTCCGAAAGTATTAGCTTGTAGAGTTGAAAAACATTTCAAGAAAAATTCAAATTTACTCACGAATTCTTGATCAGTGAGTCGAACCAAATCGTTGAAGACCATTTTATCAAACAATTTGAAAATTACAGACATTTAGGCAAATTGCTGAGCACTCTGTTCCGAGGAACAAGAAGGCCAAAATGGCTGATAACTTTTTTAACGAATAAACGTTCTGAACTTGATAATATGTTTTTGCCGTATGATCGTTTTCCTTCGAGTTACAGCCAGTTGAAAATCACCCAAAAATTCGGAATTTTGTTAAATCCCTTAATTTTTATGGATGGTTCACATATTTTTTAGAGTTCTGGAGAGAAATCACTGAAGAAAACATTCGATGATGAATGCACAACCCAAATGATTTATTATCATACAAGACACACGGCGGAATCATTTTCGATTTTATCCATCAACACATCTTCCCTCGTGATCCAGTCTAGCTACCTCCAAAGAGGAAAGTGTAATTTATGGCAGATATTCCATAAAACATGTATGAAAGAAGATAAGTAATAATAAAAAATTACCTTGTAATCGATCAAAAATTTCCTGATCTACGTTCACCAAATTTTCTCCTCTCTCGAACTACAGAATTATGCTCTCAATATTTACGTAATATTTTCAAACATTTTCGGGTGAGGTCCCCGTTGCATCGCTAAAATACGAGTATTTGAATCCCAATATTTTTGAGGTTATAATATTCCCTTCCATCAGTCCCGTCATAAATTGAGAGAACTGCGCATTCTATGTCTATGGATGAAAAGCAGTCTCACTACTCTCAGATCTCTTACTTCATGTTCCGTTCCGAAATGTAAGACTTTTCTGAGAAAAACTAATTTCGGAGCAAACAACTGAGATTTTTCTCACTTCGCTCACATTTCGGAATACACTTTATTCTCATAATTCTTCGATTGATTAGATAATGTCATGTCTCAGGACATTATGACAATTCATACATAGAATAATTATATCATTCTGTGAGAACGCAGAAATACGATTTATTATTGAAATTTTCAAAAATCATATCTCCGAAAGTATTAGCTTGTTAGAGTTAAAAATAATATCATTGGATTCTTATGGTAAACCTGCTTATTGAAAAAAAATTGATTTGGAATTTGTTTTGTAAAAAAAAAATTTTTTTTTTGTTACTCCGAAACCATCTGTACGATTTTGCCCAATAACCAACTTAGCCGAGATATTTATCTCCCAAACCTACTCTGGAAATTTCAACCGTCTAGCTCATTCCGTTCGAGAGTTATCGTGCCTACGGCCGGACAGAATGAATTTCGACCACGGATTCTTGATGAGTGAGTCGAACCAAATCGTTTAAGACCATTTTCATCGAAAAATTCGAAAATTACAGACATTTGGGCAAATTGATAAGCACTCAGTTCTGAGGAACTAGAGCGCCAAAAACGTTAGATGGCGGACCCGTTATAAATAGTCCCTATTAGCAAAGCTGCTAACCGCGCCGGTTCCCATAAACAGAAATCAATTTCGCCAGTCCCAAGATCAACACAATCCCTACCCATCCAACTTACAACATGCCATAGCATGTTGTAAATTGCAAACTAAACACTGTCCGTAATCGATAACTTATAGCACGAAAGTTTGTTCAAACTGTCACCGTATAACTCCACTCAATTAATACGTTATGAAGAGGAAGCACGCTGCCTATGTAACGAACGAGCCAGGTTACATGAAGGTAGTACATCTTCTCTGTACGGAAAGCTACGATGCTTAAATAAACACGTTCGTTTATTGATGTTCGCTCCTTGTCACACAGTGTTATGGAAACTCGGAAGGATAATGTCGTTCCGGGAGCTCTCTAGGCGAATTCCAGGAATTTATAATTCGATTTGAATGTCTTGTACGGTTCGATATTGTTGACTTACGTTGTGGTTGGAGAGCACTCTGATGAAGGGGAGGGTAATGTTTTTACTACAGGTAGGGGATATGGTGTTTATTCGAGACAAGTCGCACTAGAAGATGAAGATGGTTTCAATATGGATAATCTGAGTTTACACTCTAAGAAATTTTACAACACCGGCCAACACCCGCTAACACCGGCCTGATTTCCTTAGAGGTCCTGATCTTTTCAGTGATATTTCGCACCATCCGAAATAACACCGACTTTCAGGTGTATTTTCTGCCATAATAAGTAATCAGCTTTCACACAAGACCGATTGAGTGTAGGTATTATTTATTTGAAATTTACACCATTTTCGGTGTTTTATATGATATTGTTCGTTTTATAATTTGAATCTCAATATCATATTAATCACCAAAAGGCTATGAAATGGGTATAGCTATTGAAAAAAACCTTTAAGTACATATGAATTTATTACTTCAAAGATTAGCTAATAGACAGTTCAATTTTTTATATATATTTTATATAATTTGTGAAAATACAATAAACAATCAATTTTTATAGAAATATTTAGTGATTACTGAAGCTTAAAGAGATAATCAAAACTGTCGACAAACCAATCGAATTTTTGAGGCAGCACTTTCTGGTCCAACACGACACAAAATTCTTCAGGTGTCAATGATGTAGCGCTGGCAATTTTTTTCAATTTTGCCAATTGATTCTTCTGATGGTGAGGGTTACTGAAATTAAAACATTTATATATTAATCATATATGATCATACAATTTGAATTGGTGTCTACAAAGTAATGTGAAGCTGGCAGGTCTTTATATAATTGAAAGTTGTAACTTTTCAACGTGCTAAGGACTGATAATTGACTATCAACGCTGGTTTTATTCGATATAGATGTCAAGAATTCACTCTTATATGAAATAAAATATCCTGGAGAATAGGTTTTTGCGAAAGTGTGATATACTATTAAGATACGCAATATTCTGAAAAAATATGTTCCCTTAGATTACCTATTACAAAAAACACTCACCTGCAAGTGCTTCTTAATAAATCCTATTGATAGTTCACAAAAGGTCAGATGAATAAGCCCCATTTGTTTGAAGAACATTACGAAAATAATTTTCAATAAAGAAACTCTAATAACATTAATAATAAATATGAAATTTCATCTAATTCAGATAATTGATCAAAACCTTTTCAAATAAAGAAAATTGAATGAAATATTTTTCACTGACAAATGTAAAATTTCAAAGTCGGTGATGGACGAATTTGTAAATCCAATCGACCAACCAACACAAATATCTCATCAAAATTTTCGGAAAAAAATTGATGAAATGAGGATATCCAATTACGTAGGTACCAAAAAAATTAAAATGAACATTCATATGTTCTCACTTGCAAACAGTATTATTTCCAAACTTCCTTCGTCGGCCAAAACAAATTTCCCATTATTCTCATAAGTCATAACGAATCTTCTTGATGCACTTCGTTTTTCCAGATTCTCACTTCATAATGAATCATAAACCAACTCATCGTCTCCAAGGCACAAAATAATAAAATCAAACCCGATACAACACACAACATTGTAGTCTCCCATGAAATGAACGTGTTGTGTTAGAACTAGTCAGAAGTATTGCGACATCCCTTCACATTGTTGCCGGATATAATTATATTCTGATATTTCAAAAACAATCCTTTGGTTTCGCAAATATCCATTTTCCAAAATTGGATGTTCCCAATTTTGTGTACTTGAGATGATTTTTTTTTATGGAATGGTGCAATGAGTAGCGATTTGTTCAAACCTGCAATGTAAAATTATATCATTAATACTCACTTTGAAGTCATTTTTAATCAGACTATTAATGATATACTTACCACTTGATTGATAGGTAACTACAAATATTCAACTATTGTTGTACTACGAAATTATTAAATAGGAGAAAATAAATTTGTGAATCATTGAGAGCGTGGAGGAATATAGTTTCATAGGGATACATTGATATTTCCAATATTGATTCGAGTCTTCCGAAATAACATCAATTTTGTTTGTGAGAATTCCCCATGGAGGGGCTCGATTCTTCCTGTCATCTTATAATTATTAATTCTGCACAACTATCGGCGATTTCTTTATATTTAAAAGACTCAGCAGTGATATCTGTCTTTCGAGAAAGAATACTTGGCAACTATATAACAATGAATAAGTTGACGAAATAAAGTATAATATTCTTTTGATATTCCTGGTGCGAATTTGGATAGTTTGTTGGTCGAAAAGCACTTGTAGGTACTTTCGATGATTTCACATGTTTCAAAAGTTATACTTGGATATTCATAAAGCTGATAACTGAGTGGTAGGTTTGGTAATCGGATTAAATCTCTGGAATCGTTCTTTCACATTGCACCATGCAGTGCTCATTTTCACTCAAGATATCACCTTTCTGACTTATCGAACGTTTTGTATGAAGAATTGTTATTAAAACTTGATGGAAACTGTGAAATTTCAAATAAATTATATTAATTCTTGATACTGGATCTGTTTGTGATATTTTCTGTCATAAATTACACTACCGAACACAATATGATCATAATAACGAAAATATTGATAGGAATGTGACATTCTAGTGGTAAATTGCATCGACAATATTATTGATAGTATGAAATCAACATTCACACCGAGATTTTTTTCAGAGTGTATGTAAGGCCTGCGAGAGACTCAACGTATTCTAACAAAAAATTATCTAATGGTTTTAAATCGCATAATCTAAGTGGCCAATGCACCGGTCCAAAACGTGAGAAGCATTTCTCAACATTCTTCTATGAAGAGCAGCATTTCCTATGCCCATTCGCTAAAAATACGATGTTACAGATGCCTGGTTTCAGTTCCTGGATTAATATCCAATAAAGAGAAATTGGTGTGGAATCTGGTCACTATGGCTTGAGTTTTCTGCTCAGTAGATTGATTATGTCGACCATAAAATGGATTAACTGCTTTTAATAGATTTTCCACTGAGCACTATTTTGAATAGGTAATGATTTAATGAAGCCTAGCTCGCGGCCCTAATTCTTTCCATGATGAAATGTACATATTAACGTGTGAATTTTTGTTTTTGATACGTGTTATGAATCACGTGTGAACTGTCAATATTATCAGACTGAAAAACCAAACATCAAAATATCACCCAATAGTTCAGATTGAATTTCTATCAACAGAACAGCATTCGTTGCAAAATGGCGAAGGTGTCGGTTATATATCTTTCAAAGTCAAATACCTCCTCGGAATTTCTATCTGGATTGAGAATATTAAAAACGTCATTTAAATAGAACGCATTCCTAATGAAATTGAACTTGTTGATTGAAATTAGTTAGAAGTTGAAAGTTGAAGTTGAAGTTAATAGCTTACGTTATGAATATCCACTCTCTCATTGATTGCCCACTAGATAATAAACTAAAAGATAAGATGTCCCAGTAAAAAATATCTTTTTGATTATTATCAGAATGTGTTGAAAACCACTGAACAATCTCAAATAATGAAAGAAAAAGCATACATAAAGTGGGAAAGCCCTGTGGATAGGAGCTTTGGTACTCTTGTTCAAACTTTGACAAATCATATCTCCGAAAGTATTGGCTTCTCAGAGTTGGGAATGATATCATTAGATTCTTATAATAAAACTGCATCATGAAGGGAATTGAATTCAAATAATGGATTTTTTATCAAGATTAAATGCGCAATCTTCAATTCTTCAATGCTTCAAAAAATTATTATTTAAAAAATAAATGAGCAATCTGCAATTCTTGAATGCTTTACTACTTCAAAAATTGTCATGAAAAAAAAAAACTACAGTCCTAAGGATTATTAAACAGAAACCACCCAACCGTTTCTCTGGAAATTAGATTATATCAATTGAAACTTAGCTAATATTCCAGTTATGTTTTTACTAGAGACATTCTGAACCCAATTTTATTAACTTACAAAGTATATATTTCCATCATCATATGGATTATCCAAGAGCTATCCATGATAGCTGAGATTGTATCATGATTCATTTTGCATTCAATCATACTTTGTTTTCTAGAACAGAAGGTATTTTTTATCGAGAATTTTTATTAGAACTTGGAATAAATATGACATTATACTCAGTTCGAAATCTCTTATCAGTAGACAGAGGTAATACCTTCTATTTCTCTATCAGATGACAATCACAGAACATTAAAATATGACAATGACGACACCTAGAATATATCTTACTTAGGTTATATTCTGTATGATATGTATTTACACGGATCATCGATGATAGCATTCTGTGAAATCACAGTATTACGATTTAAAGTAGAAATTTTGAAAATTCATATCTCCGAAAGTATTAGCTTGCTAGAGTTGAAAATGATATCAATGGATTCCTATGATGAAATTGCATCTTAAAAAAAATTAACTTGAAATTTGTAATGTGAAAAAAATATATTTTTTTCGTTACTCCGAAACCATCTGGCCGATTTGGCCTGATAACGAACTTAACTGAGATATTTATCTCCCAAACCTACTCTGAAAATTTCAGCTGTCTAGCTCATTCCGTTCGAGAGTCATCGTGTCTATGGCCGGATCGGCCGGACAGAATAAATTCTGACACGGATTCTTGATCAGTTAGTAGAACCAAATCATTTAAGACCAATATCTGTCAATAATTCGAAAATTACAGTCATTTGGGCAAATTGATGAGCACTCTGTTCCGAGGAACAAGAGCGACAAAAAAACATTTTGATATTCTCACGGATCATAATAATGTTAGAGTTCGAAAGATTCCCCCTCTCGTCTCAATAAATTCCAAAGCTAAAATTGAAAAAGTACTGACGTGAGGTAAGTCTGCATTGGCACGCTTGTTCAAAATCATAGCCAGAGTGATCACCCATCTAGGTACTGAATTTGCCGAAGGCAGATCGGCTTCCAGGAAAAAAATAATTCTTGCCCAATATTTCCAACAATATAGATCCGATCAAGTTCAAATCTTTAATGAGGTTATAAACGCTATTGCAAATTTTCAGCGATATCTGATGGATTGTTTCTTAGATAAATAATTTTTTTCAATGATTTTTTTGGAAATTTCCAGGCATATGATCTTCATTAGTCTTCGTATTGGTATCTCATAGCTAACTACCCAGTTTAATTCGCCCTGATCAGCTTTTTTCGAGTTATTGGAAAACCAAAATATCGTAGTGCTATAATTCAGAAAGAACTCGGTGGATTTTACCCATGAATGAACTTATTAATATTATTATATTATTATACCGATCCTCCTAGGTCTTCCCCAAGGAAACCCCTCATAAGCTCTCAAGGGCTTGAGCGAATAACGAGAATCAGTTGTGTTCTGTGTAGGCTTTGTTACTATGTCCTTACGCCACCTTAGGCACGCCACCACAATTTCTTTCCTAGCCTCGGGACCACTAAGTCAACTGCACTATAATATTAAAAATATATTAAATTGATGTTTTCTGGCTGTCTTAGGTAACATCTATTCATAATTCAACACCAGTTCGTGGACCACCTTGTATATCTCAATATACAAAGTAATTTGTGGATATTGCAACAAATATGTAATTCTCTTTCCTCTTAATAGATCCATCGGTTGAACTGAGAAAACCTTGAGCATTGTACGCACGCAATGTATCTATGCATTTTTCCCGGATCGGGTTCTGTTCTAAATGCAAATCCATTTTTATGAGCACAATTTCAACACATATAAACAACCAAACGAATCATTAAAAACTTCGCGCATCACTGCATATTGATCGCTTGTTATTTTCACCGGTAAAATTGGAATTTTTGTTGTCCTTTTGTTGTCAATTTTGCCGATGTTCCTTTATTTTCCCAAAAAAAGGGCTTTATGTCAGAACATTGTTCACGTTATCTGAGTTTGATATAGTACTGGCACATATAATATGAAATAGAGGTGGGTGATTCTGCTCGGATATAGTATGAAGAATTTGACTTTGAATTGATTTGATGGCCATTCCTGGGCGCTCATAGCAGGATATTATTTTGCCAAATATCTATATCTAATTTTAGATTTGAGAGGATAATTCCATTTTGTATCATTTTCGGTTCTAGAGTAATTCTAAGAAATACACCGAACAAAATTTACATTTAAAAAAATAACGCGTCTTTAACTCTCATTATAAAAAAAAAATCACTTAAGTTTTTTTGACCGCTGCTACTACCACAGTTTTAACCGACAATTCAAATATATAACCTGAATGTTTGAAGTAAACTTTTTGTACAGCTAAAAACAATATTTCTCGAAACTAACAACATTCTGACTATAATCCTTATCTGTCAACTTAAAAATTGGTTCAAGCCCTGTGGACAGGAGCTTTCTGGCGCTCTTGTTCAAACAGACAAATCATATCTCCGAAAGTATTGGTTTCTCAGAGTTGGAAATTATATCAATGGATTCTTATGAAAGAACTTCATCTTAGCAGAAATTGAATTCAAACTTCATAGAAGAATTTAAATTCAACAAGAGTGCAAAAAATTATTAATCCAAAACCGATAGACGAATTCTACCCAACAACGAACTCATCTGAGATATTCATTCCTCAATTCTACGATGAACGATAATATATATTCTTTCCTCAAAACGTCTTCAATACTCCAATACACCAATATACCAGTTTTGTTTTTAATGGAGATATTCTACTCAATATTATTAACTTATCATTACCATTCCCCTCATCATATAGATTGACCATCGGCATGAAAATATCAACCAACAAAAAGTATGATATTATATTATAATTCTCATAATTCTACGATTGCTGAAATGAATTAGACAACGTCATGTCTCAGGAAAATAAGTTGAAATTATAACAATTCATAGATAGAATAATTATATCATTCTGTGAAAACATAGAAATACGATTTATCATTGAAATTTTTAAAAATCATATCTCCGAAAGTATTAGCTTGTTGGAGTAAAAAATGATATCAATGGATTCTTATGGTAAAACGGCACATTGAAAAAAATTAATTTGAAATTTTCATGTAAAAAAATTTTTTTTTTGTTTCTCCGAAACTATCAGTCCGATTTTGCCCAATAACGAACTTAGCCGAGATATTTATGTCCCAAACCTACTCTGAAAATTTCAACTGTCTAGCTCATTCCATTCGAGAGTTATCGTGCCTACGGCCGTCTGGCCGGACAGAATGAATTTCGACCACGGATTCTTGGCCAGTGAGTCGAACCAAATCGTTTAAGACCATTTACATCGAAAAATTCGAAAATTACATACATTTGGGCAAATTGATAAGCATTCTGTTCCGAGGAACAAGAGCGCCAAAAATATTATATTTTTCCGGATTTAAAATTATTATTCTTTTTAATCGTAAAAAGGGGATTATAACCGAAAATAAATAGTTTCATTGGAAAAGTAAATGAGCATCAACAATTCAAATCTCTCTAAGATCGGTGCGCTTTGAAATTTTCTCTCTTTTCTGGGACACTTTGAGATTGAAGAATTACTGATGATATCCTTCTTTCATTGAGTATGTCCAATAATATACCTTAATTTTTTGTCGCTCTTGTTCCTCGGAACAGAGTGCTCATCAATTTGCACAAATGTCTGTAATTTTCGAATTATTGACAGATAATGGTCTTAAACGATTTGGTTCTACTAACTGATCAAGAATCCGTGGTCAGAATTTATTCTGTCTCGCCGATCCGGCCATAGACACGATGACTCTCCAACGGAATGAGCTAGACAGTTGAAATTTTCAGAGTAGGTTTGGGAGATAAATATCTCGGTTAAGTTCGCTATTGGGCAAAATAGGCCAGATGGTTTCGGAGTAACGAAAAATATATTTTTTTTGAACTACAAATTTCAAATCAATTTTTTTTAAGATGTACATTCACCATAAAAATCCATTGATATAATTTTCAACTCCAATAAGCTAATACTTTCGGAGATATGATTTTTCGAAATTTCCGAAATGATTCGTACTTTTATGTTTTCACAGAATGCTATAATTATTCTATCTATGATTTATTATTCGCACGTGTATTTCAAAAGTGACACAAGTCAAAAAATGAGGATTCTGAGATTTTTGCTGTATTCCGTTTTGTGATCATCTCAGTAAGTGAGACTTTGTGCTCTCAGTTCACCGTTCACTTATAAAAAGGAACACTTTCCTGAAAGTGTTCCTTTTCCCCCCAAACCTACTCTGAAAATTTCAACTGTCTAGCTCATTCCGTTCGAGAGTTATCGTGCCTACGGCCGGCCGGACAGAATGAATTTCGACCACGGATTCTTGATCAGTGAGTCGAACCAAATCGTTTAAGATCATTTTCATCGAAAAATTCGAAAATTACAGACATTTTGGCAAATTGAAAAGCACTCAGTTTTTTTTGGTGCTCAACTAGAGCGCCAAAAAATGATAGGAAATACCTCCTCTTTATGTTCGTCGAATTCGAGACCTCCCTAAATATTTTTCATCAATTTAGAAATACCCTGTATATTAATTTTTTTATTCAAACAAAAAGTATAAATGAAATGTACATTATACCGGGAGAAAGACGCAAGTTTTTAGCCATTTGCAAGAGCAATAAATATCCGCTCTCCCCCTAAATTGATCAATAAGTAAGCGAGCACACTGACGCTCCTGACGTATCCACAGTGCTTATATTTTTTGTTTGTATTCCAGCGATACTGAATTCTTTCATTTCCGAGAAAGAATTTCTTCGAACGAACCAGACGAAATGAAATTTCGTATTTTTAGAAAAATTTATTTTAATAGAGTTCCGATAATGAAATTTCCATTTTACAGTTCACGTGATTAACAAACTCTCGAACTATCCGAGGCGACAACTTTAAAAATTAATTGAATTGCTTTGAACGAGGAGCATCTCTTCTTTCTGTCCTATTTTCCGTGAAAGTATCCGGAAATATAGGTGCAAATTCCAATTACGTCCGGAGTTTACGACGTTTCTTATCGATTCCGCCATGTTTGAACTCGGGTTGGCAATATTGTTTGCACGAAACTGTTTAGCTACCTTTTCCCGATACAAATAAGTGTAGTCTGTTTGGTTTAGCGCTCTTTCGATCTAATTAATGCTAGGAACAACCTCAGCTTCACATCACAGTCAGTATAAGCGGTAATATAATAAATTTCGATGTTCTTTCGGAGTGCAGGAGAGATTATTAATAGGAAATAGGGCAGTTTCTTTTTCATCCGTGAAACCCAAATTAAAATATTGGTTCAAGCACTGCTGGAAGTCAGAAGATTTGGCGCGTATGTTCTCTTGTCCATTCTCCCTTATTGGACACTCTTAATCGAATTTACCATGGTGAATTCTATTGTCTTTTCTCCTGTATTGGAAACCCTTAATCGAATTTACCATGGTAAATTCGGAGTGTTCAATACAGTAGAACAGACAATAGAATTCACCATGGTTAATTCGATTGAGAGTGTCCAATACAGGAGAATGGACAAGAGAACACGTCAGTGCTTGAACCAATTTTTTTTTAATTGATTTTTTAAAAAAATTCTAGAGCTACGATCCTTCTGAAATTTTGTAAGAATTTTCGCGATGGCATTCTACAACTAATAACCATATTTGAATTGGTTCGGATTTGCATTTTTGGCGCTCTAGTTCCTCGGAACTGAGTGCTTATCAATTTGCCCAAATGTCTGTAATTTTGGAATATTTCGATGAAAATGGTCTTAAACGATTTGGTTCGACTCACTGATCAAGAATCCGTGGTCGGAATTCATTCTGTCCGGCCGGTCCGGCCGGCCGGCCGTAAGCACGATAACTCTCGAACGGAATGAGCTAGAGAGTTGAAATTTTCAGAGTAGGTTTGGGGGATGAATATCTCGGTTAAGTTCGTTATTGGGCAAAATCGGACAGATGGTTTCGGAGTAACAAAAAAAAAAATTATTTTTACGAAACAAATTCCAAATCAAATTTTTTTTAATAAGCAGTTTTATCATAAGAATCCATTCATATCATTTTTAACTCTAACAAGCTAATACTTTCGGAGATATGATTTTTTAAAATTTCAATGTAAATCGTATTTCACAGATTGATATAATTGTTATTCTATGTATGAATTCTCATAATGTCAACTTGACAGAAGGAAATATTGTAACTTCAAAAATATTGGGGTTGAAATACTCGTATTTTAGCGATGCAACGGGGACCTCACCCGAAAATGTTTGAAAATATTACGTAAATATTGAAAGCATAATTCTGTAGTTTGGTGAACGTAGATCAGGAAATTTTTGATCGATTACAAGGTAATTTATTATTACTTATCTAATAAACTATTATTTGAATTACATTTCCTTTATGATGCAGTGATATCATATGAATACATTGATATAATTCCCAACTCTGAGAAACCGATACCAGATATAATTTGTCTGTTTGAACTAGAGCGCCAGAAAGCTCCTGTCCACAGGGCTTGAACCCATTTTTTGAGTTATTGAGGAAATAACAACCAAATTTCAGATTGATATAACTCCAAAACCATTTGGCCGATTATGCTAGTTAACGAACTTAAATGTCGCATTTAGATGCGTAATCTACCCTGAAAACTGCAAGTCGCTATTTCTTTCCGTTCTCAAGGAACCTTGAGATACATAATATTTTTTCGTAATTTTTTTAAAATTTTCTAGTGGTACGGTCCCCACAAAATTTTACACACTTCTTCATGTCGATATTCTACAACTAGTTACTAAGCTTCAATTCGATCGAGTCTATATTTTTTTGAGTTATCGAGGAAATAATATTCCAGAAACTCCGAAACCATTAGGCCGATTATGGCCAACAGCGAACTAAGCTCTTCCATTCAAATGTGCAACCTATCCTAAAAATTGCAAGTCGCTAACTCCTTTCGTTCGCGAGTTGTCGAGGCAACGGTCACCTATCCAGTTACTGATTTCACACAAGGCTACTCGGATCTCCAACAATATAGATCCGATCGTGTTCAAACTTAGAACTTGGTAGTAGAGCTAGGTTCTGAAGGCTCTTGGAAAATTTCAGCCATATCGGATGAATAGTTTCTGATATATAGAATTTTTTTAAACGATTTTCAATGATTTTTTTAACAATTTTCTAGTGATACGACCCTCACGAAATTATGCAAAAACTTTTGCGTTGGCCTTTTACAACTAACAACCATGTTTGAATTGGATCGGTTGTATGTTTTTTGAGTTATTGTGGAAATAACAACCAAATTTCAGATGGGTACAACTCCAAAACCGTTTTGCCGATTATTTCCTATAAACAAACTCAAATGAGGCATCAAGATTCTCAACCTTACCTGAAAATTTCAAGTAGCTATCTCTTTCTGTTCTTAGGTTATCGTGACGTAAATTATATTTTTCAATAATTTTTTTTTAATTTTTTGTCAATACGATGTTCACAAATTTCACAAACGTCGTTAGGTTTATATTCTACAACTACTCACCAAGTTTCAATTCGATCGAATTAGTATTGGTTGTAGACAAAATTGTTACTCGGAAACCGTTAGGCTGATTATGCCCATTAACGAACTTGTCCGTCCTATTGGGATGCGCCACCTACCCTGAAAATTTCAAGTTGCTATCTCTTTTTGTTCTCAAGTTATCGTGGCAACGGTGGGCCGGACGGCCGGCGGGACGGCCAGCCGGATGGCCGGCCGGCCGGACAGAAACAAATTTGACCTCGAATGCTTGATCAGGGAGTCGAACTCAATCGTTTAAGACTATTTTCGTCAAAAAATTCGATAGTTACAGACATTTGAGCAAAATGATAACGCGATGTTCCCCAGAACATACGCGCAAAAATGTTCTTGTTCAAACTTTGACAATTCATCTCCGAAGTTAGGGTATCATTTTTTAGGGGAGCAGTTCAGGGAATCATCAGATTATGAAAGTAACAATCCCTCTAGGGTTTACAGAATCGTATCGTGGTAAACTCGAGCAAAATAACATTTGGTCAGCTTATGGATTGTACGTATATAAAATGTCCGGGCATAAAAAATTTTTTTCAAATGTAAATAGCACTAGAAGAATGCATCAATTTAATTTTCAGGATTCTTTGTTTCTGACTGAAAAGGGTCCAGTATATATGGGCATTACACTGTTTAACAGCTTACCAGTAAACATTCAGAAGTTATATGGTCATGTGTATTTCGGGAAGGCTCTTTATCGCTTTCAAGCTTTTACAGCTTGAGCCATACAATATCGGAGAATTTTATAGATCATGGAGGCTTCGTGTAGTCAATATTTGAAATTTTCTGTTTTTTCAATGACCTGTTTTCCTGTTCTACTGTGTATATATGCAAAATCTATGTATTATTATTATTTCATGGAGGGATAGAAGACACTTAGCCAAAAATACCCCACATGAGGGGTCTTGAACTATTTGTTCGAACTATACAAGGTGATTTCCAACTGTGTGCCCAACAAAAGTTTCAGAAATTTTGAGACTATTTCAAAATTTTCAATTTTTTTTCAGCAATTTTTTCAATATGAGAAATATAAATGTTTACTCACTTATCAAACTCATTATTTTGCCCATTTCTTTATAAGTTTCGCAGTTTCAGGTAAAAATTTATATTTCGTATTTGTAGTGCAAAATCAGTTCACTAAAAAAATTCAAAATATTAAGTTCAGTAAAGAATATGGCTTCCTCGAACATCAACCACAGCCTGACAATGCTTTTGCATACTTTCCATCAGATTGTTGCAGCAGTTTCGATCAATTTCTCTACAGAGTTGCGGTAAAAGCCGTCTGAGTTCTTAAAGTGTATTTGAAGGTGGTTGATGAGAATCCAAAACTCTTTGTAGCTGATCGCAAGTGAGTTCAATGGGATTGAGGTCTGGCGACCGAGGGGGCTGGGACAAATGTGGAATACTATGGGTTTCCAGAACTTCATCGACAATTCTCGCACGATGGAGTGGCACATTATCATCCAAAAATAAGAAATAGGGCCCAATAGCAGCCTGGCACAAAGGAATAATATTGTCAATGACTTGCATTATGAAAACTACGCATTCATGGCACCATCAAGCATCAACAATTCTGTGCGTCCATTGAAACAAATGGCTCCCAAAACAGTTACTTTACTACCTCTGAACGGATGAACTTCCTGAACCGATCTGCGATTTGTGGACAGCAGAGGATGGGTCCATTCCCAAACACGCTGACTCTCCGAAAACCTTCCATATCGTGACTTACCTGTGAACAATACAGACCTCCATTGATCGTTCCAATTCACGTGCTCATTGGTCATTTCAATCGAAGTCGCATATGATTTTGAGTTAGTGGAATCCATCTCAAAAGTCTTCGAGAATGTAGATTAACGTCTCAAATTCTTCGACGAACTGTTTCAATCGAAACCAGAAAGCCATAAGAGTTCAAAAGGTGCTAAGCATGATTTGACAAATACTCAAAGGCTCTCTACGGGTAGGCACAGTCAGAAACCGATCTTGTGCAGCAGTTGCAGATCTTCTGATTCCATATCTCGGTCTTTTGGTCAAGTTTCCAGTTTCTCGATATCGATGGACAAGTCGAAAAACTATGCTTCCAATAACCTGAAAGAAATTCGCAACATCTTTCTGACTACCCCTTTCTCGATCGTATCAATAGCCCTATTGGCTTCATCCGCACTAAGTTTACTTCTAGGAATTATTGCGAAACCACAACCCACTATATCTACTAGCCTGGAAGATGATAAAATGGCAACACCGCTCAGAGACGTACGTCGGTCGAACGTTTGTTTGTTTGTTATTGTAAAAATGGACGATTACTTCTGATTCTGATTAACCATTATTGTTTTTCGCGGGCATTTCGTGGTATTTTTTGTGTATAACGGTGTCAAATGTGAATTAATGCAATGCAGTGATAAATATGGTCGGATACTTATATGTTCTGTGATTAAACTGCAGTGTGTAAATAGTGAAATTTCCTTTGGATTATTTCTACTTATTGGAGATGGGTACATTTCAGTTGAGACTATAGACAACAAGATGGACTAGAAATATGAGTGAAATAGAACTTTCATTTCTTCCGATTGTATAAAACATTTTAATGACCTTTCTAATAATATTTCAACAAAAATTGATACATCTGAATAGGAGATCAAGAGACTCAAAGAATCTATTTATTTTTATATTTATGTATTCAATTTCCAAAAGTCTGCATCTGTAGATGCTTCAGTTGAAATCAATAAGGACCTTATTATTCATCTTAAATTATTCATTAAAAATGTTCAGATTTTCTGCAGTGATTTGAAATGGATTCTTCCTTTCGATCTTACCTTTACCCGAGCAGATGGTCTCAACCTCGGATCAATAAGTAAACATTTACCGCTAAAGAAATATAATTAATGGGGATTCAGATTCGGAATTTATCAGTTTGTTTTATCAAAATTTTTACACAGTTCAGATCAAAAAATAATTTTATGTGAATTTACTCTTTGTAGCATTGAGTTGATATTCTGAATTCACATAGACTTGTAGTTGTGCGGTTTACATTCATAAATCATTCTAAATTCACCTTGTTCTGTTTTCGCAAATTAACTTTTGAAAAATTTTGTAGAAAATACGAATTACAATGTTATTGTCCACCGAATGGAAAATAAACAGAAACATTTGTAGATAGCAGAAACTTACCATTATAGTAAGAACCAAAATAAGACAAACTCTAAGATGATTATCACAATTTTCATTAGCCTACCTTATTATAGTCTTATATAATAGTTATGTTTGGGAATATATTTTTATTTTGAGAATTTCATTCAAGTTTATAATTTTTTGGTAATTGTCTAGAACATCCCATAACTGTCTAATCGTCCTGAAAATTTACTTACTTGCTAATAATGGGTTGTAGATGATGAATCTGAAGTTGAAAATCCGTGCTCTCTTTTAGATTTTTTTAAAAATCCCAAAGTGTCCAAAATCACAACACTTCATCTCGTAATTACATTGTTTTAAACTGTTTTATCGGTAAATATTCATCAAAAATAAGATTTTATTGTAGTTTTGATTTCATCAAAATCCAGCGCTACCGCATTGAAGGAGTATGCCTCTAAGAGACTATTAATTACGGCGTTGTCAGACTGTGTTCCAGGCTATCTCTATAGTGGGCTGTGGCGAAACAAATTTCTAGATTTTGAATCTAAGTTGATTGTAAGACCGTAAGACAATAACTGCTTCAAAATTCTTAGAAACGCAAACGACAAGAACTTGAAACTGAGAAAGTTATCAAACGAGGAGCAAAAAAACTTTGGAAATAAGAGAGAACTTTTGATTTCTCATAAATGAACATTTGGTGGATAAGAATCGGCAACTTTTGAAACGGCCATAAAATTTCTGAACCTCTTTAACTTCTGTGGAGCAGTACCTATATTTTCAAAATGACCCAATTGATAAAGGAAATATCACAAATTTATGAAATATTGTATAAGGTACGACCATATTGATCTGTGTAAAGCTGTGATAACAGATTACCAATTTCCAGGACCGGAATATCACCCTCACCCTGTATATGGAGTAGTAAAAAACCTAGCATGGGAGTTCAAATTACACTAAATATCCTTCAATAAGGAGTCATGGAATCTCATGGTATATTCATGGATTTCGGGAAAAAATATTGAATACGGGTGTTCGGAGCGTATATTTTATTAACGGTGGAAATTTCATAAAATACTTTACCAAAATGAAACAGCCAGTAGGATATCATCAGTTTGAATTGCTGAATAATTTTAAGAGTAACCAACAGGTAGAATTTGGATATCACATTAAATCTATGTGCATAATTTTTGGCGAATAATCCATTTCTGTCGTATAAAGTTTTATAAATTGTGGTCTTATTAATAAAATGTCCCATTTCATTCTTCTTTTCTGGATAGAATTTCTTTAATCATACCTCAAAGAGCAAGAAAGGCAACAAGCGGGTGCGCAAAACGTGAAATTCTATATTTTCCACTCAATTAGCCACGCGATAAGAAATATTTGCTGTAATTGAAATTCGCCCCGATACTTCCGGTCCCCTAAGTTACCGAGTTTCCGCGATACAGTAAAAGATTCCGATCAAACAAACTGGGTTGGATTAATTTGCGAACTTCCGGCTGTACACGGCACGAAGTTACTAGTTTTGTTCGAACTTCTGGGGAAATTGAAACTGAAAATCACGATTCATCTTCTGCGTCGTTATTCAGAAGGAGTTATACGGTTTATCTGGGTGTAGGGGTGGTCTGCGATGAAATTTGAGATGTCTCTGATCATGTATAATGAGGTGAACTGTGGCTAATTGCCAATAATACCTAACACGGTGAAATATTTATCGATTTTAACCATCAACAAATATTCGGCGTGGCCGGGCTGATCACCTCATCGCTCAGTGTTCCCCAAAGAGGAAAGCGTCATTCAAGAGCAGACACAGACCCCAAGGTTTCATGGTTTTTACAAATCATCAATGGGCGATTGCGTTATAGACGATTCCCGACATTGAATTCTTAATAACACTATTAGTTGTTTTTTTTTTTGTTATTAGTGCCAAGAAGAAAGTCGAAATTTAATATTCACTTTATTTTTATTTGATTTGATTCCCTATTAGCTTTTTTGGTGCGTTTGAATATATTACCACCCGAAGAGTTGGTGCAAACTATAAAATCATACCTACCAACACATACGCGAAACAGTTGTTGCTGACAGTTTGAGGGTATGTTTTACCGACTAAACGGGAAATGACAATATTCATCTATTCTCATATTACATAAAATGTAAGTATATGTTGTTATTTATAAAGCATTATTGACTGAGAGAATACACTGATAACTTGTTGCACCCGCGATACTAAAGATATATAAGTTTACTTTTCTCACAAAAATAAAGAGCTATCATTCTGAAACTTTGCTAAAGTAAAAAGAAATCAAAACTAAACTTAAATAAATTATATTCAAGAGTGTAATGATTGTTAGGTCAAAATAAACGATAACTTAAATTGGTTGCACCCGCGATCTTGATATCAAATAGCGGACTTGTTGATTTAATAATATTTGCTAATACGATTGATGATATACTGTTGATGGAATTGGTGGAAGTGTCAACAGCTCAGTGTGGATCGCAGTTAATTCCCGGAAAGCCATCGTCAACAGTGCCCTATAGACTTTTATGATTGAGCACGCAGTCTCTCTAGGAACATCGTCTTTGAATTTGTAGCAAAAGAATAAGTTAAAGAAAGGATAGCCATGCTAGATGCCCAACGGGAAGGGCTAAAAAATATACCAGGCATTCAATCAAAACATTTTTCCAATCTGCATAGGCTCATAGCATTGCTGTGGCACGCACCTCACTGTCTCATTTACGTGTGTAAAATTTTGTGAGAACCGTACCCCTAGAAAATTAAAAAAAAATTACGAAACAAAAATTGTTTCGAATTTACCACGGTAAATTCGATTAAGAATGTCCTATACAGGAGAACGGACAAGAGAATTCACCAAGGTGATATACTTATGCATATATTTCACAAGGTAAATAAACCCTTGGGGATTTCATTGATTTGCCGAGAAGCAACAGCAGACTTCTTGTCCTTCATCAGTACTCTGTAGCTTCCCAACAAATTCAACTAAACTGAAACGTGTTAAGCCTCTCATAGCCGGCTTGAGCAGTTATAAATAAATGCCCACGCCACCTATGTGGCAAAACAAGGAATTCAGCCTTTCCCCACCAGTGAAAAAAGGTTGGTTTTCACTGGTGGGGAAAGGCTGAATTCCTTGTTTTGTTTCATAGGGGGCGTGGGCGATTAGGTATAATCGACCGAGCCGGCTGTGAGAGGCTTAATATGGTTCAGTTTAGTTGAATTTGTTGGGAAGCTACGAAGTACTGATGAAGACCAAGAACGCGTCTGCTCTTGCTTCTCGGCAAATCAATGAAATTCCCTGGGGTCTATTTGACTTGTGAAATATATGCATAAGTAAATTAATTAAACGAAGTCATTATGAAGACCCTATTGGCAGGAACGCTCTGGACTTGTTAATTTACTAACAACGGTATCGCCATTTTTGGCGCTCTAGTTACTCGGAACTGAGTGCTTATCAATTTGCCCAAATGTCTGTAATTTTCGAATTTTTGGCTGAAAATGGTCTCAAACGATTTGGTTCGACTCTAGGATCAATAATTCGAGGTCGAAATCGATTATGTCCGGCCGTAGGCACGATAACTCTCGAACGAAAGGAGATACAGGATTGAAATTTGCAAGGTGGGTTTGGAGCGTAAATATCTCGAACAAGTTCGTTAATGGGCGGAATCCATAAAGCGGTTTCGGAGTTATGGCCAATTTTAGTAAAAACATTTTTTATGAATATTTCCGAAACCGATCACTCGATATATCTGAAATTTAGCACCAAATTGTAGAATCATGGCCTTTGTACGCATTTGGAGTTTTGTATTGACCAGGTTACCGCAAAGTATCAAAAAAAAATTTTGAAAATAAAAAAAAAATTTCTACAATAACTCTCGAACGGAATGAGCTAGGCAGTTGAAAATTTCAGAGTAGGTTAGGGAGATGAATATCTCGGTTATCTTCGTTATTGGGCAAAATAGGCCAGATGGTTTCGGAGTAACGAAAAAAAAAATTTTTTTGTAAGTAACAAATTTCAAATTTAATTTTTATTTAAGATGCAATTTAACCATAAAAATCCATTGATGTCATTTTCAACTCCAACAAGCTTATACTTCCGGAGATATGATTTTTCGAAATTTCAATAATGAATCGTACTTCTATGTTTTCACAGAATGTTATAATTATTCTATCTAAGCTTTATTATATGATCTGTGTTCATACTCGTACATGTCATCCTGTTCTATAAGAGAGAGTCAAATTCATTTCAGCTACTTTAATTTGATTTCTTCCATGCTGCAGATTTCATTCTCAGATTGCTCATTTAATCTCGATAAATAAACTATTATTTGAATTGAATATCCTCTATGATGCAGTTGTATCATAAGAATACATTGATATAATTCCGAACTCTGAGAAACCAATACTTTCGGAGATATAATTTGTCTGTTTGAACTAGAGCGCCAGAAAGCTCCTGTCCACAGGGCTTGAACCCATTTTTCATTATTATATCAATTAAGTGTTATATCAATTAAGAGTCCAATACAGGAGAATGGACAATAGAACATACGCGCAAAAGCTCCTGACTTCACGTCATTGCTTGAACCAATTTTCATTTGTGATTTCATGAGCATTGTGTTGCGCATTTCTATATGAGCCACTGTACCGGAGTGCATCCACCGACTGTACAAACCCTACAAGCAAATACATAGGAGATTACCATCAGGAAAATTGAAGCAAATGCCATTTAGCAACAGGAAATTCGAACGGCTTCGCATTTGCAGCTTCGATATTGAATGCGTCCGTTTGGCCCAAAACGTTTGCTCTTATCAAACTCTGGCTTAGAGCTCTGAAGGCAATAATTGCGTAGCGGTTTCTATTGTTAATTAAATGAGGCTATACGTTGATTACTCAGAGAGGAAACGAGGTCGCTGTATTCTCAGATGAGAGTACGGAAGACCTTCCTCGATGGACTGTTGTTTCCCTAACTGAACAGCAGGTTTTCTATTTCTGATCTTCGATAGATTAAATTTGGCTCTGTGTACACAGCGTTGATTATTATGTCCAATTATAAATTAATTATCTTTAGTGTTCGATGTATTTTAATGTTGGGTGGTATTCATTTGAAAGAGACATAAATTATTAAAGGGCTGTATATAGGGTGTGAGGTGACCTGAGCGACACCGTTTACCGGAAAAAGGACGATTGTACGAGTTAGAATATAGTATTTAAAATAGTTTCAGCGCATTTGTTGCCGAGATATAGGCTGATTCGCAAGGAATAGTAACATTTCAAATGACTGTAACACAAGTCATTGTTATGTTTGTTATTTGTAGTTGAATAATGAATGAAATTAACATCGCCTTTTGGCGCTCTAGTTCCTCGGAACTGAGTGCTTATCAATTTGCCCAAATGTCTGTAATTTACGAATTTTTCGATGAAAATGGTCTTAAAAGATTTGGTTCGACTCACTGATCAAGAATCCGTGGTGGAAATTCATTCTGTCCGGCCGTCCGTCCGGCCGGCCGGCCGTAGGCACGATAACTCTCGAACGGAATGAGCTAGAGAGTTGACATTTTCAGAGTAGGTTTGGGGGATGATTAATCATCTCGGCTAAGTTCGTTACTGGGCAAAATCGGACAGAAGTTTTTGGAGTAATAAAAAAAACTTTTTTTTTACAAAACAAATTCCAAATTAAATTTTTTTTAATATGCAGTTTTATCATAAGAATCCATTCATATCATTTTTAACTCTAACAAGCTAATACTTTCGGAGATACGATTTTTCAAAATTTCAATGTAAATCGTATTTCACAGATTGATATAATTATTCTATGTATGAATTCTCATAATGTCAACTTGACAGAAGGGAATATTGTAACTTCAAAAATATTGGGGTTGAAATACTCCTATTTTAGCGATGCAACGGGGACCTCACCCGAAAATGTTTGAAAATATTACGTAAATATTGAAAGCATAATTCTGTAGTTCGAGAGAGGAGAAAATTTGGTGAACGTAGATCAGGAAATTTTTGATCGATTACAAGGTAATTTTTTATTTATTACTCATCTTCTTTCATATTATTACTCGTCTTCTTTCATACATGTTTTATGGAATACCTACTATTTGTAGGTACTTTAAACCTGTTTTGGGCAATTGTCATACGAAACTTGTTTTTTTGGCACTCTAGTTCCTCGGAACAGAGTGCTTATCAATTTGCTTATCAATTGTGTCTGTAATTTTGGAATTTTTGGCTGAAAATGGTCTCAAACGATTTGGTTCGACTCACTGATCAAGAATCCGAGTGCGAAAACGATTCTGTCCGGCCGGCCGACCGGCCGTAGGCATGATAACTCTCGAACGAAAGGAGTTAGCGGATTGAAAATTGCAAGTTGGTTTTGGAGCGTAAATATCTCGGACAAGTTCGTTCGATCTATCTGAAATTTAGCATCAAATTGTAGAATCATGACCTTTATACGCATGTGAAGTTTTGTATTGACGAGATTACCGAAAAGTGTAAAAAAAAAATTTTGAAAATTTAAAAAAAGTTTTTCCACAATAACTCTCGAACGGAATGAGCTAGGTAGTTGAAATTTTCAGAGTAGGTTAGGGAGATGAATATCTCGGTTAAGTTCGTTATTGGGCAAAATTGGCTAGATTTAATTCGATTTCTTCCATGGTGCAGTTCTCATTCTCATGATTGCTCATTTAATCTTGATAAATAAACTATTATTTGAATTGAATTTCCTTTATGATGCAGCTCTATCATATGTATACATTGATATAATTCCCAACTCAGAGAAACCAATACTTTCGGAGATATAATTTGCCTGTTTGAACTAGAGCGCCAGAAAGCTCCAGTCCACAGGGCTTGAACCCATTTTTATTCATGAATTTTTTTACTCCAAACAAGCTTCCCTTTGGAAGAATCCAAATTTCTTTCAAAATATGCAGCAATTATACAATCTACACCCACACTGATTAAAGTCAAGCCATCGCTTTTAGCGTAAAATGATTATATAATTTGGATAACAATATTATGCAATTAGTAGACATTCTGTTTTCTGATGAGTGCACTTTTTCACTCAACGGCCATGCTAATCGTCAAAATTACCGCTACTGATCTACCAAAAATCCTCGCTGGATGAGAAAGGAACACACGCATTTCCCTCCAAAGGTTGATACTTGGGCAGGAAATGTTCGAAACCATATCATAGCCCCCTTTTTCATTAAGGGTAATTTGAATGGAGATAATAAATTAGCACCACTTCAAAATGATGTCGTTCCAACATTGGCGAATTTATATCCAGATCAAGGAAATTCTCAAGTTCCATGGAATATGGTGTGGTTCCAACAGGATCGAGCACCACCACATGACCACAACGCAATGTCCGGCATTACATCGACGCAATATTTCCAAATCGGTGGATAGGAAGGCGAGGAACGATCAAATGGCCAGCACGACCCCCTAATCTTAACCCATTAGATTTCTTTTTATGGGGATATGTGAAGAGAATTGTGTACGAAACTAAAACCCTTGATTTGAATGACCTAAAAGATCGAATAACGCTTGCAATTGAGTAGATCACTCCTGAGATGTTGAATAATGTTGGAAGAAATTTTTATTTAAGGTTAGGATGTTGCCAAGTTCACGGTGAATACCGAACAACTACTACATTAACATTCATAATTTTTTTGCTACATGGTCTATTACATTTTGGTTTTTGATATTGTACTAAATTTAGCCAATCATTTGATATTATTTTCTTCTAATTTGATATTTGCAATAAAGAGCAAAGTGATAACATTTCTGAATAGAGAATTACGAGACCTTTCAAACGATGTATCACAAGCCCACACTTTCTATTTGAAAAATTAGGGGTTGTACCTGCATTTCGAAGGGGATTGAAGGTATGGTTCGCATTTTTACGAAGAAGAATGATAATTTAAAATTTAAATTTGACGTGTTTCGGGATTTTCCATAAATATGTACAGTACCCAATATTATGACTTTATACCATTTGGCTTCGAAATTCTACAACTTGGTGCTGGATTTCAGATAGATTGAGTTAGTAGTTTCGGAAATATGCAGGAAAAATTGGTTCAAGATCTGTGGACAGGAGCTTTCTGGCGCTCTAGTTCAAACCGACAAATTATATCTCCGAAAGTATTTGTTTCTCCGAGTTGGGAATTATATCAATGTATTATTATGATAGAACTGCATCATAAAGGAAATTCAATTCAAATAATAGTTTATTTATCAAGATTAAATGAGCAATCTGAGAATGAGAACTGCACCATGGAAGAAATCAAATTAAAATTGCTGAAATAAATCTGACTCTCTCTTATAGAACAGGATGACATGTACGAGTATGAACGCAGATCATATAATAAAGCTTAGATAGAATAATTATAGCATTCTGTGAAAACAGAAGTACTTACGATTCATTATTGAAATTTAGAAAAATCATATCTCCGAGAGTATCAGCTTGTTGGAGTAGAAAATGATATCGATGGCTTTAATGGTGAAACTGCATCTTAAATAAAAATTGAATTTGAAATTTGTTGCTTAAAACATTTTTTTTTTCGTTTCTTCGAAACCATCTGGCCTATTTTGCCCAATAACGAACTTAACTGAGATATTCATTTCCCTAACCTACTCTGAAAATTTCAACTGCCTAGCTCATTCCGTTCGAGAGTTATTGTAGAAATTTTTTTTTTATACTTTACGGTAACCTGGTCAATACAAAACTTCTCATGCGTATAAGGGTCATGATTCTACAATTTGATGCTAAATTTCAGATAGATCGAGTGATCGGTTTTGGAAATATTCATAAAAAATGTATTTACTAAAATCGGCCATAGCTCCGAAACCGCTTGATGAATTTCGCCCATTAACGAACTTGTCCGAGATATTTACGCTCCGAACCCACCTTGCAAGTTTCAATCCTCTAACTCCTTTCATTCGAGAGTTATCGTGCCTACGGCCGGCCAGCCGGACCGGCCGGACAGAATTGATTTCGACCTCGGATTCTTGATCAGTGAGTCGAACCAAATCGTTTGAGTCCATTTTCAGCCAAAAATTCTAAAATTACAGACATTTGGGCAAATTGATAAGCACTCAGTTCCGAGGAACTAGAGCGCCAAAAATGATTGAACTCAAAATGGTCATAACTCCGAAACCACTAGGCGAATTTCCCCCGTTAACAAACCTACTCTCTAACTAGTCTAACTCATATCGTTCGTGAGTCATCCTGCTCACGGAGGGCCGGACGGACAGACTTCTGTGCAAAATGATAGCACGCTGTTCCGGCCTGAACAAGCGCTCAAAAAGGCGCGATCGCTGCTCGTTAATCCGTGAAGCCGTTAAAATCTGCGACATTTTATGGTTTCCATGTGCCTTCTCCCCCATCCTACCGACCATAAAGCTGTCGGGGACCAGAAAGTCGTGTTAAGCCCACCTGTGTGACGCGCCCGCTCGGTTGGGGGCCCAGATAAAGGTAATTAATTCCGAGTTATCTCGCTGTCGATAATCCTTTCCCGTCGCGCTCAAATCCCGGCTCGGCTGTCATTGTGACGGCAAAAGGATCCGCTATTCGCTCAAATTTCGATGTGCAATTTCATTATTTTCTTCGGCGATAGTGGCGCAGCGGGGCGAGGGAGGATAGAGGTACTACCGATGCGACCGTTTCATTGATACAAAAGGTGTGAAAGGCCCAGCAGTGGACAAAGGATTTAGGACGCCGAAGGCCGATTGCGGAACTGAAAGCATCGTTCTGGTTATTGGGACGCGACGTTGAATCGAGCTTTCAGTCAGGCTGGCGTCCTTTTTTGTCAGCTCGACTGACAAAATGAAATCTGGTCGATGAATGTCGAATCTGTGATGAAGTCGGATTCTACGGTAAAACTAAATCAACAATGTGATGTGTTTGGTATATCACAACACAAAATACCGAAACGCCAATGGAATTTTAATTGAAATGAATTTCGAACAGCGCAGGGTCGGTTAAGGAGATATCTCACATAGTGAATTAGTCAACCATTATTTATTATTTATTTATGAACACTGCATTGAGCAGGAATGACGGGAAACCCCCCAATATAACCAAATAGAATAGAATATAGAACGCACATAAAGAAAAATATATAATATAGAACATACAGTTAAAGCACAGATAAGCAGCTCACGACAAAGACGACACGTAGCTTAACTTAGACAGAATCCTTGTATTGAACGATCGCAGTGTAATGGAAAAAAACTCACAATCACCTTATCCAGCGCTGAGATCGAGAATGCGTGAAGGAAATGAATGCTTACTATAATTAGTTCTACATCAGAGCAGTCTACAGAACCATTGAGCAGCCTGTACAAGAGACAAAAGTCTGCCAACCATCTACGCACCTCCAAGGTATCCAAGCCGAAGCAGGCCCGGATGCGCTCAATGTTACCATCAAATGCACCCCCAAGCCTAAAATCAAGGCAACGTAAGAACTTCCTCTGAATCCTCTCCACAAAGCTTATGTGACAGGCATAAAAAGGTGCCCACACAGGTGATCCATACTCAGGGATGGGTCTGACCAGGGAAATATATAAAGTTTTCAGTGTTTGTGGAGAGAACTCTTTGGAATTCCGCAAAATGAATCCCAGGGTACGGTATGCTTTATTTGTAGTATTAATAATGTGATCCCTAAAATCGAGCTTCCGGTCCAATCTCAGAACCAAATCTTCGATCACCTTAACCCTAGACATAAGGGACGCTGTAAGGGCTACTCCTTTTAATATATGACAGGTTTTTCGTGAGTAAACAAACAAGAACTGCAGTCTCACATTCCTGAGAGTGTGGCTCTCTCGTTCAGGGTTTTCCTCTCACAGAGGTTAAAAAAAAAATTATGTTAATTTAAGATTAATGTCAGGATACCACATTTTACAAACACAGAGCTGCAGGAAGAGGGCGGAACTATGTTGAGTATCATACGCAAAATACATTTCTGTAATATAAAAGCCCTGGCATCATCTGATGAGTTAAAATTAATATTCAAAACAGATTCAGGTATAGGTTGGAAACTACAATTACTCTGAAATATCCCACATTAGGTGGAATTCTACACAGTAAAACTCCTGGAAAATCACTGTTAGACTTACGTGGAGAGTTTCAATCCGCTTTATAGCGAGTGAGAATACTAGGAACACAAATCAGCCTACAAGCACCCAGCTATCCTTATCCTTCGGCCTGATAATATTCTTGTTATGCGATATAAAACTTATGGAAAAAGAAAATTTGGACTTCTCCAACATCTCAAAGAATTATGAGGACAATCACCGTCCAAACGGAACCATAGAGCATGGTAACCAAAATGGAAGAATCCATCGATCCCGATCTATCGAAGAGAAAGGGATGAGAGAATGTTCGCTAATCCAAAATGCAATCTAACAAGGTGAACAATACTGTAAATGAAAATTTGCCATTAAAGGATACATTTTAAATTATCTCTGTACAAAGAAGCCGAAACGGTATCTTATTAATCCTCGAGACGAAGTTCAAATGAACGGGCTGTCCCAGCTGTTACATGGTGAAAAGTAGGATATCCTGAGGTCGGGATTAGCATTTCATTCAATGCGGCATTATCACGCCCGCTGGCTACCGCCCGCGGTCGTTATTGAGATTCCCGCGAGTTTAAGGAGGGAAATTTTTCATTTTTATCTCGGCCGGATTAGAGGACGAGATGGTACGAGATCCTTATTAGTCGCGGGGAGTTCTCGAGACCTGTTAATGGAATAGGGTAAGGAAAAAGTGCGTAGAATCCGGGATAAATTTTAGGGAAAGTTCGAGATACAACGGGGAGAAATTCTTGAAAGGGTCGTCTTCTCGAATAGGATTAGTCGTTCGTGAAATATGCTAATTGAATTCTGGATGAAGTATTTGAAATTGCTATAACAAGAGCTTTTTACTCAATTTACTGAAATATGCGTATAAATTTATGGTATCATTAATTTTCTGGCTTGTCTCTAATATTGATGTTTTAACTGGATGAGATTGAGATGTATAATTAATTAATTAACAAAAATAATTAATTATAAATAATAATAATAAAACATCACGCCCAAAAGTCCTAGAAACCTCAAACTTTCGACCTCAACAGAAGGAGATCTCAAGAAATCGGCGATCCAACAAATACCGATAAGTTTTCATTCTGACTTGGATCAACTTGATTCAAACTCGTCGAATATACGAAATGTTTTATTACAATTTTAATCCTTCAAAACAAAGGTGGTCAGCTTAACTCAAATCCAAAGACGCAAATTAACTCTGACAACGAAAGCTATATCTGTCATTTGAGGGAAACAACGATTGATCCATTATCGACCTTCAGGCAATACTAAATTCGGAGCAGAAGCCTCCCGTCCATAGATGGCGCTACCAGTATCGAAACTCAGTATGCTTTCAAAAATTTGACAATGCAACCACCTTTTATCTTTTCTCTCCAAAGTACTAATGTTCTATTCTTTTTGCCTCTGTACAGAATATGCCATGACTACATGTCAATACAACATAATTCAGATATTTCTGATTGAAATAAGTCAAAATTCGTTTTTGAGGTTTCTCTGTTGAAGCTGAGAATGACTTTTTTTCTCATAGAGCTTTTTGAGCTCTTATTCGGCTTCAAACTATGTATGTATTTGTTTGTATCAGTTTTCTATTTATTTTTTTCTTGGCGCTCTTGTTCCTCGGAACAGGTTGATTATCAATTTGCCCAAATGTCAAATTTTCGGTTGAAAATGGTCTTAAACGTTTTGGTTCGACTCATTGATCAAGAATCTATGGTCAAAATCGATTTTGTCCATCTGTCCGTTAACACGATGACTCCCGAACGGAAAAGTTAGACAGTTGAAATTTTCATTGTAGGTTTGGGTGATAAATATTTCGGATGAGTTCGTTACTGGTTTCGGACTAACGAAAAGAACAAATTTATTTGACATTTTAAATTTCAAATTCAATTCTTTTAAAATGCAGTTTTGTCGTAAGAATCTATTGATATCATTTTCAACTCTAACAAGCTAATACTTTCGGAGATATGATTTTTCAAAATTTCAATAATAAATCTTAACTTAGAACTGTCTGCATTAATTTTCCTCGGAACAGAGTGCTTACCAATTGGCCCAAATGTCTGTAATTCTCGAAGTTTTGACTGAAAGTGGCCTCAAACGTTTTGGTTCGACCCACTGATCAAGAATCTTTGGTCAAAATCGATTCTGTCTGGCCGTTCGGTCGTAACCACGATAACGCTCGAACGGAATGTGCTACACAGTTGAAATTTTCAGAATAATAATCATTAAAGGATAATGTGGGAGGTGTACTCATTATTAAAAGGTTTCTTTTCTGGGTTCTCTCTCACAAATTCAGAAAATATCTATAAAATAAAAAATTCATTATTTTGTGATTTGCTTCTGCGTAAGAAACACAAGATATGTGTCAGAAGCAATAAATCGAACAATGTTGCCTAACAAACAACCACGAAACAATATCAACGTAGAAACAACTATATCGTAACGTTTCGGAGTCTATATCAGACTCCTTCGTCAGACACTTAGCGAAAATCTTAAGAATAATTTTGTTGATAGTTATTTTGAAATTCGAGAATTATCACATTGACAGTATTTGAAAATCATAGTACCATAGTTTTACTTTGCATATAAATTTCCAAGTTCCAACTCCTTTTTTAATACATTCTGCCACATGTGGTCAATACCAATTGAGCAATTTGCAAAATTTCACTCTCTGTTCAATAAAATGCAAGTTGACTCTCGAGAGTTTCCTTTTAATTTAATCAGCTTCTGTCATCAGAATCTTTGTATTACTCCAATCCATCATGTGATCTCCTTGGATTGATGACAGACCTGATTTTATTAAAAGGAAACTTAAGGAGTCAACTTGTATTTTATTGAACAGAGAATGTAATTTTGCAAATTGCTCAATTGGTATTGACCATATTTGGCTGAATTTATTGAAAAAGTAGTTGCAACTTGGAAATTTCTATGCGAAGTAAAACTATGTTACTATGATTTTCAAATACTGTCAATGTGACAATTCTCGAATTTCAGAATAACTATCGACAAAATAATTCTAAAGATTTTCATGAAGCGTCTGACGAAGGAGTCTGATATAGACTCCGAAACGTTACGATATAGTTGTTTCTTCAATTATGTTGTTTCGTTGTGTTTTGTTAGGCAACATTGTTAAATTGATTGCTACTGGCAAATATATTGTGTTTCTTACGCAGAAGCAATTAACAAAATGATGATTTTTTTATTTTATAGATATTTTTCAGAGTTTGGGAGGGAAAACCCAGAAAAGAAACCTTTTAATAATTTTCAGAAGAGGTATGGAAGATTAATATTTATGTCAGTTTAGTGTTGACAACTCTGAAATGAAGCGAATCTCAATTCAAACATCCTGATAAATGATCGGTTTGTTCAAATTTCATTCCCTCAGCTGTCGCCGCGCGAACTCGGATAAAATTACGTTAGCGTTAAAAGAAGATGCGACTACGATGACTCAGAATCTCAAGTGTAACCTGAGCGAATCCGGTAATTGAGTTTTACTCGAGTGACTCTCAGCTAAACTCTAGTAATCGCACTCGAGTTGTAAAATAGTGCGAAATAAGCTGTCGGGAAGCAATTTAACGGAAGAAATTGACCGTCGGTATGATTTTACGGTTATTACCCGGCGAAATCACGGGACCCTGCCTTAGCGCCGTGATTTCAGCAAATTTCTGACTCATCACGCCGACCCTAAGGGCGTATTCAGATTTGTGAACGGGACGCAGGGCGGGCGGCTGATGAATTCATCCACTTTGCAGTTGTATTAAGTTTTTCCGCATCAACGAACGGGAATTGGAATGTTAATAGGAAGTTTCTTGCCCCCGATGGGTCGGTTGGGAACTCACCCCCGGATCCCGAGATACGGTCCTCGATGAATATTCCGAACTAGAAATCGATTAGTTGGGGGTCCCAGTAATGAATTTGATGGAAATCGTTTCTTCCGCGAGATGCCCCTGGATATTGAGAGGTGCTAGGCTAGATTGAGGTCGGGGAAAAACTTTGTTTTCGGGCTTCATTGCTGGTTCTGTTGGAGATATACAGGGTGAGTCTTTGACCACTGCATTAATTTTAACCAAAGATTCCTCTCATCAAATGAAACACTTTTTTCATTTAACTTTTTATCAAATTCACCTCAGGTAAAAAGATACAGGCTGTTGAAATTTTGAAAAAAAATCAGTTTTTATTTTGTATCTTTGACATACATTCATTTTATTCGAAAAAAGTTCGAATAAAATGAATGTTGGCGTAAAGTTTCCTATAACTATGATACATATTTTCCGAATATTAGTTATTTTCTACCTCTACTGGTTTTCTAGTTATGGACTCGTGGATTCATAAAACTAAACGAAATATGCATAAAGAAAGCATATAAAGTTTTTCTTGAGTCATTTCAAGAATATTCCATCGTTTTAGAACATTATATTATTCTCTCTTCATCATTTCTCCTTAAACGCACCGTTTCCGAGATATTCTTCATTGAATGTTTTAAAATGGAAAACTCCAGAAATTTCACTACTTTTATAGATCCGTCCCTGAGCGTTGGAATCCCGAATCAAGCTGTAAACCACGTTACCATGCCTTATTCTCGTCCGCCAACAATGTCATAGATAATTTATATGCGGGAGTGTATTAGCACATTGTGAAATCTTCAAACGCTTGTAACTTTTTACCTGAGCCGAATCTGGAAAAATGGTAAATGAAAAAAGTGTTTCATTTGATGAGAGGAATCTTTGGTTAAAATTAATGCAGTGGTCAAAGACTCACCCTGTATAAGGGTAGAATAGTCGTGATTGGAATAGCTAATAAAAAATTGGTTCAAGCTCTGTGGACATGAGCTTTGGCGCTCTTGTTCAAACAGACAAATTATATCTCCGAAAGTATAGTGCGGTTGGCTCAGTGGGAGAGTAATTGACTTGGCAGCGGAAGCCCCAAGTTCAATTCCGAGGCTAGGAAAGAAATTTTCTAGTCACGGTAATCGCCACCATTCACTGTCGGGTCAAAAATTAACAGTGCTGTGCCTAATGTGGCGTAAGGACACAGTAACAAAGCCTACACAGAACACAAATTGGTTCTCCTTACTCGCTCAAGCTCTTCGAGAGCTTATGAGGGGTCTCCTTGAGGAAGACCTAGGAGGATCAGTATAATAATATACAATATACAAACAATACAAAATTGGTTTTTCAGAGTTGGGAATTATAACAATGGATTCCTATGATAGAACTGCATCATGAAAGAAATTAAATTTAAAAAAAGGGTCGTTGAATAAAAATGCTTATTAAAATCATTTAAAATTATCTTTCAAAAAAGAAGAGCAATCTACAATGCTTTAATGCTTCAAACATTGTCATTAAATTTATTTATCAAGATTAAATGAGCAATCTGCAATGATTCAACCTCGTGGAATGGGTTGTTGCAACCTACACTCGGTGCAAGCGGGAGAACAATGGGCCAGAAGGCCTCAGTTCAGCCTGAGACGGCACCGCGGTAGAAGTAGAAGAAGAAGTACACTCGGTGCATAGTTTTCACAACTCGAAGTACCTAAGGAAAGTATCATCGAAATGTCTAGAGCAAGGCTGGAGACAATCATAGCAAATTGTCCATTTATTCCTGATATTTGAGTAGGTAGAGGATTACGAAAAAATTATTTTAATAGTTCAAAATATATTAATCAAATACTATCCTCTTTTCATAATTTAAAATTCAATAGTTCATACCACAAACACATTCTTTTCTGTATTATGAACCTTAACTCGAGAAAAAATGTTTGATACACATTTCAGTATTTTTTTGCTAGCAACATTATGAAAATACTGTATTTAGGAACATGTCTCACTACTTAGGGAAGTAAAAGGTAATATTAACCTCAGTGGTCAACGAACAGTAATTTCTTTTGATTATTCCATTATGTTCTTCTTTCCTATTGTCTTCATAAACTACATATTTCAAATGATCCAATTCTAAATATTCTGAAACATCATCCCCAATATTTATACATAAATTATTCAATATGTAATCAGGCAATATTATTTTCGGTTTCAAAACAGTCTTGTATATATTCACAAATTCAAGAATCGGATTATTGTTTACCAAGAGAAAATATTTTAGAACTACAATTGACTAATAGCTAGAAAGTATGACATTTATGAACAGTGAACACAGACAGCTTCTGTGTTCACATTCTGTGAATACATAGAACTTACGATGTATTATTGAAATTTTGAAACATCATATCTCCGAAATTATTAGCTTGTTAGAGTTGAAAATGATAACAATGGATTCTTTTGATGAAACTGCAATCTCAAAGAATTTGAAAAGAAAAGTTGTAATGTAAAAAACATTTTTTTTTGTTACTCTGAAACTACTAGACCGATTTTGCCCAATAACTTAACTGAGATATTTATCCCTCAAACCTACTCTGAAAATTTCAAGTGTCTAGCTCATTCCGTTCGTGAGTTATCGTGTTAACGGCCGGCCGGACAGAATCCATTTCGACCACGGATTCTTGATCAGTGTTTCAAACCAAATCGTTCAAGACCATTTTCAGCCAAAAATTCGAAAATTACAGACATTTGGGCAAATTTATGAGCACTCTGTTCCCAGGAACAAGATCGACAAAGATTGGTAAAATACGAATGTTGAAGATCTTTCCGAAATGCCGCAATAAAATTGATCCTGATGTAGCCTAAGCCCCAGATGTAACGATCTCTCGGACAACAGATCTCTTGCATGTAACAGGAAATACTATATTATTATTATTATTATTATTATTATCATTCCGTTCTCAGCCTCTGCTGGTCCTTCTTCTTTGAAAGAGTGAAAAAACAATTCAGTTCCTCCCACTAATTCAGAAACTTCCTTACGATGTGACAGGTTTGTAGGGCAACAGCCTGTTGTGCATATCCCGCGATTTTCTGGGATAGATGAAGTTTTTGAAGATTTTTTTTGAATGCTTCAGACATAATTCCTTCAGCCGAGATAACTAATGGTATTATAGTGACTCCGGTTAGATGCCACATATTCTTTAGTTCCAGTGCTAAGTTTTCGTACTTCGTTATTTTTTCAGTCTCTGTTTTCATGATGTTATGAGACAATGGCACTGCTATATCTATTATAATTCCAAACTTCTGATATTTTTCGATTAGTACGATATCTGGTCTATTATAATCTATTGTTCGATCTGTTGTTATCAGTCTGTCCCAATAGAGAACTATTTCATCTGTTTCTAATACTGCTGCAGGTTGATACTTGTAATACGGAGGACAAGTTTTTAATAGTCCATATTTAAGCGCTATTTGTTGGTGAATGATCTTCGCCACTTGGTTGTGTCGCCCCAAGTAAGCATTGTCAGCAAGAGTGCGACATCCAGCGATAATATGTTCAATAGATTCACCAGCAGTGCCGCATTTTCTGCATTTGTCATCTATTTCTAGTTGCAAAATATGTTTTTCATAATTTCTTGTTCTTATCACTCGATCTTGAATGGCCATCAGAAAGCCTTCAGTCTCTGGATATAGTTGGCCTGCACTGAGCCACGATAAAGAAGCTATTTTGTCAATATTTTCTCCCTCTAGTTGTTTGGGGAATTTTCCATGCAAAACTTGTTGTCGCCAAGTATTCCGGTCTTCACTTCTGGTGGATATCTCAAATATCATCTGTTGGTGTTGCAAGTTTAGAGGTGTATATCCCTTATCTTCTTTTGTGGTCAACCTCATAAGGCTATCCTCAGACTCCAGTAATCGTTGTCTTAGGTTCTTCTCTTGTGTTCTTATTATTATTATTATTATTAATACAATAAGAGTAGAGGCATGAACCTATATATACGAACCTACTCTGAAAACTGCAAGGTTCTATATATTTTCGTTCGAAAGCTATCGAGGCAACGGACGGTCGGACAGAATCGAATTTGACTTCAGATTCTTTATCAGTGGGTCGAAACGTTTGAGGCCAGTGTAAACGTAAATATCGCTTTGAAAATAACTCGAGGAAGACTTAAATTAATAACAGGGCATAATCCAACTAGGAAACGCAATTAAAACGGAGCATGGACAAACCCAATAACCGCAGGACCAGAGACGTAACAGGTGTCCTCCTGCCAGCTCGCCTTCATGGGGTTTGATGATGCAGCGGAATTTCTAATTATTGTGATACGTTGGTCACTACCACGACCCGCCTGTCCGACCGGGTGGGTTCAGCTTTATGGGAACAGGAGGGTGAAACGTGAAACTGTCGTTTCGAAGTTAAAAGATAGGCTGAATGCATCTATATTTCAGGGGATGTTTGAAGTTGTGAACTTCAAAGATGTGGGAGCTCACATCAGAATGATCTGTGCATGTTGCCTTCATGGATAAGAAGCCGGTAATTGTTGAATTTCGGCAGCTTAGAATGTTCAGATATTGATCTTTATACTTTTGCAAATACAGTCCGTGTAGAAAGTAACCAGAATGTATTATTTTTCATAATTTGAATATATTTTTTTTTGGAACATTCTAAGACAAAAGTAATGTATAAAATAGGTTGTGCAGATAGTCGGCTGTGGCCAAAATTGCATGGCAATACTAGTTCTCAAATATTGCTTATTGTCAACAGGTATGCAACTTTTGAAATAATGTGCAACTAGAAGAAAAAGAAAACAGGTAGAATATTTGTATAGAAAAGGTTTTCGGAACTCGGAAAAAGTTCAGTATATGAGACAATAAAGAGGATAAAAAAGGCACAGAACAGTTTCAGGAAGACCGCTTAAGATTAAAGGATACAATTTGAACGCTTTATTGCCCTTAGGACGACACAATCCGAGTCTAGGGTTTCGCAAATTGGCAAACAGATTTGGAAATCAACCAAATATAAAAGTATGTCCAGCAAACGTCCGTATGTCACTGAAAAGTCACGGCTACATATCAAGGAAACCGAAGAAATCCTTAAAAGGCCACCATTACAAAAGGAACAAAAGATGAAATTTTGTCAACGTTTTCAAGAAGATAATTTTAATAATGTCTCTATATCTGATGAAAGTTGTTTCCAACTTGGTGGAAATTACTTGAAAATCTTATCAAAACAACCTGTACCATTCAAATGTCCAAATTTTACACCAAAGTAATGGTTTGAGGAGCAATATCTCAGCTTGGTGCTACGCCTCTCTGTATAGTTGATGGTACCAGGGCCGTCGAGAGCTTCGGCGGGCCCTGGTACATACCAAAAATGTGCCCCCCCCCCATGATGGTGTTACTTTACCGTATCAATGAAAAAATTCTTGTTGCTCGAGCTCGAGCCCGGGCCCCGGTAATTTGTTCCGGCTGTACCGCCCTCTCGACGGCCCTGGATGGTACCATTAATAGTGAAAAGTATTGTGGCATTCTAAACGATTTTCTGAAACGGTGCATGCTATATATCCAGAGGGGGTGGTGTTTTCAGTAGGATAATGCAAGATGCCATACTTCGGCCTATACTCAAGCTTTGATGCAAGAGCACCAAGTGACAACCATTTCATGGCCAGCAGCTTCACCAGATCTTAGTCCCATTGAAAACATACCCGGACTAATGACGATTGAAGTTGAACGAGCAGCGCCACGAAATAAAGATGATTTAATTCAGTCAGTTTTACAGTCCTGGACTAACATCTCCGAATATTATGGAGATGATGTAGTTTCAGGTGTGCCTCGAAGTTTAGTCAAGTGTTAACACTTAAATTGAGGCTGTTTGAGTAAATATGATGAATAATTTATTATAATTTTCTGATTTAAGAATTGAAAATTGGTTCAAGCACTGACGTGAAGTCAGAAGCTTTTGCGCGTATGTTCTGTTGTCCATTCTTCTGTATTGGACACCCTTAATCGAATTTACGATGGTAAATTATGTTGTCCATTCTCCTGTATTGGACACACTTAATTCGAATTTACCATGGTAAATTCGAATTAAGTGTCCAATACAGGAGAATGGACAACATAATTTACCATGGTAAATTCGAATAAGGGTGTCCAATACAGAAGAATGGACAATAGAACATACGCGCAAAAGCTTCTGACTTCACGTCAGTGCTTGAACCAATTTTTTTTTTCGTGATTTTTTTGAAATTTTCTAGGTTCTTAAAATTTTTTTTTTCGTAATTTTTTTCAAATTTTCTAGGGTTACGGTTCTTACAAAATTTTAAACACGTCTTTATGTTGATTTTCTACTACTAGTTACCAAACTTCAATTCGATCGAATATTTATTTTTTGAGTTATCAAGGAAATAATATTCCAGGTGGGTATAACTCGGAAACCATTAGACCGATTATGCCCAAAATCGAACTCAACTCTCCCTTTCGGATACGCAACCTACCCTGAAAATTGCAAGTCCCTATCTCCTTTCGTTCGAAAGTTATCGAGGCAACTGTCACCCATCTACTGAACTCACACAAGAATGCTCGAATCTCCAACAATATTTAACCGATCGTATTAACACTTGAAAATTGGTAGTAGAGTTAGGTTATGAAGGCTCTTGCAAAATTTCAGCAATTTCAAAAGATCAGTTACTGATATATAGAATTATTTTTTTTATTTTCAATGATTTATTCAAAACTTTCTACAAATGCTATCTTCACCAAATTTTGCAAACATTTCCGCGTTGGCATTCTACAACTAATAACCATGTTTGAATTCAATCGGTTCAGTATTTTTCGAGATAATGAGGAACAAAAAACCACTAAATTTCAGAAAATTTTAGATGGCTTAACTCTAAAACCATTTGGCCGATTAGGCTCATAATCAAACTGAAATGTCGTGTTCTGGTGCACATCCTAACCTGAAAACTTGAAGCCGCTATCTCTTTCCGTTCTCAAGTTATCGTGACAACAAAAATATTTTTTAATAATTTTCTAGCCATACGATTCGCACAAAATTTCACAAACGAGCTTAGCTTCATATTCTACAACTACTCACCAAGTTTCAATTTGATCGGATTCATATTGGTTGAAAACAAAATAATTACTCGGAAACCGCTGGGCTGATTATGCCCATTAACGAACTTGTCCGTCGTATTGGGATGCTCCACCTACCCTGAAAATTTCAAGTCGCTAGCTCTTTTCGTTCTCAAGTTATCGTGGCAACGGCCGGACGGACGGACGGATGGACGGCCGGACGGCCGGCCGGACAGAATCAAATTTGACCTCGAATTCTTCATTGGGGAGTCGAACTTAATCGTTTGAGACCAATTTTTTCAAAAAATTCGAAAGTTACAGACATTTGGGCAAAACTATAACGCGATGTTCCCCAGAACATACGCGCAAAAATATATACTAAATAATTACAATTGAGCTTTGTTTTTTCCGGATACTTTCTAGACGGACAATATAATATATTGTGGTTGGAGGTTTCTGCAGACAGGTAATAAACAACAAGTTATACTGAGTTGGGCGATAGTCTGAAATAAAATTTATATTTTTTCAACCAATATTCAATTCAACTAAAACCCGTCATCCCCCAATTTTTGGCGATAAAATGGAATACTTCCCTTCAACTCCTTTACCGAAACCCTACCCAACGTTTGTTCCTCAAACATAAACACATGCCATATGTGGGCTCGTTAGAACGCTGGAATTCATATATTTGAACTAGTAACTTGAAAGCAAATTATTAACACGCTCTCAGTCAGGAGGTTTTGCGATACTTGACTTCACGTCAGTGGTTTTCTCCATTGTATATTCACATATTCTGATCAAGTTTGAAATTATATTATTGAGTGTTTTAACTGAAAAATATTTGATTCAGGTTTGAACACAATGCTATAACATCTATTCATCGTCTATTTCTGGCGAGAATAAAGGTGAAAAATCCATATTCAACAAAGAAATATTTAGTTAACTGAATATCCGCAAAAACCTCAGAGAAACTTCAAGAGCTTTCATCTATGCTTATCACCGCCACAAGCCGTTCGAGGGTTACAAACAAAAGGCAGGGACGCAGCGTATTACACACCGCCTTCTATGATACTCTGCTGATTAAATGAAATATTCGTAAAGGTTTTCCTGCATCGGTTCCTTTGATATTCTATTGAAGTCCGCCGAAGTCGAGTTTCTATTCATGAAACACGCTTGTATGTTCGACGATAGAAGCGATTATTATTCTCAGATTTGATATACGGGATAATACGGGTGATTCTATTTATTCTCAGATTAGAGATGTCTGATTACATGTGAAATATTATATCTATTGCTATGTTCCGACAACATTCAATAAATTCTTCAATAAAAATAAATCCAGTCATCCTGATGTTTTAACGTTAAATTTCCTATTAATGAATAAACCAGCTAGCACTAATTATAAAAGCGAACTAAAAATATATGGTTAGTATGGCTGAGCTTATTAATAAATTTTGAAAAACATATAATAAAAAAACTATCTTGAGATTCACAAACAAACAATGAGGTTCCAAATGATTGATGCTTACTCTTTCGAACTTCATATAACCGTCGAAATGAATTTATTATTTCTTAATATAGGTACTACGTGCCAAAATTGTTTTCACTTCAAATATTTGAGACTGTATCAACTGTTACTATTTATAAGTAACTAGCTGACCCAGCGAACTCTGTTCCGCCTTAGAGGCAATAAATAAGCCGATTTTAGATTTTATTATACACGTTTGTCATAAAATATAGATAGTTTATATATATAATCATATATTTCTGCTTTACTGCGTCCAATTAATCATATATCAATTTGCAACATTCGAAGATAATCGACGCCGCTTCTGCGGTCGCATAAGGTCCCTATTCAAATACATTATGAGAATCTATCTGAAGTACCTATTAAGTTAATTTTTTGTTTGTGGTACAAATCACTTCAATCGCGTACAATTGTGCAATTAGAAAAAAAACACCCTGTACAGTAATGATTTATTTTCAATGATGTATCCCTCTAAAGTTTATTTTTTAACACAAATGAATGAAATTGTACGATTGTGACATGGAAAACAGCAAGTTGAAATTGACGTTAAAAGAAGAACACCCTGTATGGAGATTTCGGACGAATACATTATGAGAATCCATCCAAGGTACCTATTTAGTTAATGCTTTGTTTGTGACGCAAATCACTTAAATCACGTACAATTGTGCCATGAGAAAAAGGACACCCTGTATAGTAATGCTTTATTTTCAATGGTGTATGCCTCGAAAGTTTATTTTTAAACACACATGACTAAAATTGTACGATTATGGCAGGAAAAACAGCAAGTTTTAATTGACGTTAAAAGAAAAACACCCTGTATAACACAAAAAAGTATCCTAGGTCCGTCTCCTGGTTCTAAGCTACCTCCCCACCAATTTTGAGCCAAATCGGTATAGCCGTTCTTGAGTTATAAGTGGGAGTAACTAACACGACTTTCTTTTATATATATAGATATGAATTAAAATTCGTTGTGTGAATTATTATGTCTTAGGACCAACATTTGCATCGATGGAAATTCGTTGGTAGTGAAACATAGTAATTTAAAAAAAGGTGGAAAGCCCTGTGGCAGGAGCTTTGGTGCTCTTGTTCAATTTTTGACAAACCATATCTCCGAATGTATTGGTTTCTCAAACTTGGGAATTATGTCAATAGATTCTTCTAATAGAACTGCACCATGAAAAAATTAAATTCAAATAATAGTTTATTTATCAAGATTAAATATGCAATCTGCAATGATTTAACCACATGGAATCATAGCAGATTGTCCATTTTTACCTGATATTTGAACAGGCTACATGCTGGCGAATAAATTATTTTAATAGTTCAAACTATATTAATAAAACACAATCCTCGTTTCATAATTTAATACCCTAACTCAAGAAAGAATATTTGATACACAAATGTAGATCAATATTTCAGCATTTTTTTGCTAGCAACATTATAAAAATACTGTATATAGGAACATGTCTCACTACTTAAGGAAGTAAAAGGTAATATTTACCTCGGTGGTAAACGAACAGTAATTTCTTTTGATGATTCCATTATGTTGTTCTGTCCTATTGCCTTCATAAACTACATCATTACAATGATACAATTCTAAATCTTCTGAAACATAAACCCCAATATTTGCACATAAATTATTCAATATGCCAAAAATCAAAATTTTTTTTGCTATCAAAACAGTCTTGTATAGATTCACAAATTCAAGATGCGGAACCTTGTTTTTCAACACAAAATATTTTCAAAGTACGAATTACATAAACAAACTAGAACATAAATTAATATGACATCTCGGTAGATAAGACGACATGAATGAACAGTGAACACAGAAAGAATAAACATAGATAAAATTCGCATTCTGTTAAAACATAGAAGTACGATGTATTATTGAAATTCTGAAAAATCATATCTCCGAAAGTATTAGCATGTTAGAGTTGAAATTGACATCAATGGATTCTTATGATGGAACTGCATTTTAAAAAAAATTGAATTCAATAGTTGTAATGTAAAAAAAAATGTTTTCGTTACTTCGAAACCATCAGGCCAATTTTGCCCAATAACAAACTTAACCGGGATATTCATCTCCCAAACCTACTCTGAAAATTTCAACGGTCTAGCTCATTCCATTCGAGATTTATCGTGTCTACGGACGGACCGGACAGACAGAATAAATTCTGACCACGGATTCTTGATCACTGAGTCGAACCAAAAAGTTTAAGACCATTTTCATCCAAAACTTACAGACATTTGGGCAAATTGATAAGCTCTCTGTTCCGAGGAAGAAGAGCGCCAAAATAGTATATTCTAATCCAAGTTGCAGAATGGGCTCCTATTAAAACAGGAATGCTAGGAGCGAGTTTTCGAATGCATGAGTGTTGGAATTGCCTTCTGCTACGATTAGACGATATTTTCTCTATTTCGGGCAAGTTTTGTAAAATACTGTTGAAATTTAATGATTAGTTCGGGTCATACATTCTAGTGACTTTTGTATTGTATTTTGGCAGTTGGTGTGACTGTTAAGAAAGTTGACAGATTGAATCTGAATTTGAATCGTACGTGTAGGCATGGATATCAGATTTGAAATAGTTTCCTAATAGCATGAATGATTCGAAATTTGCAGGAAGGAAATCTTTAATACCTTATTTTAATGAAAATAAAACTTTTCCTCTCAACAATTATTCCACTATATCCAGATTATATTTATTGACAATTGTCATGTGTTGAAATTTAATAGGATCGAATGTCAGTGCTGACTACCGCAAAACGAAAAATATAACTAGAAACAATGTGGGAATGAGTTCATTACAGCACTGTTTATATTGCTTTAATGAACTTATTACGATACTGAAATAGAGAAATAATATTATTTCAAATATATACCGCCGTATATTCACAAAGCATTCAATCTCCTTTAAGTCCTAACTGAGGTCCTCAGTTAAGGATAAATAAGAATCGCAACCTCCGTTTACGTGAAAATCAACGTGAAACAGGCCTGTTTCACCAAAGTTAAATACGTTAGATGAGGTTGCGATTCATATTTATCCTTAACTGAGGACCTCAGTTAGGACTTAACGGAGATTGAATGCTTTGTGAATACGGCGGATAATGTTCCCTCAGGACTGCACCATTCGGTAACGAAATAAATAGTTGCGATCTAAGATTAACTTCTTCGACGAATCGCGATCGGGCATATATCTCTTAATTCAAATTAAGAAAGCCGTAAGATGAAGCTGTTGCCAGCGCGGAGTCGGGAACATCATCAAAACGGATGAAATGGGAAGATGTCGAGTTGGGAACAGATTGTTTTGAAGATCTGTCGTCAGGGGAGGCAATTATGAAGCGCCTCAGCTAACATTGAAGTGAGACGTTTCACTTGCAAGAATGTGTATTTTTTTCCGTTCGTGAAAATAATTTGATTTAGTGGATAACGCCAATAGATGGCGACATGGAGGCTGGTATCCATGGTACGAAGAATGTTTTGTACAACTTCGTTGAAAGATTAAATTTGGCCACATTTTAGACAATGTATAAATTATTTGATACAAAAATTCTTAAGAAGCACTGACGTGAAGTCAAGAGCTTCTGCGTGCATGTTCTATTGTATATGAAAGTCGGTAAAAAAAATGTGGGAAAGCCCTGTTGACAGAGGCTTTCGCGCTCTTATTCAAACCTTGACAAACCATATCTCCGAAAGTATTGGTTCCTCAGAGTTAGAATTCTTATGATAGAACTGCATCATAAACATAATTGTAGAGTTACAGGAAGAAATATTGTTTGCGGCTATACTACACTGAATATGCTAGATACCGTCCGAACACTGAGGCCAAGCAGCGTCGGGCACGGTTAGTACTTAGATGGGTGGCCGCTTGAGATCAATTTTCAAGAATTTTTGAAATTAAATTCAGTACGTAGTCCTATGACTCACCTTAAGAATAGTTAATTATTGAAATTTTGAAAATTTTGAAAAAAAAAATCTCCGAAAGTATTAGCTACTTAGAGTTGAGAATGATATCAATAAATTCTTATGGGGACACTGCATATTGAAAAAAATTCAATTTGAAATTGGCAATGTGAATTTTTTTTTTATCGCCGATTTTGCCCAAAAACTAACTTAACCGAGATATTTATCGCCCAAAGCTACTATGAAAATTTCAACTGTCTAGCTCATTCCGTTCGAGAGTCATCGTGGTTTCGGCCGGACAGAATCGATTTTGACCACGGATTCTTGATCAGTGAGTCGAACCAAAATGTTTGAGAACATTTTGATACAAAAATTACTGACATTTGGACAAATTAATAAGCACTTTGATCTGAAGAACAAGAGCGTCATACGTATAGAAAACTTCACACCAAAATTAATTTCATTCTGAATAGCCATGTCAAAGCATCGAAAGGAGACTTTTTTTGCAATTTCAACAGCCTGTATCTTTCACCTAGCCGATTCTGTAAAAATGACAAAGAAAAAAAATTATTCATTTTATGAGATGAATCTATGTTTAAAATTGATGTACAACTAACGACTCACGCTGTATAATGATAAAACGAATTCTGTAAAACTACAATGGTTCGATATTCTTTCGAAAAATGACGATTTGATAACTTTATCAATTGAGAAGAGTAAATGCAAAAGTTTTGAGAATAATTTTTCAAAAGGCACCACATTTTATATGACCATTTTATGATAATCGTGTGCAGTCACTAGATGGCGTCTGAAATGGCTTTGAATGGGTTTATACAAGTCATTCACCTACTTACTTGCCTTATGCAATGTTCGAACCTAAGGTTTGAATTGAGTAGCTAAATGTGTAATGACTTTTTGAACGATTTTCAATGTTTATTTTACCTTGTTTGTCCAATAACTTTTCAGTATACCGAATATGTGACATTTTATTGATGAACCTGATTTAATAACTACAGTAATCTCGAATATTAACAGCCCTTGTTTATATTCAATTCGTTTCCAAGCATTCATTTAGTTCTGCGTTTATTGGTATTCCTTTGTGACGGTAAATGCATAACAAATATATGAATATACATTCATCAAAACTCGTCAAACATCATTTCAGTGATGTTGTGAAATTACGAAAGTGAAATTTAAATAAAACATTTATTCGCGATCGACTGGACCATTAAAATAGAAAGAATTTGTAATGAATTGGCATCAGATATTGTCACGAACTGTTTTCATTTGCACATTAAATGTGGAAATGAAAAAAATATTATTCTCGTAGGTGTATATTGATAATAATCAATATTGACTATGTTTATTTCCTGTGACCGGCTGATAAGTAGTTCAAATCCGATGTAATTGAAGCTTGGTAGCTAGTTGTAGAATACGGACAAAAAATAAGTTTGAGAAATGTTGTGAGTGTCGTATCACTAGAAAATTAAAAAAAATATATTAAAACTTATTATTTATGTCACGATAACCTGAGAATGGAAAGAGATAACGACTTGTAATTTTTAGGTTAGGTTGTGCATCTGAATGCGACAGTTGAGTTTGTTGATAAGCATAATCGGCCAAAGGGTTAAGGAATTATATCCATCTGAAATTTGGTGGTTATTTCCTCAACAATTATAAAGATACGAAAGCGATCCAATTCAAACATAGTTATAGAATGTCATAGTTATAGAATGTAAACGCGAAAATTATTGCATAGTTATAGGATGTCATAGTTGTCTATATACCTATCAGAAACTATTCGTTCGACATCCCTGAAATTAGGCAAGAGCCTTCAAAACTTAACTCTATTTCCAAGTTACAAGTTTGAACATGATCGGATCTATATTGTTGGAGATCCGAGCAGCCTTGGGTGAGTTCAGTCGCTGTATGGGCGACCGTTGCCTCGATAAGTTTCGAACGAAGAGAGACAGGGAATTGCAATTTTGATGGTAGGTTGCGCATCCGAGTGGGAGAGTTGAGTTCGTTGTTGGGCATAATGGGCCCAACAGTTTCAGAGTTATAAACATCTGGAATATTATTTTCTCGATAACTCAAAAATTACGGACCCGATCGCATTGAAGCTTGGTAGGTAGTTGTAGAATATCGACATGAAGACGTGTGTAAAATTTTTTGAGGAGCGTACCACAAGAACAATTCTAAAAAAATTGGTTCAAGCCCTGTGGACAGGAGCTTTCTGGCGCTCTAGTTCAAACAGACAAATTATATCTCCGAAAGTATTGGTTTCTCAGAGTTGGGAATTGTATCAATGTATTCTTATGATAGAACTGCATCATAAAGGAAATTCAATTCAAATAATAGTTTATTTATCAAGATTAAATGAGCAATCTGAGAATGAGAACTGCACCATGGAAGAAATCAAATTAAAATTGCTGAAATGAATTTGACTTTCTCTTATAGAACAGGATGACATGTACGAGTATGAACACAGATCATCTAATAATTCATAGATAGAATAAGTATAGCATTCTGTGAAAACATAGAAGTACGATTCATTATTGAATTTTCGAAAAATCATATCTCTGAAAGTATTAGCAGCTTGTTAGAGTTGATATTGATATCAATGGATTTTTATGATGAAAATGCAAAATTGCAAAATTGAATTTGAAATTTGTAAGTTAAAAAAAATTATTATTTTTCATTAATCCGAAATATTCTGACCTATTTTGTCCAACAACAAACATAACTGAGATATTTATCTCCCAAACCTACTCTTAAATTTCAACTGCCTTGCTCATTCTGTTCGAGAGTTATTGTCGAAACAGAATTTAAAAATAAAAAATTTTTTTTTTGACATTTTACGGCAACCCGATCAATACAAAACTAGGCATGCATCTGAAGGACATTATCCTACAATTCGATGCTGATTTTCAGACAGATGGAACGATCGGTTTCATAAATATTCATACAAAAATTTCTCACTAAAAACGGCCATAACTCCGAAACTGCTCTGTGGATTTCGCCCGTTAAGGAACTCGTCCGAGATATTTACGCTCCAAATCTACCCTGCCAATTTCAATGCTCTTACTCCTTTCATTCGAGAGTTGTCGTGTTAATGGACGGACGGAAGGCCGCACAGAATGGATTTCAATCACGGATTCTTGATCAGTGAGTCAAACCAAATCGTTTGAGACCATTTTCAGCCAAAAATTTGAAAATTACAGACATTTGGGCAAATTGATAGGCACTTTGTTCCGAGGAACAAGAGCGACAAAAATTCTGTGATCATATAAGATCTGAAGTCTGTCATTAAAATGATCTGAAGTGTTTTTATATAATTTTTAAAAGCTAAGTTATATATCGATGCTTAATTCGTAGTAGAGTGTCCAATAGAGGTGATTGGACAATAGAACATGCGCGAAAAAGCTCCTGACATAAAGTCAGTGCTTGAACCAATTTTTTCTCAGAACTTAGCTTACTGCACATACTACAGTATAATTCTGACGTGACGCAATGTCAAAAATTTTTGTCGCGACAAAACCATTATTTTGGTTTCTCCGGAGTACTTGATTTATTGTGTAAAAACGAGCATCGCTATGGCAACTTCCTAACTAAATATCATACGAACGACAAAGTTAATACAAAATTGATCCGCTCATGAATTCCAAACAACGGATGAGCAAACCTGAAAAAATAATAATGACGAATGTGTGCGTTGGGAAAGAATTATGATACTTCCCGAGACCTACCAGCGTTCTGAAGCGAAAAACCTTAATCCAAATTTACTATTCAGAATTCCGCATACACTCCCACATCAACCGAATTATTCCCATTTCGAGCAGAAAAAACTTTATACCCTTCCGAGCTCTAACGTGCAATAAAAGAAATCTCCCATACAAAACCTCGAATGGAAATTTTCACATGCATAATAAATTCCGCTAGTTTCCTAAAACGATCAAAATCCTGCCATCAGGTTTCCTTTCTGTTATTTTTTCAACTTCCTGAGTTAACTTAAACGGGAAATTTCCATTAAGCAAAAAATACGAGGGTGGTGTGGTCCGGACCCGATGTCAGTGTATTAGGAAGATGTCGGCAGATATTGGGTCACATTTCACTTGGCGATGGCGCAAAACACACCCAAGGCGTATTTTCCGATTTTCCCCTCGTTCGTATAGCCAGGAGGAAGGCATTAATGGATACATGTCGCGGGCGATCTGGGTAAAATCGGTTAGGGAGTCTTGCCGGATTGTGTTTATTAAGGAGCTCCGTACATTCTACGAGATCTGGAGAATTTTCTCACGCTTTTATTAGAATTCAAAAATTTCCTGGTGAATATTTTGATGTAATCGTAAGAGCCAAGAGGGCATTTTGAATCTTCTGAATGAGCCATCTTTATACAGGGTCCGAGGCCGCCATACCGACACGGTCATACGGTCAAGGATGTGATAGGATACCATTAGGGTGTTACACTTCCTGTTGTTGAACTGTCCTTCGGTTCTTCTGATGAAAGTTAAGGATGTTTTAAGCCACGGATGAGTTTACTTATTTTGCAAATATTTTAGAGATCAGTTGAGATAGAGCAATGAAATTTGACGGTTTGAGTAAGCAGCTCGAGTATTTATAACCTTAAAGGATACTGTGGGAGGTATATTCATCATTGGATGGTTTCTTTCTGGTTTTTCTCTCCCAAACTCTGAAAAATATCTATAAAATAAAAAATTAATTATTTTGTGATTTGCTTCTGCGTAAGAAACACAAGATATTTGTCAGAAGCAATCAATTGAACAATGTTGCCTAACAAATAACAACGAAACAACACCAACGAAGAAACAACTATATCGTAACGTTTCGGAGTCTATATCAGACTCCTCCTTCAGACGCTTAACGAAAAAATCTTCAGAACTATTTTGTTGATTGTTATTCTGAGATTCGAGAATTGTCACATTGACAGTATTTGAAAATCATAGCTAACATAGTTTTACTTTGTATAGAAATTTCAAAGTTCCACCTCCTTTTTCAATCAATTCAGCCAAATATGGTCAATTGGTCAATACCAATTGTGAAATTTGCAAAATTGCAGTCTCTGTTCAATAAAATACAAGTTGACTCCTTAAGTTTCCTTTTAATATAATCAGGTTCTGTCATTAGAATCTTTGTATTACTCAAATCCATCATGTGATCTCCTTGGATTGTACATACATGTTCTGCTATTTTTGATTTCTGTATGTCTCTATTTCTCAAGTTATTCTTATGCTCTGACTTTCTTACTTCTAGTGGTCTTGATGTTTCTCCTGTGTATGATTTACCACAAATACAAGGACTAGAAGTAAGAAGATCAGAGCATAAGAATAACTTCAGAAATACAGACATACAGAAATCAAAAATAGCAGAACATCTATGTACAATCCAAGGAGATCACATGATGGATTGGAGTAATACAAGGATTCTGATGACAGAAACTGATTATATTAAAAGGAAACTTAAGGAATCAACTTGTATTTTATTGAACAGAGAATGCAATTTTGCAAATTGCTCAATTGGTATTGACCATATTTGGCTGAATTTATTGAAAAAGGAGGTGGAACTTGGCAATTTCTATACAAATTAAAACTATGTTAGCTATGATTTTCAAATACTGTCAATGTGACAATTCTCGAATCTCAGAATAACAATCAACAAAATAGATCTGAAGATTTTTTCGTTAAGCGTCTGAAGAAGGAGTCTGATATAGTTGTTTCTTCGTTGATGTTGTTTCGTTGTTATTTGTTAGGCAACATTGTTCAATTGATTGCTTCTGACGAATATCTTGTGTTTCTTACGCAGAAGCAAATCACAAAATAATAAATCGCTTTGGCACTCTTGTTCAAACTTTGACAAATCATATCTCCGAATGTATTCGTTTCTCAGAGTTGGGAATGATATCAATGGAATCTTCTGATAGAACTGCATCATAAAATGAAATAAATTAAATAAGAATCCATTGATATCATTCCCAACTCGGAGAAACCAATACTTTCAGAGTTGTGATTTGTCAGAGTTTGAACAAGAGCGCCTAAGCTCCTGTCCACAGGGCTATCCCACTTTTTCAATTTGGCTGCTGTGCGTGAATTCTCAAGATTTCCGTAATTAAATTCAAAACGTAGGTCTATGACTCATCTCATGTTGATTCATATACATCACGAAATTATAATTAGAGTATTCTATGAAATCATATAGAATTGAGAATAATTATTGAAATTCTGAAAAATTATATCTCTGAAAATATAATTTTTTTTGGAGTTGAGAACGACATCAATGGATTCTTATGATGAAACTGCATCTTAAAAAAAATTTTAAAAATTTGTAATGTAAAAAAATATTTTTTTTTATCACTCCGAAACCACTCGGCCGATTTCGTCCAATAACGAACTCAACCGAGATATTTATCTACTAAACCTACTCTGAAAAGTTCAACTACCTAGCTCATTCCGTTCGAGAGTTATCATGTTAACGGACGGACGGCTGGCCGGACAGAATCGATTTTGACCACGGATTCTGGATGAGTAAGTCGATCCAAATTACTTGAGACCATTTTCAGCCAAAAATTATAAAATTACAGATATTTGGGCAAATTGATAAGCACTCTGTTCCGGCGAACAAGAGCGCCAAAAATTGGAGTTAAAGCACGCAAAGTTAGAATGACAGATCGCGAATTTTCATCATAAATTTGGATTATTTGTAAACGCTGTTGAAGCGCGTACCTTTCCATGATTAAATGGTAGACATTGGCTGCCGTGCGTGAGTAATGTCAATTCGAAAATGAAGCGATCCCATTGAAAGACCAGTTACTATCAATAATATCTATTCTGATAAGTTTTTGTTCGTTTTTTCTGCGTAACACACAAAACGCCAGGCCAACGATCGTCTTGCGTACCTTTGCGACATTCTAACAATTTTTTCCCGGCAACACAGATACAACCGTAAGCCTGCGATGCGGAGTTAATAGGACGATTCCCAAGCAATGGCTCACTAAATTCGGGAACGTAGTAACGATCATTAGCTTGAATTATGAACGCGCGAAAGACGTTCGGTTCCGTGGCTCCCCCAGCCGACCCCTCAAGGTCGCCGATGCCGCTACGGAGCCGCCCGTCCGCGTTTTCGCATCGGGAAATCAAGACATGCCCGGTCGAGCGCGCCCGCTCTCGCAAATGCCGCTCGTACGTGCTTCTGTTTTCCGAAATCATTTTCGTTCGCGTGCCGAGTCGGCAGAATGGAAGGATTGCTGACGTCCCCTATAAATGTTGCTTTGCCGAGGGAAATTTTGCCCATTTCGATCGAAATTCGAGTGATCGGAAATGGACATGGTAAAATACTGGTCAGCTGTTAACAGGAAACACGCACTGGTGGACATATATTGGACATTTTTCAATGTATTCACCTTTTAAACCTTCCCTGGACTTCCACAAATAATTCAAAACCAAAATTAGCCAAATCGGTTCTGCCGTTCTCGAGTTTTAGCGAGACTAACGAACAGCAATTCATTTATATACAGGGTGAGTCTTTGACCACTGCATTAATTTTAACCAAAGATTCCCCTCATCAAATGAAACTTTTTTCATTCAACATTTTTCCGAATTCAGATCAGGTAAAAAGATACAGGGTGTTGAAATTTAAAAAAAAAATCTGTTTTTATTTTGTAGCTTTGACATCCCTTTTTCGAATAAATTGAATGTTGGCGTAAAGTTTCCTATGACTATGATACATATTTTCCAAATATTAGTTATTTTCTACTTCTACTGGTTTTCTAGTTATGGACTCGTGGATTCATAAAACTAAACGAAATTAGCATAAAGAAAGCATATACAGTTTTTCTTCAGTCATTTCAAGAATATTCCATCATTTTAAACATTATATTATTCTTCATCATTTCTCCTTAAACGCACCGTTCTCGAGATATTCTTCATTGAATGTTTTAAAATGGAAAACTCCAGAAATTTCACTACTTTTATGGATCCGTCCCTGAGCGTTGGAATCCTGAATCAAGCTGTAAACCACGTTACCATGCCTTATTCTCGTACGCCAACAATGTCATAGATAATTTATATGCGGGAGTGTATTAGCACATTGTGAAATCTTTAAACGCTTTAACTTTTTACCTGAGACGAATCTGGAAAAATGGTAAATGAAAAAAGTGTTTCATTTGATGAGAGGAATCTTTGGTTAAAATTAATGCAGAGGTGTAAGACTCACCCTGTATATATAGATCAATATAATTTAGTCGTAGGGGGTAACGTTGCACTGCTACCTTAAGGTTTATTGTGTCCCCCATTAGAGCTGTCGATGCCATCTCCATCTACAGCTAGCCTTCCAGTTCCAGAGTTCTGATGAACTCCAGTATCTGGGATGGCTTCAAGGAGGCTACGTCTTCACTCCTGCACATTTCTTGCTCAAAGCATTCCTTGTGTTGGTTTTAGATGCCAAGATATTTCGTAATCAGGTGATCCGGAGTTTTATCCTCCCCCCACAGAACCTGCACTCGTCAGTTTCTGCCAGCCCTAAATCATCATATGCTTCCTAAGGTGCAGCGTGTTTTCACTTAGATCCATATACTTCTTGGAACTGACAGTGTCAAAGTTCTGGAGGAACTTTTTGGAGTGATACATTCATGGGAGATCTCCAGAGTATACCACTTTCATGTTCTTCTTTAATCCTCAATCTATTTTTATATACTCCATTCAGTTTTATAAGATCTCCCGGTCGGCCATGAAAATGTGGCACAATTCACCTATTTTCCCAGGAAGAGATTTAAATAACTTGTTGCACAACCTGAAATACACCAGTTTCAAAATTCAGTAGTACTACGAAACCTGAGTCATTCTTATACCTTAATAACATATAATGATAGGAAACTAAGTAATTTCATTGGAGAGTTCAACATGTCAGAATGAAGTTTTCCTATTGCAGATTTCGTTTCTGTATAGCACCTCCTGATACCTTGTCTCTGCTTCTTAAAAAACTACTTTCGGCATGTTCGATTTCGAAGTGAAGAGTTCTTTATTATTAGGATATAATGGTCTGTGATAATATCTTGTCTAAGATTGAAGATTATGTTATGATTATGTTGAGAGTAGAAATTGGCAACGTCTCGGCTAATTGTTTTGACCTTGACGATATTTCAGCAGTGCCAACCTCCTCTGCTTCACTTACAATAACGTGATAGACCTAAATCATGGCCAACCGGGAGACTTTATAAAAGTGAATGGTGTATAGGTGTATCTATCCATTCACAGTAGTGTTCCGGTCTTATAAAAGGGGTTCGTGCTCCTTTCGTGGCAAGTGTGTTGGCCTCCTCATTTCCTTTGATTCCCGAGTGACCAGGAACCCCGGCGAAGGAGACCCTGTTGTTCTTGCCTAATTCATTAAGTTTTCTTCGATATTCCCATATTAGCTTAGACTCGATAACATGGGAGCTCAGAGCTTTAATAGCAACTCGACTGTCAGAATGGATTACTATATCACACCTCTGATAGTTTCTTTAAGGTTTATTACCACGCATCTTTCGATTGCAAGTATTTCTGCCTGAAAGACGCTTGGATAGGAGTCTAGTGATAATAAACATTTGGTGCTCGCCCCATATACTCCAGCGCCAGCTGCTATATTGGTATTTGAACCATCTGTGTACCAACACTGGTCGGTAGCAGTATAAAATTCTCGTTCAGTTATCGACTAATAGACTTTGATCGACTTTTGATGATCAACAGGTTTTCTCAAAATCGCATGACATTTTATTTCATCATTACGCGTATTTTGAAAAGCTCGACTTGTGGATACTTGTGTATGTATTTGTGAATCATCCGGCCCAAAGAACCATGTGTCTGAATGGTAATGTTTGGAATCAACAAGTCCAAAGCGTTCTGCCAATATGCTCTTGAAATGGGTACGTATAATTCTTAAACCTTATGCATTGAGAGAGACCTAAAACGCGTCTGTTCCTGTATTTCGGCAAAACTATGAAATAGTCTGGGTGTTGATTCGATTTGTGAAGTCTACGCATTGGTATAATAATTATACATTTCAGGATAACATCCGTAATTCTAAGGTACGAAATAATTTCGGAATATCCAACAATAATCCCATTTGAGTGGATGAAAAAAACTGAACAAGCTTATACGTGTCTGAAAAATAATCCCATTTTTATCATCCCTGTAGATGGAAATCCGAGATTTCCCAGAAACCCCGAATAATGATTAGAAGTTTGTTCCAGTCGAGAAGGCAATATGGGATCCTTTTTCTTCGGGATTTCCCTCGTGGTTCTTTCAGACTTATTGTTCTCTCGTTCCTAGAATCCTAGTCTGCTATTCCAAATCGAGTTATCGGTCAATGAAGTGAAATATGAAGTGAAGATGGCGTGCCTTGTATAATGTTTTTCTCATCCTTTCATGGTTTTATGTTTTCAGTAGACTTTTATTAACATAGAAGAGATGTTGATAATCCCTCCGATACTGTCCTATTTATAATTTTCAAGAAAGTGACAAACAGGCTGATTTTTTTTATTTTTTTACTTATTTATTTCCACACTTTGGAATACAAACAGTAAAAAAACAAAACAATATCCACTAATTAATATCGGCACATCACAATCATGATGAGTTTGTTAACCAAGAAATTATTACTTGTTAAACAATATATAGATAAACACAACAAGACGCTAGTAGACTATAAAAAAATCAAACCATATGATAAAAAAAACAAAATAAAGTATTCAATAATAGACTCAACATTGCTGAAAGTCTTATATTTTCGCTTAAAAAAAACCGAGAAGCTTATTGCAATCGCCGGATAAATTATCCACATGCGTAGTATATAACAATTTTGAATCGAAACTCCCAAATCTGGAACGCAGTCCACAGAAACGACATTTTTCCCTCCCAGAGTATCCCGAAACTCGATTGGATCAGGTTTTATTGTGAATGTTATTTTTATACATTTGGATATACAGGTTGGGCCACGGTCCATGGTACCCTGGACTTTTACGGAGAACGTCGTACAATTATATTGAAAATTTAGTTCCTTGGCTAGGAGCCACTGCTCCATCGATCTTGAATATTTTCAGCGCTCCTGTGTTGCCGTTTATATTAAAAAGTACTTACAACTTGGATATTTCAAATGGAACACCCTATATATTATTGCTTTTTTTGATCTGCCGTAGCCTCCCGATTAATTCAGTACCAACTTCAGCGTCCCTATCTCTAGGGGTTTTCGAGTAATTAATTGATTTACTTCCTTTTTTGTGTGGAACATCCAATTCAACATTCATTACTTCGTTATTTGGAATCCTAGACAGCCGAAATTTCAGGTATGGATTAACAATATCCCATATATTATTTAGGAATATTGATGTACGTCCCAAATCCTACAGGGTTGTTCAAAATCCGAGGCTTTTCTGGGACATACTTAAACGATAATAAGTGCTTGTTTTCAAATGGATCCTGTATGTCATAAGATGTATTGAAGGATAATTAAATTTCCTTTCAAACGCTGTAAGTATTGTTGAATTTATCAATGGAGATTTTATTGAAAAATCATTCAAATCGAAGACAATAATTTTTCAAATGAACTTTTACTGAAATTGTTAATCATTCACGGTGAATACGATCAAATTGTAGTAAGATCATGCAGAATGTTCTGGTTATGATATACAGGTCAATGGTATGGTGTTTTCGAATGTGCAGATGCTATATGTGAGCTCCGTAATTTCTCGAATTTTCTAATTAAAAATCAACGTTAAATTTTCAAGTTGCATCCCAGGTATTGGTTGTAATTTCGCCGTTTTCACCAGTGAAATTTGATAGTGATTCGAAGCGAATATGGTCGGTAAATTTTGTGGATCCTGCAATAAATCGGTGAACCGACAAAAACCCGGTTTACAGTGTGGCAGTTTTTGCGCCCGCTATTATCATGGAGAATGTGTTAATATTGTCGGTAATCGTTTAGAAGGTCTTCGAACTGAGGGAGTTTCTTGGACATGCCCTGCTTGTAGAGGTCGTCCCCGAACATCTGTCGGAACGTTACAATCTCATATCACCAAGGATTCACCGTCCGGTGACTCATCTGTATGTACTCTTGAGGAAATCCGCGCCGAGCTCAAGCAGATCCGTGAGCAGCAGTCGGTACTACTCGAATCTGTCAATTTCTGTAGTAACAAGATTTCAGATTTCGAGAGTGAGATTGCGAAATTGAATAATTATATTAAGAAAACTGACCAACTGTTTAATGAGAATGTGAAGTTGAAGAGTAATTTGGAAGCGATGCAATCTAGGCTTAACGATATGGAACAAGTTTCGCGACTGAATAACATTGAGATACAGGGCGTCCCTGAAAAAGGGAATGAGAATCTCGTCTCCATCGTGGAACGAATAGGCAGTTATATCGGTTATGAGGTGAGTCCGTCCATCATTGACCACACTAATAGAGTCCAGGTTAATAAGGATACACCGAACAATCGAGCTAAAAATATAATAGTAAGGTTCACATCTCGAAGGGATAGAGACGGTTTTCTAATGGCGGCTAAAGCTAGGAAAACTGAGAATAGAGGTTCGCCGAAATTTTCATTGCCTACTGTTTCGGAAGCATTTTACATTAATGAACACTTAACAGTGGCCAACAAAGTTTTATACAGAGATGTGAGACTCGCTGCGACAGACAAACAATACAAGTTTGTTTGGGTAAAAAATGGTGCTGTTTTTTGTAGGAAAAGTGAAACGTCCAGGATTCTATTGATCAGAAACCAGAACTCAATCGAGAAGATGTAAAAATTTTTTTTTTCTTAATATTGTTTTTATAAGCTTAATTTCTTCTCATGGTGGATAGACTATTGATTTATGGGCAAAATGTTAATGGCCTGCGCTCCAAAACTACCGAATTTAAACTGAATACGTTAAACGTTGGTGCTGATATTTACCTCGTAACAGAGAGTAATCTATATGATGGACTGTGGGATTCAGAGATCTGTGACCTATCCAGATACAAGGTTCTCCGTCGGGATCGGGAGAGTGCCCGTTGTGCTCAAGATAAAAGATCTGGTGGTGGTGTGTTAATTGCTGTGCGAAATGAAATTACGGTAGTTCTTCAAACTCAATTCCAGAGCGATGCTGAGGACTTGTGGATCACTCTCACCGACTGCAGTAGCGGTTGTAAAATACATGTCTGCTGTGTCTACTTACCACCAAGGGATGACAACGCCAGGAAACACTTCACCACTAAGCTTCAGGCAAATCTGGATTGTCTCACGGGGGAACCAATATTAATATATGGTGACTTTAATTTTCCTTATGTTAACTGGATTTCTAGTGACTGCGGTACATTTTTCGTTCCAACAAATGTGGACAATGCGATTTCGCCTCTGATTGATCTACTAGCCTTCGCAGAGTTCTCTCAATATAATTTCATTAAAAATGTGGATGGTAGAATGTTGGTCTTGGTTTTCGGTACAGGCGTTGAAATTTCAAATTTATTCGAGAGTGATATTGCTTTAGTAACTCCTGATTCTTACCACCCTCCGATCGAATTTTATATAAATTTTTCCAGAAAGAGTATTCTTCATGACAATACTTCTACTTTCTACAATTTCAAAAAATCTAATTACGATAAACTTAATGAATTTTTCTCTACTCGTGATTGGAATGTTGTTTTTCATAATCAATCAATCAATAAGGCTGTCTCAATTTTCTATAGTATACTAGACGAAGGTGTGCAATTACATGTTCCCAAAGTAACCATCAAAAATAAAAGATATCCTAACTATTTCTCAAAAACTACCATCCAAATCATAAAACAGAAAAATTTATTGCACAAGAAATGGAAGAGATTCCAATATCGATACTATTATGACAAATTTCGAGAATTGAGACGGAAGAGTAAATATTGTATTGTTGAAGACTTCAGAAATCATATAGAAAATATTCAGGATGATATAAAGGAGTGTCCAAAAAAGTTCTGGAAATATATCAAGGACAGTAGAAGGGAGGGAAATATACCGAATAAAATATATTATGATAACGGTGTTGCGGACACTGGGAGAGATATTTGTAATTTATTTGCTTCCTTTTTTCGCAGTGTGTACAACCCTTATAAGCAAGTCTTTCACTTTTATGATCAATGTAGCTATAACAATGTGTTGAGTTCGATAACTTTCACTGCGGAGGTTGTCTCTCAGAAAATGGAATCTCTTAATGTAACCAAGGGAGCCGGTTTTGATGGTTATCCTTCATATTTTGTGAAAAATTGTTGTTCTTCATTATGTCATCCACTTTCTGTTTTGTTCAATAAGTCTGTTCAGTCTGGTGTCTTTCCAGATGAGTGGAAGATTGGTCTCCTTGTTCCAATCTATAAGAACACTGGAAAGAGAAGTTCAGTCAATAGCTATCGTGGTGTCAGTATGCTTTCAATCTTTAGTGGGCTGTTCGAGAGTATCGTACTCGACTATTTGTTCCATAGTGTGAAGTCCTCAATTATGGATTGTCAGCATGGATTCTATTCGAAGCGTGGTATTGAAACAAATTTAGTTATATATTCAGAGTATGTTGCGGGAGCGCTGGATGAAAGAATGCAGGTTGATTCCCTGTATACCGATTTCAGTAAGGCCTTCGATAAGGTTGATCACAATCTTCTAATATACAAACTTGCGGGAGTCGGTGTTCAGGGAGATCTTCTGAGATGGTTTGCATCATATCTCTACAATCGGAGTCAGTTGGTCACTGTAAATGGATACAGGTCTGCACCTTTTGTGGTTACCTCTGGAGTGCCGCAGGGTTCACATCTGGGTCCATTATTGTTTTTAATATTCATTAACGATCTGAAATCCTGCTTTAAACATTGTCGTATACTACTATATGCTGACGATTTAAAGATATTCCTGAGGATTTTGACAGTCCTAGACTGTCTGAGGGTTCAGCAAGATCTCAATGAATTCACAAAATATTGCCACCTTAATGGATTGGAACTCAACATCGAGAAATGCGTTTGTATATCTTTCTGTAGAAACAACACACCTGTGCATTTTGAATATTTTTTGAATGGCCTCAAACTGACCCGGGTAGACAGAATAAAAGATCTGGGTGTAATTTTCGACACGAAGATGTCTTTCAATATCCATTTGGATTATGTTATTGACTCCTGCAGCAGATTTCTGGGTTTTTTGTGCAGAATATGCACAAACTTTAATGATGAATCGGCCATTAAATCCATTTATTACGCTTTTATTTATAGCAGACTGAACTTTGCAAGTGTTGTATGGAACCCACAGTATAATGTTCATAAAATCAGACTTGAGCGGCTTCAAAATAGATTCGTGATATTTCTGCATTATAGGGTAACTGGGGTCTATGTAAATACTGGAATTAGTGAGGTTCGTTCTAGTTACAATATAAGGCCATTGGAGCAAGGAAGATTGAATAATGACTTAATATTTCTATATAAGATTTTAACTAACTATTACGATGCATCAGAGTTAGTGTCAATGGTCTTTTATCGAGTACCCTCCAGAAATACTAGGAACAGACAATTGTTTGCTGGCCTTAGTTATAACACCAATCTGGGCAGAAACTCACCAGTTGTAAGAATATGCGATTTGTTCAACAAGTATTGTGGTGGCTTGGACATATTTTCATTGAATTTAGTTTCATTCAAAAGATCACTCAGAGATATTTTTCGTTTGTAATTTAGTCATAAGCATAGGGCAGTTGTTGTATCTTGTAGTGTATAATTGATGGAGTTAGTTTTATTTTCATTTTATTTCTATTCTGAAATATCGAGCACCATATGGGTATATTTTGTTTGTAATTGAATGTATTAGAGGATGCTAATATGGGATTTTTTCCTGTTTGTGTCCCAAATTCTGAATAAATAAATAAATAAATAAATAAATAAATTCCATTTGAAAAACGCACTTTTTATCGTTTTAGTATCTCTCGGAAAAGCCTCGGATTTTGAGCAACCCTGTATGATTAAGGACATAATTGATTAAACGTAAATGATACATGGGATATTGGTAATCCTGACCCGAAATTTCAGCTCTCTAGGATTCCAACTACGGAAGTAATGAATGTTTAATTATGGAAACTATATTTCACACAAAAAAAGGATTTAATCAATCAATTACTCAAAAACTGCTGGTGATAGGGATAAGGAAGTTCATAAAGAAATAATCAGTAGGCCACGGTGAATTGGAATAATATACAGGGTGTTTTTGATATTCATTTGATTTGAGTGGCAACACCGCAAAAACTCCTGACTTCACGTCAGTGCTTTTTGTGATTTTTTTTGTAAGGTGACTCCATCATCTTGTTAACTCATCAGCATATCAATGAAAAAATTAACGGAGTAGAATATTTCTTCAAGATTATAGGGATTTATAAAGACTAGTTTGTGAATATTTTGACACATAGTAAGAGCACAGAGCAGCATAAACAGCTAGTGACGCTCGATGAAAGACCAAATTCATCCTAGACTGTATAACTAATAACATCCTAGCTTCATACGTAATTGGAATCTCAAAATTACTTCAAATGGTTTTCAGTACAATGCAATTAAATTTCAGTTCCTTTACATTTTAATTTATTTTTAAATTGGATTCTGGAGCGAATTCCTTCGTAATTGGGTACGATTTTCTCGGAATTCATAATCGTTTATTATTGAATTATCCCGACACAAGGAGAAAGCGAAGGAAGCATTGAGTTCCTATCCTTCCTCCATGGAAAAAACAGAATCTCCTCTGTGAGGAGTTTTAGCGGAATTTTTGCGCGAAATGCGAGTTAACACGATCTCCAGAAGGGACTTTACTCATTTCTGGCGCTCTTGTTCCTCGGAACGGAGTGCATATCAATTTGCCCAAATGTCTGTAATTTTGTAAGTTTTGGCTGGAAATTGTCTTAAACGATTTGGTTCGACTCACTGATCAAGAATCCGTGTTCGAAATCGATTGTGTCCGGCCGGCCGTCCGTCCGTCCGTTAACACTATAACTCCCGAACGGAATGAGCCAGACAGTTTAGATTTTTAGAGTAGGTTTAGGAGATAAATACCTCGGTTAAGTTCGTTATTGGGCAAAATCGGCCGGATGGTTTCGGAGTAACAAAAAAAATTTTTTTTACGTTACAAATTACGAAAGATTTTTTTTTTAAGATGGCGTTTTATCATAAGAACCTATTGATAGTATTCTCAACTCTAACGAGCTAATACTATCGGAGATATGATTTTTCAAATTTCAATAATACACGTACGGCTATGTTTTCACAGACAATCTGTCTGTGTGACTAATCTGTCTGTGTTCGACCTGTTTGCGGTAGCTGGCGTAGCTGGTTGCTTTTCCAGTGAAAGATAAACGTCATTAATGTCAAACGAAAATCAAAGTGTATTTCTGGAGAGTTTGGTTGATGTAAGTATAAGGACAATTTGAAATTTGGATTCGCTAAGTTCATAGGAAGATTGTTTTGGTTAGTGAGTCGAAAATGAATGATGCAAGGAAGTGGAGTATAATTTACGAGTCATTCTCTTATTTTGGAAGATTTAGAACGGGATTTCCAACTAATGTACAGGTAGTTATTCCTATTTAGGATTTCCTACATAAGTATTATGGTTTGAGTTCTCTCTGGACTGATTACATTAGATCAGTTTCATAAATAAATCTGGCTATTTCATACATTTTTCAGAATGACTCCTGATAGTTTTGAAACACTTGTAGCCAAAATTGGACCGTCATATAAACATAAGATGCAAAGGGATTTCAATTTCTTTCATGATATAGTTCTGTCGTAATAATCCATCGATATCATTCCCAACTTTGAGAAACCAATACTTTCGGAGATATGATTTGTCAAAGATTGGACAAGAGAGCCAAAGCTCCTGCCATATTGCTTTCCCCCTTTTGGCGCTCTTGTTTTAATTAAGCTTGCACGAAAATATGTTAAAAGTTTCAAGTCGAGAACATTCTCGGATTAGAAACTTTGCTGACTAGATTTTATGAATTCGTTTGGCTATCTCGATAGAATAGAGGTTCTCCTGGGAGGAAATTCCAACGGGTCCCTAATTCGAAACTTAAGTATACGGTAGGACCGAAGTCGGTTTCCTATTAGTGGCTCTAGGAGCACCGAAATATAAACAGTTTAATTCCATAGATTAACAAGGGAACCTTCGTGACGCCTCGCATTAATAATAAAGCCCTGTACCCAGTACGAAGCCAACAGGCTAAGATATTCTGACCCTAATCGCAGCACACTAGATTGCTCAACATGCCTAAGTTGAACGTGTACGTTTCGAATGAAGTTTTTCAATTGTACAGGGTGGACAAATTTCGATATTTGTACGGGGCATCTCGGTATCTATAGGATAGACAAAAAGAGTGGGAAAGGCCTGTGGACAGGAGCTGTGGCACTCTTGTTCAAACTTTGACAAATCATATTTGCGAAAGTATTGGTTTCTCAGATATGGGAATGGTATATGTAAATGGATTCTTATGATAGAACATAATCATAAAGGAAATTAAATTCAAATAATAGTCCATTTATCAAGATTAAATGAACAATCTGCAATGATTCAATTCTTCAATAGTTGTCATTTAAAAATAATCGAGCAATCTGCAATGCTTCAATGTTTTAAGGCTTCAAAAATTGTCTGTTAGAAAAAAATATTATTCCGAAAACACCAGATCCTTTCTACCCAATAACGAATTTATCCGAGATATTCATTCATTAAATCCACTCTGAAAATTATATAATGTCAATTGAAACTTAGTCAATTATCCAGTTTTGTTTTTACTCGAGATATTCTGAACCCAATTTGATTAACTTACAAAAGTATATATATTTCCATTATCATATGGATTATCCTAGAGCTATCCATGATAGATGAGATTGTTTCATGGTTTATTTTGCATGCAATCATACTTTGATTTCTAGAACAGGAGGTATTTTATGTCAAGAATTTCTAAAAGAACTAAAAAAAAAACTAGAAATAAATATGACATCATACTCAGTTTGATGTCGCTCCTATCTGTAGACAGAGACAATACTTTGTAGTTCTCTATGAGATGACAATCACAGAACACTAATGTATGACAATGGCGACAAACAGAATATACCTTACCTAGGGTATATTCTGTGTGATATCTATGAACACGGATCATCAAATTTATGTTTACGATGACAGTATTCTGTGAAATCATAGACTTACGATTCAACGTTGAAATTTTGAGAAATCATATCTCCGAAAGTATTAGCTTGTTAGAGTTTAAAATGATATCAATGGATTCTTATGATGAAACTGCATCTTAAAAAAAATTGAACAGAAGAATAGATTTTTACACCGGATTCTTGATCGGTGAGTCGAACCAAATCGTCTAAGACCATTTTCCGCCAAAAATTCGAAAATTACAGACATTTGGGCAAATTGACAAGCACTTTGTTCCGAGGAACAAGAGCGCCAAAAATGGAGGGTGATTTATAAATATCTTTTTGGCGCTTGGGATAGAGTGCTTATCAATTTCCCAAAATGTCTGTAATTTTCGAGTTTTTGGGTGAAAATGGTCTCAAACGTTTTGGTTCGACTCACTGTTCAAGAATCCGTGATCCAAATCGATTCTCTCCGGCCGTTAACACGATAACGATAAGTAAGTTTGGGAGATAAATATCTCGGTTAAGTTCGTTATTGGACAAAACCGGCCGGACGGTTTCGGGATAACGGAAAAAAAAATTTTTTTTTACATTACAAATTTCAAATTAAATTTTTTTTAAGATGCAGGTCTATGATAAGAATCCAGTGATATCATTCTCAACTATAAAAAACTAATACTGTCGGAGATAAGATTTTTCAAGATTTCAATAATTCATCGTAAAATTATGATTTTATAGAACGCTCTAATTATAGTTTGCTGATGTATGTAAATCCAACATATGAGGAGAATCATAGACCTATGTTTTTAATTCAATTTTTTATGATGCAATTCTCTCATAAGAATCCATTGAAATAATTTCCAACTATGAGAAACCAACACTTTCGTAGAAAGGCTTTGTCGAAGTTTGAATAATTACTCGCTAGTGGTTTAACAAGAGCGCCAAAGCCCCCATCCACCAGCTTTCCCACATTTTTGAGTCAAACTCAGTTTTCATTAGGATGACATACAAAAAACATATTCGGTTTGTAACTTGAGAGTATTGTTGGAAACTCGTTAAAAATTGAAAAAATTTACAAATAGTATTTTGTGAAATATCAAACTTTCTTCAAAAGATGTGAGGCTTTTCAGTTCCAAACTGCTGTGTGAACTCGGCTTAAGGAAGACTGCACGGACACAGACAAGTATAATTAAGTATAAACTATCATGTTCTGAATTTCCATGGGCTTATTCTTTTCACATCGATTCCAGCTTCCTTGTTTATGTTTTTGCGAAATTAAAATTGCCACATCCGCACCACTTAGTACGTATTCCACAAGGAGGAAACCTCATTAGCTCTAATTGCCACAATTCCACTCATTACGAAATAAGAGGACAAACTCTGTAGTTGTAACAACCGAAACTAGAAAAATTAGCGAAAAAACTCTGCTGTTAGGCTGGTTTTCCTGTCACGCTGACGGTCGGCGCTGATGAGTCAATATGTATGTAGCTATAGGTAGCGTTTTCGAGTCACGCGGCGCTGACGGCCGTCAGCGCTGATCTACATACGCGCACGTACGCGCCGGCGCGTCGGCGCCGCTGACTAGCTGGCGCCGACAAGCCTCCACATTCAGTGAGCCAGAGACAATAGCATCCTTCTATTTCTTTTTGTGATCAGCGTGATACTAAAAGGATCCGAGCTGACCGATCAGCGCTGACCGTCAGCGCCGACCGTCAGCGTGACAGGAAAACCAGCCTAAGTCCTCTCTTAATGCCTTAATATCTCCAGGTGCAATGCAACCGAGATGACCGAACAACGTCTAATGGTTGCATTCCAACTTAACCATATAAATTCCAGACTGAGGATATAATTCGGGACTCTGGACGCGTATAAGACCCGGTAAAAAGCTTGGCGGGGTTAGCAGGGTATAACTTAAGGCGGGTTTATACAGCAAATAAGATAAAATAAGAAATAATTCAAAATAAAATAAGAATTAAGGGTTAAAATGACCGGTTTATACAGAGGATCTAAAACAAAATAAGAAATGAGAATGAACCAATCAAATAGCAGCTTTTTGACAATTTTATGCAACTTCTATGAATTTCACTTTTTGAGCAAGCGCATTTTCATTTTCCAAACAAAATAACATAAAATAAGAAATAAAGATGAGAGTTGGCCAACTTTAATTCTTATTCTTATTTCTTATTTTATCTTATTTCGTGTATAAACGCTCTCATAGAAATGTACATGTTTAACTTTCTTATTTTATTTTATTTTATTTCTTATTTTATTTTATCTTATCTTATTTGCTGTATAAACCCGCAATTACTCAGCATGAAACAATACGTATTTTGATTAGCAGAGATTTGGTCTTGCCCAACGTTGGGAATTAAGGGGTAAAGTTGGTCTGTTCGGCCTCTGCTCTTTGTTGCGGACGTAGACACTCTAAATCCTACCTCCTAACGAATAGACACATTAAATAACTATAACTATAAGTTCCAAAATTATTGTTATGGCGAGATGATTTCGTTCCTCCGCATCCTGGTTTGGAACTCAAATATTCTTAAGAAGCACTGGCGTAAAGTTAGAAGCTTTTGCGCGCATTTTCTTCTGTTTATTAATGCCTTATAAACCCTCACGAAATACTGCCACCATTCACTGTTGGGTCAAAAATTAACATGAGGTGGCGTAAGGACACATTAACAAAGCCTACACAGAACACAACTGGTTCTCCTTACTCGCTCAAGCTCTTCGAGAGCTTATGAGGGGTCTCCTTCCGGAAGACCTAGGAGGATCAGTATAATAATATACAATAATACAATTATACTGCATGTGGAATTTCAGTGGAATCTGACAAACAGTTTCTGAAATATTGAATATTTTAAGAAGAATTTCTCTTTTTGGCGCTCTTGTTCCTCGGAACAGAGTGCTTATCAATTTGCCCAAATGTCTGTAATTTTCGATGAAAGTGGTCTTAAACGATTTGGTTCGATTCACTGATCAAGAATCCGTGGTCGAAAGTCATTCTGTCCAGCCGGTCCGGCCGGCAGGCCGTAGGCACGATAACTCTCGAACGGAATGAGCTAGACAGTTGAAATTTTCAGAGTAGGTTTGGGAGATAAATATCTCGGCTAAGTTCGTTATTGGGCAAAATTGGACAGATGGTTTCGGAGTAACAAAAAAAATATTTTTTTTACATACTTTTTGTTGGTTGATATTTTCATGCCGATGGTCAATCCATATGATGATGGTAATTGTAGTGGTAAGTTAATAATATTGTGTTCAGAATATCTCCGGTAAAAACAAAACTGGAATATTGGTGTATTGGAGTGGATTTGAGGAAAGAATATATATTATCGTTCATCATAGAATTGAGGAATGAATATCTCGGATGAGTTCGTTGTTGGGTAGAATTTGTCTATTGATTTTGGATTGATAATTTTTGGCACTCTTGTTGATTTTAAATTCTTCTATGATGTTTGAATTCAATTTCTGCTGAGATGAATTTCTTTCATAAGAATCCATTGATATAATTCCCAACTCTGAGAAACCAATACTTTCGGAGATATAATTTGTCTGTTTGAACAAGAGCATCAGAAGCCCCAGTTCACAAGGCTTGAACTTTTTTTTAATATATAGCTATCCGGACACATGGGCTCTCTTCGAATGCGTGCTACTATTTTCTGGAGACTGGCCTCTGAAGCACTTTGAAGTACAAAAAACCGCAGTGGTAATGATCTTATTTTGAATGGTTACTATATATACAGCGTAGGGCGACAGTATGGTAAATAATACATATTTTTGTAAATCCTGAGTGGTTATATTCTCCAGCTTAAATGATTTATTTTTCATCTTTGCTTCAGAACAGAATCTGGTTAGGCAGTAATATGTGAACCCCATATGTTAGGACAAGCAATTTTATCTTGCCAAGAAATAATGAGGTCAAATAAGGGTTCTAATTTATTTATCTATTATTATACTGCTTATAACAGTAAAGAAGGGTGTAAATGAAAAAAATAGGTTCAAGCCCTGTGGACAGGAGCTTTGGCGCTCGTGTTCAAACTTTGACAAATCATATCTCCGAAGTATTGTTTTCTCAGAGTTGGGAATGATATCAATGGATTCTTGTGATAGAACTGCATCATAAAGGAACTTTGATTCAAATAATAGTTTATTTATCAAGATCAAATGAGCAATCTTCAATGCTTTAATACTTCAAAATTTATCATTTAAAATAAAAGGAAAGTATCATAGAAATGCCTAGCACACAGCAGATTGTCCATTTATTCCTGATATTTGAGAAGGCAGAGGCTCACGAACAAATTATTATCTTTTCATAATATAATAGGTCATACCACTAACATATTCATTCTGTATTATGAACCTTAACTCAAGAAAAATATTTGATACACAAATGTAGATCCATATTTCAGCATTTTTTTTGCTAGCAACATTATGAAAATACTGTATATAGGAGGAACATGCCTCACTACTTTAGGAAGTAAAAGGTAATATTTATCTCAGTGATTGATGCTTCCATTATGTTCTTCTTTCCTATTGACTTCATAAACTACATCATTAAAATGACCGAATTCTAAATCTTCTCAAACATCATCCCGAATTTATATATAAATTATTCAATATGCAACCAGTCAATATTATTTTCGGTATTTAAACAGTCTTGTATATTTTCACAAATTCAAGAAAATATTTTCCAACTACGAATTGACATGTGTCTAATAGCTGTATGACATTTTTTATGAACAGTGAACACAGACAGTTAGAATTCGCATTCTGTGGATACATAGAACTACGATGTATTATTGAAATTTTGGAAAATCATATCTCCGAAAGTATTAGCTTGCTAGAGTTGAAAATGATATCAATGGATTATTATGATGAAACTGCTTCTCTATTTTACTTATGGCGATTTCCATTGACCCGCTCGGAGCACTCGAAATCGATCTCATCTGTCATGCATCTGTCCAATTGAACCGAAAATATCTGTCAAATATGTCAGTGTGACAGCTCCGAGTGATCCGAGCGTGTCAATGGAAATCGCCATTATTGTCCTCTGGGTTATAGGCGGCAAATTCGGAAATTAATCATGAAACGAACGATTTATTTATTTTTGTGTATCTCCGTAGCCAATCATTTGTAAAATTGATATTTTGTGCATCCTTTAATCGAATCATTATTCAAATTGAAGTTAATGAAATTCAAACACAAATTAGACCATCTACGGATATAAACTACAACTTATCAGCACAAAACCATTTGCGAAGGCGTTCTAAAGAAATTAAAATTGCCACAGAAAGTGTTTCACGTAGTTTTCATGGGTTTTCATTTTCTTTCTATCACATCTTGAAGGCAAATAAGTTTATTACTATTGTAATACGATTGGGGAATATTGGAGGGAATATAGTAATGAATTTCGGTAATCACATGATTTTATTTCTTCCTATTCTGAGTTTTGCAATAAACATGAAAGTGATAACATTTCAGAATAGAGAATGACGCGACGTTTCAAACGATGTAACGCTAGTCCATACTCACCTCCATACCTCCATACTTATCTATTTGAAAAATTAGAACCTGTCTTTCGAAGAGGGTTGAAGGTATGATTCGCATTTTTACGAAGAAGAATGACAATTTAAAATTCGAAATTGACGTGTTTCGGGATTTTCCACAGATATGTACCTACAGCAACCAAGATACTGAATTTATTCCATTTTTTGGCTTTTCCACACTGTATACTTCACAATGTATTCTTCGTTGAAAGCTCATACTATTGTTTGTTAAGAACGCTGACTTTTTCATGAAAAGCGAGAGAACGAAGCTGCAGGGGAAAGATAGTAAACAATTACTTCGACAACGTGTTCACTCAAAGAATAAGTATCCTCTGAACATCAAATCCATCGTTTTGCTTCCAGAGAACATCAGAAACGAAAAGAAGAATGGGATTGAATTGCGGACACTTTGATGAGCAAAACAATCGTTTTATGGTCCGGTCGTGTTCGGTTGAGTGCAAAATCGGTGGAAATCCGCACCGTACATTACATTAGACGCAAATGCAGAGTTCATGTATATCCGAACTCAATTGATATTTCAAGTAGCAAGAGAATGATCAGTGGGTTGAGTCTTTGATATTTTAGTAAGTGAAAGGTTAAGAATATCTGTTCCATATTGTGACCCAAGCGTCTAAATTTAGTCTAGTTTTATAAAATAATTATTATTGCGTCGCAATTGAGTCTTTCATAGAATGACTACTGTTTTATGTTTGTAAACTTAATCATCTGTGTTATCTCTCCCACTGATCTTCAACTTAACTCTCATTCAATATCCACCAATTGGCATATGACATATTATGGTAGCACTGGTCCGCTGTCTATACCAGGTAATAGGTAAGCTCCTTGGTTCCTAATTTCATGATGAGCCACCATTTTCAGAAGTGGGTCTTCACTTCTCAATATCCTTATTGCCATTTCCAACGTTGGTTGATGTTGTTGCTATACCGAACCTTGCAAACTCCTGCCTCCCTGCGTTCATGGGAGGTATACTCTTTATATCGAGCAGTTGGGATGCAGGCTCATGTGCATGTGCGGTTCATGTTCATCACTTTACGTGTGGATCTGTCGAGCTCGAGAATTTCATTCACTGTCCAGTTATATTTCCCGAAAGAGTAGGTGACTATCGGGACTGTCAAGCTGTTAGTAGCAGACACTTTATTTTTCCCGGACAGCTGTGATTTCCATATATCTCGGAGTTTTTTTTTGTAGCTAGATGTAAAGGCATCCTTGCAATTTGTAAGTTTCTTCCTCTTCGAGGCGTTGAATAATTATTTCTCCATCTAATTCGATGTTTCCTCCGGTTTCTTCAGTTCTTCCTTTGCTTAGATAAAAATGGGTTCAAGCCCTGTGGACAGGAGCTTTCTGGCGCTCTAGTTCAAACAGACAAATTATATCTCCGAAAGTATTGGTTTCTCAGAGTTGAGAATTATATCAATGTATTCTTATGATAGAACTGCATCATAAAGGAAATTCAATTCAAATAATAGTTTATTTATCAAGATTAAATGAGCAATCTGAGAACTGCACCATGGAAGAAACCAAATTAAAATAGCTGAAATGAATTTGACTCTCTCTTATAGAACAGGATAAAATGTACGAGTATGAACACAGATCATATAATAAAGCTTAGATAGAATAATTATAGCATTCTGTGAAAACAGAAGTACGATTCATTATTGAAATTTAGAACTTCATCTTAGCAGAAATTGAATTCAAACATCATAGAAGAATTTAAATTCAACAAGAGTGCCAAAAATTATCAATCCAAAACCAATAGACGAATTCTACCCAACAACGAACTCATCCGAGATATTCATTCCTCAATTCCAGTTTTGTTTTTAGTGGAGATATTCTGAACTCAATATTATTAACTTACCATTACCATTCCCATCATCATATGGATTGACCATCGGCATGAAAATATCAACCAACAAAAGTATGATAATATTCTAATTCTCATATTGATACCATTACTGGAATGAATTACAATGAGACAACGTCAAAGTTGACATTATAACAATTCATAGAATAGCCACTGAATAATTCTATCATTGAAATTTTGAAAAATCATATCTCCGAAAGTATTAGTTTGTTAGAGTTAAAAATGATATGAATGGATTCTTATGGTAAAACTGATTATTGAAAAGAATTTAATTTGGTATTTGTTCTGTAAAAAAAAAAATTTTTTTTTGTTACTCCGAAACCATCTGTCCGATTTTGCCCAATAACGAACTTAGCCGAGATATTTATCCCTCAAACATACTCTGAAAATTTCAACTGTCTAGCTCATTCCGTTCGAGAGTTATCGTGCCTACGGCCGGACCGGCCGGCCGGACGGCCGGACAGAATGAATTTCGACCACGGATTCTTGATCAGTGAGTCGAACCAAATCGTTTAAGACCATTTTCATCCAAAAATTCGAAAATTACAGACATTTGGGCAAATTGATAAGCACTCAGTTCCGAGGAACTAGAGCGCCAAAAACAGCACATTTGTCGAAATGAATGACATTCCTATGGCTGAGGTGTATTCGGCAACTATATTCGGTAGTTGTTGTAGTGCTGCCTTTGAAGGAGCGTACAGTTTCAAGTCGTCCATGTAAGATCAGATCCAGAATCTGGAAGAATGGTAAATGAAAAAAGTGTTTTATTTGATGAGATGAATCTATGGTTAAACTTAATGTACAACTCAAAGACTCACCCTGTATACAGGAAATACAGAGCATTTGGACTGTGTTGACGCGATTTGATCAATTTCATTTCGACATTTAGGTACTTGTGCTAATGCAAATGGGGCTAATCTAGGGAGCTAGGAAAGGTCTCATGCTCATTGCGAGCGATTCGAGGAATATCTGTCTCTTGTCACTTCAGATCACTAACGAGAAGGTATATTGTATATTGTTGTAGGGGGTAACGTTGCATTGTGACCTTAAGGTCTATTGTGCCCCCCTTCAGAGCTGTCGATGTCATTACCATCTATAGTTCGCCTTCCAGTTACATAGTTCTGATGAACTCCAGTACCTGGGATCAGTACCTGGCTTCAAGGAGGCTACGTCTTCGCTCCTACAGATTTCTTGCCCAAAGCATTCCTTGCGTTGGTTTGAGATGGCGAGGCATTCCGTTATCAGGTGATCAGGAGTTCCATCCTCCTCCCACCAAAATCTGCACGCATCAGTTAGTGCTGCTAGCCCTAATCTCATCATATGCTTCCTGAGGCCGCAATGCCCTGTGAGGAAGCCAGGGAGGAGGTGCAGCGTGTTCTTACTGAGATCCATATACTTCTTGGATCTGACAGTGTCAAAGATCTGGAGGAATTTCTTGAAGTGATACATTCCGGGGAGAGATCTTCAGAAAATACCTCACTCAGTTTCTTCTTTCGTCCGGAATTCACTCTTGTAGGTCTACCAACCCCCAATAAGGTTCCGGGCCAATAAAGGGGGTTTCTTGGCGAGTGTGTTGGCCTCCTCATTTCCTATGATTCCTGCGTGACCAGGAACCCAGACCAAGGACACCCTGTTGTTCTTGCTTACTTGTGAGTTTTCTTCGGCACTCCCATATTAGCTTGGATTCGATAACATGGGAGCTCAGAGCTTTAATAGCAGCTTGACTGTCAGAGTGGATTGCTATATCATATATCTGATAGTTTCTTTCTAGGTTCATTTCTACGCATCTTTCTATTGCATGTACTTCTCCCTGAAAGATGCTCGGATAGGAGACTAGCGATATTGAGCATTTGGTGCCTGGCCCATATACTCCAGCACCAGCTCTTGTTGTGGTTTTTGAACCGTCTGTGTACCATTTAATGGCATTTCTTTTAAGTACTTGGGTATTGAATTCCCTATCCCAGTCTTTTTTCCTGCCAAGCATCGTAGTGAAGTTCTGTTCGATGCTTCCTTTCTTAATCATTTTGTAACTAGGCTGACGAAATGTACCTGGTAAGAGAGAAGGTAATTATGAGTCATCACTGCAGGCCATCGCTGCAGCATGCGTGTGAGAAACCTCCTTTAATGATATCCAAGAACGACCATATGTGATACGCCATAGAACTAATCGATTTTTAATTGAATGATCGCACATTAATCGCCGCTAGTAGAAAAACCATCGTTTTCTGTTTATACCCCAATGTGGGCGATTAATCTCTACCGCTTTATCACGTAAAACACATTCATTCTGCTCATAAACCCAATTTATGTTGTACTTCGATCCCCAGAGTATATACGGCCTGTCCATACATCATCTTCCGATGAATCCGAACGCTAGTCGATTCGCTGAAAGTTATCTGGGGGCGCCTCTTCATAAAAGATAGTTATGCGGGGTATTCATCGCGGAAAAAGGCTGCCCCCTCGGGGGATGCTCGGATCGTGCGAGATGAATGGACGTTCAGGCTCACGTGCGAAGGTTTGATTTTCGATCGTAATAAAAGCGGATGGGGGACTTAGCTGAGGACAGTAGGAAATTGAGTTGTTTCTGAGCGTATTGTAGAATTTCATGAGTCGGACCTGAAATGTACCTAAAAATAAATTTTATATATGCAAAACGATGAGTTTAAACTACAAACCATACGGTAAAGTTTATGGGTCGTTATTGAGATATTCTGCTACAGATTTAGATCCAATCTAGGATCTGGAACTACTTGGACGAGAACCGTTATGATAAATAAGTTATATATTTTATATTGTTATAGGGGGTAACGTTGCACTGTGACCTTAAGGTCTATTTTGTGCCCCCCCCCATTAGAGCTGTCGATTTCACCACCATCCACAGCTCGCCTTCCAGTTGCAGAGTCCTGATGAACTCCAGTATCTGGAGTGCCTTTAAGGAGGCTACGTCTTCGCTCCGGCAGATTTCTTGCCCAAAGCATTCCTTGCGTTGGTTTGAGATGGTGATCATGTGATAAGGATTTTCATCGTCTTCTCCATAGAATCTGCACTCGTCAGTTTCTGCTGGCTCTAAACTCGTCATATTCTTCCTAAGACAGCAGTGCCCTGTGGGGAAACCAGTGAGGAGGTACAGCGAGTTTTTTTCTGAGATCCATATACTTCTTGGATCTGACGTTGTCAAAGTTCTGGAGGAGCTTTTTGGAGTGATACATTCCTGGGAGAGATCTCCAGAGTATACCGGAGTATATCAGAGTGTATCAGTTCTTTCTTATATGCAGAAGATAGGTGTATCTACCTACACCACAGTAGGTTTCCGTTCCAATAAACGGGGTTCGTGCTCCTTTTTTGACCTCCTCATTTCTTTCAATTCCCGAGTGACCTGGAATCCACACCAAGGAGACCCTGTTGTTCTTGCCTACTTCATTAAGATTTCTTCGGCACTCCCATATTAGCTTAGAATCGATAACATGGGAGCTCAGAGCTTTAATAGCAGCTTGAAGGTCAGAATGGATTGCCATATCACACCTCTGATGATAGTTTCTCTCAAGGTTCATTTCCACGAACCTTTCGATTGTAAGTACCTAAAAGACGTTCAGATAGGAGCCTAGAGATAGTGAGCATTTGGTGCCTGCTCCATATACTCCAGCGCCAGCTCCTTTATTGGTTTATCTCGATTTTCGGGAAAACTGCAAGTCTTATGGAAAAAAGTTAATTATGTAGGCAATAAAAAGATCTACAACATTTGTATTCACACTTTTTTCACATAACCCCAAAATATATGTGAAAAATTTAAATAAGTAAATTTTCCTGTTTTTCACTTTTATCTTTTACAAAAAATTTTTTTTCGTGAAATTTTGTGAAAACTTACCTTTTTATGTCTCAAACCCGCTGTAATTTTTTTGATTTAAAATATTCATTTGTTCATCTCATTTTGACTTAATATCGAAAAAGCACCCTAATTTTCAATCGAAAATTCTCACATCATAATATCTGCTTTTATACAAAAGTCGGTTGGCTCTTTTTTGTTCCAATCTTTATTTCCTGATGGGGTAAAAAAATATACATTACTATGAAATATTTTCTTGAAAAATGCTAGGTTAATATTTAATAAGACACCTTCAATTTTTTGAGAATGTTGTAGAATCTTCTCTAAATTATATGTGTATGTATGTAGATGCCTAATTATTGCTATTTTGAGAAAACTTATATACCTGCGTTACCTACGGAAAATTTTAGCCGATCAAAAGATATTTCATAGAGAAGTTGTAAAGGGGCTAGGAGGGTATGTGCCTTACTATCTGTTATTTCGTAGCATTTCCTGAGAAAATGTACCATAGTAATGTATATTTTTTTTACACCATCAGAAAATTTAGATTTCAGCGGACAAAAAGCTCTCGACTCTTTGAAAAAGCAGATATTTTGACGTGAGAATTTTCGATTAAATTAGGGTGCTTTTTCGATATTAAGTCAAAATAAGGAGAAAAAATTAATATTTCAAATAAAAAAATTACAGTGTGTTTGGGATATAAAAAGGTAAGTTATAACAAAATTTTCTGAAAAAAAATTTTGTTGTGAAAGATGAAAATATAAAACCGAAAACTTGGTTATTTCATTTTTTCACATCAATTTTGAGGTTATGTGAAAAAAGTGTGAATACAAAAGTTATAGATCTTTTCATTGCCTACAATTTTTTTCCATTTTTTACCCTTAAGAACTCACCCCCTTCCACTTCCTGACCTCAGATCGCCCGTAAATTATTTTTCTTTTAATTTTTGTTATATTCTCTTTATTTTCCAATGGGTTTCATCCTAATATTATTTTTATTCATTTTTACCCCTTTCAAAGGTTGAACAAATCGTCTACAAACGAGCGACTCATTACAAAGAGAAATATGAATGTATCCCATTAAATCGATATCAAATTAAATCCCAATTCCCAGCCTTTAATTACACGTAATTTCGAATCCCATCCACCCGTGGCGATGATTAGGGTGACATTATTCTAATAACAACCCCAATCGTTTCGCCGAATAGAACAGACCCGCCCAAATTAACAATCCACATTTCTCACATTACTACTATCCAGGAAAAACCACCGTTGCTGCAGTGATTCGAAGGTTCGTCTGGAACAGCGGAACAGGCGTAGAGGCTGTTAATGTTCGTTGCCAAGATGTACGTTACTACGTCAAACTGGGGACCAGGTACGAAGAACAATTGTAGAGCTCGAGGCCATTAACGTAATTCCAAAAGTCGTATATTCATGGGCCTGACCCTTGTAATGTCTGCAACTTGCAGTTTACACAACAGAAAGGTGTATAAATAATCTTGCTGGGGAATTTGATGTGCTCTGAGAGTTCTGGGGTCGGGTTCGGAGGAGCTCTTGAAAAATTCAAGGTCTGGTTGTTTTGCCATCTGTTTTACGGAGATGGCGCTGAAATATTGATGCTGTTTCGGTGATCACAAGTTTCGACATAAAATTTGAAACACCCTGTGATGATATTTCTGAAATTCGAAAGATGCATGACCTTTCCACATTCTTCCTCTTCGATGTTGTAAAAACGGTTTACGTTAAGGATGTTTATAATAAGAATAATGAACATAATACTGACTAAAAATATTTGACTCTTTCTCCGGTCTTTTTTCGATATTTTGAAAAATATTCGAATGAATACAATGGTTTTAACAGAAATGTATTCAGCATTGAATACTTGATCATACCAGGAATGCAAAACTTGAAAAAATTTTTTTTCAACAAATTTATTTTTACTCCCTGTATAACCGGTGCTTGGGCTCTGTATAGAATTTCAAGCAATATCATAATTCCAATTTTTAGATTTCAAATATGTCGAGTTCTCCAGAAACGTCCAATAGGCACTCGAACTTGGGACACCCTGTATACCTACCCCACAGTAGGTTTCCGGGCCAATAAAAGGGGTTCGGGCTCATTTTTTGGCTAGTGTGTTGACCTCCTCATTTCCTTTAATTCCCGAGTGACCAGGAATCCAGACCAAGGAGACCCTGCTGTTCTTGCCTACTTCATTAAGTTTTCTTCGGCACTCCCATATTAGCTTAGTGTGGATTCATGCAGCCCAAATTAACGAGTATTGAGTAACAATTAACAATTACAAATAGTGAGTAAAAGTTGAACTTCATATATCTCAATGAGAGTGTTCATGCAGCCAAGTAACAATTATCAATTAACAAATAACAAGTAGAAGTTCGCCAACTTTTAACTTTCTACTTTAATTGAACGAGATTTTGTACTTGTACGCAACTCGTGCGCAGCTGAACGCAGATTAAACAGTCCGATGATGTAAATATAACCTCACTTTGTAAAATATTCAATTTATTTGGTGTGTATTTATGTGGGTTTCGTGTTATCACATTGGAAAATTGAATTTCAAATACTTGTTTTCAAATATAGGGGGAACAAAGGTAATTTTGAAAAATTAATACCTCGGATCTTTCACTTGTGGGTTTTTATTTCTTAATTGTTAATTTGAGTGCATGAATGCTGCATTTTTGTACTCGGTAATTCATAATTGTTATTTGATACTTTTTACTTGATAATTGTTATTTGATGCTGCATGAATCCACACTTAGACTCGATAACATGGGAGCTCAGAGCTTTAATAGCAGTTTGACTGTCAGAGTGGATTGCTATATCACATCTCTGATAGTTTCTCTCTAGGTTCATTCCGACGAATCTTTCGATTGTAAGTATTTAGGCCTGAAAGACGCTCGTATAGGAGCCTAGCTCCAGCTCCTATATTGGTTTATCTCGATTTCCGGAAGAACTAAAAGTCTTATGGAAAAAAGTTAATTAGGTAGGTTGATTATGTGAAAAATTCAAATAACCAAGTTGTTGGTTTTTTTTTTATCTTTTAGAAATATATTTTTTTTCGCGAAATTTGGTGACAACTTACCTTTTTATGTCCCAAACACAATGTAATTTTTTTTACTCAAAATACTAATTTTTTCACCGTATTTTGACTTAATATCGAAAAAGCACACTAAGGGCCTGACCCTTGTAATGTCTGCAACTTGCAGTTTACACAACAGAAAGGTGTATAAATAATCTTGCTGGGGAATTTGATGTGCTCTGAGAGTCCTGGGGTCGGGTTCGGTGGAGCTCTTGAAAAATTCAAGGTCTGGTTGTTTTGCCATCTGTTTTACGGAGATGGCGCTGAAATATTGATGCGGTTTCGGTGTTTACCTTTGGATTTACATGGGTTTTCGGATCGAAGGTGGGTGAGTACTGCAAATGATTCGAACAATTCGAAACAGTTCGATAAATATGCTCATTCCTCTGAAGTAGAGGCCTACACACGAGACGAGAGTAGGAGAGAATATGAAAAATCTCGACTCGGTCTAGCCAGTTCCCAAAAGATTAAGTCTCGTTTAAGTCTCGGTCTCGTCTCGTTACCAGTTGTCTCGTCCCGTCTCACTCAATTCTGAATAGCGATAATAAATATTATAATATACAGGGTGTGCCGGAAAGAATGCGACAAACGGATACCATGAATTGATGCTATCAGGCTGGACTCGTATCAAGAGGTTTTAATCTCGCCTGAGTGCCTTCGTTTGGGATATACAGGGTGATATTCATCGTATGAGTGAAATTTGATAACACTTGAACTAATCGACCGAATGATTTCAAAATTTGAAGTTTTGTCACCCTTTACTATCGCCTTCCTTCAATATTCCTGAAATCGAATAAATCAAATCCGGACTGGGAACATTTAGGACTTTTCCTATTTTCGTGAATATTGAATCACCCTGTATATGAACATTATGATATTTTCTCATTATCGTACCCATAAAAAATTAATTCATAATGAACATTATGAATCTATGCTTGGCACCGTCATACAGGGTGATCAATAAACATTCCCTTCAATAAATCTTGAACTTACAGGTAAAATTATTTCAAATTTTATAGATTTGTCACCCTTTACGACTGCCTTCCTTAAATTTTTCTCAAATTGGAAAAACAGAACAGTACTAGCAAAATTTTAGACTTCCTATATTTCCGGTGATATAGGATCAGCCTATGCGCAAACATCATGATTTTTATGACTGAATCAGAATACTAGTGTTTAAGTAGATATTTCAGATTAAGATATCAAATCAGAAAAGTGTTCATAAATGAAACGAATTTATTTGAGAAAACTTTCAAACAAAAAACTGAATAATGAATAGGAAAAAAAACATCTAATAAATTGAAAATATTCGAACTCAAAAACAAATTAAATGCAAAAATTTTCAGTTCAAAAATTGTTCAAAATATCAATACAATTCTGAGCACGTTGATATAGTTGTTTCACAGTTCTTGCTATCGTATTCGGTTTGTGATTTAATAATATCGCAAGCATCAATAATTCTCAGTAGCAGTTGCTCAGTACTGTTTATCTGTACTCCATAGACCTCTTGTTTAAGCGCTCTCTATGAAAAATAATCCAACGGTGTCAGACCAGGGGATCGAAAAGTCCAATAAGCCATATGTCCACCTCTCCCACTCCATCTGTTTTCAAAAGTGTTAGTCAAATATGCGGAGGAGCTCTATCATGTTGCAACCAGAGTGTTTTCATTAGAACGTTTTCTAACAAACCAGGCAAAGTATGTTTCAATGTAAAATACTTTGCTTCACTTTTTGTGGATTTGATATCTTAATCTGAATTCTCTATTTAACCACTATAGTATTCTTTTTCACTCATAAAAATCATAATGTTCACGCACAGGCTGATCCGATATCACCGGAAATATAGGAAGTCTAAAATATTGCTAGTCCGGCACTATTTTTCCAATTTGAGAAAAATTTAAGAAAGACAGTCGGAAAGGGTGACAAAACTATAATATTTGAAATAATTTTACCTATAAGTTCTGAGGTTCATTGAAGGGAATGTTTATTGATCATCCTGTATGACGGTGCCAAGCAGAGATTTAGAATTTTTATCAAGAATTAATTCTTTATGGTTACGACAACGAAAGAGAATCATAATGTTCATGTACAGGAAGATCCAATATTCACGAAAATAAGAAAAGTCCACAATTTTCCCAGTACGCATCTGAATTATTCGATTTCAGAAATATTGAAGCAAGGTGATAGTAAAGGGTGACAAAATATCAAAATTTGTCAATTAGTTCAAGAGTTATTGAACTGTGAAATTTCACTCAGAAGATGAACATCGCCCTGTTTATCCCAAACCAAGGCACTCGGGCGATTGAAACCTCTTGATACGAGTCCAGCCTGATGACATTAATGGTATCCGTTTGTCGCATTCTTCCCGGGACACCCTGTATAAACGAAATGGTAGATAACAATGAATGATTTTGCAGAGCTACATTTATTAAGCTCTTATACAAAAATATTTTAGCAGGTACATAATTTTTTAAATTTCAAACACTGTTAATTTCATCTTTTAAATTACTCGATGACCAAGAATTCAAACATAATCACGCTTGCATTACATCATCTTTCAATGATATACGTGTTTTTGCCATGATCATACATACTGTGGAAAATAATCTTTCAATAGTTACGGATGTAGTCTAAATCATTGGAAAGTGTATGCAATTTTTCATGCACTTTCCACCACCCTAAAATACAATTTTGATTACTGTTTGCTCTTTCTAACAGCAAATGTTCTTCAAACTCAGATTCCCAATGTTCCGAAGGTTTTGTTGATGTTTTAAAGAGGCTATCGATGTCGATAAATTTTTCTATAGAATTGGACAAATTGATGTCGTTCTCAATGAACCCAGTGGGTTGATCATTGCGGGTGTTCTTGGCGTATTCTTCAAAACACATAACACGAGTTTTGTTATGAGTACCTACTTCCACAGATGTATACAATAATGGTTCACATCTTCACTGCAAGAATCACAATAAAAAATAATAAATTTCTCCAGATGTTCAAATAGGGAAGAAAGTTTAAAAGCATTGGCATTTAGGGGCAATAAACGTTGTCCGTTAAGTCCGAATTCATAATGGGATCAGTTTTTATGGTTGTGAATTCTATTTTTTCTTGAAAAATAATCTCAATTATCGCAAGGTCCAAATTATATTGGTAATTATAGTGGAATCTCTTCATATTCAATTGTTTTCTGTGTGTGTTGAAAAAGGTCGAGTTGTATATAAGAAAAGTTTACTGTAAATAAGACGATCTTTCAGGTAGAAATTTTCAAGCCAAACAAACCCTTTCAATAGTATACATGTATATTACTTAGTAGTTTATAGACACATATATACAACAAAGAGTAAAAAAATTATCTTGAAAAAAAAAACACATTCAAACGATCGAGCTGAAATCTGTTAGTCTAATGTAAAATGGCTGCTCGAAGGTTTGTACGGAATTTCAGCGCAATCTGACTAAAATATCTAGAAATATTTTATATCTGAGAAAAATTTGACGATTTAATTAAAAAAAATCAGGTCGTTATCTTTTTCCGTTCGAAAGTTATCGCGGCCGGCCGGCCGGACAGAATCGAAATTGAATTCTTTATCAATGAGTCGATCCTAATTGTTTGATACCATTTTCAGCAAACAATTTAAAAATAACAGATATTTGGGCAAAATGATAGCAGGGTGTTCCCTAGAAAATGCTCGCAAATAAGATATGGGTGCCGAATAAAATTTGGAATTTGATTGAAACGAAAATATGAAGGCTATATAACTTCCATCATTTTGTTATATCCCATCTTGGTGGTAAAAAATCAAATGAATTCTATTGTTTAAAAGAACTTAGTGAAAATTCAGAGAAAACGAATAATATAGAGCAATCTGTCTCGATTGTACTGTTGAAATAATCACCCTGCTCGTCTAGCACAGCTGGAATCCTGTCATAAGGTTTCCGCCTAGAACATCCATATGTATATCGTCATTTCTCATTAGAAGCTTTAATTATATCACGAAGTTTGCGTCACTATGAAGGCAATGTGAAAGTAACATGGGTCGCTTTAAAGGCTCCACAATATCGAAGGAATTATACGGGTAAAGGTTCAACTGTTATGGCAGGACCCTCGGAAGTGACCTCAAGTGTCCTTATTCTGTTAAGTTTGAAATTAATTAACGTTTATAAGTGAAATCTTTTGAAATCGAAATATGTAGTTTACGTTCAGAACGTTAACGAATGGGTCAAACTGTGAGAGGGTGCCAGAACTGTTGTATTCCGTCCAGGACAGTAGTTTGTTTTCGCCATTATTAAATTGTATTATAGAACATTTATCATAATATTTCCAGAATTCTTTTCAAATCATTTTCACAGAAATTTAAGGTTCAGTCCTTGAGTTTATGTTTTAGGATTTAGAGTATCTGAAATTGGTCTATTGATTGCACGTGTTTCTAGTCGAAGTATGAATAAATATTATTTACCTCACGATAAATTGAGAAAGGAAAGAGATTGCAATACAATATAACATGTCAGAACTGAAAATTCTGTGATCCTAGACGATTCCCTCATTACTCAAGTCTGTCATTAAAAATTGGTTCAAGCCCTGTGGACAGGAGCTTTGGCGCTCTTGTCCAAATTTTGACAAATCATATCTTCGAAGGTGTTGGTAAGAGTTGGGAATTATATCAATGGATTCTTATGAAAGAACTTCATCTTAGCAGAAATTGCATTCAAACATCATAGAAGAATTGAAATTCAACAAGAGTGCCAACAATTATAAATCCAAAACCGATAGACAAATTCTACCCAACAACGAACTCATCCGAGATATTCATTCCTCAATTCTATGATGAACGATAATACATATTCTTTACTCAAATCCACTCCAATACACCAATATTTCAGTTTTGTTTTTACTGGAGATATTCTGAACTCAATATTATTAACTTACCATTACCATTCCCATCATCATATGGATTGACCATCGGCATGAAAATATCAACCAACAAAAAGTATGATATCATATTATAATTCTCATAATTATACGATTGCAGAAATGAATGATACAATGTCCTGTCTCAGGAAAATAGGTTGACATTACAATAATTCATAGATAGAATAATTATATCATTCTGTAAAAACATATAGAAATACGATTTATTATTCAAATTTTGAAAAATCATAGCTCCGAAAGTATTAGCTTGTTTAAGTTAAAAATGATATCAATGGATTCTTATGGTCAAACTGCATATTGAGAAAAATTAAATTTGGAATGTGAAAAACAATTTTTTTTCTGTTACTCCGAAACCATCTGTCCTATTTTGCCCAATTACGAACTTAGCCGAGATATTTATCTCCCAAACCTACTCTGAAAATGTCAACTGTCTAGCTCATTTCTGAATCTACTTCAATATAAGATCATCATGTAGCATTCATCCACTTTCAAAACTTATAAAATTTGAATATTTCGGTATTGAAAACCGGAATATCAGGAAGCAAATTCAAATGAGGTGAAACGCTTCTGGTTGGTAGAATCGTTGCTATGACGGCTGACGTAATCAAAATCCACCCTCGGCGAGTCCATCTGCTTTTTACAGCGAAACTAAGAGTGAAACGGACTTAGCTGAGAAACGGTCTATACCTATGGGTAATTAGATTGAGAGTTTCCAATAGAGGTCAATAAAACATTATCAACAGTTAGAAAAATTGTTGTCATCCATTTGAAATATGTATGTGAACAAGTTTCAGGAATCGGGCTGGAATTTATTCTCCATAATTACAAAATTCTGCCAACGTTTCGAGGATTTGAATGTCCTCTTTTTCAAGGCTATAAAAACGATAAATCAGACAAACAATACAAAGACGAATACAATCACAATAGACTCATTTCATTAACTTACCTTCAATTCTTTTCTTTAACGGAGACTATACATCATCATCAAAGTCAACAAACCTAAATCAAAAAGGTTCAACATAACAAATTAATTCTTGTCAGAAATAGAATGGTATAGAACATAAACACGAAATTATCCAGTGGCAAGTGACACCATTTGACATCAAATTAAAAGTCAAGTTGACAGTTTTCCTACAATAAGTATACTCCATTCACTTTTAAAGAGACTCCCGGTTGGCCATGAATGTTTGACTCATTTTACCGTGTATATTTTGAAAATGTTAGGTTATAGTCATTTTCCTGTCAGATAACTAGGCAACGTTGTCCTCTCTACATAGAGGTCCTAGTAATTACGTATTCTTCCCATTCTGAATTTACTTAGGAAAAATAATGGATTTGAGAAGTATTATGTGAATTCAACAATTACAAAGATCTTGCGACTGTTGAAAATAACTTTTCCTCTGTTGTTACTGGAAATATTTCACGTATACAAACTAGTTGGAATATTCAGTTATGCTATTAAATATTATTTAAATTATTATTTAAATATTATTAAACATTATTTAAATATTATTTAAACTTATTAAATATGGAAATAAAAAAATTAAAAAATTCAGGCGCCTGCAGGATAAATCAATGAACAATAATCCTTGGTCCAAAAATGTTTATCGCGACTTTTCACTTAGTAATCCATTAGACAAAATTTTTTGTAGCACGAATCTAAACATTGCAAGTACGATAATTGTTGAACTATTAATCTGAGAATTTTTTCCTTTCGTACAGTTATTTTACAAAGATCTTAGCATAGATTCCTATTGGAAAATTTTAAAAATTGTTAATTTTCGTTTTGTTATGAGCAATTTACTTAAGTGAATAAATTTATATTGATCCGTTTCATTATGATCACAACCTAATTCTAAATGGTTTTTAATAATTATTATCTCCTATTGTTTAAAAAATTTTCATAAATCAATGCGTTGTTTATGAGATAATTTAAAATTTTCTTTTAAAACATAATTAAAGCTTTATAATATTTCACTTAAGTAAATTGTTGATAACAAAACGAAAATTAGCCTTTTCAAATTTTCCAACAGTACTAGATTCCAAGACCTTTGAAAAATAGCTCCACGAATGGAAAAAATTATCAGATTAATAGTTTAACCATTATCGCACTTGCAATGTTAACGTTCGTGCTTCAAAAAATTGTTAATTAACTAATGGATAACTAATTGAAAAATTGTGATAAATATTTAAACTTTTCCTTAGGAAATTTCCTCCTCTTCTCGAATCTTTTTTCAAATTTCAATTATCTCAAACAGTCTTTGAGATATTGGCGTAAAACCAAACCCTTCTTTTTTTTACTTAATTGTTTATAACTATTGCAATTTTTGCGAGCGACCTTAGCATTTTCTCAAAAACTATCTACATGCCATTCCGAATTGAATGACACCTCAATCATTATTTTCGGAGCATACGTAAAAATGTTGACCTAGAAAGCACTTCTTGACTAGACTATTATAAATATCAGCTCAATGGTTGGCCAGAGATACAAAGTTAGTATTGATTCTTGTACCTGATCAAACTTGTTATAACTTGAATCATGATGGCCGATAATATTGCTGGTTATCTCGAAGCATCCCCCTCCATTTGCCGAATGTAGACCAGAACTGGCGTCCGCAAGTTCCCTGGATAACTAACTCATTCAATTAACGTGTTAAGTGGGGCACGTTCTATTCGATAGTTCATCGGATCATAAACATTCGAGTTGAATTTATAGGTTTCGCGTATCTCCGGAATAAACCCCCAACTACGACCGTCGATCTTCACGAAGCCATACAAGTGTAATGCCTTGTTAATACCGGACAGACAATCCTATAAGAGTCATGTTATAACATGACTCTGAGCTGCTCTTTCCACGTAAATAAGGACGAAGGCTCACAAGCTCATACGCTTTATTTATGGCCGCTTCGTCAGATACAATTGCAACACGTGTGATTAGTTCTTGTTTCTTCGCCAACGCCAACTTATTGACCGACCACCGGAAAGAAGGAGTGCTATGTTTTTCGAGTGTATATGTATATATTGCAGAGGTGGCCAACTTGATGAGACCCAAGATCTACTATTTACTGACAAAACTCTGCGTGATCAAGCAATATAGTTATATAGATCTAGAACTGTAAAAATTTGAAATGAAATTCGATGCTGTCTGCCTCGCCGCGATCGACTGGACCTATAGCTACGATCGACCAGTCGATCACGATCGACCGGTTGCCCACCCCTTATATATTGTATATTGTTGTAGTTTTGTAGGGGGTAACGATGCACTGCGACCTTAAGGTCTATTGTGTCCCTCCGCCAGAGCTGTCAATGGCATCACCATCTACAGCTCACCTTCCAGTTCTACAGTTCTGATGAACTCCAGTATCTGGGATGGCTTCAAGGAGGCTACGTCTTCGTTCCTGGAGATTTCTTGCCCAAAGCATTCCTTGCGTTGGTTTGAGATAGCGAGGTATTCCGTTATCAGGTGATCAGGAGTTTCATCCTCCTCCCAACAGAATCTGCACTCGTCAGTTTCTGCTAGCCCTAATCTCATCTCTAAGGTCTCAGTGCCCTGTGAGGAAACCATTGAGGAGGTGCAGCGTGTTCTTACTGAGGTCCAAGTATTTCTTGGATCTGACAGTATCAAAGTTCCGGAGGCATTTCTTGGAGTGATGCATTTCAGGGAGAGATCTCCAGAAATTACCTCTCTCAGTTTCTTCTTTCGTCTGGAATTCTTTTTTGTAGATGTGTCTTCCAACCCCAAAATAAGGTTCCGGGCCAATAAAGGAGGTTTGTGCTCCTTTCTTGGCGAGTGTGTTGGCCTCTTCATTTTCTATGATGCCTGCGTGACCAGGAACCCAGACCAAGGAGAACCTTTTGTTCTTGCCTACTTCATTGAGTTTTCTTCTGCAATCTCACATTAGCTTAGACTCGATAACATTGGAGCTCAGAGCTTCAATAGCAGCTTGACTGTCAGAGTGGATTGCTATATCACATCTCTTATAGTCTCTTACTAGGCTCATTTCCATGCATCTTTCTATTGCAAGTACTTCTTTCTGCCTGGAAGATGCTCAGATATGAGCCTAGCGATAGTGAACATTTGGTGCCTGGCCGATATATACTACAGCGCCAGCTCCTGTAGTGGTTTTTGAACCGTCTGTGTACCATTTAATGGCATTTATTTCAAGAACGTGGGTGGTGGATTCCCTGTCCCAGTCATTTTTCCTACCGAGCATCGTAGTGAAGTTCTTTTCGATGCTTACTTTCTTGATCACTTCGTCACTAGGAAGATTGGCTGATGAAATGTACCTAGTAAGGGAGTGTATGTATATATAGATGTAGGATTTAAATAAGTATTGAAAATCTACTTGTAAATATTCAGAATTGAGATTACTTATATGGGGAGTGCAAACGACGCATTATCGACACATCAGACGTTCTCTGGACTCTCGGGCGCCTCAAACCCCTTTATATATCGATAGCGATCTTAGACAGATCCCAAAGACCATCTACCACCTGACAAGAGATGAAGAATTTAATACCAAACCCCGACTATCTGGCGTCTGCAAGGAGGTTGGGTTAACGGAATATCTGTATCTGGAGTATTTTATTATTATTATTATTATTATTATTAAATTCATAAGAGCCAAGGCTAACACCTATTGGGGCTCAAAAAAATATATACATTTTAAATGTAAAGAACTTAAACTTAAGTCACATTGTGAACAACTTAAAACACTTTGTGTATTGTAGAGAAACACATTATTGAAACAAGAGCAAAAAAAACATAAAATAAAATAAAACAAAATAACCAAAAAGAAACACTACACTGGAAACCGCCCACTCCATGAGTCCAAGGCATTTTTGAATGAATTAACAGTAGGGGAGTTCACTATGCTCGAAGGGCTCTCATGAATTGTGGTGCAACATTAACAACGACTATATTCCTGGAATTACCTTAAAAACGTGGAATCCTATTTCCTATATTGTTTGTCGATTGTTGAAAAAATTGACCAGTATAACTTAATCGCTATATTATTTCGATATTTCAGCGCAATATGAAGATATTGCGCTTCGATCGGATCTATATTGGTGAAGACCAATATAGATTCGATTGAAATCAAATCTAGAGCTTCTCTGCGAAATTAGGTTTTAGAGGTTCTCGCAGAATCTCAACGATATCTGGCGGATATTTTCTGAGATACAGATTTTTTTCAAATTTAACAGTCATGCGATCCTCACGAAATTATTCTTCACGAGAAATTCTTAATATGGATCTACGGAATTGTGTAAACAATAAACATAAACTTACAGACGCGGATCGATAAGCTAACGATATATTATATGGCTAACCTAATATTCTAATAATTATTACATTTCTGTGCCTGATTCTGACACAGTATAATATAATATTATTATACTGTGTCTATACGAGGTCATCACTTGCCAGGTAGTTTTCCTCGCTATAGAAGAGTAGATGTTATAATAATTGTTGTTAGATGGATATTGTTATTATATTCATTTATATGATACGAACTGAAATATTGAATGCATGTGCAAATAGGCGAAGAAGATATTGTGGATAATCTTATAGTGGATATTAAATGAAAATCAAGTTGCAGTCGGCAGTTTCAATATTCTGGAAGATTTTTTCTCGAAAATGCATCATACAGATTATTAAAAATATGGGAAAGTCCCGTGGACTGGAGCTTTGGCGCTCTTGTTCAAAATTTGACAAATCATATCTCAAAAAGTATTGGTTTCTCAGAGTTGGGAATGATATCAATGGATTCTAATGATAGAACTTCATCATGAAAGAATGTAAATTTAAGCTTCATAAAAGAATTGAAATTCCACAAGAGTGCCACACAATTCTACCGAATAACGAACTTATACGAGATATTCATTTCTCGAATCTACTCTGAAAATTTTCAACTGTCTAGCTCATTCCGTTCGAGAGTTATTGTGTCTACGGCCGGCCGGCCGGACAGAATCGATTTTGACCAGTGATTCTTGATCAGTGAGTCCAACCAAATCGTTCGAGACCATTTTCAGCCAAAAATTTGAAAATTACAGACATTTCGGCAAATTGATGAGCACTCTGTTTCATTTCATAAGAATTGAGTGAGCCAACAAGTTTTTTCAAACAATTTCATTGAATTTCAAGCATAAAATGATAAAGTTTTCATATAATCCATCGAGATATTGAACCCAATAAGTGTTGCTCTGTTCAACAGTTATAGACAGTTGAGGGTTGGATTAGCACATTGTAACATCTTTAAACGCTTATAACTTTTTACCTTAGCCGAATCTGGAAAAATGGTAAATGAAAAAGGCGTTTCATTTGATAAGAGGATTCCATGGTTGAAATCAAAGTACAACTTAAAGACTCATCCTGTATACAGGGTGAGTCTCTGACCACTGCATTAATTTTAACTAAAGATTCCTCTCATCAAATGAAACACTTTTTTCATTTACCATTTTTCCAGATTCGGCTCAGGTAATAAGTTACAAGCGTTTAAAGATTTCACAATGTACTAATACACTCCCGCATATAAATTATCTATGACATTGTTGGCGGACGAGAATAAGGCATGGTAACGTGGTTAACAGCTTGATTCGGGATTCCAACGCTCACGGTCGGATCCATAAAAGTAGTGAAATTTCTGGAGTTTTCCATTTTAAAATATTCAATGAAGAATATCTCGAAAACGGTGCGTTTAATGAGAAATGATGAAGAATAATATAATGTTCTAAAACGATGAAATATTCTTGAAATGACTCATATAAAACTTTATATGCTTTCTTAATGCTAATTTCGTTTAGTTTTATGAATCCACGAGTCCATAACTAGAAAACCAGTAGAAGTAGAAAATAACTAATATTTGGAAAATATGTATCATAGTTATAGGAAACTTTACGCCAATATTCATTTTATTCGAAAGAAGGATGTCAAAGTTACAAAATAAAAACTGTTTTTTTCTCAAAATTTCAACAGCCTGTATCTTTTTACCTGAGCTGAATTTGGAAAAATGTTGAATGAAAAAAGTGTTTCATTTGATGAGAGGAATCTTTGGTTAAAATTAATGCAGTGGTCAAAGACTCACCCTGTATATATATTTTTTATTTTATTATTTTACTGATGCTCCTAGGTCTTCCCCAAGGAGACCCCTCATAAGCTCTCGAGAGCTTGATGGACTAAGGAGAATCAGTTGTGTTCTGTGTATATACATTCTGTGTAAATACATATACAGGGCAAGTATTCCGAATGAGAAATTCGTACGAATGCAAAAAGCAATTGCCTCTGACGTTGACACCTCAATTTGTAACCATTTCGCGCGTTCGGATGACGAAACTCGACATACCGAAATATTTTCGTTCCCGACAGTGACGTTCCGTCAAATCCGCAAATATCTCCGCCTACCACGAAGGAAAATCGCACACGCCATTCAGGATGATCGTGCTGTTGGCACATTCTTTCGGTATACAAATTGCATCCCCAGATACACCCTGGATAAGACGATAGAAAACGATGTCGACCTCCTGATAGTTTTTCGATCGATTTCATTGGATTAATAGCTGTAGGGTCGCTTCCACCATCAATCAAGCTTCTTGCGCCGTCATACGGTTGTCGCCCATGCGCGCCCTCGTTCGGCTGCAGCATGTCGTGGCTCATCGTGATAAACTGAGCATCTCTGCTATCAATTACTGTTTTCCGATGGGAAAAGTGGCCTTGGGGTGTCATCGTTATCGTAACCGATGAGGGATGTTCACGATTCGACAATATGGCAGTTTATAAAACGATTAATTTGGACATGCTTCTCTTACAGCTTCCTACTTTACGCTCGGTTTACAGTTTTCTGTAATGCATGTGTACGGATCTGTTTCAATTAATCAAAATACGACCAATATACCACATTTGATTTTTTTCAATAGCGGATGGTTTTAAATATTGATATAAATGCAACTGAATAAATTATTTCCAAACTTCATTGAAACTGACGTTTGCGAACTTTCTTGAAGAATTTTGCGATTTCGGAAAAACCTCGAATCTTGGTACTCTATTATATCTACATAACAATATCATTTTAAATTCGATAAAACCTAAAGCTATGTGTCCCAATTCTTCGAAATTAGTCCCTAAGAACCAGTTTCAACTACTTGCTTCGACCCGCGATAGGTATTGATTTACTTATTGTCCCTTGGTTTATAGGCGGCAAAGTCGGATATTCTTCATGAAACAAGCGATTTACTTCTTTTTCTGTTCGGGTGTTATGTCCCTTACCATTTGTAAAACTGTTATTTTGCGCATTTCCGTTAATTGAACCATTATTCGAAATTGAATTCAATGAAATTCAAACACCAATAAGACCATTTGTAAACTACATGTTATCAACACAAAACAATTTGCGAAGGCGTTCTAAAGAACATTTCCACAGAAACTGTTTTACGTAGTTTTCATGGTACCATCTGGAAAACTCAATGTTATGGTTGTTTTCGTTTTATTTCTATCAGATCATGAAGGCAAATAAGTTTAATGTTATTTGGGAATATTTGAGGGAATATTTTAATGAATTTGAGTAATCACATGATTTTATTCTTTTCTATTTTGAGTTTTGCAATGAACATAAAAGTGATAAAACTTCTGAATAGACAATGACGTGACCTTCTAAATGATGTATCACAAGCCCATACTTCCTAATTGAAAAATTGGGGGTTGTACAGGGTTATTCACTATAAAATACCAACACCTTATCATCGTTATTATTGCATACAGGAAAAAAAGTTAAATGTAAAAGTTGTGCGCTTATGGCGCACGAATTTTGATAAAGTGCTATCAAAAATACAGAGGCGTGTAGATTTCAGGTGATACAATTTTTTTAATATTTTTTTCAATTGGGACACCCTGTATATTATTGAATTTTTGAAATGTTCTTTTTTTCCTGATATCAATAATATACCATGTGTTACCCCTATCCTATACTGTTTTCGAGTAATTATAGACGTCGATTAATGGTGAATTCATGCACGACGTAACTTAGTCTTAACTTAATCATAAACTAATATAGATGAAACTATAATTTGTTATGGTAATGTTCATGCACGCGAATTGAGGACTTAAGAGGAAATAATGGAAACATTGAATGGCCACAGTCCAGACTTGACCCCTATGGATTCATTTTTCTGGGGATTTCTAAAGGACATTGTTAATAACAATAATAATAATAATATTCATTTATTAAAGACACGATATTCGACTTGAAATAATGAATCTGAAGGTCAATAATGAAGCAATTTCCGATGCACTTATAAATATAAGAAGACGTTATCAATTATGCATTGACAATAAATTGTCAATCTATTACTTATCTTGTTATTTAAATTTACTAAATAAATTTTTTGTTTTCTATTTATCAATTTTGAACTTTTTCTTCCTCACCTCTAATTACTAAACACGTTATAAGATAGGGGTAACATGTGGTATATTTTTTAAATCAGGAAAAAAAGATTATTCCAAATATTCAATAATATACAGGGTATCCCATCTGAAAAAAATATTAAAAAAATCGTATCCCCTGAAATCTGCACGCCACTGGGTTTTTTTAAAGCATTTTATCAAAATTTGGTCACAAGCACAATCCTTTTACATTCAACTTTTTTCTCTGTAGGCAATAATAGCGATGATAAGGGGTGGGTAATTTATAGTGAATATCCCTGTACCTGTCTTTCGAAGGGGGTTGAAAGTAGGATTAGCATTCTTACGAAGAAGAATGATGATTTAAAATTTGAATTTGACATGTTTAGAGATTTTGCATAAATATGTACAGTAACCAAGATCAATATATGGTTTTAGCTCATTAATTTGTTTTTATACATGATAAAAATAATTTCCTAAATTTGAAAAGAACAATTTTATTCAATGCATAATAACCTAAAATCGATTTCAAATCTTTGACTAAAACCTTCTATTATTCTTTATTCCAGAAACTCGGCTACTGCTCATTTCTTCTCTATTTTTTCTTCCAATACACAATAATTTATATATTTATTATGGAACATTACGGAATTCTTAGAATTATGTTTCTTTCACTTTATCTCGAGTTTGTATTTGTAGAATTCTTCTCTTCAAAAATTCTACCTGTTTATCTCATAAATTTTTTCTTAATTTGTTCTTGTATTTTCTTTATCATCTCATTAATCTTCTTGGTTTCTTCTACTATTTTCTAATCATCCTTTTTCTTTTGTTGTTGTATTTTCTAATGTTTTTGGTTTGGTGTTGTTTTCATTAATTGAAGGAGAAATTCATTTGTACTGACTTACTTTTCTTGTCTGCATGTCCTCAACTTTCAACTTAAATTCAATAGTTAACCAAAAGGTTTTAAGAATTTATTTTAAGATGAACCCTCACTCGGTATGAAGTTCTAAATATTTTTCTAATGTGGTCAACGTTGTGCGCGAATTGATATGAATTAATATTACTAAATCTGCAACCGAAGAAATTCTACCTTTAATTTTTGGTTGAATTAATTAATTTTTGTAATAATACCATATCTTAATCATAGCAAAATTTCAAATTTAAAACTGATTGCATAGAATTGTAGAATATACCCTGAGAAGGAGTGCTAATTAAAGGAAAATAAATAAAAAATTTGTTCAAGCCGTGTGGACAGGTGCTTTCTGGCGCTCTTATTCAAACAGACAAATTATATCTCCGAAAGTATTGGTTTCTCAGAGTTGAGAATTATATCAATGTATTCTTATGATAGAACTGCATCATAAAGGAAATTCAATTCAAATAATAGTTTATTTATCAAGATTAAATGAGTAATCTGAGAATGAGAACTGCACCATGGCAGAAACCAAATAAAAATAGCTGAAATGAATTTGACTCTCTCTTATAGAACAGGATGAAAAGTACGAGTACGAACACAGATCATATAATAAAGCTTAGATAGAATAAATATAGCATTCTGTGAAAACATAGAAGTATGATTCATTATTGAAATTTAGAACTTCATCTTAGCAGAAATTGAATTCAAATATCATAGAAGAATTTAAATTCAACAAGAGTGCCAAAAATTATCAATCCAAAACCAATAGACGAATTCTACCCAACAACGAACTCATCCGAGATATTCATTCCTCAATTCTATGATGAACGATAATATATATATCTTTCCTCAAATCTACTCCAATACACCAATATTCCAGTTTTGTTTTTAGTGGAGATATTCTGAACTCAATATTATTAACTTACCAATTCCCATCATCATATGGATGAAAATATCAACCAACAAAAAGTATGATATTATATTATAATTCTCATATTTATACGATTGCTGGAATGAATGACAATGTTATTAACTTACCATTACCATTCCCATCATCATATGGATTGACCATCGGCATGAAAATATCAACCAACAAAAAGTATGATATTATATGAGGATTAACAAATAGTTAATCAAATAATAGTTTATTTATCAAGATTAAATGAGCAATCTGAGAATGAGAACTGCACCATGGAAGAAATCAAATTAAAATAACTGAAATGAATTTGACTCTCTCTTAAAGAACAGGATGACATTTACGAGTATGAACACAGATCATATAATAAATCATAGATATAATGATTATAGCATTCTGTTAAAACATAGAAGTACGATTCATTACTGAAACTTCGAAAAATCATATCTCCAAAAGTATTAGCTTGTTAGAGTTGAAAATGATATCAATAGATTTTTATGGTAAAACTGCATCTTAAAAAAAATTCATTTTGAAATTTGTAAGTTATGAAAAAAAACTTTTTTTGTCACTCCGAAACTATCTGGCCTATTTCGATCAATAGCGAATTTAGCTGAGATATTTACCTCCCTAACCTACTCTGAAAATTTCAACTGCCTAGCTCATTCCGTTCGAGAGTTATTGTAGAAACAAAATTTAAAAATTTCAAAATTTTTTTTTTTACACTTCACGTTAACCCGATCAATACAAAATTCCACATGCGTCTAAAAGTCATGATTCTACAATTTGATGCTGAATTTCAGATAGATCGATGATCGGTTTCGGAAATATTCATAAAAAATATTTTTACTATAAACGGTCATAACTCCGAAACCGCTTGATGGATTTCCACCCGTTAAAGAACTCGTCTGAGATATTTACGCTTCAAACCTACCCTGCAACTTTCAATCCTCTAACTGTTTTCGTTCGAGAGTTATCGTGTTAACGGACGGCCGGCCGGCCAGACAGAATCGATTTCGACCACGGATTCTTGATCAGTGAGTCGAACCAAATCGTTTGATACCATTTTCAGCCAAAAATTCGAAAATTACAGACATTTGGGCAAATTGATAAGCACTCTGTTCCGAGGAACAAGAGCGCCCCAAATATATTACTCAAGATTATGCAACCAAAAATTGAAGGCACACTAAATATCATTAACGCAATGGTAATAGACTGAAATTCATCTACCTGTAAGTAACATACAACTTTCAAATTCGATTTTACCAGAATCATCTCCATCTAAAGAAATTCCCGAGTTTACCGCCTGGCATTAATGAATTGAAAGCAATCGTTCTACGTTTCAATTCCTTCGCCTTTGTCAAAACTTCGTCGCTCAAATATGCGCTGCGGACGTCCGCGGACAGAAGAGCGATTTATGAAAATTTAATTAGGGTTTTATATAAATATTTCCCCACGCCTGACCGCGATCCGCTCCGCCAGTGAATCTGATTGTTTTCCTTCCTCCACCTATTCAATTCCAACTCGCGGAAAACTCAGAATCTATTTGTTATCGTCTGAAATAATGGAAGGGGCGTTGTCGCTGTTCCCGACAGCTATAGCAAGTTCACCCTTATGGATTTATATGTCTTGCTGTCGCGATCAAGTGCGTAGATCAAGGGTAGGTCAGCGAATTGCATAAATTCCGGCGGTATTAAGGCGACAGTCGGAAACTACATACAAATGAGGTAAGTGAGTTATGTCTCCAGGAATAGGAAATTGGAAGATCAGATTTGTGGTGGAGATGTAGATTGGACGGATTGATAAGGTTTGGAGGATTTCAGTTGAGTTCTGTAGAAGCTAAGAAATTGCGTAGTTGAGCCTTTTAAAGGGCGATCCAATGAAATGAAGGCGACAATGTCACAGTTTTGTAGGATTTATTGATTGAAAAATGGGGGGGTTCGCAGGCCCAACACTACATATCCACGAAGTGCCTCTAATCCAGGGCTAGATTGAGAACAGCTTGGATTTTCTATGTACTCCACGTCAACCAAATTCTCCTGTGAAAATGAGTCTTCTTCGTCAACAAATCCGAATATGCTGGTTCAAATGCCACACAAATCCTCCTATTTGAAGGGGACATGGTTGGCTGTTTCGTCCTCCATGTCACATAATCTGATTTGAGAGGAGTCCTGATGTCTCCTCATCATCTTCAAGTGCTTCCTCGGGCTACAGTGACCGATAAGGAGACCGAATACATTTCTAAGTGAAGTTCTGCTAAGCGTAGCAAGCTTATCGTGAATAGTTTATATGGTCCTGCCACCATTCTCCTGCCATGAACTTTATCTGAGGCATCGTTAAATGTTGAGAGGTGATAGATCTAAATCTATTCTTCAATATCTGCCGGACATTCCTGAATGATAGACTACAAGCTGGTTCGGGGCCTTTTAGAAGAGATGCCGCCCCCGCCTTGGCATAAATATCTGCCTTCTCATTACCACTTACCCTCATCAGCTGGCTCCCACATAATTGTGTGGTGATTTCTTGCTCCAAGGTCATGGAGTACTATATGACAGCCCAAAGCAAGTTTAGAGCTGATTCTATAGGACTGAAAAGCTCTTATGGCGGCCTGGCTATCTGAGGGAATATATTTTGGCGGAATAGAGGTCCCTTCGTAATATTCTCCCTCGCACATGCAGCAATAGCTATAATTTCTGTCTGAAATACTGTGGCTTGAAATCCTAGGAACCTAGAAAGAAACTATCATAGGTGTGATATAGCAATATATTCTGACAGTCAAGCTGCTATTAAAGCTTTGAGCTCCTATGTTATCGAGTCTAAGCTAATATGAGAGTGCCGAATAGTGTTGAGTAGGACACGACTTGAAAAAGAGTTTGTAAGAGTAGCCTCTTTTTTGTCCTGAGCCAGTACAATGTCCCACTTCAAAAGAGGCGAGGCGTACTGAACACTGAACCATTTGAAGTTATTATAGTACGAATTATGCGCGCCTCCTGGCGCCTCAAATGTTAGACGCGACGTGCTTTTGTCACTGCGGTATTGATGAGTAAGCTCTCTAGGAGGTTTGTCACTCGAACTTGGAAAGTTGTAAGAGTGCTTAGCTTATGTAATGAGGGTTTCGGCAAGAACATATCTAACGGACAGATATTAGGAGGATGAGCCACATTTGATTGTTTAGTACAAATATTATGAAATTATAAATCTTACAAGTATAAAAAATGAATTTTATGTGTTTGTAGTCTGTTAGGTACTGTAACCAAATGATTACGATTATAAAATTTCTTACCTAATATACCTATTAAAAATGAACGCAGAAGTTTTTGAGGATGGATGTGGGATGGATGGATGTATGTTTGTTACTCTTTCACGCAAAAACTACTGAATGAATTTTAATCAAACTTTACAAGAATATATATTATACTTACAAGTTACAGATACCCGACGGAAGCAATAAATGATGGTGGGTCATAAATAAATTAGGCAATTCTACTACCCTCACATCAAAGGTTCCGACACAAAATGGAATTTCTTTATCTGCCTCTGCCTCGCTCTCGCTCGACCGCGACAAATAAATTGAAGTAGTACAATTTTAAATTTCGAGGCACTCTTACATTTTGACGTCATGTCCGGGACAAATGAAGCGCCTCTTGTATGTCCTACTCAACACTAGTGCCGAAGAAAACTCAATGAATTAGGCATGAACGACATCGTCTCCTTGATCTGGGTCCCTGGTCACTCAGGAATTAAAGGAAATGTGGAGGCCAACACACTTGCCAAGAAAGGAGCACGAACTCCTTTTGTTGGCCCGGAATCCTACTGTGGGGTAGGTAGATACACCTACAGAAGTGAATTCCGGATGAAAGAAGGAACTGAAAGAGATATACTCTGGAGATCTCTGCCAGTAATATATCACTCCAAAAAGTTCCTCAGGAACTTTGACACTGTCAGATTCAAGGAGTATATGGATCTCAGTGAAAACACGCTGCACCTCCTAACTGGTTTCCTCTCAGGCCACTGCTATCTTAGGAAGTATAAGATGAAATTACAGCTAGCAGAATTCTTTAGGGAGGAGGATGAAACTCCTGATCACCTATTTACGGAATGCCTGCCATCTCAACGCAAGGAATGCTTCTTGAGGCCATTCCACATACTGGAGTTCATCATATATCTAAAACTGAAAGGCGAGCTGTAGATGTTGATGACATCGACAGCAGAATAGCAATCTTATTTCTTGATGTAGTTTTTCCAACTTTAGGTCACCACGTTGCTGCTCCGTGCATTAGTGAAGGTCTAATGACGGTGTATATCCGGAGATTTTAATACCCAAGTTTTACCGAGAGAGCGTTGAACTGTCATCATGGAGGTTCTAGGCCTATTCAGTAATTTGTCTATCATCTGAATTCCGAAGGTCTTGCTACCGCAAGAATATCTTATTGGTGAAGGGTACGACTACAGTTTTTTGAGGATTTACACCTCCCGCTGACCCCATAGTTCAACTGCAGAAGGTGCACACAGATATTTATGTGTTTTCCTTGGACCGCTTTGACAACCTCATCAGCGTACCTTGGACATACATGCACTACTCATTCAGAGCCACGACGAAGTCATCCATCAAAAGCTGCACAGGAGAGGAGAAAGGTCACCTCCCTGCGAATAGCCCCTGGTGGACCACCCCAACGATATATCCAAAAAGCGCTACCTGAATAATTCTACTACTTCTCTTGAATCCTATTCAGGCTTCACTGCTAATAGGTATGATTTTCTGGAGGAGTACTGGATTCATGGACTCGTAGGGTTTTCTCGATAGTTCCAGATCTGTATTCTAGGTTCGCAATTTCTCTTGGGGTTGGTTGACTATCAGAGTAATTGTGGATAATCTTATCCGTATATTCTCTATCCAGGTTTTCCTAGCGCATTAATCAGTTGTGCGAATTTCTGCTTGGAATATTTTTGTGTTGCTTCCCACAGATATATATGCCACATACCTGAGAGCACCGGAACCTATGGAACTTTTGGAGCCGTGAAAAAACAATAATTGTTAATTTTGAATAAAGAACTTCATGGAAATTTGAATCGTTTATCATCAGTAGTAATATCCCTTGGACAGTGATAATAGACGAGATAATTTTATGTCAATCGAAAGCTCGTTCTTTGGTAACAGTCCGAAGCTGAAGGCCTGTTACCAAGCAACGAGCTTGAGAAATTTGTCATACAATTATGTCCGAGTGATATTCGCCGAAAAATTTTTTAATAAAAAAAAACCTAGCACAACGAAACAACAAAATTTATTGAAAATTAGTGAAAGTACAATTATTAAAATTCAACTTAATATTAGATTCTTTGCTATTCTCTACTATAGAAGATCTATTACCACGGTTGGATCGAAATCTCCTTCAGCCAATCGACGTCAAAGAAAGATGGAATGCCATTATACAGGCCAATCAAGGTATAACAAACATCAGTGACATTCTTGATTCATCTGATGAGTTTCCTCTACCTGGAACCGAGCTGCCACGTAAAATATGGTGCCAACTAAACAGGTTTCGAACCGGACATGGCAGAAGCAATAGCATGCTGCATAGGTGGAACTTGCTGGCGGACCCGAAGTGTGACTGTGAGGATCCTCAACAGACCATGAACCACATTGTTAATGAATGCCCCAGGAGAAGGTTCCCGGGGGGGCTCACTGAACTTAATAAAATCTCCGACCCGGCTCTTCAATGGCTTCTTGCTCTGGATACTGCAGTCTGATGAGTACCTCTCTTTGTTTCGACACTGTTAACGTTGGCTCTAAGTGTAAAATTACTTGTATGTTTGCTATTTACATTTATGTGTTGTACCTATATCTTTTTTAATCTATGTTTGTATTTAAATTTGAGTGTATGTTTCATGTTAAGTTGGCTTCTCATACGAAATATATATATATACCACGCATAATATTCAAGATCTTGTTGTAGTGTTCTTGATCGAGATTTGAGTATGGTTTTATGGAATTTTGATTGCTATGACCAGGAATTTTCAGCAATTGTTGTTCTTCTACACCACTGTTTCTATTCGAGTGATTTTTGTTATCTTTCTGTCCTTAACATTCAAGCCACTTGTCTCAGCAGCAGATTTAGTCCATATAGTACTTCTTCCTACAGTTACATTATCGTACCATTTGTCAGTTTGTCATTTTTCCAGCGCCGATTTGGTTTAAGAACAGTCATGGTGAGGTAATATTGCCGCCGTCGTTTTGAGATCAGTTTATGAAAAAGACGTACAGGGCAGCTTTGTCTTTCACTATTGGAAACCAACCATTTTCTACATGTACAATTTTTAGAACCACCTTGGCACGTTTTACTGAACACCGGATTGTATTCAATGATTTGTTGAAGAGTCATCGTTATTTTTCTCGATTCGAAAAAAATCCACTAGACAAGTAACCGCCTCTCCTCCTCACCACTGTAATTCTACAGCAGGAATATGAAAAAAAAATACGCATAGGACCTTCAGGAGTATTTTCATCCCAAAGCAATATTATTTTGTTAACTTCAGATAATTTTAATGAAACTGAACTGGATTTACGTTTACATGGATCTGCTTGTAGTTTCTTCCTGATTGCGTCGAGGGCATCTCGGGCTTGTTTAAATACTATATTATTAAACGGGTCAATCATAATATTATAGTCATTATAGTGCAGGAGTTTTCACGAAACGTTCTTCTTGTTGTCTTCATTGTTGCTTCTTTAAATTCGGTCCTGTCTTTCTTTCACATATTAACCGCCCAATCTTTTTGTATCAACGCCAATTCTTCTAAGCTTGTATGTTCATTTAATTAATATTCTCGTTCATTGCGAAATGCCATAAATATTCCCCAAATATATTTGTGACTGTAGGTGGTATTTCTGGGAATTTTTTCTTTGATTATCGCATTTATACTTTAAACATTCGCTTCGCCAAAATGTGAAATTTTGAAATTTATTTGGAATCAAGGTATCAAACTCAATCGCGAATGGTTGTTAGAACTCTCAAAAAATGTTCAAGTAGATGTATCTTTCGCGCCTAGAGTTTCAGCCTGAAAAGCATCCAAAGGATTCATTTTCTCCTGAATCTCCTCATCGAACAATAATGATCAATATCCAATCTACCGAGAGCTGTATTTCCCCAATAAGGGAACACTCATCGTGATTGAAGTCCTTTTCTCCTCCAAGAATGCACCTCCCGACTGAATAAATTCAACGCCGATACTCACCTGAGGATATAAATCCAATCGTTTCTCGGCAAAGAAGACAGACGCCAAATAAATCCCGAATACAGAAAGAGATCCCGATTTAAATTCGACGAAACACTCTCACAACAGAATGTCCCTTTCTGACGGAGCCCTCTAGGGACGACTAACGTTTATCCTGTTAACACTCTGGAGCTACGTACCTACTATCAAGTGGAACCTTACGGAATCCAGTTAATCCGAGGCATAAGGTATTTGTTTAGAGGGGGTTGATAGGAATGGGGAGGGTGACGCGCATCCAAAGTTTTTGGAGATCCGAAGACCTGAGGAATTATGTAGGTACACGCTAAATGCGTAGAGTGAACTTGAGTAAAGTAATTCGATGATGTTAAACTTCAACAGATATTATCGTATCGCAAATACAAGTAATTAATATAATTTTGGATATCAGTTAACCGATTTAATAAATAGTTAGTTCCAAGGCTAACGAAACATGTATTAGACTCAACCAATTAATTATCAAGTAAGGGCGGTATTTATGGTTGGCTTGATTCCCATGATTATGAATGTGGCAGCTGAGGAAGCCAATTTGATTCACAACTTTGCATATAGAGTCTTTATGATATACATCAATTTTAACCATATATATTCCTTTGAACTTTGATCATTACATTTAATTTTTTTACCTATTTTTATATATTTTTTACATACAAAAAAAATTACTTGATTTTTTTTTAACACTGTTAATGCCTTAATTTTAAATGTCAATTTAATACCTATCGATTCCATCTCACCTTCTCGCGATACTTGAATTTTAACCAGCCTAAATCTTTGACGTAAACTATATTTATTCACAGTTTTTCTTGAAATTTACTTTTTGGAATGCTCCATCGAAACTTATCTGCTAAATTGAAAAAACGAATTCAAAATTTTTTCAATAATTAATCTTCTTGGTCGGAGAAATGAGGGTTATCGCCAGAAAAAATACTCTTTTATTGGAAAAATTAATGAGAATCGAAAAATTGCTCATATGGCACTACGAAAGAAACATCGCATCGCTTTAAATTTATTGTGCTTTTTCTGGGATACTTTATGGATGAGAAATAATTGACGATATCCTACGTTCATTCATTGTGTCCAAAGTTATACCAAGTTATTCAAATATCCTTAGATATGCCAATTTTTATCTTTTTCTTATCAGAATTATTGCTTCGAAAAAAATGTTTTCATCAAAAGCTATTCTTACAGGGAATGTCTCACAGATTTCAAAACCGTACTTGGATTTCCTGTGATATCATTACTTCACGACTTGTTGAAGCTAATCGTACAGGCTTTTCATTTCAAACGAATTTAAGGGCAGTCAAATTTCGTGGTGGAATTCTGAAAAAAAAAATTATAGCCCATAGACCATTTTTAACTCAAGCAAATATTGGGATTTTTTTTCGATGGTTTTCGTAACATAACTCTTGAACCTTAGAGCATAAAAAACTTTTAGGCCGGATCTGAAAACTATACTCCTGTATCTACAATTCGTTCAATTTCTTGCTGATAATTTTCCTCTAAGTTACAGCTTCTTGAAAATCACCTAAAAATTGGGAATTTTCCGGATAAAGTCAAATATCTTTACTGCACAGCTATGTTTGCATTTTATTTGACTTTCAAAATTCAAATCACTTCATGGATCACACTTTAATACGTCCTAAAAGTATTTTCGTTTTAATTGGATTGAAAGAAGCGAGAATGAGAAATACTATAACATAGGGGACTTTTCATCTCCACATACGAATAAGTGAACAAATCGCAGGGATATACATGATCAATTTCAGTATACATTCATATTATCCTCTCAATTTTCTATAAGCCGAATGATAGTCATAGCTGGCGGATCCATCCATTAGACTTAAGGATCAATCTTGCAAGAATGATGAGGAATATTAATTATGCATTTAAGGTTATTTAATCTGACATAGATATTGTGAAACGGTAATATTTATTGGTGAAGGTTTTCCTAATTGGACAAATAAATCAGGTTGTATTTATCTTTCAATTAATAGATTCCGAGCAATCATTGGAGAAAATAAGCAGTATCATATGGAATTAATAAGCAGCTCTCTAAGATGTACCTATGTCCCTGAATAGATAGCTCCATTCTCTAATTTCCATTTAGTCATGCATTCTGGAAGCAACCAGTTGGCGTTTGAAATAACCTTCATTCGATACAACGCTGTAATATACAGGATGTCCCGGGAGGAATGCGACAAACCAAAACCATGAAGTTAGGTCATCCAGATGACTGGAAGATCTCAAAGTTTGCAGTTATATCACCTCTTTTGGCCACTTTCGTTTATCATTTCCAAAATTTAAGAAAACAGGCATTGCTATATTTGTTAATATTAGTTCATCCTGTACATAAACATAAAACACTACTAGTGGTAGCTTTACCATAAAGCGATAATCTCTTTGTACTTGTAGGGTACAAGACATTTGAAATTGATTATTGCCGTTATTTTAGTTCTTAATTCAAAAAAATCAAGGGATATTTCTTTAATTTTGTAATTTGAAAAATATTTTTTTCTTTCAATATAAAATATGCAACTCACCGTGCATCTGAAACTAGTTTAAATACCTTTTTCGCCTCTTTGGTACCGTGTAACTTTTATGACAGACTTTTTTGCGCGTATGTTCTGGGAAACATCGCGTTATAGTTTTGCCCAAATGTGAAATTTAATTGTGTGGTGCCGTCCGGCCGTTGTCACGATAACTTGAGAACGGAAAGAGCTAGCAACTCGAAATGTTCAGGGTAGGAGGCGCATCCCAATACGACGGACAAGTTCGTTAATGGGTATAATCGGCCCAATGGTTTCCGAGTAATAATTTTGTTTTCAACCAAAATGAATCCGATCGAATTTAAACTTGGTGAATAGTTGTAGAATATAGACCTAAGCACGTTTGTGAAATCTTGTGAGAATCGTATCGCTAGAAAATTATTAAAAAATTATTAAAAAATATTTTTGTTGTCACGATAACCTGAGAACGGAAAGAGATAGCGGCTTGAAATTTTCAGGTTAGGTTGTACATCTGAATGCGACATTTGAGTTTGTTACTGAGTATAATCGTTCGAACGGTCTTAGAGTTATAGCCATCTGAAACTTTCTGAAATTTGGTTGCGTTTTGTTTCTCATTAACTCGAAGAATACAAAACCGATTGAATTCAAACATGGTTATTAGTTGTAGAATGCCAACGCGAAAATTCTTGCTGAATTTCGTGAGGATGGTATAACTAGAAAATAAAAAAAAAATAATTAAAAATAATTGAAAAAAATTCCATATATCATAAACTATTCGTCCAGCATGGCTGGAATTTTGGAAGAGCCTTCAGAACCTAACTCTACTGCAGAGTTCCAAGTTTGAACACGATCGGATCTATATTGTTGGAGAACCGAGCAGCCTTTTGTGAGTTCGGTAGCTGGATGCAAATCGTCGTATGATATGTTGTCTATGGTCGTATTTTTGCGAGAACCTTCAAATAATAAATATGAATGTCTTGATGACACATTTTTGCGCGTATGTTATGGGAAAATCGTGTTATTTCACCACAAATCTATGGGAGATCATAGCCCTACATTAGCGGTCATACCTGGTTTTGAAAGAGATCCTCCTTAGGAGGAGGCAACTAAATATTGAAGGGATTTCGATGAACAAGAGTGAATATCTTTGAGAAATACAGAAGGCGATTCTTCTTCAAGAGATCGATGTGCCTTCAGAGGAGTATATTTGCGAGAGGGGACTTTTGAATTTTGCTGAAGGCTTCTGATCTTGTAAGGTGAGAGGCTCATTTGTGGATATTAAATCTCGTGATGGGTAGAGAGGAATTTTAGGCCAGTTTTTCTATCACTAATGAGAATATATCTTTATGTTTCACCTCATCACCTTTAGATCTATCAATGAACATTTATTGGTTAAGAATAAGTAATTGAATATTACTGGAATTCAATTGAATTTCATTCAATATGTTAGTATCTAAACTTACAATTTTCTTTACTTTGATTATTTAAATATGACATTAATTCCAGTAATATTTATCAAGAATAATTATGTATTCTTCTCCTAAAGAAGAATTGAAGGTAGACAATAATGTGTTAATTTTTTCATCATTGCTTTCTATCCTGACTTCACAAAAAAAAAATTGGTTCAAGCACTGACGTGAAGTCAGGAGCTTTTGCGCGTATGCTCTATTGTCCATTTCATCTTGTTCAGGAATTTCGCATGGTGGTCAAAACGGCAGATTCCACTGCAAGCAGAGATTTATTTATACGTAAGTACGCTGACGATGTCTGCTAGCATTGAAAACATGTTTTTCGGGCTCCCGCTGACGTGAAGCGTGTACGTGTGACCTGCATCCGAACAGGGATCGATGTTATCAAATCGTGAGATATATTTGGTTCGACGGTTGATCCTTTGTGATTATGTCCCGGGCGATGTTGATCGTGATTTGGGGCTATTTGTTTGTTCGGTATTATCGTGCTTTTCTTGTTGTTACGTTCCATCCTCCATCGTCAATGATTCGTTCAAGCTTTCATTCGTCCTGCTCTTTTTATATCTCACAGCTCTAACAATGAGGTATACTCACGGTGGGTTTCACAAAGCTTTGACAGCTCCTAATTGCCAAACTAGTGCTATTCTATGTCGATTTTCAGTTCATTTTTGATACTACCATCGAATTAAACCCACAATTAAGCTTATAGAAGCTTCGTGAAACCCACCATCAGTGAACTAAAATACAAGGAGTAGGGCTTCACACGAGAGCGAGATTTATCACGTCTCATCTCGTCTCGGAAAAGCGAGACGAGTCGTCTTGAAAATTATAATTTGCGATACCGAGACCACATACAGCGCAACCCGAGAGACTCGTTTTGGTCTCGTAAAATTTTCTTTATGAAGTTTTTATCCGAAAAATTAGAAAAGTTACAGATCAGTATATTATACAAAATATCAACTCTTGTGACTATCTGCGAAATATTTTATTGTATATTAAAATAATTTTTTCACATTTTCATTTCAACTTGTTAACTGTTCTTATAACTTCTTATAGTAATGTATCTCTAATCATAAATATCTATCCTCACAGATTTTTATTTATATTTTGGTTAGAATGTGTTTATTTCAAGGTCGATTTCTTACTCTCGGTTGATTATGCGAGTATGTGTATAAACTACTGAGTAATAAACGTGTATACTTTTGAAAGGGTTTCTTTGGCTGGAAAATTTCTACCTGGAAGATCGTCTTATTCACTACGCATACATACAGTAAATTTTTCTTGCATACGACTCGACCCTTTTTCAACACCAACAGAAAACAATTGAATATGAAGAGTTTCCACTATAATTACAAATATATTTTGTCTATATTATACATCTATTGTTCTAGAAATACACGATATTTTAAAGACCTTCTAATAATTTTGCTTCTTTTTCAATAAAAATTGGAATTCACAATCATAAAAACTGATCCCATTATGAATTCAATACTTAACGGTCAACTTTTATTGTCCCTGAATCCCATTGTTTTTGAAATTTCGTCTCTATTTGAAAATCTGGAGAAATTCATTGTGCTTCATGTAGCGAAGATGTGAACAATTATTGTATACATCTGTGGAAGTACATATAATAAATGTGGTTAAAAAATGAAAAATAAAGCTGTTCAATGTTTCCAAAAGTGTTATGAGGAATACGCCAAGAACACCCTTAATGATCTACCCACTGGGGAGGTATTCACTGAAAACGATACCAATTTATACAATTCTATTAATAAATGTATCGACATCGATAGCCTCTTTGAAACATCAACAAAACTTTCGAAACATTGGACAGACATTGTACTGACAGAATAATCATGATAATTATCCGTAGGTAACGTTCACAGAAAGACCATGGGATCATAGACTTTCTATCTGTCTCCTTTCGGTATTCGCATGCGGCATTGCCAAACTGTGTCCCAAGCATTGGTATATTATTCAATCGAGATGTATGGATTATCTATATCTTGTGAAAACATATTGATAAGTATTCTGTACCGAAGGCAAGAGCGCCAAAAATTAAATTCAAGACGTAGGTCTATGAATCACCTTATATGTTCGGTTTACATACATCAGCAAATTATAATTAGAGCTATGAAAACATAAAATTACGATTAATTATTGATATTTTGAAAAATTATACCTCCGAAAGTATTAGTTTTTTAAAGGTGAGAATGGTATCAATGGATTCTTATGATGAAACTGCATCATAAAAAAATTATATTCGAAATTTTTAATGTACAAAATTATTTTTATTGTTAATCTTAAGCCACCAGGATTTATATTGCCCAATAATGAACTTAACCGAGATATTTATCTCCCAAACATACTCTGAAAATTTGAACTGTATAGCAGAAGATAGCTCATTCCTTTCGAGTTATCGTGTTAACGGACGGACAGAATCGAATTTGACCACGGCTTCTTGATCAGTGAGTCGAACCAAAACGTTTAAGAACATCTTCAGCCAACAATTCGAAAATTACAGACATTTGGGCAAATTGATGAGCACTCTGTTCCGAGGAACAAGAGCGCCAAAAATGACCCAAAAAATGTACGTTATAATTTAATACGTCATTATGACATACAATCGGCCATATCAAATTCCAATAAAACTTCTCTTCTCAATCAACCAGTGGATACGATTATCAAGGGTAAAGTTTTCGATATAGTTTCCGGCAATATCTTCGGAGATCAGATGCAAAGGTGAAGATATGAGGTAACTTCTCAACGTCGTCACTTCAAACCACCGGTTAAATTAAAATTACCCAGCAAGTTAACTTCGGAATCGGAACACGTCGCCTCGAAGTTCGGGAGCGTCGTCAACCTGGGGCTGTTGATACATGACAGTTTGAAACCGAGAATAGAATGTACGAGACGGGGTGACATAAGGCCTCGCAGTCTTTCATATATCAGTAATTTCTCTAAAGTGCCGCTACATGTCATGAATTTCATATTGAATACCGGGAAGGGCAAAATATGATGTAGTGTTATTCATCATGACAAACAGGCTTCGAAAACACTTTCGATCTAAATTAATATGGCCAGGCACGGGCCTAAGGGAGGGGAGTATGGGGGAGATGACCCCCCCCCCTTCAATGTTGAACGAACTTGGCAAATTTTCAACAAAGTTGGAAAAATTTCCAAGGAGTTGGAAACAATTTCAAAGCAGTTGGAAAAATTTCAATGGAGTTGGAATATTTCCGAAAAAATTGTCATAAAATGTGAAAGAATTTGACCACCTGACCGGATACATGCAAAGCACGCAGATAATAGGGACGAGATAACATGGAATAACACCATGTACCCTTGTACATATTCCTGTTGCCGTAAACTCAATATTCGATAGTTTTCGGCACAATGTGTGTAGCCGGCAAAAATGATATGTATATTCTTTTGCGTTATCCCAAAGCAGGTAGTCATAAAAGAAACCATCTGGTATCAATTTGAGGTGTTCCTCACTGTCGAGCGGCATTTCAGCATGCTTTTATTTCTATTGAATTTAGCAATGTAAATATGTAAGTACGCAGTTTGCTCCTTCCTTTTAATAATAAAAATAGATAAGTTTGAATTTCGGACAACGAGTCTTGATGTACAGGAACGGGTCTGAGGATCTAAGTTGACCAGAGTTGCAAATGTTCAAAGCAGTTGTAAAAATTTCGAAGCAGTCGGAAAAATTTCAAAGTAGTTGGAAAAATTTTGAAGAAGTTGTAAAGATTTCCAAACAGTTGGAAAAATTTCGAAGCAGTTGAAAAAAATTCAAAGCTGTTTGAAAAATTTCGAAGAAGTTGGAAAAATTCTAAGAAGTCGGAAAAATTTCGAAGAACTTGGAATAATATCGAATAAGTTAGAAAAATTTCGAAGAAGTTGGAAACAGTTCGAAGAAATTGGAAAAATTTCGAAGAAGTTGGATAATTCACCCCCCCCCCTATCGTCGGTTGTGTAATACTTCAATGCACAGTTGGGAATTTTCGGTTGAGTTCGTTATTGGGCGAAATCGGCCAGATGGCTTCGGTGAAATTTCATCGTGAAAATCCATCGATAACATTTTTAACTCTGACAAGCTAATACTTTCGGAGATATGATATTTCAAAATTTCATTTCATTCATTTACTTCTATGTTTTCACACAATGCGCATTGTATCTATCTGTCTGTGTTCACTGTTCATACATCTAATCTTATCTACCTATGACAGACATGTCAAATGTATTTCTGTTCTAAGAAACAAAGTATGATTTAATGCGAAACTACCAATTATATTATGATTACCCCTACCCTATATGTCATTGGATAATCCCTATGATGATGGAAATATATAATTTGGTAAGGTTATCAAATTGGGTTGTGAATATCTTCACTGTAAACAAAACTGTAATAGTGGCTAATTTTCAATTGATACAATATAATTTTCAGAGGAGATTTGAGGAATGAATATCTCGGATAAGTTATTTAATTTTAATTTAGTCTCTTTCATGATGGAGTGTTATCATAAGAATCCATTGATATCATTCCCAATTCTGAGAAACCAATACTTTCGGAGATATGATTTGTCAAAGTTTGAACGAGAGCGCCAAAGCTCCTATCCACAGGGCTTTTCACATTTTTGGCGCTCTTGTTGGTCGGAACAGATTACTTATCAATTTGCTCAAATGTCTGTAATTTTGGAATTTTTGGCTGAAAATGGTCTTAAACGATTTGGTTCGACTCACTGATCAAGAATCCATTATCAAAATCGATTCTATCCGGCCGTTAACACGATAACTCTTGAATGGAATGAGCTAGACAGTTGAAATTTTCAGAGTAGGTGAAGGAGATAAATATCTCAGTTAGGTTTGTTATTGGGTAAAATCGGCCAGGTGGTTTCGGAGTAACAAAAAAAACATTTTCTTTACATTACAAATTTTAAATTACATTTTATTAAGATGCAGTTTCATCATAACAATCCATTAATGTCATTTTCAACTCTTACCAACTAATACTTTCGGAGATATGATTTTTCAAAATTTCAATGAATATTCTCAATTCTATAGAATTCTCTAATTATAATTTCCTGATGTATATAAATCCAACATGAGATGAGTCATAGACCTACGTTTTGAATTTAATTATGTAAATTCTTGAGTATTGATGCACAGAAACCAAATTGAAAATGTGGGAAAACCCTGTGGACAGGAGCTTTGGCGCTCTTGTTCAAACTTTGACAAATCATAACTCCGAAAGTATTGGTTTCTCCGAGTTGGGAATGATATCAATGTATTCTCATTTAATTCATTTTATTTTATGATGCAGTTCTATCATAAGATTCCATTAATATCATTCCCAACTCTGAGAAACCATTACTTTCGGAGATATAATTTCTCAAAGTTTGAACAACAGCACCAAAGTTCCGGTCCACAGTGTTCGAACCAATTTTTCCATATTGATTTTAATATGAATTTGCATTCATTAAAACCATAGGCTTCAAACCATCGAGTTTTTGAAACAGTCTACTAATACATTCAAGCACGGAGTTATAACCTTTGGCGAGTCCCGATATTTTTTATTGTTTCATTCGACAATTCATTATATCGCTAGTCAGAAATAATTGATACATTTTCATGTGCCAATAATATACATTTCTGTCGAATTTGCTGCGATTTTATTGTTCGCGTCCCAAAACCCACTGAAATTGAGGAAACTATGACTAACGAATGAGCTTCTGAATAATTGAATTTTCAATTTTTCATGCAAACAAATGCACCACTCGTGTATTCCTATAACGAAAATTCATTGAATTTACTGATCCAATCCAGCATGGCAGCAAAACCTTTTCATTAACTTCGAGAGGAGGAAGAACAATATCCAACTAGGTAATTCCGAATCTAATAAAAATCCACCTGTTCCGCCATCGTTGTTTCCGCTTCTTATTCTAAACAATGAAAATATGGAATAATACAGCCCATTTCTCAACACCCCAGACGGCGGGAAAACCTTAAACTCATTTCCTGGAAATGTATACGTCTCGACAAAAATACCGACAAGGAGCAATTCAGAAGTTTCAGTATCTATTTATTCGGAAATGCTCCAATTCCTTTATGATTTCAGAACGAAACACCGGATATATTCCGTAGTCTTCTATTCCCGCATTATTCCCGGAAAATATTAGAGCAAGTTTCGTAATCTCTAGTCCGTATTTTATATCGATTATTTTTTGACGTTTCTTAAAACCAATGAAATGCTTCTTTATTTGTCACAAGGGTAAGTTTCAACCAATTATGTCATCATTATAGTGGGAATGAATCTCTTGTGATTATTCTCGAGAATAAATCACTGTGGCTTTTATTTGCCTAGCAAATGTCAGATAGTTCTCAAAATAATTACCTAATTGTGTGCTAACGCGATATATAAAATGGGTGAAAATTATCGGTTTAGTACCTTTTCTGAAGCAGAAATAACATAAAAGATTTAAGAAACTACTTCGAAAAATACCCTAATAAGTAATCAGTCTATATGGAGACAATTTGGGACCTTCACCAAAGAAAGAAATTATATTCTGGATCAATCTACTACAACAGCTACTCTGGCATTGATTTTGAAATGTTGGGCTTAACACATGAAAAGAAAAGACGAAAATGATTATAAAGAAGCAGTAATAAAGACAATGTGGAATAAAACGGCAAAATTAGTTCAAGAACTTTACTTCAATAAGTATAACAGGTATAATTTTATGATAGTTTTATTGATCTTTTTTATTGTAAAAATTTGTGAATCAAAAAATAATCTAGTCAAATATAACTCGCGAGTTCCATAAATTAGAAAATAATTTGACAGATTTTGTTCCAACTTGTTGCCATTTGGAAATAGCCACTCGAGCCCCGCGGGCTCTCGTGACTATTGCCTGGCAACAAGTTTACAAAAATTCTGTCAAATTATTTTCAATTTATTCTCACTCTCTTGTTATATTATTACTGAGTATCTAGTTGAAAAATGGTTCTCAACCTTATTTTTCCCACCACCCAATCACACAATATTTTTTCCTATTGTCCCCCCATCTTTGGCGCTCTTGTTCGTCGTAACAGTCTCAAACAACTGTGTGTAATTTTCGAATTTTTGGATGAAAGTAGTCTTGAACGTTTTGGTTCTCCTCACTGATTTTTATTATTATAATTATTATTATTATTATTATTATTATTATTTTTACATTACAAATTTCAAAGTCAATTTTTTTTTTAAATGGAGCTCCATTATAAGAATCCATTTATATCATGCTCAACTCTAGCAAATTGATACTTTCGGAAATTTGATTTGTCAAAATTTCAATAATAAATCGTAATTCTATGATTTCACAGAATGCTGCAATCGAAAATTAACATCCGTATTTGTTTCTGAATTTCATGATCTGTGTTCATACATGTGATCTTATCTATCGATGAGAGACATGTCATATTTATTTCTGGTTCTATTCAAAATTCGTTACTCATGATATAAAATACCTACTGTTCTAGAAAATAAAATATTATTCAGTACAAAATGACTAATGAAATAACCTCAGCTATCCTTGTGTTGTTAGCTTATTACTTGGCACAACGATTTGGTATGATTTTTGACTGGGCCAACTTGGTCGGACCTGGTAGTTAAATTCATTTCCTTGCGTGTACTGTGATGTACGAGCACAAACACATGTGTATGATAAAAATAACTTGTAGATAATGGACTGTATATTTTGAGACAAAAACTTGGTAAGTCTTACCCTTGTGCGATTTTGTATCTTTCATACAACTCTCTCAAGTTAATAATAATAAAGAATGCTACTCGCTTAAACCAGCTCCCTAGGGGATAGCATGTATCGAAACATTTCTTAACACCTTGAAATATGATGATTAAAGGATATTATAATTTTTGGGTGATAATATAATGCCCTTGGATAATCCATAATATGGTAATTGGATTCAGAATATCTCCAGTAAAAACAAAACTGGAATATTGGCTAAGTTTCAATTGATATAATATAATTTTCAGAGTATATTTGAGGAATGAATATCTCGTATAAGTTCGTTATTGGGTAGAATCGGTCTGGTGGTTTCGGATTAATAACTTTTGGCACTCTTGTTTTTTTTTTAATTTATTTTCTTTATGATGAAGTTCTATCATAAGAATCCATTGATGTCATTACCAACTCCAATACTTTCGGAGTACGATGTGTCAAGAGCGCCAAAGCTCCTGTCTACAGGGCTTTCCCTCTTTTTTATTTCAAGTTCTAATTTGAAAAAAAATTAGCTAAGAAGGGGGAAAGGTGGTTAATCATGGCCGTAGCGTAAGTTTGTTTATAAGATTTATGGTTGAAAGATATTTTGCTCCATGCAAAGCGTGGATAAAATCAAGTACTCATTAATTTCTATTTGAGGGAGATCAAAACTATGAAGCCAGTTTTTCAAATTTTCTGTTGCGATTTCAACAGGGGTATTCGGGAATAATGAAGCTACGTCCTACGAAGTGAAGAGGTCTTCATCATTGATTTTGAATTTTTTTAATTCATCAACTAATACGTTCGAAATTTTCATTGCCAATGCCTGAGGAGATTGGATATTACAGATTGTTCCCTAGAACATGCACGCATAAAGCTAACTAACAGTCGGATAGTTGATTTCAATATCTACCATTGATACAACAGGGCGAATCTAAATTGGACGTCATTTTCAACATCGTTTGTCGATAAAATCAAATTGAATCGGGTAAATAACTTTGCCTATCATTCTCCATCCCGGATTATTACATTTTGTCGTCCATATGAGGGGCAGTTAATGGTGGAAATAGGAAAATACACGAGCGAATACGATTACGGGGTGGAAAGTCACCATTCAAATCATTGTTTATGATTCGGTCCAGAATTACTAAGCCGGCGGAAAATTGTGAAGTTCCGATAGTTAGTGGCGAACATTTCCGAAGGCAACTGTGCCAACGTTCACAGTGTTGCGTGGAAATGAAAAGAATTATCATGAGTTAATCTTGTCGGGATTTTAATGTGTTTATTTGTGCACGTACGAAATAAGTTGGCCCAAATATCCGTTATTTTCAAATTATGAACATACTGGAATCTACGAGTATATATAGGACAATTATTAACTAAATGATCTATAGTCTCCTCTGGTTCACCGCATTCACAACTAGGGATGTCAACTGAGTCCCAACTGAAAAGCATGCTACGGCCATGACCCGTTCTTAAACGATTCAGAATAGACCACTTTTTCCTTGAAAGATCAAACCTTGGTAATCTTTTTGAAGGATCAGGAATTAAATCTTTGTTGAATAAATCGCAAGAAATCCATTCGGACCGCCAAACTTCCTTGTCGCTTTTATTCGAATTGAGAAAACAGTTTGTCCATACAGGATTACTTGACTTCAATGTAGGAATCTTATTGCCTGGAATATAGGAGAGAATCGGAAAATAATGTAATTTATTCCAAGAATTTGAAACAGCAGTTTCGGAGGACAATGTTTGAAATAACTGGTAGCCAATGAATAGTTGTATCTAATAGTTCCAGTGATGATCCTCAAAGATGAATTCAGTTGTGCAAATTTGTTTGCGCATGAACACTGTTAAACCAGACGGGGCAACAATATTCAGCGGCAGATAAACCCAAGGCTAAGAGTGCCGTAGCTGCATCAGCACCCCAGGACGTACCAGCTGATTTTTGCAGAATATTATTTCTAGTTTTCAACTTCAGACGCAAGTCATCCAAATGAGCTTTAAAATTCAAAGAGGAATCCAGTTTAACTCCTAGGTATTTAGGATTGATTTTATGTTTCAAGAAAGAATCACCGAAAGCTACACTCACACTGACGGGGAGAAGAATATCGTCTGACGAATCCATTCAAAAATTAATATTTCAAAGCCATCTGTTGCAGTGAAAAATGAATCTAGCAACAGTAAAATATGATGGGAAAGTTTGCGCACAACATCCCCCTGAGACGGAACCCACGGATCTCCTTTGATCGCTTCGGTTCCCTGAAGTTATTCCGAGTGAAATTAAATGTGTTATCTTTGAATTCTCATCTCCAGGGAGCGCAAGGACCAGGGAAATGAAATTCGAGAATGAACGGAGTGGATGCGGAAATGTGCTCGTTCTAACCTCGATATTCGTACTGGATATGCACTCGTTCGAATAACTTTACTATTCCGGTGGCTGGAAAAGTCATGGTTGATCGAGATTCATTCTGTGATGAATCAATGCAACCGATACTATTTTGTTACACTCTCTGCACCCTCGTAGCAGTTACCAAAAAATCGTCAAATGTTTCTCCGAAGGGCGGTTTCTGAGGATAATAACAAAAAAAATTTTTAGAATATAAATTTGAATGAAATTTTTTTAAGATGCAATTTCACCATAAGAATCCACACATATCAGTTTCAATTCTAACAAGCTAATACTTTCGGAGATAGGATTTTTCAAAATTTCAATAATACATCGTACTTCTATGTTTTCACAGAATGCGTTTTCTATCTGTGTTCATTGTTCATACATGTCATCTTATCTACCTATAAGAGACATGCTAAATTTAGTTCTGTTCTAGAGAGCAAAGTATGATTGAATGATCAATTATAGGATATTATATACCTATATTATATACCCTATATGCCCTTGGATAATCCATATGATAATGGAAATATATACTTTGGTAAGTTGATCATATTGGGTTCAGAATATCTTCAGTGAAAACAAAACTGCAATATTGGAGAAGTGTCAATCGATTTAATATAATTTTTCAAAGTAACATTTTACGTACTAATTCTTGGCCGTAAAATCGAATATAATTAAAGGCAAGCATTTCGCGGACGAGAAAGTACTTTCTCGTCCGCTATGGTCACTATGAATACGGCATGATACGGTTCAATACAAACATAAGTGTCTGTAAGAATAACGGTCAGTGCAGTGGTCACTATGGATACGGTTCCATACAAACATAAGTGTGTGTGTAATTCGGTTTCGTGAATTTATTCAAGAGGTTTAAAATTCATAAAAATATATAGAGGTCGACGAAAAAATTTAATATGCACCTCGGTGAAAAACTATTGTCTACTGTCTCGCCTGCTTGCAGACTCGACTATAATAGACAGTTTTTCGTCCTTGGTACATAAATAACTATTTCAGACTAGATTTGAGGAATGAATATATCGGATATGTCCGTTATTTAATTTTAATTTAGTTGCTTTAATGATGCAGTTCCATTATAAGAATTCATTGATATCATCCCCATTTCTGAAAAACCAATACTTTCGGAGATTTGACTTGTCAAAGTTTGAACAAGAGCGCCAAGGTTCCTGTCCATATTTTTATCCACTAAATGGAACAACATGTAGTGGTTTAATACTGAATGCATTTCGAGGATTTCAATTCCCATCTTTAGCATTTGTACAAGCTGAAAGAGGAGTTTGATAGAATTTTGTTATAGTTGGCATCTGAAATGGGGGAAGCTTACTTACCAGAAAGGAGAAAGGTCGGCAAAGAAACATAGAGGAAATAAGATGTGATGAAGTCCATCAGTAAAAGCGGAGTGATCGAGTTTCAAGGTTTCTTCTAATCTTTTTCGATTGTATATATGTATTGGAATTTTTTATTTATATTGGAATTCAGAAATAGATTATTACTCTTGATGAAGAAAAAAGGTAGAGAATATAGACAGTTGAAACAAAGACAGAAAGCCGAGCTGGCTTCTGGCAAAAGAAACAATCAATATCTTAATTCAGTGTAGTGTTCTATACCTTGAATTTCACTTGTGAGAATATCCTACACTAAATGGAGATTATCATTAACGAACCCAAGTTTTTAAAAGAAATGCAATTAAATGGTACACAGACGGTTCAAAAACCACTACAGGAGCTGGGCCAGACACCAAATGCTCACTATAGCTAGACTTCTATCCGAGCATCTTTCAGGCAGAAGTACTTCCAATAGAAAGATGCGTGGAAAATAACCTAGAAAGAAACGATCAGAGATCACATATAGCTATCCATACAAGCATACAAGCATACAAGCTCCCAGCTTAGGTTACACGGAATCTCAAAACCAAATAAATGTATTATGGATCTATGTTTACTTCCGAATAAATTATTATTATTATTATTATTATAATCTGGGGTCCCAAGTTATCGAGTCCAAGCTAATATGGGAGCGCCGAAGAACAACAGGGTCTCCTTCGTCTGGGTTCCTGGTCACGCGGCAATTAAAGGTAATGAGGAGGTCAACACACTTGACAAGAAAGGAGCACAGACCCCCTTTACTGGTCCGCAACACTACTGTGGGATAAGTAGATATACCTACAAAAGTGAATTTCGGATGAAAGAAGAAACTGAAAGAAGTATTTTCTGGACATCTCTCCTCGGAATGTATCACTCCAAAAAATTCCCCCGGAACTTTGACACTGGCAGATCCAAGAAATATATGGACCTCAGTAAGAACACGCTGCACCTCCTCACTGGTTTCCTCACAGGCCACTGCGGCCTTAGGAAGCATATGATGAGATTAGGGCTACCAGAAACTGACAAGTGCAGATTCTGTTGGGAGTAGGATGAAACTCCTGATCACCTGATAACGGAATACCTCGGCATCTCAAACCAACGCAAGGAATGCTTTGGGCAAGAAATCTGCAGGAGCAAAGACGTGGCCTCCTTGAAGCCATCTCAGATGATGGAGTTCATCAGAACTCTGGAACTGGAAGGCGAGATGGCATCGACAGCTCTGACGGGGGGATTAATAGACCTTAAGGTCGTAGTGAAAGGTTACCCGCTATAACAATGTCCAATCATTAGCGAATTCAATAAATTAGTTTATGACGTTACTAATTTCCATCTATTGAATATCATATTTTTCTGTGGCTGGACCGGTGGTTTTTGCATTATATCATAGAATGCACGATCTGAATTATTCTTCTTCTTACTATGACCATGCGTGTCACAATATTCATTCAATATCTTAAAACCGTCTATGCGCTTCCGTATATCTTTTGAGTCGCATTTAAAGCCAATATTGTCGATTATATGACCCCACCATTCACCAAATAACTCCAATCGATCAATGTAAGGCGCCATCTTGAGCGAGTCACAATGGATGATAACAGAACGAAACAAACTGAAAAACCCGACATTACGTTAAATCGAAACCCTAATCGTCCCCTTTACGATCTCCAATTCTTGTATGTATCGGAAATTCGCCATTTTCAGCCGAATCTCGCATCTCCTGCCGCAAAAACCGAACACAATAACTCGATCCAGAACTTGGCTCTGGAAAATATTAGGAGAAGTTTTCCGGCACGAATCCGCTAACGGTCTGTACGTACTGGGGCCGAAGTTTCATTTTACCGAATCTAAATCAATCGGAAAAAAAGGCGGATTTCGCTGTTGGGAACAGTGCGGCGAAAGCAGCACCCGCTGGAAGTGCTCGGGCACTCTGATAAATTATTAGCGAGGAGCATCTTCCTCGATTTGCTCCCTTTGCATGTCGTATCGCCAGTATCGAGTGGTTGGATTCCAATCTCATACAGTATTCTAGACATTCAAACGTGCAATTGTGGAAATACCTATCGAACGATTGGTGTTTCAAGTATCGGGAACACCGGGAGGGTTTACTATCATTTTATCGCTTTTCAGGGGTATATTAGATTATATTTGGAACCGGTGTCGTTTAGCTAACATGCCCCCTTTCAGATCTACGACCATTCTTATTTTTCTTTCTATTACCATACTCTGGTAATCCCTAGAAAAATATCGTCCAAGGCATCTGCAAACCCGACAACATATCTGGGAGCCTTGGCCATTACTTTGTCAGGATCTTTGGCTTGCCAATGTGCGTGCTTCTGCGACGAACCAGCTCACGACTCATGCAGTTGTTATACCGTTCACACTCAAAAGGATTTTGGAGGGAATTAAAGCCCCCAAACTCATAGGGGTGCAAGTAAACCTGGCGGATGCCAGCTGACGCTACCTGGGCGATATGTTTGCAAGCTAAACTTGAAACGCTTAACTCCCAGCAAGAGTTGCCAAGGGAAAGAAAACCCTCATGATTGCTCGCAGGCAATTGGAAAAACAGGGCTTGAGCCCGGGAATCACTAGGTGGATTTACACTGCTATAGAGAGACTCTTCCTCACATATGCTAGTGCTGTGTGGAGGACGAAATGAACCAGAGCAGCGTCAAAAAGCTGGAGTAAGTTCAGAGACTGGCCTTGCTTTGGGTTACAGGAGCAACGAAGAATATTGCAACTACGGCGATGGAGATTTCTCGCGGCACTCCCTCTCCTTCACCTTCTGGTGAGGGCCGAAGCGAGGCTAGGGGCCTACAGGCGGCAGCTAATTGGTGTCTGGAGATAAAGGTCATACGGACACGCTGTTAGTGGGGGACTTATGAGTCATTCGATCCTGAACATGGTGAGCTACTGGAGTAGCTCCAGTTACTCCAGTTACTCCAGTAGCTCATAAATTTGATCCTTCCTTCAAGCTGGACCTAGAGCCCCTCACGGAGGGGGAGAAAAGGCCGTACAGTAAACTAACATGGTTCATGGATGGTTTAGTGGTGGACGAACGCTCTGGAGCTGGAGTGAGCATTTCGATGTCGCTTGGGCAATGCATCACTATGTTCCAGGCGGAAGTGGTAGCCATCACGACATGTGTCGTGTAGAATACTGGCATGGGCTATTCCTATGGGAATATACGAATTCTCTCGGACAGTCAGGCAGCACTCAAGGCAAAAGCCAACCGTAGGATTAACTCCAAGCTTTGCCGACAGCACCTGGAAACCTTGGCTGCTAGAAACCGAGTTGAGCTAGGGTGGGTGCTGGGGCACACTGGGGTTGAAGGGAATAAAAGAGCTGATGCACCTGCTAGAGAGGGCTCGGCTATCCCTCTCTTCGGAATTATTACAACTCCACGATGGTTTATTCGCTTGCCACTTAGGAAATATGGTTCTGAATATCTGTATATTAATTTCACTATTTTAATTATTCTAAAATTTGAATTCGCTCCCTTGAAGCCCAATGCATTTTATTAGTTAACGCTAAAAAGACGGTTCATGCAGAATTTCGTGAGTGTGTGTGAGTCGTGAATAGATATTAGAATATTCGCACAAAAACTCTTGACTTCACGTCAGCGCTTTTCTCGAATGTATAATTCAGATAACGAAAAACAAATAATTTAAGATTATTATTTAATAGTTAGAAAATACTAAAGAATGTTGGAATTTTTATGAACAGCAATTCACACAAATTAGCTGAATGAACGTCCCTTTTAAGAGATAGATTAATTATTAGTCAAAGTAATAAGAGAGAATTTAATTATAACGCACAGGATTTAGACTGAAATTTATCTCAATTAAACATACCGCCTTCTAGACGTTGAACAAAACAATTTTTATTCTAAGATGAAGAGATGTAATGCTCAAAGTTTGAAACTATTTTGAATAACAGACTTTAGTGCGAAATGATGGAGCAATGGCGCAAAAATTATTACTCTTTTCATATCAGTTCACTAGAAGTTGAGTAAATTGACCTGGAATCACACATTACTTCTCTGTCTGAGGACATTTTGACCTAATTTCATTCTCTTGAATTCAGATAACCGAAAATCAATAAATTAAAAATAAGGGAAACTGTGAAAAGGGAACTTTCACAAATCGTATCTCCGAAAGTACTGGTTTCTCAGTGTTGGGAATGATATCAATGGATTCTTATGACAGAACTGCCCCATAAAATAATTGAATTCCAAAAAGTGTCTTTTAAAAAAATTAAGAGTGTCAAAAATTATTAATCCGAAACCACCAGACCGATTCTACCCAGTAACGAACTTATCCGAGATATTCATTCCACAAATCTACTCTGAAAATGATATTATATAATATTATATTATTATTATATCAATTAAAACCAATTCCAGCTTTGTTTTTACTGGAGATATTCTGAACTCAATTTGATTAACTTAACAAAGTATATATTTCCATCAACATATGGATTATCCAAGGACATAATATTATCACCCAAAAATTATAATATATTATAATATGAAATTGAGTAGAACCAGAAATAAATATGACATATCTCTTATCGATAGATAGGATAACATATATGAGCACGTTCATATGTATATTCATAGATACAAATACGGACGTTAATTTTCGATTACAGCATTCTGTGAAATCATAGAATTACAATTTAATATTGACATTTAAAAAAATCATATCTCCGAAAGTATTAACTTCTCAGAGTTGAAAATGATATCAATGGATTCTTATGATGACACTTCATCTTAGAAAAAATTTAATTTGAAGTTTGTAACGTAAAAAACTCCGAACTCATCATGCCGATTTTGCCCAATAACGAAATTAACTGATAGATTTATCTCCCAAACCTACTCTGAAAATTTTAAGTGTCTAGCTCATTCCGTTCGATAGGTATCGTGTTAACGGCCGGCCGGACAGAATTGATTTTGACAACGGATTCTAGATCAGTGAGTCGAACCAAATACTTTAAGACCATTTTCATCCAAAAAAATTACAGGCATATGGGCAAATTGATAAGCACTCTGTTCCGAGGAACAAGAGCGCCAAAAATTATATTTAAACGTTAGAAAATACTATTGTATGTTGAAATTTTTATGAACAGCAATCCTCATAAGATGGCTGAATAGATTAAATAGCCAACGTATTTGAACAGATTTCAATAATGGCACACAGGAATTAGAATAACAATTATTTTCATTCAACATACCCCCCTTCAGACGATAAACAGAACATTTCAACTTTCCCAGAACACCTAATGCTTATTGTATAGAAGTATTCGAGCAATGTGAGCAGAGAAAGGCTGGAAGCACCCGAAGCACATAGAATTAACTTGAAAGTCATAGAGGCTAAAGTACTGCTCATATGAAATTTCAAGCAAATATTAATGTAAAGGATGTTATGGTTCAGTTCAGTTACATTTTGACATGAGGGTTTTCACCAGAGAGTTGAATGGGAACGCTTGAAACCATTTTAGGTCCAAAATTTGAAAATAACCAACTTTTGGGCGAAATTATAGGACCATAGAACAAATGCGCGAAATTTACGCCTCTTTTCATAACATTTGAATAGAAGTTGCGGAAATTAAACTAAAATCTCCAAATCCATCTTCGTCTGATTGCATGTTAGCCAAATTTACTTTCTCGAAATGTAAAACACCCCACAATCTGATACCGGAACTGACTCTCACTCCCTGAATATTCATCGCGCCATTAATCCCCGCCGACATAACCCACCTCGACGAACAGTACAGAAACAAAATCGAAGAAAACACTCGACTCCATTCACATGCCAGAACACCGGTAAATTCAAACGAGTACAAACACGAATTTCCACGGCCGGCCGCCTCGATTTCCCGACATCGTACGAACGTTTTAGGATCCGATACATATTTCAGAGTTTCTATTAAATCCCACGCTCACCAAAAATTGCATTAGCTATTCAGAGCATGCGGGCACGCCCACAGAAATTCTATGTTTTAATCTGCATTTGATACACAGATTCATGAGAGGCGCGAGCCGCGCACCCGGTTCTTTTTCGGTTGGTTACCTGTCGGATTGTTTGCGGGTAGGGAGTTGTTATTGGCGCGGAAATAGGGCAGAGAGTGAAATACATTTTCATGAGCTTTCAGAATATTGCCTTCGAGCCTTCCGCCGAGGTTTTGTGGCCCAACAACTGTTTCATTTGGGTTTGAATTGATGAAACGATGCAAATTTTAGAAATAGGTTTACCATTTTCAATAGAAAATTAACCGCTTCTCTCTTTTATGCAGGACATATTTTAAGGAGTCAATTGGTTTGAAATAACGTTTCGTTTCGTTGATACCTTTGTGTTTTTTCTTTATTTGCATATTTTCTGCGTTTTGCGATGATAGTCTTTGGGAGTTACTGGCAATTATGTTGTGTATCTAGTATTAGATCAGCATGCTTACAGGGCGGGTCGATCTACAGAGACTGCTCTGCATCAGCTGACTGAAGTCATCCAGAGAACTCTGGACAATAAAGACATCGCAATGTGTGTATTCCTGGATATATCTTGGGTCTTTGACAACACAACATATGTGTCTGTTTAAGATGCACTTGAAAGTCGAGGAGTAAATAAAACCATTATAAAATGTATGTATGAGCTGTTGTCAACGAGGATAGCCGAGAAACAGGTGGGCAATGAGACCACTTCTGTTAAAGGCACTCGTGGAACACCTCAAGGGAAGTAACGTCTCCCATTCTTTGGAGCCAACGGAGCTCGACTTCGGGTGTATAGGCTATGCCGATGATATAGTCGAAATGGTCAGAGGTAAAATCGAGGGCACCTTGTGTAACTTACTACATGAGGGCCTTAGAATGATCGAGCAGTGGTGCTTGTCAGTGGGGCTGAGTATAAACCTGAACAAGACCACATTGATTCTGTTTACTCAGAGGAGAAAACTTCCAGCTGTGAGATCCCTCTTTTTGAACGAAGATATGATAGAATGGAAGTCTGAAGTACAATATGTAAGGATAACACTAGAGAGTAAACTTCTGTGGAGTAAAATATGTAGGGATAACACTAGAGAGTAAACTTCTGTGGAATATGCATGTTGAAATCACTGATAGCAAGGCAATAAAGGCTTTAATGGCGTGCAGGAATCTAGCAGTTTCGACTTAGGGCTGCAACCCTAAGATACTGCGATGGATGGACGTCATGACTGTGACACCCATAATCTCGTATGAAGCTGTAGTCTGGTACACAAAAACAAGCCAGAATAGCACGAGGAAAACCCTCGACAAAGTACAAAGTCTGGCATGTGTGTGTATAACTGGAGCTATGGGAACCTCTCCTACAAGGGCACTTGAGATTATCACAAATCTCACACCACTTCATCTTGTGATGGAGAAAATGGCCCAAGAAGCCACTGTCAGAATCTCTAGGAAAGGAACAGATAATGAGAGTATTAAAAACCGGAAAGCATGACCGCTCTTACCAGGTACATTTCATCAAGCAATCTTCCTAGTGACGAAATGATTGAGAAAGTTAGCTTCGAAAAGAACTTCACTTCGATGCTCGACCACCCAAGTTCTTGAAAGAAATGCCATTAAATGGTACACAGACGGTTAAAAAACCACTACAGGAGCTGGCAATGGAATATATTGGCCAGGCACCAAATGCTGGCTCCTATCCGAGTATCTTTCAGGCCGAAGGACTTGCAAAAGAAAGATGAGTGGAAATGATCAGAGATGTGGTATAGCAATCCACTCTGATTGTCAAGCTGCTATTAAAGCTCGGAGCTCCCATGTTATCGAGTCCATGCTATTATGGGAGTACCGAAGAAAACTCAATGAAGTAGGCCAGGACAATAGGGTCTCCTTGGTCTGGGCTCCTGGTCACGCGGAAGCAAAGGAAATGAGGAGGACAACACACTTGCCAAGAAAAGAGCATAATTCCCCTGTATTGGCCCGGAACCTCCACCTACCAATTTGAATCAATGACATCAACAGCTCTGACGGAGGAGCACAATAGACCTTAAGACCGCAGTGCAACGTTACCCCTCACAACAATATACAATATTGTATGAGATTTAGATCTAACATCTTGAGCCTGGTCATCGATGGTCTTCTGGAAAGGCTTTGGACGAGTGGTTTCAATGCCCAGGCTTACCCTGATGACATAGTGATAACTGACAGAAACAAGCATTAAGGCATATTGAGTAGCTGAACTCAAGCTACCCTCAGTATCACCGAAAAGTGGTGTGAGGAGGAAGTACTTAAAGTCAATCCCTCTAAGACCACCTTGATTCCCTTCACTAGAAGGAGGAATCTGAATATCAGAGCTATGATCCTGAACTTCTCGAGTGAGTGCAAATATCTACGAGTAAAGTAAACTAAAGGTTATTAATCCTAGAGACCATATGCAATGGCATAAGACACGTCAAGTCCAGCAATATAATATAAAATACAACTAAAGAACTCTCGAAATGAATATGCAAACATCTTGTCAAAGCTCTCAATTCCAACTATATTCCATTTCAAAACACCTAAGATGAGACCGTCTGAGAAAGTTGGAACACGTTAATCGATTGGACAAAAAGTCTTCCAATTGGTATACGGATGGATGAAAATAAGATAAGGCTGCAGGTATTGAGGGATAGGATCTCTGTGCCCCTGGCACATGGGTCCTTCTCCTCACAGACGGAGTCCGGTGTTGTCTACTTTTGTGCTCAGTAGTGTCTGAAAAGGAACCTCACACCTCTAGTATAGTGGACAGCCAGGCCACACTGAGAAACTTGGAATACCCATCCAAGGTTCCCTACAGTCCTGGGAATGCCAAAATACCATGAAAAATGCATCCAGGGTAACACCAACTGGCTACAGGCAATAATGAAACTCTGCCAGGATATTGTGGTATTGAATAGAATGAGAAGGCCGATGAACAGGGTGACTTGGAAACTTGGAAAAGGCCACCACACAGTAGTGGTCCAACAATGGGAACTAAATAATAGAATAGCTCTCTGGAGAAACACTCCAAAACTTGCACAAGCAGAAGATTCGTGGATTACTCACCATCCTATACCAGGAAGCTCCTGCAGCTGCCACGAGCTGAGCTTTGGGTAAATGTGGGACTACTAACAGAGCACTGTCGGTACAAATACCAATTGTACCGCATATACAAGTCCGCAGACGAAAGATACAGGCTCTGGTGATCGGAAAAGGAAAATGCCAACGACATAGTTTACAAATGCCCAGAGCAGGCCAGCCTAAGAATTTTACATATGGTTGAGTCAGTTATAACACCTCACGACGTGACAACAAAGGCTCCAAAATCGTCATCAGGTATGTTAACAGTATTGAGAATGTCCTTAGGATTGAATAAGTAGGGTTATAGAAGAAAAGATCTTATTGGTCGCAGTTCTAAAGTGTTGGACCAAGCATCACGACCCTGTTCTAATAATAATAATATACCTAACAACAAATGGTAAGAATAATTTGAAATAATTGTGTTGTGGTGTTCATTCATTATTGTTCCACAATATCTCCCTTTTCTTCCTTTATGTAATTTATCACAACTACCGCAGTGTAACTGATGAACATTTTACTGATTCGTTATTCTTATTGACTTTTCCAATTTTAGATGAAAATTGTTACTGAATAAGTGGAAAGGTTTAACGGATAATTCCGCAAAAGAAGCAGATTAAAAATAATTCTGCTGGTACCTGCCGACACGTGTTTCTGCTAGTTGGCTTCTTCAGGACAGGGCAACCAAGAAACCAAGAAAGATGGAGATAAAAGTGAGAATAGGTGACACCACACCAGGAGCGAGCAACCAATTGGTTGCCCTGTCCTGAAGAAGCCAACTAGCAGAAACACGTGTCGGCAAGTACCAGCAGAATTATTTTTAATCTGCTTCTTTTGCGGAATTACCCGTTAAACCTTTCCACTTATTGATATTACTCCGCATGATCCATATTTCTATTGTTACTGAATCCTCATCTCTCATACATAACCTTACGGGATCAACACAAAAAGTCATAGACAGCATTTCTAATTCCATCCGTTGCTCCGATTGGCCAACACTTCTGCGGAACAGACCGACACGTAGGAACTTCTGAACTGCGGCCAGGAACTAAATCTATAATTCAGGCGGAGGCGAGACCACACAATATAAAGATAATATTACATTCATATTTCACTTTTTCGATGTTATAATTTTACAGTAGGTGGGTGAGTTCTCAGCGCGACACCACCACTTTATATCGCACGCTCCATATTCTGCTCTAATTTATAGTGGTCCATACGGAGCGACTGAAATACCCCCTCACCATTAATTTTCGTATGGAAATTCTTATAGTGTCGTTAAGGGAGAATTCGGTTTTAATCCCGTACTTTATGGGGGGAGTTCATAACCAGCATTCACTGTATTATCCCACTTGCATCGTGAATTGTTAGCGAGGGTATTGGGAACTTATTTAATCATGCACAAGTTCTTTCATGCTTTATGGTGGGAATGTCCATTTACCGTATTCACTATGTATGTTACCTTCTCACGAAGGGTTGACTTCAGAAACTGACACTGGAAATTGGATCTAGCTTAAAAATTAAATAAGAATCCATTGATATCATTCCCACCTCTGAAAAACCAATACTTTCGGAGTTATGATTTGTCAAAGTTTGAAAAAGAGCGCCAAAGCTCCTGTCCACAGGGCTTTCCCACCTTTTCAATTTGCCTTCTGTGCGTCAGTTTTCAAGAATTTTCGTAATTAAATTCAAAACGTAGGTCTATGAATCATCTCATGTTGGGTTTACATAAATCAGCAAATTATAATTAGAGTGTTCTATGAAATCCTATAGAATAGTTGAGGATAATTATTGAAATTTCGAAAAATTATATCTCCGAAAGTATTAGTTTGCTAGAATTGAGGATGATATCAACGGATTCTTATGATATCTTATGGTATCTTATGATATCTTATTCCTGATATTTGAACAGGAATAGGCTGAAGAGCAAATTAATTTAATAGTTCAAAATATATCAAACAAATTCGAATTAAGTGTCCAAAACAAGAGAATGGATAACATAATTTACCATGGTAAATTCGATTAAGGGTGTCCAATACAGAAGAATGGACAATAGAACATACGCGCAAAAGCTTCTGACTTCACGTCAGTGCTTGAACCAATTTTTTTTTTCGTGATTTTTTTGAAATATTCTTGGGGTGCGGTTCTTAAAATTTTTTTTTCGTAATTTTTTTCGAATTTTCTAGGGGTACAGTTCTTGCAAAATTTTAAACACGTCTTTATGATGATTTTCTACTACTAGTTACCAAGCTTCAATTCGATCGAATATTTATTTTTTGAGTTATCAAGGAAATAATATTCCAGGTGGGTATAACTCGGAAACCGTTTAACCGATTATGCCCAAAAACGAACTCAACTCTCCCTTTCGGATTCGCAACATATCGAGGCAACGGTCACCCATCTACTGAACTCACACAAGAATAGTCGAATCTCCAACAATATTCAACCGATCGTGTTAAAACTTGACACTTGGCAGTAGAGTTAGGTTATGCAGGCTCTTGCAAAATTTCAGCAATTTCAAACGAATAGTTACTGATATATAGAATTTTTTTTTTCAATTTTCAATGATTTTTTTTAAATTTTTTACAAATACTATCCTCACGAAATTTTGCAAGAATTTTTGCGTTGGAACTCTACAACTAATTACCATGTTTGAATTCAATCGGTTTAGTATTTTTCGAGTTAATGAGGAACAAAAAACAATCAAATTTCAGATGGCTATAACTCTAAAACCGTTTGGCCGATTATGTTCTTAAACAAGCCCAAATGTCGCGTTCTGGTGCACATCCTAACCTGAAAACTTCAAGCCGCAATCTCTTTCCGTTCTCAAGTTATCGTGACAACAAAAATATTTTTAAATAATTTTTTTTAAATTTTCTAGCTATACGATTCGCACAAAATTTCACAAACGTGCTTAGGTTCACTTCTACAACTACTCACCAAGTTTCAATTCGATCGGATTTATATTGGTTGAAATCAAAATTTTTACTCGGAAACCACTGGGCCGATTACGCCCATTAACGAACTTGTCCGTCGTATTGGGATGCGTCACCCACCCTGAAAATTTCAAGTCGCTAGCTCTTTTCGTTCTCAAGTTATCGTGGCAACGGCCGGACGGCCGGCCGGACAGAATCAAATTTGACCTCGAATTCTTCATTGGGGATTCGAACTAAATCGTTTAAGACCATTTTCGTCAAAGAACATACGCGCGAAAATACAATCCTCTTTTCAAATTCGATAATTCTTACCACTAACACATTTATTCTGTATTATGAACCTTAACCCAAGAAAGAATATTTGATACACAAATGTAGATCAATATTTCAGCATTTTTTTACTAGCACCATTATGAAAATACTGTACACAATAACATGTCTCACTACTTAAGGAAGTAAAAGGTAATATTAACCTCTGTTGTCAACGAACACTAATTTCTTTTGATGATTTCATTATGTTGTTCTTTCCTATTGCCTTCATAAACTACATCATTAAAATAATCCAATCAGCTGAAACATCATCCCCAATATTTGCACATAAATTATTCAATATGCAAAAAGTCAATATTATTTTTGGTATGAAAACACTCTGGTATATATTCACAAATTCAAGATGCGGTACGAATTATATAAACAAACTGGAAGAGAAACAAGAGCGCCAATAAATATGACGTCTCTTATAGGTAGATAAGTTGACATGAATGAATAGTGAACACAGATAGAACACAGAGAGATATAATTCGCATTCTGTGAAAACATAGAAGTACGATGTATTATTGAAATTTAGAAAAATCATATGTCCGAAAGTATTACCTTGTAAGTTGAAAATGACATCAATGGATTCTTATAAAGGAACTGTATCTCAAAAAAAATGAATCCAAAAGTTGTAATATGATATTTATCTCCTAAACCTACTCTGAAAACTTCAACTGTCTAGCTAATTCCGTTCGACAGTTATCGTCTCTACAGCCGGACCAGTCTGACAGAATAAATTCTGACCACGGATTCTTGATCAGTGAGTCCAACCAAATTGTTCAAGACCATCTTCAGCCAAATATTCGAAAATTACAGTTATTTGGACAAATTGATAAGCACTTTGCTCCGAGGAACAAGAGCGCCAAAAATAGTTATGATTTCTCATTAAGTTCATTCTTAGTTTTCGTTTTTAATGAGTGTCCTTTTATGAACTTATATATTTCCCATTCTTCGTTCACTCATATTTATTTCTTTGATATATACTGACTGACAAAGAAACTGCAGAAGGAGCTATTTAAATTTTATTTTTTTTTGTAAAACATAGATAGTAAAGCAAGGAGTAATTGATTAAAATTTTAAGAAAATCAACGAAGGGTTTACAATTTTTTTTAATGAATTTGTTAATAATGTGTTCATCGCTATTATCTATACACTCCCGAACACGTCTTGGTATTGAAGCAATAAGATGGTCTATTTCTTCTTGAGGGATACTATACCAAGCTACCTGTAGTTCATTTAACAGAGCCGCCAAAGTCCGTGGGGGCTGGGGCAAATTTCCAAGCATTCTACCCATGCTGTCCCAAACATGCTTTATGGGCAAAAGATCGGGGGATCTGAGCGGCCATGGCAAAAGATTTACATGGGTCGCTTCAGAAAAGGCAACTCTGGCAACATGAGGTCGAGCATTATCTTGCTGAAATATTGGATTCTCGAGCCGGTTAAGGTAAGGGAGGACATATGGCTCCACCATTTCTTGAAGGTAACACAGTGCTGTCATGTAACCTCGAATAAAGACTAAAGGTGACCTACTTGCTTGTGCAATAGCACCCCATACCATAACGCCTACTGTCCGGTGTACAAGACGCTCAATATTAAACTGAGGTTCACGTCTTTCTCCCTGACTCGTCTAACCCTTCTTCGGCCATCATATGCACCCAAGGAGAATCGAAATTCATCAGAAAAAGGGACCTGATGCCATTCCACATTCCAATGTTGACGTTCTCTGCACCACTGTAATCATTGCCGGCGATGCTCAACCGTCAGAGGTAGCACAATATGGGGTCGATAACACAATATGGGGTCAATAATAGTCCAAAAGACCTTATCCAGCGGTAAACCGCCGGACAGTTACAGGATGGCCTTGTTCTCCTAACCACTCATCAGCCAGAGATCAATTTGTCGCAAATCGGTCTCTAATAGCCATAAGTCTTAGACATCGTTCTAGAAATTCATTTGTGTCCCTTCGACGTCCAGTGCCTACTCTTCTTCGCTTTTGGGCATTATCAAACCGCGCTTGACAACATCTCATAACAGTAGTTTGATTTCTGTTCGTACGGTTAGCGATTTCTCGAAATGACAACCCCGCCTCCCGTACACCAATAATTCGACCTCTTTCAAATTCACTTAGCTGGCGATAAATTCCGCGTACACTTGCTCTAGGCATTTTAACAACAACTAAACATCGACTTTGGATCTCCTCGAACAGCTGGTTCGTTGTAAAATTTAAAAAATTTGCAAGAAAAGACTACAATATGTAAGTAACAAAAAATGTTCACATGAAAAAACCTTCAGGATTTTTTCTCCAAATTTAAATAATTTACTCAATGCTATACAATCTATGTTTTACCAAACGAAAATTTAAAATTTAAACAACCTCTTCTGGTTGTTGCAGTTTCTTTGTCAGTTAGTATTATTTTGTTCCGTAATTCATTTCATTCGCTTTATGAAATCACATAAATGACCTGGCAAACATCAGACTCTATTTTCTCGCGGCACTCCGACATAGTATATAAATGATTCAATTGCAACAATTCCAAATGGAGGCGTTCTTTCTTATTCGACAGTTCAAGCGAAATGACGGATTTCTATGTCCGACGGCGATATACCGAGCACAATACACATCGACAATTCCTTTGTTCGCCGATTTTTGTTGACAAGAACGAATGGTCCACGATCTTTTATTATCGGAAAAATACGAACGTTGTTTAGTGAAAAGGCAGGTCGATTCGTTTCACGGCCAATGAAATTCGCGCGCAGGTGGTTCCGTAACGAACGAGTCGTTAGGATAATTGGCGCATCAATTCATCGCGGGATTTGTTCATGGTAGGACATAATAACGAGCAATGTGGTTTAAGTTTGAACGAGGAAAAAATTCAAGTTGATCCGATACTGCACAAGAATGGAAGGTTTATGCAAATTGTCGATGTTTTTTCCTCAAAATATTACGATCCCTCAATTTTTTTTTGAACTTTTGTTTCTGGGAACAGAGTGCTTATCAAAAATTCAATGCTTGCGGCTTTTACTAGATGTAAATCCATATTATTAAAAGGTTTCTTTTGTGGGTTTTCTCTCCCAATCTCTGAGAAATATCTATAAAATAAAACATTTATTATTTTGTGATTTGCTTCTGCGTAAGAAACACAAGATATTTGTCAGAAGCAATCAATCGAACAATGTTACCTTACAAACAACAACGAAACAACATCAACGAAGAAACAACTATATCTCGTGTTTCTTACGCAGAAGAAAATCACAAAATAATATTTTTTTTATTTTATAAATATTTTTCAGAGAGTGGGAGAAAAACCCAGAAAAGAAACCTTTTACCACAGTATCCTTTAATGATTACTTAAATCCATATTAACTCAATTTATTTTTGTGAATTGTTTTTTCCTCAACATTTTTCTGATTAACTCTGTATCATATCCATTATCGAATAAATAGCGGCGAACAATGGATATGATACAGTGTTGAAATGTTGAAGAAAAAACAATTTAGAAAAACAATTAGTTTAGAATTTCCAGAAATTAAGAATAAAAATAAAATATTCAATAGCTTAATATATTTCGGTACACCGAGTGCAACTTAAAAGGTTTCTTCAACACCAACAGGCAGATATGTCATTCCGGACAAACAATAACCTCGCAAAACTCATTAAGAAAAATGAATCAAAAAGCAATAAAGAAGATAAATCCGGTATTTATCAATTAAATTGCGGGAGTTGTGAATGTTGTGGTGAATCATATATAGGAAAAACTGGAAGAAATTCCGGCATAAGAATAAAGGAACATCATCACAGCTACAAAAACCACAAAATTAATTCACAAATGATTGCAATCATTTATTAGCAGAAGGACATAAATTTAACCCGGATTTCAAAATTCTACACAGTTATGAATAAAGGTGCGCAATTCAATTATTGGGAAATGGTGGAAATAAATAGAGAAAAACATACGGGTAATTTAGTTAATGAACAATTAGATCTTAATTTTTCTCCGTTACTCAATCTATTCAAATAGACAATCAATTTATGAAAACGTTAGAAATGAATTATTGTAAATGGGTACAAAGAACTAATAGTGTAAGATTATGTAATTAGAATTAAATAAGACTCTGTGTCCATGTCATCTAGTTATAGGGAGATCATTACTTGTTAAGAATTTAGTATGATGTAGTCTGATGAAGTCGCTATGTTGACGAAACGAGTCACCAAATATATTAAAATAAATTAGTGTAAATCGTATATAATTTTTCATTGAGAGTGCTTATCAATTTGCCCAAATGTCTATAATTTTCGAATTTTCGGCTGAAAATTGTTTTAAACGTTTTGGTTGGACTCACTGATCAAGAATACGCGGTTATCGATTTGTCCAGCCGTTAACACGATAACTCTCGAACGGAATAAGCTAGACAGTTCAAATTTTCTGAGTAGGTTTGGGTGATAAAATTCTCGGTTAAGTTCGTTATGGGGCAAAATCGGGTGGTTCCGGAGTTACGAAAAAAATTTTTTATTATTACATTACAAATTTCAAATTCTATATTTTTGAGATGCAGTGCCATCATAAAAATCCACTGATATCATTTTTGACTTCAACAAGCTGATACTTTCGGAGATATGATTCTTCAAAATTTCAATAATTAATCGTAGTTCTATATGATTCCTTAGAATGCTCTTATTATAATTTGCTTATGTATATGAATCCAACATACGATGTGAGTGATAGACCTACCTTTTAAATGTAATTTTTTATGTTGCAGTTCTATCATAAGAATCCATTGATATAATTCCCAACTCTTAGGGTGCGTTTCACGAAGCTTTGACATCCAAATGAAGTGTGATTCTATGTCAATTTCCAGTTCATTTTTGACGCAACCGTCGAATTAAATCCACAATTGAGCTAATCGAAGCTTCGTGAAACCCACTTTGAGAAACCAATACTATCGGAGATATGATTTGTTAAAATTTGAATAATTACTTGCTAGTACTTTGACAATAGCTCTAAAGCTCCTAATAGGTTTCCCACTTTTATTGGCACGCCGGTTCGCTTGAACAGAGTGCCTATCAATTCACCCAAATATGTGTAATTTTTGAATTTCGGGTCTCAAACGTCTAGTAGACTGATGAAGAATTCGAGGTCGAAATTAATTAAGTTCGGTCGGCCGTCCGACGATTACTCTCGAGCGAAATTAGTTCGACAGTGGAAATTTTCATGGTAAGTTGGTTATGAAACTAAATTCCATCAGTTGCGAACTGGTAGGGAAAGAATCCCACCAGCGACACCTATGGAAATTCGTACGAACTTCGACCATCTGCGATGAAGAAACCTTGAGCGATGGTCAGCGACGTTCATTCTTTTTGACCTTGACGGATTAAAAACGCCCGGTTTAGTGTGATTAGATGAACCACCAACCATTGAACATTCAATGAGGTGAACTGTGACTAATTTCCAATAGATGAGAGGTTTCGGAGTTACAGCTATCTGATATTTCGATTTCCCAATAACTCCAAAAATACTGTTCTGATCCTCCGCTATTTATCAAACTTTTAAGAACGATATTTTGATCTATACTGTAGTTACTTTCTCGCAACACCTTTGAAAATCCCTGTATTCCATGAATTGCTATGAACCATAAAAAGATTGTGGGTGAATAGTGTTGCTGTATTCAAGGCCGTCTTAAACTATGCTGGGGCCCTTGGGCACACAATAATTTGGGGCCCTTTCGGAAAGTAAAGAAAGCGAATTATACATTTTTCTATTGACAGTTGAAATTTTCAGAGTTGGTTTTAGATGTAAATATCTCGGTTAAGTTTGTTATTGGGCAAAATCGGTGGTTTAGGAGTACCTATCGAAAAAAAAAATTTTTTTTACATTACAAATTTCTAATTCAATTTTTTGAAAATGCAGTCTCGTCATAAGAATCCACTGATATCATTCTCAACTCTAACAAAATAATACTTTCGGAGATATGATTTTTCGATATATATGATGCAGTCAAAGTTTGAATAATTACTGGCTAGTACTTTGACAAGAGCGGCAAAGCCCCTGTCCAAAAAGCTTTCCCACTTTTTGCGCGTATGTTCTGGAGAGCATCACCATTGTCACGATAACTTGAGAACGGCAAGAGATAGCGACTTGAAATTTTCAGGGTAAGTGGCTCATCCCAATATGACGGACAAGTTCGTTAATGGGCATAATCGGCCCAATGGTTTCCTAGTAATAATTTTGTTTTCAACCAATACAAATCTGATCGAATTGAAACTTGGTAAGTGGTTGTAGAATACAAACCTAAGGACGTTTGGGAAATTTTGTGAGAATCGTATCACTAGAAAATTAAAAAAAAAATTATTAAAAAATATTATTTATGACACGATAACCTGAGAACGTAAAGAGATAGCGACTTGAATTTTCAGGTTGGGTTGTACATCTGATTGCAACATTTGACTTTATTTATAGGCATCATTGGCCTAACGGTTTTGGAGTTATACCCATCTGAAATTTGGTTATTATTTGCTTAATAACTCGAAAAATACAGAACCGATCCAATTCAAATACGGTTATTAGTTGTAGAATGCCAACGCAAATATTACGCCAATGCCAAAATTACGAAAAAAAAATTGGTTTAAGTACTGACGTGAAGACAGGAGCTTTTGCTTTATTGTCTCTTAATCGAATTTACCTGTAAGTCCAATACAAGATAATGGACTATAGAACATACGCGCAAAAGCTCCTGACTTCACGTCAGTGCTTGAACCAAGTTTTTGACTTATATTGAGCCAAATACAACCCAAGTTTAGTCTTATATGACTTTTTTTGTCTTAAATCGATCCTAACTAGGCTGATTAAGTCAAAATCGTGTCAAATGTTAGGGACATTTTATATTTTAAAAAGGAAATAGGCAAAGTTTGACTTGATTTTGTCTTAATTTGGTTAAATAAACATAATTTTGATTTAAATTTCGAAGACCAAAGTAAATTTTATTTTCGACTCGGGTGCTTACTGTTACTGTGCCTGACAAAAATGTTTTTAGAATAAATGTGAGAGAAATAGTCTGTCTTTCGGGGCCCCCCTAAGGATGGGGGCCCTGGGCACGGGCCCCGTGTGCCCTTATGGTAAAGACGGTACTGGCTGTATTCTATCTATAGAGAAACGGAAACTTCCATCCCTATTAAAAGGTTTTTCATGACTGCATAAACCCGTGTTTTCAATTTTCCCAGGATCTGAATAGTCGTAAACGTATCTGCTCTGACCGTGTTCCCTAAATCCCGATCCCTAAATTCCCCGGGGATGTCGCCGTAGCACGGGGAGAATCCCACGCGAGAATGGAGTTTATTAACCATAAGTTATCCAATATCTGAGACAACATTCCCAATTCAAATCCTGGGTGCTTGCGAATAGGTGGCTCAACTGTAACAAGAATTCAATAACGAAGACGCGACACGGAGATGAGAAAAACTCATAAATATTCTATGTGCGTTCACACGATTCGAGTCGGGTGGCGATTCTATGTCTGAGAATATTGGGACACACGATATAGTAGCAATGTATGTATTGTATTTTGAAGGGGAAGCGTGATAGGTACAATATAGCAAGATTGGGCCTTTATAACAAGATCATTCTGGTGCTACAGGAAACGAACGTTTTCTTTGAAAGGAGAATACAAGTATTTCTATGGTCGGATTTACCCGATGTTCTTGACGATATTCTTTGGTTACAGAGATCATTGGAAAGTTTTCTCTGGAGGGATGAACGTTCGGGAATATTTGAAGTGATTTCGTGGTGTTTAAGGGTGATACTAACTTTCAACTGGCGGTTGAACTAATCAAATTATAACTTAATCTAATATCGCTGGCATAGGCTACAAAATTAAACTACCGCTCAATAATTAGGGTGCCTTTTGCTGCGAAAGCGTGTAAGAGAATAATTCTTGACGAATAAATTCCCTTCGCACACTCTTATTCCCATCCCTCAGCATTGCTTTCTTCCAGGTCGATCAATAATATCCAGACCTATTCTGTTTGCGTATTGCTATAAACAATGCTATTCATGTCATATTGCTATCTTCCTAATTTTTAACAATATATAATATATATATTAAGTATTCTGTTCGGATTGTTATAGCAATGTTGGTTATCAATTTTCTATTATTGAAAGTTGTTTTTTTCTCCCAGCAATATTGCTACTAAGTAGGTCAAAATTCATTGATTTTAGAGCTGACAACAGTATCTTTTATGTGACATAGAAGAAAAATTTAACCTTAATTGATAAACATTTCGTCCATATGTCGGTGGTTATTCGTAAATCCTAACCAAATAAATAAAATTTCATGAAGGCGAAAAAAGAACTATGTTATTTTTGAAAATAACAAAATGGAGTTATTGATCAATTTTCAGGAAACACACCGAATATTGATATCCGAAACAATGACCGAAAAATTGATGACTTGCAAACACCTAATCAAATATTAAATTTTAATTAAAATTTAATTTCGGCCGTAGGCACGATAACTCTCGAACGGAATGAGCTAGAGAGTTGAAATTTTCAGAGTAGGTTTGGGGGATAAATATCTCGGCTAAGTTCGTTATTGGGCAAAATCGGACAGATGGTTTCAGAGTAACAAAAAAAAAAATTTTTTTTTTATGAAACAAATTCCAAATTAAAATTTTTTTAATAAGAAGTTTTATCATAAGAATCCATTCATATCATTTTTAACTCTAACAAGCTAATACTTTCGGAGATATGATTCTTCAAAATTTCAATGTAAATCGTATTTCACACATTGATATAATTATTCTATGTATGAATTGTCATAATGTCAACTTGACAGAAGGGAATATTGTAACTTCAAAAATATTGGGGTTGAAATACTCGTATTTTAGCGATGCAACGGGGACCTCACCCGAAAATGTTTGAAAATATTACGTAAATATTGAAAGCATAATTCTGTAGTTCGAGAGAGGAGAAAATTTGGTGAACGTAGATCAGGAAATTTTTTATCGATTGCAAGGTAATTTTTTATTTATTACTCATCTTCTTTCATATTATTACTCATCTTCTTTCATACATGTTTTATGGAATACCTACTATTTGTAGGTACTTTAAACCTGTTTTGGGCAATTGTCATACGAAACTTGTTTTTTTGGCGCTCTAGTTCCTCGGAACAGAGTGCTTATCAATTTGCCCAAGTGTCTGTAATTTTGGAATTTTTGGCTGAAAATGGTCTCAAACGATTTGGTTCGACTCACTGATCAAGAATCCGAGTGCGAAATCGATTCTGACCGGCCGTAGGCACGATAACTCTGGAACGAAAGGAGTTAGCGGATTGAAAATTGCAAGGTGGTTTTGGAGCGTAAATATCTCTGACAAGTTCGTTTGATCTATCTGAAATTTAGCATCAAATTGTAGAATCATGACCTTTATACGCATGTGAAGTTTTGTATTGACCAGATTACCGCAAAGTGTAAAAAAAAAATTTTGAAAATTTAAAAAAAGTTTTTCCACAATAACTCTCGAACGGAATGAGCTAGGTAGTTGAAATTTTCAGAGTAGGTTAGGGAGATGAATATCTCGGTTAAGTTCGTTATTGGGCAAAATTGGCCAGATTTAATTCGATTTCTTCCATGGTCCAATTCTCATTCTCATGATTGCTCATTTAATCTTGAAAAATAAACTATTATTTGAATTGAATTTCCTTTATGATGCAGCTCTATCATATGTATACATTGATATAATTCCCAACTCAGAGAAACCAATACTTTCGGAGATATAATTTGTCTGTTTGAACTAGAGCGCCAGAAAGCTCCTGTCCACAGGGCTTGAACCCATTTTTTCTTAGCAATATTGATATCAACAAACAGAATAGATCTGATTGTGTGCGTAATTGTGTATGTATATCGATACAAGGCAACCTCCTTGCCTGGATTGGCTCCTTCCTCTCTGATGTGTTTGGCGATTATGTTGGTGATTCATTATCCAGCGCCAGACTAGTGAGTAGAGGTGTGACCCAGGGACCTGTTTTGGGGCCCATTATTTCCTCTCCTTACACCACTTGAGGTATATCCACCCAACGCTGCTCGGTTTCCAATATTTCTACGATAACTCCAATACTATCGATCTGATCGTGTTCAAATTTGAAACTTGGCTGTAAAATTAGACTTTGAAGGCCCTCGCAAAATTTCACTAATATCGAACGCATATACTTTCATATCCACATAATATATTTTGTTAAATTTTCTAGTGATACGATCTTCAGCGTATATCTTTGGGTCGGCATTTTTCAACTAGTAACCAAGTTTCACTTCGATCAGATCTGTACCTATTGTTAAAACCTTGAACTTGCTTTCACACGTATAAAAAGGTGTCTAACGAATTTCCTCGAACTCACGTACCGACCTCAATCACGTCAGACTCCACCAATTCGACTTCCCGATCAAATTTGACTCCTCGACTCACTGCCGCTTAACCCGAGGTACCTTCTTCCCATCCCTTCTCCCTGAGCTAGGGTCGTACTACCAAGGTACTGTTCACTACTGGTTGGTAAATCCTCCGCCTGCGATACGTTGCTGGGACCAATGGGGTTCCACGAGAATGAATGATCCCTACAGCAGCACGAAGCAAGATACGTGTTGATAATTTATGAAACAACGAACACTAATATGTTCTTAGATATTTCCTGTTCAGAAAAGGTGTTCTGTGACTCTAGGTAGATTTATGGGATCGAGGCGGCTCTATAGTTAATATTTATATGTCATGGGGATGGTTGGGTTGACTGAGCGATGAGGTGACCAGACCGGATCACGAGGAAATATTTTTTGATTGTTAAAATCGATTCAAAATTCCCCGAGTTTCTTTAAATTGTTTAAGTATTTTTGCCAGAATTCCGTCCACTGTACCAACCATATTCAAATATTAACGTTCAGATCGAGCCACCGGTTAAGCCTTTCCTCTCGCACATAAGCTCAGGAATGTAGTTCTGGCTTATTACGCCCGTATTTTTGCGGGATTAACTTCCGGGCGCGTTTATAAAGTCACCCCGGGAGTGCTAATCCTATGAATATTCGGGGATTATACTGGTAGGGATGGATGGGACGATACAATTGACGGAACCGCAACCTTGGAGCGTCATCCGGGTTCCGATTGTGAAGTTGGTCGCTCCTGCAGCCAGTGTTTGACGCGGCGATTGGATATAATCCCTTGGAACAGTTCCGCGAACTTGTGTTTGAGGAACGGTAATCTGGAAAGTCTAGGAGTGAATGAACGGTATCATTTGGTCGTTCGTCTTGATAGTTTCGTAGTTTCAAGCGTTGGGTGGAGTAGATTTCGAATGGAGATGGACGTACAGGGTGACCAACTGAAAACGAAGAAGAGCCATTTTCAGGAACTGCGTAAACTGGAACTGGAACCGGAACTAGAACTGCCCAGACACATCCATTTTTGCGTGCATATTCAATGGAACAGCGTTCTATCATTTTACTCAATTTTTTGTAATTTCCGTTTTTTGGCGCTCCAGTTCCTCGGAACAGAGTGCTTATCAATTTGCCCAAATGTCTGTAATTTTCGAATTTTTGGCTGAAAATGGTCTCGATTTGGTTTGACTCACTGATCAAGAATCCGAGGTCGAAATCAATTCTGTCCGGCCGGCCGGCCGGCCGTAGGCATGATAACTCTCGAACGAAATGAGTTAGAGCATTGAAATTTGCCAGGTGGGTTTGGAGCGTAAATATCTCGGACGAGTTCGTCAATGGGCGAAATCCATCAAGTTGTTTTGGAGTTATGGCCGATTTTAGGAAAAAACATTTTTTATGAATATTTCCGAAACCGATTACTCGATCTATCTGAAATTTAGCATCAAATTGTAGAATCATGTCCTTTATATGCATGTGAAGTTTTGTATTGACCAGATTACCGCAAAGTGTCAAAAAAAAATTTAATATTAAAAAAAAAAATTTCTACAATAACTCTCGAACGGAATGAGCTAGGCAGTTGAAATTTTCAGAGTAGGTTAGGCAGATGAATATCTCGGCTAGGATCGTTATTGTGCAAAATAGGCCAGATGGTTTCGGAGTAACGAAAACAAATTTTTACAACAACAACAATTTTATTTAAGATGCAGTTTCACCATAAAAATCCATTGATATCATCTTTAACTCCAAAAAGCTGATACTTTGGGAGATATGATTTTTCGAAATTTCAATAATGAATCGTACTTCTATGTTTTCACAGAATGCTATAATTATTCTATCTAAGCTTTATTATATGCTCTGTGTTCATACTCGTACATGTCATCCTGTTCTATAAGAGAGAGTCAAATTCATTTCGGCTATTTTAATTTGATTTCTTCCATGGTGCAGTTCTCATTCTCAGATTGCTATTTAATCTTGATGAATAAACTTTTATTTGAATTGAATTTCCTTTATGATGCAGTTCTATCATAAGAATACATTGATATAATTCCAACTCTGAGAAAACAATACTTTCGGAGATATAATTGTCTGTTTGAACTAGAGCGCCAGAAAGTTCCTGTCCACAGGGCTTGAACCAATTTTTTTCCAAAACTTATCTTTACGTTTAGGTTCGACTCACTGATGAAGAATTGGAGGTAAAAATTGAATCTGTTTGGCCGGCTGCCCGTTGACATGATAACTGAAATATTGTCAAGAGCTTTTGCGTGCATGCTCCATTGTCTATTCACGCTTCATACGAAGTCGATCGTGCTGAAATTTGGTACTAGATTGTAAAATGGTGACTAGAAGATATATGCGTTTAGCTGATTCTGACCCATAGTTTCAGAAATATTAAATTTGTATTATTTGCTATATGCCTATTACTGAAACGTTGTATTCAGATGCGCAACCTGCCCTGAACATTGCAAGTTGCTATTAGTTTATGTTCTCAAGTTATCGTGAGATACATACTAGTTACTAAGTTTCAATTCGATCGGATCTGTATTTTTTGAATTATAGAGAATACAATATTCCAGATGGGTATAACTCTGAAACCGTTTGGCTGATTATGCCCAATAGCGAACTCACCTGTCCCATTTGGATGCACGGCCTTCCCTGAAAGTTACGAGTCGCTATCTTTTTCCGTTCGAAAGTTATCGTGACAAAGTTCACCCATCCAGCTATTGAACTCACCCTAAGCTACTCGGTTCTCCAACAATATAGATCCGAAGGCATTAAAATTTGGAACTTGGTTGCAAAGGTTAGGGTTGTAAGGCTTCCGCAAAATTTTAGCAAGGTCAGACGGATAGTTTTTGAGATATGCCATTTTTTTATAATGCATTTTTTTTAATTTTCTAGTAATACGATTCTTACGAAAGTTCACCAGAATTAGCGCGTTGGCATTCTATAACTAATTACCGTGTTCGATTTGGATTGGATTTGTATTTTTTGAGTTATTAAGGAAATAAAAACCTAATTTCAGAAGGACATAACTCCAAAATCATTCAGCCGATTATTTCTATTAATAAACTCAAATGACGTATTCGGATCCGCAAACCTACCATAAAAATATAAAGTTGCTATCTCTTTCCGTTCTCAAGTATCAAGTATCGTGAGATACATAATATTTTTTTCAGTTTTGTAGTGATACGGCCCTCCCTAAATATCACATTTGTCTTTGTGTCGGTATTCTACAACTACCAAGTCTAATGCGATTGTATCTGTATTGGTTGAAAATAAAATTAGTAATCGGAAACCTTTGTGCCGATTATGCCCATTAACGATTTCGTCCGTTGTTTTTGGGAGCGCCACCTACCCTGAATATTTGAAGTCACTATCTCTTTCCGTTCGAAAGTTATCGTGGCAACGGTCGGCCGGACAGAATCAAATTTGTTCTCGAATTCTTCATAGAGTCGAACCTTATAGTTTGTGAACATTTTCGGTAAACAATTAGAAAATTACAGAAAAATGTGCAAAATGTCTGTTCCCCAGAACATGCGCGCAAATTTTGTCAGCTCTCGACCTAAAATCTAATACTTTTTCCCCTTGTATAATAAATATCTCTTTTTGGCGCTCTTGTTCCTCTGAACAGAGTGCTTATCAATTTGCACAAATATCTGTAATTTTTGAATTTTTGGATAAAAATGGTCTTAAACGATTTGGTTCGAAACACTGACCAAGAATCCGTGATCAAAAGCGATTATGTCCGTTAACACGACAACTCTCGAACGGAATGAGCTAGACAGTTGAAATTTTCAGTTGTTTGGGAGATATCTCGGTTAAGTTCGTTATTGGGCAAAATCGATGGTTTCGGAGTAACGAAAAAAAAATGTCAGATTCATTTTTTTTTTAAATGCAGCTTCGTCATAAAAATCCATCGATATCATTTTCAGCTCATACTTTCGGAGATATGATTTTTCAAAATTTCAATAATAAATCGTTATTTTATGATTTTACAGATTGCTTCAATCGAAAACGTCCGTATTTGTAGCTATGAATTTCATGTTCATACATGCCATCTTATCTACCGATAAGAGACATGTCATATTTATTTCTGGTTCTTTTCGACATTCGTTACTCATGATATAAAATACCTCCTCTTCTAAAAAACAAAGTATGATTGAATGCAAAATGGCCAATGAGAAATTCCCAGCTATCGTAGAGTTATGAGGATTATAGGATATTATAATTCTTGGGCGCCCTTGAATAATCCATATGATGATGGAATTTTATACTTTCGTAAGTTAATCAATTGGGGTTCAGAATATTTCCAGTAAAAACAAAACTGGAATATTGGCTGAGTTTCAATTTATATAGTATAGTTTTCAAAGTAGATTTGAGGAAAAAATATCTCCTTATTGGAGATATTTTTTTTTTAATTTAATTTCTTTCATGATGCAGGTCTATTATAAGAATCCATTGATATCATTCTCAACTTGGAGAAACCAACACTTTCGGAGATATGATTAGTCGAAATTTGAACAAGAGTTATATTATGGTCGGTTGGAATGAATGTACAACTAAAATACTCCCCCTTTATACTTCAGTAGATGATGTTAAGTAGATCCTACATGTTCCTTTCGATATCTTTTCGCTCATGTGCACAAACAGCTATCGATAGCACTAGCGTTCAATTCCCAAGTTTGAGTCGACAATGACTCTTCGAAATTGGAATTTAGCAATTCCAATCATTTATTCTGCAGCAAGCGTTTCCTATGAATTTAAAATGACTTTTGCAACCTTCTGCTTCTATGTATATTATTCAGTAGGAAATGAATGTAAATTTTGGTCGCGCTACCCGTATTTTATCCCGTTACAAAATGTCATCTATTTTTGATCTATTAACGCAATCCCTGTCCGAAACAAATGTATCACGTGGTTTTTATACCCCGGGGATCCTTGCTGCTTCCACTGCGGTAGGGTAAAATTGTATGACATTTCCATTAAAACGGCCGTGAACAACTGTGGCTATTTCAGTGGGAACATATCAATTAGACTTTGAAATATTTGTTCGGGTGTCGTCTCACCGTTAAAAATTAATCAGTGGGTTTTGAATCCTGATTTCCAGGGAATTTCATTAGGCCTCCCGTACGGTTAGTATGCTTTTTACTGACTTTAAAACGAGTTCACACTTCATTCCATTCGAATTATGCATCTCTCAACTTATATACGGAATATTTCTATGGTTCTTTCGCTTTATTTTAATGGGGTAGGAATAATCGGTACTCGAATTCTATGGACAATCTTGTAGAGCCCTGAAATTTTGAAGTTCTCACCATTTTCTTATGGCCAACTCAACTTATATACGGAATATTTCTATGGTTCTTTCGCTTTATTTTAATGGGGTAGGAATAATCAGTACTCGAATTCTATGGACAATCTTGTAGAGCCCTGAAATTTTGAAGTTCTCACCATTTTCTTATGGCCAAAATAGAATACCAATTAATCTTCCACAAAAATGAGATCAGAAACGAACAAGGATTCCAATTTAAGTACCTGGAAATTCATAGATATTGTGATAGTATAATGTGCGAATGCTCTGGACAATCAGCTCTGGACCTGCAGTTTTTAGCAAAAACAGCATATGTCAAGAAATTTAATATTTCAAATAGTTGCGACAGATTTAGACATAAAAAGTGGGAAAGCTCTGTGGACAGGATCTTTGGCGCTCTTGTTCAAACTTTGACGGATCATATCTCCGAAAGTGTTGGTTTCTCAGAGTTGAGAATGATATCAATGGATTCTTATGATGGAACTGCATCATAAAATAGAATAAATTAAATGAAAATCCATTGATATCATTCCCAACTCTGAGAAACTAATAATTTTGTAGTTATTTTTTAACAGACACATTTTGTTTTATTATAAGAATCCATTGATAATTCTCAACTCTGAGACACCAATACTTTCGGATATATGATTTGTCGAAGTTTCATAAAGAACGCCAAAGCTCCAGTCCACAGGGCTTGAACCAATTTTTTGTACCATATTTTCTGACCCCGGTTGTCACTTTTTCCGATTTTTGTGGCATTCTCCACCTTAAAATGAAAATTCAAAGTTACCCTATGTACCAAATTCTAATTGCGGGTAACATTTAACGATTCAAACTTACCTTATATTCATACGTATCCCAAGTAGTTCAGAAATTAAGAATTTTAACAAATATTTAATGTTTACGAATGAATATTTTGAACTATAGACGACCACATAAAAGGCAAGGAAGATCAATAACTCATTGGCACAAAATCGCCTTTGTATATTTAATTTTGAATTATTAGGAAGCAACCGTGTCCCGCTGAAAAATGTACTCAGATATGGTGCGTAAAACGTAACAGAATATTTGACCGATGAGGAGTTCTCTTTAATGTGACAAAGTTCATATTAGTATGTTCCCTTTTAAACAGTATATTGGACTTGCGTCGTACGTAAAAGTTGGACGCAAGTCCAAGATGACATGTGTGAACACAGATCGTACGATAATTCATATATCAAATAATTAGAGCATTCCTTTGAAAACATAGAAGTTCGATTTATTATTGAAATTTTGAAAAATCATATCTCTGAAAGTATTAGAGTGTTAAAGTTGAAAATGATATCGACAGATTCTAATGATAACAATGCACCTTACGAAAAAATTAATTTGAAATTTGTAATGTAAATAAATTTTGTTTTTTACTCCGAAACCATCAGACCGATTCTGCCCAATAACGAACTTATTCGAGATATTTGTCTCCTAAACGTACTCTGAAAATTTCAACTGCCTAGCTCATTCCGTTCGAGAGTTATAGTGTTAAAGAAGAGCCGGCTGGACCGGCCGGACAGAATTGATTTTGACCACGGATTCTTGATCAAATATCTGTTTTTGGCGGAACAAAGGAATCTTAGATTTCATAGGTGAAGTGGCTTTACAAGAGAATGCAGCTCCGTTAAATATGGCTAAAAAAATAAAAATAGTAAGGATTTGCCAACACTGTGTACGGTATTAATTTGCAAAGGAAATACTAGGTTTCAGAAGATCACAATGATATCGTTCCTGAAGATAACACTAGTGGCTGTGATGATGCCCAAGAAACTTTTGGCGTATTGTCTCTAATTTAACTTACTTATTTCCTTTTATTTTGTATTTGTTTAAATTTTTGGTGCTCTTGTTCCTCGGAACAGAGTGTTTAAAAATTTTCCCAAATCTCTGCAATTTTCGAAATGATCTCAAACGTTTGGTTGGACTCACTGATCAAGAATCCGCGGTCCAAATCGACGGAATGAGCTAGAAAGTAGAAATTTTCAGAGTAGATTTGGGAGATAACTATCTCGGTTGGTTAAGTCATTGGGCAAAATCAGCCTGGAGGTTTCGGAGTAACGAAAAAACTATTGTTTTTTACAATAAAAATTTCAAATTCTATTTTTTTGAAGATGCAGTCTCATCATAAGAATCCATTGAGATCATTCTCAACGTTAGAAAACTAATGTTTTCGGAGATATGATTTTTCAATATTTCAATAATTAATCGTAATTTTATGATTTCATAGAATCCTCTAATTATAATTTGCTGATGTATGTAAATCCAACATATGAGGTGAGTCATAGATCTACGTTTTGAATTTAATTTTTGGAGCCCTTTTTCCTCGGGACAGAATGCTTATCCATTTGTTTGCACAAGATATAGATCCATACTTCTCGATTGAATAATATACCAATGACTGGGACACACTTTAACAATGCCGCCTGCGAATAACGAACGGAGACAAATATTTAATGTACGATCCCATGGACTTTCTGTGAACGTTACCTACGGATAGTTATCAAGATTATTCTGTCAGTTGGCATCACATCTGAACTATTCTATTCGATTCGAGTTTCTTTCTGTAATGAATGGTCGAATGGATATTTATGGATTTTTTAATAATAATAATAATATTTCAAGAAATCCCATTTGTACTAATTGGGAATATTAAACAAACACACCATCTTTAATAAATTGAGCTTCATCACTGATGATTGTCCTGTACAGAGTCATTCTGTGATTTGCGACAATATGAGAATTGAATACCTGAACAACAACTTCTTAACTCTAATTTATGATGCATCAGAATCCATTGATTTCATTCACAACTCTTACGGTGGGCTTCACAAAGGTTTGACAGCTCTCAATTGCCAAATCAGTGTGATTCTATGTCAATTTCCAGTTGATTTTTTATGCAACCACCGAATTAAAACCACAATTATTAAGCTAATCGAAGCTTCGTGAAACCCACCATGAGAAATCAATACTTTCGTAGATATGATTTGTCAAAGTTTGAATAGCTGCTCGATAGTAGTTTGAGAAGAGTGCTTTCCCACTTTTTGGCGCTCTAGTTCCTCGGAACTGAGTGCTTATCAATTTGCCCAAATGTCTGTAATTTTAGAATTTTTCGATGAAAATGGTCTTAAATGATTTGGTACGACTCACTGATCAAGAATCCGTGGTCGAATTCATTCTGTCCGGCCGTCCGGCCGGCCGGCCGTAGGCACGATAACTCTCTAACGGAATAAACTAGACAGTTGAAATTTTCAGAGTAGGTTTGGGAGATAAATATCTCGGATAAGTTCGTTATTGGGCAAAATCGGTCAGATGGTTTCGGAGCATCAAAAAAAAAATTTTTTTTTACAAAACAAATTCCGAATCAAATTTTTTTCAATGAACAGTTTTACCATAAGAATCCAACTATATCATTCTTAACTCTAACAAGCTAATACTTTCGGAGATATGATTTTTCAACATTTCAATAATAAATCGTATTTCTACGTTTTCACAGAATGATATAATTATTCTATGTATGAATTGTCATAATGTCAACTTATTTTCCTGAGGCATGACATTATCTAATCAATCGAAGAATTGGGAGCGAAGTGAGAAATATCTCAGTTGTTTGCTCCGAAATTAGTTTTTCTCAGAAAAGTCTTACATTTCGGAACGGAACATGAAGTAAGAGATCTGAGAGTAGTGATACTGCTTTTCATCCATAGACATAGAATGCTCAGTTCTCTCAATTTATGACGGGACTGACGGAAGGGAATATTATAACTTCAAAAATATTGGGGTTGAAATACTCGTATTTTAGCGATGCAACGGGGACCTCACCCAAAAATGTATGAAAATATTACGTAAACATTGAAAGCATAATTCTGTAGTTCGAGAGAGGAGATTATTTGGTGAACGTAGATCAGGAAATTTTTGATCGATTACAAGGTAATCTTTCATTATTACTTCTCTTCTTTCATAAATTTTTTATGGAATCAAAATCAATTCTGTCCGGCCGGTCCAGCCGGCTCTTCTTTAACACTATAACTCTCGAACGGAATGAGCTAGGTAGTTGAAATTTTCAGAGTAGGTTAGGGAGATGAATATCTCGGTTAAGTTCGTTATTGGGCAAAATTGGCCAGATTTAATTTGATTTCTTCCAGGGTGCAATTCGCATTCTCAGATTGCTCATTTAATCTTAATAAAAAAACTATTATTTGAATTGAATTTCCTTCATGATGCAGTTCTATCATGTGAATACATTTATATAATTCCCAATTCTGAGAAACCAATACATTCGGAGATATAATTGTCTAAAATGCACCTTTTAATTTGTACTATTAATTTCCATTTTCCGGCAAAAACAGCACGTGTCTGTTATAAAAACAAGTAAAATCACTGATCTAATCTAGAGTATCCTCCGAAAGATTTTTTTTCTTCGAAATCAACTTCCATGCCAAAATTCGCAATATACGGACATTTGAACGAATTTATGGCACACCTGAATGAGCATAAATGAAAGAATATTATATAGAGACAAACATTTTCCTTTCATCCATATGTACGAATATCCTCCAATCATTTCTTCATGTCATGCTGAAATGGTTTAAATCAAGTTGCCAATCCCTACTGAAACTCATTCCGCTCACAAATCAAACTATATATCGCTGCTATATATATATTAGGAAGCGTACGAAGAAATCATAACATGTGAAATGCTACAGTCATGGAGGATTACAGTCTTCGTTGCAAAAGACGAAGGGAAACATAAAATCCCGGTATTAACTGTGCGAGCCTCCCTCATAAATCATAATGTGATTTCTCGAAAATACTAAGAGCATTTTTCAAACGGTATTAAAGTGTTTGCTGCCATCTGAGAGGATGTCCAGGAGCATTTCATAAGCGAGCTGTACCGTGATAGATAGTACGGGACGTGCTACCAGTGAAAAACAGAAATGCTCGATGGAAATATGAAATGCGAAAAACGAATGGAATAACATATATCTGTAAATAGAGAAATGCATGAATGAAATGCTCCTAAAGAATTTGTTTATAATACGAAGACATGAAAAGTTAGAACTGAATGTTATACATAAAATGAAGCAGATTAATCACTCAACAAAAATTATGAAGGCACCTAGCGATCGGGAGCTTCACCGTGCTCGATCATGAAACGAAGCCACATTATGGTTATTAAAGATCCAATGTATCATGAAAACAAAACAATATGGAGTCCAACGCACCACTAACTTATATATATATAGGGTGGCCACCTGAAGAAGTTTTCGAGTTAAGTACGTCATTGGTGGTAATTTAGATTCAGAAATACACTGACAATGGCTCTGTTTCGTTTTCAGTTGGCCCCCCTGTATAGTACACTATCATTGGCTCAGTGGTAGAGTAATTGACTTGGGAGCGGAAGCCCCAAGTTCAATTCCGAGGCTAGGAAAGAAATTTTCTAGTCACGGTAATCGCCACCATTCGCTGTTGGGTCAAAAATTAACAGTGCTGTGCCTAAGGTGGCGTAAGGACACAGTAACAAAGCCTACACAGAACACAACTGGTTCTCCTAACTCAGGGCAAGCTCTTAGAGCTTATGAGGGGTCTCCTTGTGGAAGACCCAGGAGGATCAGTATAATAATAATAATAATAATAATAATAATAATAATAATAATAATAATAATACTGAGTGATGCAGTTTTTCTCTTATTTTCTTCGAGTAAAAACCAGTTCGACTACAAGCGACCTACTTTTTGGCGCTCTTGTTCCTCGGAACAGAGAGCTTATCAATTTGCCCAAATGTCTGTAATTTTCGAATTTTTGGATGAGAATGGTCTTAAACGATTTGGTTCGACTCACTGATCAAGAATCCGTGGTCTAAATGGATTCTGTCCGGCCGTCCATCCGTCCGGCCGTTAACACGATAACTCTCGAACGAAATGAGCTAGACAGTTGGAATTTTCAGAGTAGGTTTGAGAGATAAATATATCGGTTAAGTTCGTTATTGCGCAGAATCGGTCTAATAGTTTCGGAGGAACGAAACAAAATTTTTTTTTACATTACAACTTTGGATTTTTTTAAGCTGCAGTTTCATCATAAGAATCCATTGTTATCATTTTCAACTCTAACAAGCTAATACTTTCGGAGATATGATGTTTCAATAATACATCGTAAGTTCTACGTATTCACAGAATGTGAACACAGAATCTGTCTGTGATCACTATTCACAAATGTCATCTTTTCTAACTATAAGAGATTGTCAAATCATAGTTGTTATTTTCTCTTGGAAAGCAAAAATTCGATTCTTGAATTTGTGAATATATACAAGACTGTTTTGATGTAGTTTATGGAGGCAAAATGAAAGAAGATCATAATGGAATCAACAAAAGAAATTACTGTTCGTTGGCCACTGAGGTTAATATTAACTTTTACTTCCTTAAGCAGTGAGACATGTTCCTATATACAGTATTTTCATAATGTTGCTAGCAAAAAAATACTGAAATATGGATCTACATTGGTGTATCAATCATTTTTTCTTGAGTTAAGGTTCATAATACAGAAAAGAATGTGTTAGTGGTATGAACTATTGAATTTTAAATTATGAAAAGAGGATAGTATTTTATAATATATTTTGAACTATTAAAATAATTTGTTCGTAATCCACTACCTACTCAAATATCAGAAATAAATGGACAATCTGCTATGATTGTCTCCAGCCTTGCTCTAGACATTTCGTTGATACTTTCCTTAGGTATTTCGAGTTGTGAAAACTATGCACCGAGTGTAAGTTGCACCAACCCATTCCACGAGGTTGAATCATTACAGATTGCTCATTTAATCTTGATAAATAAATTTAATGACAATTTTTGAAGCACTAAGGTATTGAAGCATTGTAGATTGCTCTTTTTTTTATAAGATAAGTTTTGAAGCATTTTTTTTAAACGACACTTTTTTAAATTTAATTTCTTTCGTGATGCATTTCTATCAGATATCTTTCGGGGATATAATTTGTCTGTTTGAACAAGAGTGCCAAAAAGCTCCTGTACACAGGGTTTGAAACAATTTTTTTTTCAGAACTCGATGAGAGCGTGAAAGTCGAAGGAATCCTATATAGTCTTATCGAACCACCACGGGTAGTATAGCAAGATTCGAGTATCTCGAATGGGAAATTAGCAATTACCTTAAATTGAAAAGCCATTCCCAGCAACCCCCAATCAAGGAAGCGAAACATCGAAATCAAATTAATATAAATGCCTCTTCCTCCAGTTCGCTGGAATCTCCATCGATCGGGCTCCACCGGAAGGAGACTCTTGCTTTGGTAATTTCCAACTTTAACCCAAATCTAAATTGAATCAGGAGTATACGCGTGCCGAACGACGTTGTAGGTACATTTATTCCCGGGAATATTTATCATCGGAAGGGAAAGTTAATGAGCATACCAGGAAATTCGGCTCATCCCATTGGATCTCGTTTGGTCGAGACGGGGATAAAAAATTATTCGTAAGAAGAATCCTTATTTGAAATTGATGTGGGCGATGGCTTTCTCGAAGTTAGCAGGCCGGGACTCGTGCGTTTTTTACTTGATGTTCTCAAATTGCGTGCACACCGTGTGACGTTATAAATTTTCCGGAATGTCTGTAATTTTCGGATATTCGGAATATTTTGCGTGAAAGATTCAAACACTCGCCCATTCTAATTCAACCTGACAGATGTCGAATTTTTTGATTGGTCGAAAGAAACTGAAATTCTTCCGAAGAATGCCAGCTTTCCTTACGTCAATTTCAAATATAAAAGTTTCGAAAAGGAAAACCCCACATATTTTATTAAGCGGATCGATCTTTCGACATAAACTCGAGAGCAAGTCCTACCTTGGAGCGTTCATCCATATCACTCTTTCGACTGTTTTGTCGCGATTTGAGGTCCGAACGTGAACAAAATTCCTTTCGTGAATCCTTCGAAAATGGTGATAGATATTGAAATTTCGTCTTCAGTTTTCGCTTCTTACCATTCGAAAGTTTCGGTCGCGTGCTTCGAACGCCCTCGAAATGCCCTTCAAATTTTAAAATACATTCCCATAATTCCCGATATACTTAGGAAAAATACCTCACTTTCGGAAATTATTTTAAATTATATTAAATTTTTCCGGGGATCGCCGCTATAGCCTTATCGGCAATTTCAACCATCCCCTTTTCTCCCGTAACCGCAAAATCCCCTCTCTTTCCACCTTTTTGACGCTCTAGTTCCTCGGAACTGAGTGCTTGTCAATTTTTCCAAATGTCTGCAATTATCCAATTTTTGGCTGAAAATGGTCTCAAACGATTTGGCTCGACTCACTGATCAAGAATCCGAGGTCGAAATCGATTCTGTCCGGCCGGCCGGCCGCAGGCACGATAACTCTCGAATCAAAGGAGTTAGAGGATTGAAATTGGCAAGGTGGGTTTGGAGCGTAAATATCTCGGACAACTACGTTAATGGGCGAAATCCATCAAGCGGTTTCGGAGTTATGGCCGATTTTAGTAAAACCCATTTTTTATGGATATTTCCGAAACCGATCTATCGATCTATCTGAAATTTAGCATCAAATTGTAGAATCATGACCTTTATACGCATGTGAAGTTTTGTATTGACCAGGTTACCGCAAAGTGTAAAAAAAAAATTTCAAAATTTTAAATATTTTTTTCTACAATAACTCTCGAACGAAATGAGCTAGGCAGTTGAAATTTTCAGAGTAGGTTAGGGAAATGAATACCTCGGTTAAGTTCGTTATTGGGTAAAATAGGCTAGATGGTTTCGGAGAAACGAAAAAAAAAATTTTTTTTAAGCAACAAATTTCAAATTCAATTTTCATTTAAGATGCAGTTTCACCATAAAAATCCATCGATATCATTTTCAACTACAACAAGCTAATACTTTCGGAGATATGATTTTTCTAAATTTCAATAATGAAAATTACTTCTATGTTTTCACAGAATGCTATAATTATTCTATCAAAGCTTTATTATATGATCTGTGTTCATACTCGTATATTTCATCCTGTTCTATAAGAGAGAGTCAAATTCATTTCAGCTATTTTAATTTGATTTCTTCCATGGTGCAGTTCTCATTCTAAGATTGCTCATTAAATCTTGATAAATAAACTATTATTTGAATTGAATTTCCTTTATGATGCAGTTCTATCATAAGAATACATTGATATAATTCTCAACTCTGAGAAACCAATACTTTCGGAGATATAATTTGTCTGTTTTAACTAGAGTGCCAGAAAGCTCCCGTCCACAGGGCTTGAACCCATTTTTTTCCTCGAGAAGTCCCCTCATTCACACAAATTTTCCCTAAGAAAAACTCTAAACGTCGATTGTCAGAAACTGAACTCGCCCAACGATTCTTGGTTTCCAGTATTTCGTCTATAACTCCTACGATATAGATTAGATCGTGTTTGAAATTTGAAACTTAAGCTGAAGAATTAGGATTTGTTAGCTGTTGCAAAATTTCAACAATATCGCAGGGATAGTTTCTGAGATACATAATATTTTTACACATATATTCAATAATTTTTTCAAAATTTTCTAGAGATACGATCGGCACGAAATCCGCAGAAATATTTGTGTTGGCATTCTACAAACTACCAAGTTTCAATTCGAACGGTTTTGTACTGTCCGAAAACAAACTTTGTACTCGGTAACCGGTGGGCCCACTAACGCCCATTAACGAATTTGCCCGTTACTTTTGAATGCGCAAACAGCCTAAAAATTTCAAATCGCTATCTCTTTCCGTCCTCAAGTTATCGTGGCAAACGGCCGGCGTTTGGGCAAATAATGGCACGCCGTTCCCTAGAACATGCGCGCAAAAAATCATTGAAAAAAATTCTATATAATTATAGTAATAATAGAGTTTATTAATATAAATCTACAATTACACTAATGAACTCTTGAAAAACAACTGTGAGTTATCTACCCTAAAGTGATATCTGTATACAGTTTTTTTTTCATTACCTGGATGAGTGACCGATATGGCCATGAGTTTGAACAAGCGTCCCAAAGCAAACTGATCTCAAGTCATCGCTTTCCCAACTTTTTTTCATGCGAACACCAATCGATATCAGGATACTTGTTTTCATTATTAACAGGTTTCTTTCTGGGTTTTCTCTCCAAAAATATCTCTAAAATAAAAATTTATTATTTTGTGATTTGCTTCTGCGTAAGAAACTCAAGATATTTGTCAGAAGCAATCAATTAAACAATGTTTCCCAACAAACAACAACGAAACAACATCAACGAAGAAACAACTATATCGTAACGTTTCGGAGTCTATATCAGACTCCTTCGTCAGACGCTTTACGAAAATCTTTAGAATTATTTTGTTGATAGTTATTGTGAAATTTGAGAATTGATTGTCCTTAAGCGTCTGACGAAGGAGTCTGATATAGACTTCGAAACGAAGAAACAACTATTTCTTCGTTGATGTTGTCTCGTTGTTGTTTGTTGGGCAACATTGTTTAATTGATTGCTTCTGACAATTATCTTGTGTTTCTTGCGCAGAAGCAAATCACAAAATAATTAATTTTTATTTTATAGATATTTTTCAGAGTTTGGGAGAGAAAACCCAGAAAGAAACCTTCTAATGATGAGTATACCTCCCACAGTATCCTTTAATGAATCCTTGTTTTCACTCACTGACGCTGAAAAATATCATTTTCCTCTTTGTCCTATCGTCTATTTCAAAGAATTTCATGCGATGGTATTCAAATTGAATACCTCAGTGTATTTTCAACTCTGTGAATACATCAAACGCTCCAGTGATTCCATTCATATATCTTTATAAGCTTTTGTCGGTGGAGCTCTATCACTCCAGCCGTTCGTTGTGGAACGAACCCCAGATAAAGAAATCAATATATTGCGATTGATGCTGAATTCCACGACTACCGTAATGGTATAGACATGGATTCCATAGGTCACTTCAATAATCCGGATAAAATGAGATCAATAGAACTGCCTTTATGATTACTTTGGACAACGCTACATGAAAAGCATATTTTTGTTTAATATGTCAAGTTGATATGAGTATATCGGTAACGGATGGGATAATATAAATTTCACACCAAACATCGATGATTCAAATGGCCTGTCATTTGGCGCGATTATGTGACGTCAAAGTATATTTTTGGGTTTTATCGTGAAGTTCATTTATTATTTTAAGTGATATTTTCCAAATATATCAAAACCTATATTTTTGATTGAGTGTAAATTTGGTATTACGGTGTCAAATATCACCACCAAGATCGATTGAAAATTTCATATGAATCACAGATATAACCAGAAGCAAAAAATAATAATTATGGCTATTCCCCTATGAAGAATGCAACCAATCATATTAACGCATATGATACAAATCACTTAGCAACGAACCAATATTTTTGAATATCAATGCAGCGTGAAAATAACCGGGTATTTGAACTTGTGCTTTTCTGACATTTTAAACCATCGAATGCATTCGGAATGATTGTCAAAAAGATAGGAATCTGATTGTATACGCGTAGACTGATGGACTGATGGTCCTGATTGACGTCAAGATTGATGTCTGATTGATGACAGATTGACAGTGTAAGCTGCGCCTAATTATAATTTGCTCATGTATGTAAATCTAAAATATGAGGTGAGTCATAGGCCTACCTTTTGAATTTAATTTTTGGCATTCTGGTTCCTCGGAACAGAGTGCTTATCAATGTGCTCAGAGGTCCTTAATTTCCGAATTATTGACTGAACATGGTCTTACATATTTTGGTTCGACTTACTGATCAATAATCCGTGGTCAAAATCGATTCAGTACGACCGTCCGGCCGTTAACACGATAACTCTCGAACGGAATAAGCTAGACAGTTAAGATTTTCAGAGAAGGTTTCGGAGATAGATATATTGGTTGAGATCTTTATTGGGCAAACTTGTGGTATCATAGTAACAGCAAAACAATTTTTTTATGCAGCTATAACATCAGAATCCATTGTTAAAATTTCAATAATTAATCGTAATTTTATGATTTCATAGAATGCTCTATGACGGAGGTTATACGGTCAATCTGGTTCGGTTTGACATCAATCATGGATTGATGCTTACATGAATCAAATTGACAAGAAGCTTATTGTATTCGCATTGACTGATGGACTGATGGCCCGGATTGATGGCAAGATTGACGTTACATTGATGCCAGATTGGTACCAGATTGACCGTGTACCTAATTATAATTTTCTGATGTATGTAAATTCAACATATGACGTGAGTCATAGACCTACGTTTTAAATTTAATTTATTATGAAGCATTTCTATCATAAGAATCCATTGAAATTATTCCCAACTCTGAGAAACCGATACTTTCTGAGATATGATTAGTCAAAGTTTGAATAATTACTCGCTAGCAGTTTGGCAAGAGCGCCAATGACCCTCTCCAGAGAGCTTTCCCACTGTTTCAAGAATTGTTTCGGATATCTATTCTTCAAAAATTTGAATTGTGACATTTTTCTTCAATCCATAGAATACTTATGAACTTTTACCATCAAGACAGAAATATCATCCTGAAATTTCATTGAGTTGTTGTTCTTGATAAAAAGAAGGAAAAATAATATCTAATGAAATGACAGCGGAAAAGAACTCAAACTCTCAACAATGCTTGTTATCAGATCCTATCGGATACAATTTTCAGTCGAGTTTCCAGCAGGAACTTCATCGCCGGAAGAAAAGTTTCGACCGACAACAAAAGGAAGAGGTCGACAACGGGAACGAATTGAAAAACGCTTCGTTGGACGAAGTTGTTTCAATTGGGAAAACTTTTCGCGCGAAATGCGCGCAATACATCATGTCGAATGTGGGACCTCAGACGTGAAAACCGCATTTTATGGCGTACAGGGGGAGTGACGTGAAATGTTGAGCAACTCGCTTTCGGAGGACCAACAAAAGTAGAATTGTGGAAACATAACTTGTAGTGATTTATTTCTTTCGAAGATCCTCAACAGCACTGATATATGTGATAAAACTGAATGAAGATGGCGCCTGCCACTCGGCAAAATTTATCGATTAATCATTTCTAACAGTCCAAGTTTTGGATTCCATGAAAACACAGCAAAAAGCGTAGGAATTTTATCTACCAAACTTGGCAGAAGCTTATGCGAGCGAAAGATTGACTCAGGCCGCATGCTCGAAGTCAAAGGTATCTGGCACAAAAACTACGTCTTCAATTTGATTCTTGTTTAAAACACCATCAAGTTCTATGCCTTAGCCTTAAGAAAATGTCACACTTGTTAACCTTAAAAAGTAAGGTAAACTCAACATGTGAACGGCAGTACTTGCCAAATGTTGGCATGTACAATGGACTGTCTAGCGCGTAGTCCAGACTTTAACCCCATTGAGCATTTGTGTGACCAGCTCAAAGGTCTGGGCTGGAAATCCTGCACCAGCCTCGAAATCTCACCTAAAACCGGCGCTTTGTGATGAATATGAGCCATACAGCAGGACGTCGTAAAATAACTTAAAAGTTACGTCCAGGGCGATAACACTAAGTATACTGATGAGGTTTTTTGTGATAAATAATTTTTTTTGCGCGCATGTCCTAGGGAACAGCATGCTATCACCCAAATGTCTGTAATGTTCGAATGCCTGTCCGAAAATGATATCAATGGATTCTTAGATAGAACTGCATCATGAAAGATATTAAATCCAAAAATGGGTTCAAGCCCTGTGGACAGGAGCTTTCTGGCGCTCTAGTTCAAACAGAAAAATTATATCTCCGAAAGTATTGGTTTCTCAGAGTTGGGAATTATATCAATGTATTCATATGATAGAACTGCATCATAAAGGAAGTTCAATTCAAATGATAGTTTATTTATCAAGATTAAATGAGCAATCATGAGAATGAGAACTGCACCATGGAAGAAATCAAATTAAATCTGGCCAATTTTGCCCTATAACGAACTTAACCGAGATATTCATCTCCCTAACCTACTCTGAAAATTTCAACTACCTACCTCATTCCGTTCGAGAGTTATATCTATGTCTATGGATGAAAAGCAGTCTCACTACACTCAGATCTCTTACTTCATGTTCCGTTCCGAAATGTAAGACTTTTCTGAGAAAAACTAATTTCGGAGCAAACAACTGAGATTTTTCTCACTTCGCTCACAATTCTTCGATTGATTAGATAATGACATGTCTCAGGAAAATAAATTGACATTATGACAATTCATACATAGAATAATTATATCATTGTGTGACAACGTTGAAATACGATTTATTATTGAAATTTTGAAAAATCATATCTCCGAAAGTATTAGCTTGTTAGAGTTAAAAATGATATCATTGGATTCTTATGGTAAAACTGCTTATTGAAAAAAATTTAATTTTGAATTTGTTTTGTAAAAAAAAATTTTTTTTTGTTACTCCGAAACCATCTGTCCGATTTTGCCCAATAACGAACTTAGCTAAGGGTATTTCATTGGATATTTTGCGTTTAATCATATTTTGTTTTCTAGTAACAAATTTTGAATGGAACCAGAAATAAATATCACATGTCTCTTATCGGTAGATAAGATGACAAGTAATGACACAGTTCATAAAATTCATAGATACAAAAACGGACGTTAATTTTCGATTACAGCTTCCTGTGAAATCATAGAATTGAGATTTATTTTTGAAATTTTGAAAAATCACATTTCCGAAAGTATTTGCTTATTAGAGTTGAAAATGATATCAATGGATTCTTATGATGAAACTGTACCTTACAAAAAATGAATTTGTAATATTAAAAAAAAATCCATTCCTCTGGATAAACCCATTCCGATTTTGCCCAATAACGAACTTAGCCGAGATATTTATCTCCCAAACCTACTCTGAAAATTTTAACTGCCCAGCTCATTCCTTTTGAGAGATATCGTGTTAGCGACCGGCGGGCCGGACAGAATTGATTTTGTTCACGGATTTTTGATCAGTGAGTCGAACCAAATCGTTTAAGACCATTTTCATTCAAAAATTCTAAAACCACGGACGTTTGGGCAAATTGATAAGCACTCTATTCCGAGCAACAAGGGCGCCAAAAAATACAGATCCGATGGAATTGAAACTTGGTAACTAGTGTAAGAATTATTGAACGGTTTTTTTCTGGGTTTTCTCTCCCAAACTCTGAAAAATATCTATAAAATAAAAATTAATTATTTTATAGATATTTTTCAGAGTTTGGGAGAGAAAACCCAGAAAAAAACCGTTCAATAATGAGTATACCTCCCATAGTATCCTTTAATGATTAGTGTAAGAATACCGACATAAAGTCGTATGAGAAGTTTCACGAGCATCGTATTGTAATGGTATGATACCCCGTTACGCTGATCTCGATCTTATGCAACCCATGACTCATTGAACGGGAGTTGCTGGTCACATTATGGTTTGAAATCGTTGTTTTATTTTCAGCCTAAATTAGAAATTTTGTCTTATGAATCCGTCTTGATTTTCCACATTTAATATTTTAGTATATTATAGGAATCATTTCAGTATAATTTTGTCCAATACCGTCAATTTATCGTTTTTTGTGCGACCAGAATTTTCTGTAGTCACAAGATTGGGTACTGCCTGGTCTCGGGGATTTATTCGTTCTTACTTCCTCCCCTGGAAGGATATTGATCATCCATCAGGAAGAATGTATCATTTGTCAAATATTGAACAAGAGCGCCAAAGCTCCTGTCCACAGGGCTTTCCCACTTTTTTTGAATTCAGATATTGGGATCTGAGAGTGAATACCTTCGTAAATTAGTGGAGGTGATTCTTCTTCAAGAGATCCATGCAGCTACAGAAGAGTATATTAGTGAGAGGGGATTTTTGAAAGGTCATGTATTATTTTCAATTTGTGCGTTTTTCTTCCCTGGTCCGTTCATTGTTCAGATTGAGTTTCAGGTACCTCAGAGAAACCTCTCCGCTTTTTGAACAAGGAATCCAAATTGAAGAAAAAAATGCCCATCAATATTTCAAAATTCAGCTACTTTTGTAGACAAATTCAATTTTTACAAATCACAACACTCACGGGGGAGGGGGCTTTTTGCTGAGGTTTTTCCCTAAGCTCTCGTATCATACGTCAATTTATATGTGGTACTCCAATCTAACCTCTGCTAACACATATAAAGCTCTCAATCAAAAGAAAATATTTAATTATCAAAAAGAATAATTTTTCTCATATGACAACTGCATTTGGAAATGAAATTATCGGAAAAGAACATTAATCTACTTTTCTTCCGCATTTCAATGAATTTTGAGAGCTGCAGGAGCATATAAATAAACCCTAGAATTTCATCATTCAACTTTGTTATTTCATCCACTCATACTGTTTGCGAATAAATTTCGCGTATATACTGGCATCTCTAGAATGAATTATTCATAGGTTTCGAATATATGGGATAAACTTTTTTGTAAATTATAGCTTTCCGTAACGGAGCAGTACAGTCTCCGTTGGAATCATAAATTGAATTATTCAATTAGAAGTTTTGTATACTAGGAATATAATGTATGCAGTTAAAAATTAGATTACTTCGTGATACTCATTCTAGTGGAATGACACTTTAAAATTAAACGATGACTGACTCAACAGTTCGTTGATATCTGGTTGTCTAATAAAGAAAGCGCTGAAATGAGGTCACTCTGCTGTGGCGCGCTTGTTCAAATTCCTAGCTAGAGCGATCATTTTGCTCAACATTCTTCATTCTTTTGTTTATACAGGGTGAGTCTTTGACCACTGCATTAATTTTAACCAAAGATTCCTCTCATCAAATGAAACACTTTTTTCATTTAACATTTTTCCAAATTCAGCTCAGGTAAAAAGATAGAGGCTGTTGAAATTTTGAAAAAAAAACAGTTTTTATTTTGTAGCTTTGACATCCTTTTTTCGAATAGAATGAATGTTGGCGTAAGGTTTCCTATAACTATGATACATATTTTCCAAATATTAGTTATTTTCTACTTGTATTGGTTCTCTAGTTATAGGCTCGTGGATTCACAAAACTAAAAGAAATTAGCATAAGGAAAGCATATGAAGTTTTTCTTGAGTCATTTCAAGAATATTCCATCGGTTTAGAACATTATATTATTCTCAATCATTTCTCCTTAAACGCACCGTTATCGAGATATTCTTCATTGAATGTTTTAAAATGGAAAACTGCAGAAATTTCACTACTTTTATGAATCCGTCCGCGTGAGCGTTGGAATCCCGAATCAAGCTGTAAACCACGTTACCATGCCTTATTCTCGTCCGCCAACAATGCATAGATAATTTAGCTGCGGGAGTGTATTAGCACATTGTGAAATCTTTAAACGCTTGTAACTTTTTACCTGAGCTGAATCTGGAAAAATGGTAAATGAAAAAAGTGTTTCATTTAATGAGAGGAATCTTTGGTTAAAATTAATGCAGTGGTCAAAGACTCACCCTGTATATATATAAATTCTTCATATGTTTTTTTAAATTTTCTAGTGATACGATTCTCACAAAATTTCACAAACGTCTTCAAATCTGTATTATACAACTACTCACCAAGTTTCAATTCGATCGGATCTGTATTGGTTGAAAACAAAATTGTTGCTCGGACACCACGACGTCGTATTGGGACGCGCCACCTACCCTGAAAATTTCAAGTCCCTATCTCTTTCCGTTCTCAAGTTATCCTGGTAAAGGCCAGCCGGACACAATCAAATTTTACTTTGAATTCTTCATCAGGGAGTCGAACCCAATTTTTTGGGACCATTTTTGGACAAACAATTGGTTTAAGCCCTGTGGACAGGAGCTTTCTGGCGCTCTTCAGAGTTGGGAATTATATCAATGTATTCTTATGATAGAACTGCATCATAAAGGAAATTCAATTCAAATAATAGTTTATTTATCAAGATTAAATGAGCAATCTGAGAATGAGAACTGCACCATGAAATAAGCCAAATTAAAATAGCTGAAATGAATTTGACTCTCTTTTATAGAAGAGGATGACATGTACGAGTATGAACACAGATCATATAATAAAGCATAGATAGAATAATTATAGCATTCTGTGGAAGCATAGAAGTACGATTCATTATTGAAATTTCGAAAAATCATATCTCCGAAAGTATTAGCTTGTTGGAGTTGAAAATTATATCAATGGATTTTTATGGTAAAACTGCATCTTGAATAACAATTGAATTCGAAATTTGTTACTTAAAAAAAATATTTTTTTTCGTTACTCCGGAACCATCTGGCCTATTTTGCCCAATAACGAACTCAACCGAGAAATGCATCTCCCTAACCTACTCTGAAAATTTCAACTGCCTAGCTCATTCCGTTCGACAGTTATTGTAGAAATTTTTTTTTTAATTTTCAAATTTTATTTTTGACACTTTGAGGTAACCTGATCAATACAAAACTCCACATGCGTATAGAGGTCATGATTCTACAATTAGATGCTAAATTTCAGATAGATCGAGTAACCGGTTTCGGAAATATTCATAAAAAATGGTTTTACTAAAAACGGCCATAACTCCGAAACCGCTCGATAAGATTTTGCCCATTAACGAACTCGTCCAAGATATTTACGCTAGAAACCCACCTTGCTAATTTTAATTCTCCCACTCCTTTCGTTCGAGAGTTATCGTGCATACGGCCGACCGGCCGGAAAGAATCGATTTTACCCTCGGATTCTTGATCAAAAATTCAAAAATTACAGACATTCGAGGAAATTGATTAGCACTCTGTTCTGAGGAACAAGAGCGCCAAATAGATCGAAAATTACAGACTCGCGATGTCCCTCAGAACATGCGCGTAAAAATTTGACTGGTTGCAGTTCCGAAAGGCGGAATATCAGCCAAACGAAACCGGTTCGCAATCTTATCTAATCTATATGCAACATTCCAAAAGAGCTAAACTTCAAACTACATAATGGATTCTTTCTAAGATCAAGCAATCATCGAAAATCTTTTCCCTACAATTCAGCGATCATCAAAAAGCGAATTACGTAGCAAAAACCGACTGCAACGTTCCGGAAGACAAACAGGAAGCGAACGAGGTCCGCTTTTTCCGGTCAATTGTTCGAGAAGGCCTTCCTCCTCGAGGAGCTCGACGACGAGATAAAATTCTCATTCATTAGGCGGCAATCTCCCTCTAGTTGAAAAATCTCGGGCCAGAGATTTACGGGGTCCGCTTCATTTTCTTCAGAAAGTAGTTGTCTGGATGTCGCATACCTCTTATCCTTCTACACCCAATTAACTCCGAGAGAAATTAGCCGCAGGATATACTAAATGCCCTGAAACATCCTCCTTGGAACTTTGCGTTCGAGGGTCTATAATTTAATTTGTAAAAACGCTGGGGCGGAAAAGTTTTCCTAGAAGCATTTAGCAGAACGAACGAATAACGTTAGCCTGCAAGTACCACGGAAGAATGTTGGTGTGAAGTTTTCTATAACTATGACACATATCTCCAACTATAATTTTTTTAAAACTTTCACTGGCTTCCTAGTTATAAATGAATATACGCTGGGATCTATAGTTTCAAGGGAACTCAGTCAAGGAGCTTGGTTCGTTCAACGCCAGGTGTCACTTCTGTTTACTTAATACTCAGAAGAGGTTGCTGGATTATAATAAAGACCCTCTTCTTCTTTGTTCCGTTGTTCGTCGTCTTTGCCTTCAGTCCAAACAATCTTATAGTAGATATTGAATGGAAATCCAGTGTTTTAAATTTTAATATTCAGGAATAGTGGAACATTCAACTCAAGGGCGTAGCCAGGGGGGGTTTGAACCCCCCCCGCCCGAAATGTATTTTGTTTCTTAAAAACAAACAAATACTTGCTACAGACAGTGACCTTTACACCCCCTGCCCTTATAAAGTTAATTGCCAACATTTCAAAACCCCCCCGAAATTAATTCCTATTTCAAAACACCCCCCGAAATTGGTTCCTGGCTACGCCCTTGATTCAACTGCATTAAGATTGTTAAAAAACATTTTATTTCCAAACGTACAATAATAACGTCTGTTTCGTGGTCGAAATTCATTCTGTCCGGCCGGCCGGCCGTAGGCACGATAACTCTCGAACGGAATGAGCTAGAGAGTTGAAATTTTCAGAGTAGGTTTGGGGGATAAATATCTCGGCTAAGTTTGTTATTGGGCAAAATCGGACAGATGGTTTCGGAGTAAAAAATAAATTTTTTTTTTACAAAACAAATTCCAAATCAATTTTTTTTAATAAGTAGTTTTATCATAAGAATCCATTCATATCATTTTTAACTCTAACAAGCTAATACTTTCGGAGATATGATTTTTCAAAATTTCAATAATAAATCGTATTTCAACGTTGTCACAGAATGATATAATTATTCTATGTATGAATTGTCATAATGTCAACTTATTTTCCTGAGACATGACATTATCTAATCAATCGAAGAATTGTGAGCGAAGTGAACATGAAGTAAGAGATCTGAGAGTAGTGAGACTGCTTTTCATCCATAGACATAGATATAACTCTCGAACAGAATGAGGTAGATACTTGAAATTTTCAGAGTAGGTTAGGGAGATGAATATCTCGTTTAAGTTCGTTATTGGGCAAAATTGGCCAGATCTAATTTGATTTCTTCCATGGTGCAGTTCTCATTCTCATGATTGCTCATTTAATCTTGATAAATAAACTATTATTTGAATTGAATTTCCTTTATGATGCAGTTCTATCATATGAATACATTGATATAATTCCCAACTCTATGAAACCAATACTTTCGGAGATATAATTTGTCTGTTTGAACTAGAGCGCCAGAAAGCTCCTGTCCACAGGGCTTGAACCCATTTTTATTCGTTAAAGTTACATTGAATGTACAATTGGTCAATGTTGCATTTTGAAAATTAAAACCATGTAATAATGAACTGGTAGGATTCTGTCTCGGAATCTGTTCAAAAGCTGATGACTCAATAGAGTAATCTGCGTTGCTGGTTACAGGGAATTCGTTGACGCTCAATATCCTACCAGCAATCTCATTCTTATTTCGCAGCGAATCCTCGATGTAGCCTCTTGCTACGCTACTTGACTTCCAACCACCGTGTCGTTTCAAAGACTCAATGTTGGCTCCTCCATCTATATAGTGTAGCAGAAGTTCTCCTCAGGGAATGACCTGTGTATTCGTTTGGATGATTCAATTGCAAAAAAGTGGCAACCTTTCTTGGAACATTTCCTATACTATGTATTCCCATCACAGCTCTGTAGCATTTTCCAGTATGATATTTCAAAAAGAAATCTATATTCAACGAAATCTTTTGGTCTTAACGCAGTGTATATCTCCGATAAATATTTATATTATTCTCCCTAATAACTGTGAATGTTCGAACTTTTCTCGCTCTACTATCAGGAATATTGACTATTATAATATTTCCCTTGTCCTCGATATCTATAGTTTTCATTTTCACCATTTCTTCACATCTGCAGGCACCAGCTACTCCAAATAATAAAATAATTTGAAACAACCACGTGATCAAAATAAAATAAAAATTTAAATTACTTGAAATATGATAGTTACCTTTAATCATAATTATATGAATCATCCGGTGCTTCGAAGAAAAAACTTTCTAACTCTTCCTTAGAAAAAACTCTTGAATTTTTTGCAAGATACCCTTCATTGGATTTTTTCAAAAATGCGTGCAACTTCAAAAATTTACCAATATCTATTTCGTGTTTGATCGCTACTTGCGACTTTATCACTGAATATCGGGCCCACAAAGCCCACAAAATGGATGATTTTCATTTTTTTTCGCTAGTCATTAATTTGCTAGAAGCACATTGTCTTGGTAAACTGTCACATTTTTCGATTTGCACCAATTCACATAACCTGCAGAATATTTTTCAATAGACTTCGATGGTCGAAGGGAAGAGACTGTTTCATTCGCCAAATCCTCAATTTCTGAAGACATTTTCACTTTCAACCACTTCTAACCAGCTTGCAAATGGTAACTATCAACTATTTTACTTTATACTTTATTACTATCTGTCAGAATGAATTTTGAATGGCAACCGTAACTGGGCAAATGTACCATAATTCACTCCATTATAACGATCGTAAATGGACCGAATTATGGACGTAAATGTAAAACAATTCAAAAGTGGATATTCAGATTTTTATGAATTCCAAAACGTTCGAAAATAAAATAACAAATTTCATTCGGAGTAGAATTGACTTTTCATGGCTCGCTTTCAATTACCCGCCTCACTCCGTTCGGTGGGTAAAATCAATCTCGCCATGAAAAGTGACACTTCAACTCCTTATGAAATAATATACTACAATTTCATTTAATTTCGAGCAGATGATTAAGCTGTAAGATAATTATGCAATAATGAACCCAGTAAGGGTTTCTGTATTCAACAGGTTGCGAAAGTGTATTAGCACATTGTTAAATCTTTAAACGCTTATAACTTTTTACCTGAGCCGAATATGGAAGAATGGTAAATGAAAGAGTTGTTTCATTCGATGAAAGAAATATATGGTTAAAATGTATGTACCTACAACTTGAAGACTCACCCTGTATAAATTTTTTTGAATATGTTTGAAATTTTTCTTGGGTGCACGTATCTGTGATTTCGAATAATACTTTAATAATTTAGTCCCCATTCAAATATTTCGCTTCATAAGAAAAATGTCATCAATATATATATAAATCAATGGCACTTTTCGTTGTAATTTCATAACTCAAGAACGGGCTCACCCATCCGAACCAAATGTTTAGGCTTTGCTCGGAATATTTAGTAGATGGTTTATTTGAAGTTTGCACAAAATCGGTCGAGCGGTTCTTCATTTAACAAAGGAAACTTTTTGAAAATGCTACTATAAACGTAATGTTTTTTTGAATGTTAGGAGAGGGGTTTGCGGGAAATTTCGAAGGGGTGTATCGAGGAAAAATACGGAAGTTTCGTATAGTTTTGCGTTTTCGGAGCGAAAAGATGGGGGTGTATTTAAAAAAAAATCGTGAAGTTGCGAGAAAGATTTCGGCAAAGGGGGCAACATTGTGGAAAGGAATTCGGAGGAACGGTGGCATTCGGAACAACGCTATTTGCGGCAAATCGAAGAAGAGATTCGAAATTAGGCCGTAATGAAGCACCCTTTTTTCGATCCTCTCTTTCGTTTTCCCGGAAGAACGATATGAAAATGTGACTTTACGCGAAAATCGACAAAATTCGTTTCACGTACCTATTTCTGTGGCGAATTTTGACGCGGCTCTTCAAGGTCGACGTTTTCGGTCTGAACGCGCAACGCGAAATGTCAAATCGAGTTTGAATTACTCGAAAATCTTGGAATCGTCTAGAAAAACTGCGAGGAATATGAACGAGTAACCGATTTCGATCGATTCCTTGACAGGATTGACGATATTCTGAAGATCGAAAGACGGAAATCATCCGAGTACTAAGAATCTTTATTTGGTACATAATCGGAGTTGATTCACGTAGGCAACGTGGCTGAGTGAGCTGAGGCGTTGGATTGGGAATTCATAGCTCCCGAGCCTCGCGGAGCGGCGGGATTGAATCTCAGAACGTCCGAAATAGCTTTCTCTTAATTTTTTTTCATTTTTACCCAATGAAAAACTTAACGGAGCGTTACTCCAGTAAAAGTATCTCGGGATTTGGATCTTTTCGTTAAGTTACGAAATCTATCTATAATGAATATCCGTCGATCGGACGGATCTTTGCATTAAAATTACTCAAAATATTCAAACATTAAGCAGAAAATTAACGGTCGAAAATGAAAAACCCCCAGCTATTTGTTTATTCATGCTCGAAATTGAAAAAAAAAAAAAATTGTTTATCCAAATGTTTTGGATTAAATTTTAAAATAGCTAGCAATTAATAGAATATTTTTTTGTTTGAATAATTGAATTTGATGTTCCAATGAAAAAATTTTTTATTATTCCACGTACCGGGCCGCTAGTATCGTAAACATTTGTTGTTTCATTATCATTTAATTGGCATTTCTGGCAAGATTAATCGAATTTCATGCCATAATATGATTTATAAGTTCTTCAAAGACCAGATGAGGCTTTATAGCGCTCATGCCGCCTCTCAAACTAACCGCAACAGCGTCGGCCCGGAGGCCGCACCCTATCGCTCGAAATGGGGCCCCTCGTGTGCCAGCCGCAATTTATCGGGACGCATTTGACCTGTCGATTGTAAACCAAAACAGAGCGCAATTTGAATAACGCAACTTCCCCCTCGAACCCTTCACGGACGTCTCCCGGAACCGCGGTAACCGCTACGGCGTCACCTAAGAAACCATAATTAAATTCAAGAACGGGCCATCCGACTTTATGAATAATAATGGCCATATACTACGGATCTCCGGGGAACCCACGTCCGCTAGCGCGATGTTCCGGCGAATTGTTTGATATTCCGTCCGGGCGCGGGCGTCCGGAGTATGGGGGTGGAATGATATGTCAGCGTCAGTGGCGGCGGGAGCTTGAGAGCTGCAGAGATGCGGCACCTGTCAGATCGGGATTCCCACTTATCTAATTGCATACTACCAGAATCTCTGAAACTAGGTGGGTTGCCTATTATATTATTACTAGCGGCCCGGTACGTGCTTCCCTACCTATAAAGTGAAATAATAAAATAAACTATTGGAAGATCAAATTCATTTGTTCAACCAAAAAAATATTCTATTAATTGCTAGCTATTTTAAAACTTTATCCAAAGCATTTGGATAAACAATATTCTTTGTTTTTCCATTTTGAGCATGAATCAACAAACGGCTGGAGGCTTTCCATTTTCGACCGTTAATTTTCTGCTTAATGTTTGAATATTTTGAGTAATTTTAATGCAAAAATCCGTCCGATTGAACGGATATTCATTATATATTTCGTAATTTAACGAAAAGATCCAAATCCCAAGATACGTTTACCGATCCCGCCGCCCCGCGAGGCTTGGGAGCTATAAATTCCCAATCCAACGCCTCAGCTCACTCGGCCACGTTGCCTACGTGAATCGACTCCGATTATGTACCAAATAAAGATTTTTAGTACTCGGATGATTTCCGTCTTTCGATTTTCAGAATATCGTCAATCCTGTCAAGCGATCGATCGAAATCGGTTACTCGTTCATATTTCTCGCAGTTTTTCTCGACGATTCCAAGATTTTCGTTAATTCCATTCGAATTAGATTTGACATTTCTCTTCGCTCGTTCAGACCGAAAACCTCGACCTTGAAGGACCTTGAAAATTCGCCACAAAAATACGTGACACGTCAGAATTTTGTCGATTTTCGCGAAAAGTCACATTTTCCTATATCGTTCTTCCCGGAAAACGAAAGAGAGTATCGAAAAAAGGGGTCCGTTACGGACTAATTTCGAATCTCGTCTTCGCGTTCCCGCAAATACCGTCGTTCCGAACGCCACCGTTCCTCCGAATTCCTTTCCACAATTTTGCTCCTTTTGCCAAAATCGGCGTTTTCTCGCCTCTTCGCGATTTTTTTTAAATACTCCCCCATCTTTTTGTTTCCAAAATGCGAAACTGTACGAAACTTCCGTATTTTTCCTCGATAAACCCCTTCGAAATTTCCCCCAAACCCCCTCCTAACATCCAAAAAAACATGACGTTTATAGTAACATTTTGAAAAAGTTTCCTTTGGTAAATGTAAAGCCGCTCGACCGGTTTTGTGCAAACTTCACATAAAGCATCTACTCAATAGTCCGAACAAAGCCTAAAAATTTGGATTGGATAGGTGAGCCCGTTCTTGACTTATACAATTACAACGAAAAGTGGCACTGATATTTAGATATTGATTATTATTAAATAATGAAAAGAGTTGAGGCACAGGACTATAAACTCACAAATAACCAGATTCAACAAAATTACTACTTCAAGAGCAGAGCATTAAATTACAATGAAAAAAATAATAGAAAACAACCAAATAGTAACAAAAGATAATAATATGACTTCTTAAATGCATTCACAGAAACCGAACTCACAACACTTGCAGGCAATCCATTTCACAAATCAAATACGTAGTTTGAAAGCAAATGCTGTCTAGTCACTGTTGAAAATTTCCCTTTTTTATGCTTCGCAGACGAACGTCACTGTTCATCTCGAACAGGCCTCGCAAATCGACGCCAAAAATACCGCGAAGTGCACGAAATGTAAATATTAGGTCACCACCACCAGCTCTACGGGCTGCGAACGTAATGTTCATAATCGAGAGCCTCTCGTCATAGGTTGGGCGGAAAATACCATAAGGCAATCGAGTAGCTTACCTCTGCACGATTTCCAACATCACAGCATCCCGACTCAACAGTGGGCTCCAAACCGTCTCTCAGCCTTTCTCCTCCTGTTGAAAATTTGAAATGTGAAAACATATGCCCCCATTCGCAAGTTATTAATCGATAAACGACTCCCACAGAGCTTCATATGCCCATAAATGCTCTATAGTTTTTTCAAAATATGTAATATTATAAAGCTTTGACAAATTTAATCATATCTCCGAAAGTATTTGTTGCTCAAAGTTGCTAATGATATCAATTAAATTCAAAACGTAGTTCTATGACTAACCTCATATGTTAGATTTACATATATCAGCAAATTATAATTAGAGCATTCTACGGCGGGGGTTACAAGGTCAATCTGGAATCAATCTGGTATCAATCTGACATCAATCTTGCCATCAAACCATCAGTCTACGTATATATAGAATCGGCTTCCCATCAATCTGACATCAATCCATGATTGATGTCAGACTGAACTGATGCCAGATTGAGCGTGTAACCTCTGTTTTATAAAATCATAAAATTACGATTAATTATTGAAATTTCGACAAAATCATATCTCCGAAAGTATTAGTTTTTCAGAGTTGGGAGGGATTTCAAAGGATTCTTATGATGAAACTGCATCTTAAAAAAATGAATTTGAAATTTGTAATGTAAAATAAAATTGTTTTTTTCGTCACTCTGAAACCGCCTAGCCGAGTCTGCCCAGTAACGAACATAACCGAGATATTTATCTCCCAAACATACTCCAAAACTTAAACTATCTAGCTCGTTCCGTTCGAGAGTTATCGTGCCCGCACGGCCGGACAGAATCGATTTTGACCACGGATTCTTGTTCAGTGAGCAAATCGATAGGCACTCTGTTCCGAGGAACAAAAGCGCCAAGATGGCTGATATTGTTGTTAATAAATCAATAGCGTACTGTATGTAGGGTCTAGAATAGGCCAAGAAGTCTGAATCGCGTCTGTTCTTGCTTTTTGGCCAATCAGTTGAATCCCCTAAGTGTAAATATGATTGTTGAAATCTATGCATATCTAAGTAAAATAATTACAGTAACCTATTTTGAGACCCTATAGGCAGACCACTCTGGATTAAAAAATCAACTGTGATTTCGTTTTGTGTGTGTACGTACATTTCATATTCATTTTATTAGTTACTATTAGAGCAATGAAAAGCGTATTTTCAATTTTCCTGTTGATGCGTACGCTCAGCATTGCATATAAAACAGGTCACGAGTGGCCACTGATCAACGTTCCCGCGGTAGATGCACATAGTTGAAATGCGGATATTGGTGCGGTGGATGATGAAACGTAATGGGACGACATGCTTTGTTATTGAAACTGGCAGTGCTGTCTATGTGTAACGGATGTCATGTAAACTTTAGATCAGTAGTCGGCGATATTCGGTAGCAATTATTTCTGGTTTCCTTCAGAGAACAAGCTTGTTTCGCGCAGCAATAATAATGAATTGCCTTTATTTCGTACAAGGTACAGTACAAATACAGCGGCGAAGGTTAGTATTCGCTACTCAATGAGAGGTTTCATTGTAATTCATACGAAAAATGTTTTGTTGTATCGGGAGAAATAATTCAATTTTTGTTTCATTCGATACAGGAAGGTTTGCCAATACATGAATCGACATTTTGAGTTCTAAAGTCAGCATCAGCATAAACCATTTCCTCCACGTTCCGAGAAATATCTTGGCCTGAACACTTTTCACGCAAGTGAGCGACGATCATCCACATCATCATCTTCCAATTCCAAATCTCAAGACATCATAATCTTAATTTTAGGAAATTAAATTATTTCTCCTAAAACGCATCGTTTTTGAGATATTCAATGTTGATTTTTTTTAATCTGATACAAATTTTTGTATTTGCCTTATTTTGGTTGAACCGCTCCTCTCCTAGATTGACCTTGAATTAACTTATTTCACGTTGCCACAATTGCACAAGATGTAGATAATCCATGATCCCTGATTGAATAATACACCAAAGCCTGGTACACATCTTGACAATGCTGCATGCGAACAGAGACATAGAAATGTTGGGTTTCAATTATAATTGGAATTCTAGTAGGTAGTAGAGTTAATATTCGCAAGCAACGTTATCGACACATCAGGCGTTCTCTAGAACCTCCGTCGCCAGTAATTCATTAGCATACCGTTAGAGATACTATGCAGATCCTGAAAACGATGTAACACCAATAGGAGATAAAGAATTTAAGACCAAACTACGACACTCTGGCGCCTCCAAGGAGGTCTTTGTTGTATGATTTCCCGAAGAGTGCTTGACGTGCAACATCGACCACGGATATAGATTCCAGGAATTGCCTCAAAACCGGGGGATATTTCCCAGGGAATCCTATTGGTCTAAGGGGGTTGGTTCAGCCAGAGAATCGGCAATGAATACCCTCTAAGATCGGGGACAAGCCAAGTGCGGTTGGGGGGGCAATCTTATTATTTTTTGGCACTTTTGTTCCTAGGAACAGAGTGCTCATCAATTTGCTCAAATGCCTGTAATTCTCGAATTTTTGACTGAAAAGGATCTGAAACGATTTGGTTCGACTCACTGATCAAGAATCCGTTGTCAAAATCGATTCTGCCCGGCTGGCCGTAAGCATGATAACTCTCGAACGGAATGAGCTAGACAGTTTAAATTTCCAGAGTGAGTTTGGGAGATAAATATCTCCGTTGAATTCGTTTTTGGGTAAAATCGGCCAGGTGGTTTTGGAGGAACGAAAACAAAAAATTATTTTGCATTACAAATTTCAAATTCAATTCAATTTTTTTAAGATGCAGTTTCATCATCAGAATACATTGATGTCATTCTCAACTCCAACAAACTAATACCGTCGAAGATATGACTTTTCAAAATTTCAAGGATAAATCGTAATTCTGTGATTCCACAGAATGCTGTAATAAAATATTTACGTCCGTATTTGTATCTATGAATTTCATGATCTGTCTTTATACATGTCATCTTATCAACTGATAAGGGATATGTCATATTTAGTTCTGGTTCTATTCAAAATTCGTTACTCATGATGTAAAATACCTGCAGTTCTAGAAAAAAAAATATGAATGAAGGCAAAAAGACCAATGAAATTACCTCAGCTATCGTAGAATTATTGATATTTTGATTTTTGGGTGACAATATAATGCTCTTGGATAATCCATATGATGATGGAAATATTTACTTTGGTTTCAGAATAGCTCCAGTAAAATCAAAACGGAAATATTGACTAAGTTTCAAATTGATATAATATAATTTTCAGAATAGATTTGGGGAAGAATATATCTGATAAGTATTTTATTGATAATAATCGGTCTGGTGGTTTCGGATTATTAATTTTTGGCACTCTGGTTTTTTTTCAATGACCCTTATTTGAATTTAATTTCTTATAATATATGTAAATCCAACATATGGGGTGAGTTATAGGCCTACGTTTTGAATTTAATTTTTTATGATGCAATTCTACCATAAGAATCCATTGATATCATCGCCAACTCTTAGAAACCAATACTTTGGGGGATATGATTTGTCAAAGTTTGAACAAGAGCGCTCAAGCCCCTGTAGTCCACAGGGCTTTCCCACATTTTTGAGAATTAATGGATCAATGCATTTTCATGGAATTTTCAATAATAATAATAATATTTCAAAAATGGACGGTGATCTTATAGTGGTAACAATTGCTTGATATTGAATAAGTTGAAGTTAATCGTTTGAATAGTGGGATATTATTTAATGCTTCATTATAAGAATTGAGATAGTAAATAAGTTTTCTCAAACAATTTCATTGAATTTCAAGTATCAGATGATTATGTTTTTTCTTGTTCTATAATACACATCAGTAGCAGTTTTCTATGTAGAACGGTGAAGTTCAGGATTGCATTAGCCCATTGCGAAATATTTAAACGCTTTTAACTTTTCACCTGATCCGAATCGTGAAAAATGTTAAATGAAAAAAAGTGTTTTGCTTGATGAAAGGAATCTTTGGTAAAATTTAATGTACAACTTAAAGACTCGCCCTGTATGTATCACTGTTGATGAATTCCTATCCGGATACAAGTTCAGTCTCCCTCCAAGGAGTGGAAGGCACGACCAATAAAATAATCACATCATCAGGATACATAACGGAAGGACCCAGAACGGAAAACCTTTCACCGGCTTCTGACAAATGGCACCAGAAAGGCAATCATTGGACACTGGAGTGTTGGAAATAAATCTTACGCCGCTTCGGCTGGTCCCTCCACGGAGCGATCAACGTCAAGATAGAGTTATAGTCGGACATAATGGAAAAATTTGAAGTTTGCCAAGTGAAGCAGATGCATGGAGATGCTTTGTGATTACGTCACTTCGGAATGTACTGGGTTATGATAAAATATCCTTCCTTGGTGAGGAGTAGTTTCGAACAGGCATTGTTGTGATATTTCTGTTCCCGAGTGGTGGGAAGGGTATTCGATATTGCTGTCTCTCTGAATGAATTGGTGCTACTCATTCAAATTCACTATAATCTCCTCCGTTTCCCAGCACAATTTCAGCGGTAGTCCAATTCCAGACCAATAATAATAATAAAAATATCTATATACCTCAGCAATAGGAATGTCATTCGGTTCGACCAAAGGTGCTGTTATTCATCTAAGCAAAAGAAGAACTGAAGAAACCGGAGAAAACATCGAACTAGTTGGGGGAATAAACATTCGACACCTCAAAGAGGGAGAAACTTACAAATTTCTTGGAATGAGATAAAGAGGCCAAGGATGCCTTAACAGCTAGCTACAGAAACAAGCTCCGAGATATATGGAAATCACACCTGTCCGGGAAAAATAAATTATCTGCTACGAACAGCTAGTTAACTAGACAGTGACTGAAATTCTCGAGCTTAACAGATCCACACAGATCCAACTGCTCCATACAAAGAGTATACCTCTCACGAACTCAGGGAGGCAGGGGTTTGCAAAGTTTGAAATACCCATCATCATCAACAAATGTTGGAAATGGCAATAAGGATATTGAGAAGTCAAGACCCGCTTCTTAAATTGGTAGCTCGTCATGAAATCAGGAACCAAGGAGCTTTCCTATTTAGGGCTGGTCAGAGAGCTTTGGAGAAGCGCAGTATAACTGACATATTCATCGATCTTAAGCTAGCAGGAACACGCCAACAGACCAAAGAAGAGTCGGCAGAGAGACAAGCAGGCACAACTGAAGACACTACTCGAAGATTACAAGAGTAAACACCTGCACTCCATATATTGCAGGAGTTTGAAAGATCCGGGCCTGTCGGAAGAACTATTCTTCGTCTTTTTGAAGTCAGCTGAGCTCAAGTCGGAAATGGCGGGATTTATTATGGGTTATCGAGATGGGGTCATAAATACCAGATGGTATAAGAAGAACAGCATGGAAGTGGACACCCCAACAACTTGCAAAACATGCCACAGTCAGCAGGAAACTGTTTTGAATATTCTGTCTGCTTGCAGAGTCCATGCTCCATCAGAATATGTGGAAAGACACAACGTGGCACTCCGAATTCTCTACTTCCATCTTAGAGAGGTTTATGGTATAGACAACGAACCAGTGCTACCATATGTGCCTCTGGATATTGAAGCGGTTGTTGAAATAACTCAGCAGATCCACGCCATCAAGTCAGATATAGTCCTGCTGGACAAATAACTCAAGAAAATGTTTGTCGTCGAATTTGGTGGTGATAAGAGAAGAACAGAAGACGAAAAAATACAAGGATTTAATGTTAGAACTGGGTTGTGTTCGAAAATTAACTCCACGGAGTAGAGTAGTGTTTTTGAAGGTTTGACAGACTTACTCTGGAGTTTACTCTGACACTGACACTGACAGTGACAGAAGGTGCCAATATCGGAAAATAGGTTATGTTGGTTTAAGAAAAACCTATTATTATTGTTTTCTTCAAATATATGTAACTCTAATCATAAGTATATATTGTGATCATTATTAGAACTATTAAATTACCTCACAGAACATTCATAAAACAGTGAGACAAAGATACTAGATTTTCCGTCACATGAGTTATGTCAATTTTGACAGGAGTAAAATGACCTCGGAGTCGAATACTCTGATATGTCGGACGACAGTCATGGAGTAAAATTTACCCAACCTTTCAGTTCTCGAACGCAATGGAGTAAATATTACTCTACGGAGTTAATATTCGAACAGAACCCTGGGGATCCTGTATCCAAGGCATAAAGTTAGGCCGTTTGCAGCTCATCTCTTTTGTTAAGGGATGCTGTAAGCGTAGGACGAAGAACTACTCCAAGGAACGTGCGAGAGTTTATATAACTAAAATTAACAATCAACATAGTTACACAACTTGGGGATCGAAATACTTGAAAATACTGAAAAAATCATTGCAAACAAATTCTATATATCAGAAACTATTCGTTCGACATCGCCAAAATTTTGCAAGAGCCTTCAAAACCGAACTCCACAGCCAAATTTGAACAATATCGGACCTATATTAAGGGTATTAAGGTTAACCTTGGGTAAGTTCAGTAGTTGGATGTGTGACCGTTGCCTCAAACTTTCGAAGGGAAAGAGATAGGGATTTTCAATTTTCAGGGAAGGATACACATTGGAATGGGAGAGTTAAGTTCGTTGTTGGGCATAATCGGCCCAAATGTTTCGGAGTAATGCCATCTGGAATATTTTTTACTCGATATCTCAAAAAATACAAACCCGATCGAATTGAAACTATGTACTCGTAGGATATCGATATAAAGACGTATGTGAAATTTTCTTAGGACCGTACCACTAAATTTCAAAAAAATATGAAAAATCATTATTTATCTCATGGTAACGGAAATAGATAGCAATTTTGAGGGTAGAAAGCGCATCTGGCGACATTTAAGTTCGCTGCGTTAGCATCGTATTACTCGAAGTTTTAAAAAAATAATGAAAAAAATATATTTATATCACGATAAGTTGAGAATGGAAAAATACAGCGATTTGCAGTTTTCAGGGTTCATTTTCGCGGATTTCCCGCAGGCCTTAACTCGCGGTATGTGGAGAACAGAGAAAAATTGTTAGCACCATTGGACTCTACGACCCCGAATTTGTAAAGAACGATCATGATTTATTAAGTTTGCTGATCGAAATTTTGACAATTTTTGCATACACTTACTTGTATGTGTAAATTATTTTCTTCGATTGATATGAAAATTATACTTTTCATAGAACCGAACCTGTAGAATCAGAAAATGGAAACACATATTTTCTAAAAAAAATATTTTCCGAATTACACAACTCAGAAGTAAAATTTTCCGAAATATAACTTCAATTTCGAGATGCAGTAGTCTTCAATTAGTTCAGCAGACGAGATGAAATCTACATATATGATGTAGACACATCCTTCATCTAGGAATAAATTGAGTTTCAGATGCGCAGATGTCGCCGTTTGGAAAAACTGCTAATCGGCCCGTGGGTCCATTTTCGCGGATTTTCCGCAGGCCTTAACTCGCGATATGTGTAGAATAGAAGAACATTGTTAGCGCCATTGGATTCTACGACCCCGAATTTATAAGGAACGGTAATGAATTAATTAAAGTTGGGTGATCGAAATTTTCACAATTTTTGCATGCTGGAAATTTTTTTGACCAAAAAATTTCGTTTCTTCGATTTATATGAATATTATACTATTCATAGAATCGAACACGTAGGATCAGAAAATGTAAACAGATATTTTCTAAAAAAATTATTTTCCAAATGACATAACTCGGAAGTAGTCTAAAGTCGTCTAAATACGAAACTAATGGTAAGGAAGTCGTAATTCCGAAAATATCATTCACACAGACCGATTATTTTTATTTAGTACAGATAAACTGATGAAAAATATATTCTGTAAATTTCAAATTGATAAATGAACTAGTTTTGACACGACGAATTTTCAACTGAATTGACTTTTTTATGGCCGATTTAAGAAGATAAACTGAGAAACAACGCGCAAAAATGTCTGAAATGACGACATTACATTTCCGATCGAATTGAAAGTTGGTAACTAGTTGTGGAATACCGACATAGAGACGTTTGTGACATTTTGTGAGGATGGTATCACTAGAAAATTAAGAACGGAAAGATATAGCTACTTCCAATTTTTAGCGCATCCGAATGCGACATTTAAGTTCGTTAATTGGCATAATCGGCCAAACGGTTCGGGAGTTATACTCATCTGAAATTTTTTTGTTATCTCCTTTATAATTCAAAATATATAATTACTCATAGAATGTCGACACTAACTACTCAAGTCTGTCATTAAAATGGCCACTAAAAGCTGATAAAACGGTATATATCGATGCTAAAATCGATCAAGAGTGTCCAATGGTGGTGAATAGACAATAGAACATGTGCTCAAATGTTACTGACTTCACGTCAGTGCTTGAACCAATTCCAAACCTTGAATTAAGATAAATAAAATATCGAAGCAACTCCCAAAGCAGTGCTAGTATCAACAGCCCAAGAAATGGAAGGAGACAACAGAATTTGCAGTTTGGTTCAATTGTTAGAATGCATTATTGTGTTTCATTCAGTGAAATATGTCGAAAAATTCAATAAATTAACATCGAACTATTTTCGATGAAAAATAGATCACAATTATCGAATATACCACCATATCCATAATTTCATGAGGAATGTCATATTTATTGTTCACTGCTTGAATAATTTTTTCCAGAGTAGTTTAATGGTTTCATGTTGAGAGGCAGGAAAGGAACTAAAACAACATTCGCAATATTAGAAGTGGTAGGAACCGATACCCATTTCCTCAGACTATACAAGACTCTTTCTACCATTATGACTAATTCAATCTTTTTCCATGGCCACCCCTCTCATCCTATTTCCCGCCGATGAGTCATGATTTTATATCACCATAGGAAAATATTGAGATTCCTGCTTCATCCAGAAGACAATGTAAGCTTCACAGTACGAACTACGGGTTGATCTAAATTCTAGATGTGCAATGATTTTGTCGAGATATCCGTATTATTCGAATATTTGCAGATAATGGTTTCGAATGATTAGGTTTGACTTAAGGCGGGTGTATGAAGCAAATTAAATGGAATAAGATAGTTCAAAATGCACATTTCAATGATAATGTTTGTACACGAAATAAGATCAAATAAGAAATAATAGTATGAAGATTGAGCCAGAGTCGGAAGTAGGGGGACCAAATCAGCTGTGGAAGGTGTCATTGAAAGATGGGTTCTTGCACAGCACACTCTTCATTGGAACGAAACTTCGAGCCAGTGGCATAGTAAGTTAATGATGGGGCAGCCCTGCCCCTCGATAACTAAAGAAGTCATATTACTGAGTAGTAGTAAGCTCAGGGCAGTAAATAGTCTACTAACCGGACCCTGTAACCTGAGAAAGCACATGCACCACATGGGGATTCTTCGCAAAAAAACCCTGTTGGTAGAAAACAGACGAAATTGCCTCACATGTCATATTTGACCGTCCAGCCCGCACACGATATAGACTTCTCTATGGGAGCGACGACACGATCCTGAGTGCCAGAAACCGTGCGAGGAACCTGGTCAAGGGCCTAATCTTACTTGCAAGGAAAATGGACGTTATGTAGGTAATACACCGACAAGGCAGTGGGGATGACAAGTATATTGTATAATGTTGTAGGAGGTAACGTTGCACTGCGACCTTAAGGTCTATTGTGCCCCCCGCCAGAGCTGTCGTAGTCGTCACTATCTACAGCTAGCCTTCCAGTTCCAGAGTTCTGATGAACTCCAGTATCTGGGATGGTTTCTAGGAGGCTACGTCTTCGCTCCTGCAGATTTCTTACCCTTGCGTTGGTTGGAGATTGCCAGGTATTCCGTTATCAAGTGATCAGGAGTTTCATCCTCCTACCAAAAGAATGTGCACTCGACAGTTTCTGCTAGTCCTTATCTCATCATATGCTTCCTAAGGCCACAGTGCCCTATGAGGAAACCAGTGAGGAGGTGCAGCGTGTTTTTACTGAGATCCATATACTTCTTGGATCTGACAGTGGGGATTTTACGTGAGACCCATATAATGTCAGCAGTGCAACCTGAGCCGCAGGGGATCGACTAAGAAACCATATGGCAGCTAGCAACCTGAGCTCAAGGGGATCAACCATGACACCCTGTCAGCTAACAGGGGACCGATCGAGGTACTAGGCGGCAGCATGGTCTAGTCACTCAAGCGGCATCGGTCTAACACGAAGAAAAAAACAATGATGTGTGAGGCGTGAATAGACAATAGAACATGCGCGCAAATGCTTACGTCTTCACGTCAGTGCTTCTATAGAGTTATTAGAATCTGTGCCAGGATGAATGGATTTGTATGTAGCCAATAGAAGGTGCCCCATCTATAATTCATGAGGATGAAGTTGAACTTCCATATTTTGCACGCTCAAATTTAGAATTCCAAATTGCCCAGTCCGGTCAAAACATGTCCACTCCTTCTTATTGCTATAATTTACATGACTGTACAGGAATAGGACCTGACTACCGTATATTCGGGGTCGCCGCGAAAATCCTGAAAATTTGCCCCCCGGAATTTCCTCCTCGACCTAATCTCAGAGATACCAACCCCATTTATATTCCCGGCGTCATCTCAATTTTCCGGTCTGACCCAACCTTTCAGACGTTACTTTCACGCGTCAAAGCACATGTTCCAACTTCTGACCTCTCAATATTAGAAGAACGTAAAGAAATCTCATCAAACTTTTCTTATCAGGTCGAGTCGGATGTGGGATCGCTGTGAGAGCCGTGTTGAGGAGTTAATAAAGTGAATATGCGGTCGGATTCGGGGCCCCGGAAATTCTCCGTGTGGTCAAAATGTCTCTACTTCAGTGCACGAGTGCGTGCTCGAGGCGACGGTGCTCTCACTACAATGCCGGAGGATTCCTGTCGTTAACAACCCTCTCGATGATTGAACGACGTCAGATTATATCGAATTATCAGAAATAGCGGAGTTTTTCCACGTTCGTTTCGATGTAAGAAAATATTGGTTCGACCAAACCAAAAAAAAAGTTTTTTAGTGTAGATAGTGTTGATAAGTATCAGCGACATCATGGAGACGCGGAGATAGTTGAATATACCCGTGTGTATGTGCGTTGTGGCATGTGTTCGGTTGACCGGCGCCAACACGACATATGTCATGACCAAGTGTCTACCATGAGGCAACCTGTTGGCATGGCATTGTTTGGTATGGTGTGGCTCTTGCGTGTGCGCTCGGAAATGAAGCGATGCACCAAGTGCAAGAGACAGCAGAATCAGCGAAGGCCAAATTTTGGCGTGGACGATGGCGCTTCTGCGGCCACTTTTTTTACTATTGACGCCCCTACTGCGGCTACAACGTTGCATACCCCCAGTCCTGGACACTCGTTAGCGCCCACTACGTATTGTGAGGTGCATGGATATAACCTGCCGAAAGAAGGTATTGTACACATTTAATTAATTCCAACTTTTCCATAAATTAATATTACAAAAAAATTATACTGTGGTGTAAATATATGTCGTTGAACTCCTCCTAAACGACGCAACCAATTTTAATGTAATTTTTTGTATATATTTGAATGGGTACCTAGATGGTTTGGAATCGTGATTGGAGCAAGTAGGGTGCACCGCAATCATGATATAGACTATTTGTTTTTTCTTGTTGTACGAAATTGCGGATGCGTTGAGCCAGTTATTAGAACATCGAACTTCCTTAGATCTTAGAGACCAGAAGATGTCACTTTGACATTGTCATTAATATATATATATATTACTCCCATCAGTATTTAGCTGTTTGTAAAAATAACGTTTAAGTCATATTATTGTATATTGTTGTTGTGGGTAACGTTGCACTGCGACCTTATAAGGTCTATTGTGCCCCACCATCAGAGCTGTCGATGTCATTACCATCTACAGCTCGACTTCCAGTTTCAGAGTTCTAATGAACTCCAGTATCTGGGATGGCTTCAAGGAGGCTACGTCTTCGCTCCTGCAGATTTCTTGCCTAAAGCATTTCTTGTGTTGGTTTGAGATGGCGAGGCATTCCGTTATTAGGTGATCAGGAGTTTCATCCTCCTCCCAGCAGAATCTGCACTCGTCAGTTTCTGTTAGCCCTCATCTCATCATATACTCCCTAAGGCCGCAGTGCCCTGTGAGGAAACCAGTGAGGAGGTGCAGCGTGTTCTTACAGAGGTCCAAGTATTTCTTGGATCTGACAGTATCAAAGTTCCGGAGGAATTTCTTGGAATGATACATTCCGGTGAAAACGTACAGAAAATGCCTGTTTCACTTCCTTCTTTCATCCAAAATTCACTTTTGTAGGTGTATCTACCAACCCCACAGTAGGTTTCCCGGCCAATAAAGGGAGTTTTTGATCCTTTCTTGGGAAGTGTGTTGGCCTCCTCATCTCCTATGATACCCGCGTGACCAGGAACCTAGACCAAGGAGACCCTGTTGTTCTAGCCTACTTCATTGAGTTTTCTTCGGCACTCCCATGTCAGCTTGGACTCGATAACATGGGAGCTCAGGGCTTTAATAGCAGCATGACTGGTATAGTGGATTGCTATATCACATCTCCGATAGTTCATATCTAGGTCCATTTCCACGCATCTTTCTATTATAGTAGGGGAGCCCAAGCGGGGATTTTGGGATTTACTACAGCGCGGCAGATTAATATTATAGGGGGATACCTTGTACCTGGTTAAGTTTTTCCACGAAACATGAGCCATATATATATGGCCACCCGTCAAGGATAAAGCATCAGATTAGTAAAAAAAAGTTGATCATCGGAAATTCTCGAGCGCGTCAGATTAAGGTAGGGTGAGTTAGTTACATGCTAAAAAGTGTATATTCCATTAATCTGACAATTTGAGAGTGACGCAAAGAAGGGGGAGGGTTACAAAGTTGTAAAAAAAAACGACATCTTGACATTCTCGAGCGTGGTAAAATTTTTTTTTATTTTGAAGGGAATAATGCAAGAATTACGCAAAATATATAATCTGACGATTTTCACAAGCCGAAGTAATAAAAATTAATTGATAAAGTTGAATGCGTGCAGCTATGCCATGCCTATATTTCCCTCTACGTGTTTCTATTCTCCTCTCACTCTTTCTCTATCTATTGCTCTCTCACTCCGTCCCACTCCGGTTTCTGTTGCCATGACTCCATAACAGCTGGTCACGCAGAATCGTTCGGGGTATGATCTTTTTTACAACGTATTTCCAACGTATTAGGTTATTTTGCGATTTTAATAAAAGTTATGTGAATTAAAGTTAATAAATAATTACTATGAGTGATTGAGTGATATTAATATGAATTGTGTATTTTGTGGTGAAAGTACTTTACAAAACAAAATCAAATTTTCATTAGAAACTTCACAAAAATGTATCATTACCTTAGAATATCGTCAGAGCAAACCGATTCTTCGAAAATCACGAAAAAATTAAAAATTAAATTTTGTATAATTATTATTTGTATAAATATTCTCCTCAAAACAACATAAGCTTTTTCATTTGCACGCTATTTCCTGAGCTTTTCGATTAATTAAGTTCAATGATTTAAAAAAATAAAAAAAAAATTAATTTTATTGTCAGATTTAGCGAATCCCTCCAGACAATCGTCAGATTAGGAGACAGCACGTCTAGGCCATATTGATGAACCACATATATCTTAATCTGACGCGCTTGAGTATTTCTAAATGGCGATTTTTTTTTGCATATTCTAATAATGACCACGAGTTTGCGTTACATCCCAATCGTCAGATTATTATACAAGAGCATCTTTTAAGGTTCACTTAACACCCCCTTAGAAAATCTGACGAGCTCGATAAAAAATTTTTTTTTTTTCATTTTCAACCCTTACGTATGATCAACCCCATCATGGAAACGATCAGATTAACATCTGTACATTTTTTAAATTACGTAGGACAAAGATGCTATCAATATCTGACGCGCTCGAGTATGTCCACGTAACGGTTTTTTTTACATTTTTGAAAATTTATATCTGCTCACCCCACCGATGAACAGGTATATATTATATAACATTTTTTTCTTCTTATCATCTAAGCTTGACAACCCAATAGCTCTCTATGACGCTCGAGTAAATCCCGAATTAGCTACGTGGGCTCCCCTACTATTACAAGTTCTTCTGCCTGAAAGATGCTCGGATAGGAGCCTAGCCATAGTGAGCATTTGGTGCCTGGCCCATATACTCCAGCGCCAGCTACTGTATTGGTTTTTGAACTGTCTATCTACCATTTCACGGCATTTCTTTTGAGAACTTGGGTGTTGGATTCCCTGTCCCAGTCTTTTTTCCTACCGAGCATCGTAGTGGAATTCTTTCGATGCTTACTTTCTTGGTCATTTCATCACAAGGAAGATTGGCTGATGAAATGTACCTGGTAAGAGAGGACCACACTTTCTGGTTTTCAATACTCTCTTTACCTGATCCTTTCCTAGATATTCTGAGAATGTCTTCATGGGGGACTTTCTCTATATCACTAGATGAAGTGGTGTGAGATTTGTGATAATCTGAAGTGCCCTGGTAGGTCAGGGTCCTATAGCTCCAGTGATATACACACAGGCCACCCTTTGTAAGTCATATTATATTGAAGGGTAATTAATGTGGGAAAGGTCTTGAAATGTGATTAAAAACTATACATGGTGGGATTCGTTAGCTGCAGTATTGAATTGAGTATTTCAAATGGTTATTGACTCGAACAAGTTACTTATAATTTATATGATCTGCTACCACATTAATATACTCACCAGCAATACCATGAAAATACAGGTTCTGCTTCCAAATGAGCCAATTTCAAGCACACTATAATTGATCAGCTTAGGATACCAAGAAATGGGAGTCAGTTTTTTATTTTGCTTTGAGCAACAGCAAATAGCGCAATGATAATGTAGGAACGAAAATATTGAAGTGTCAAACTTAAGTGAAATGAATACATTATATCTAAAGGGTTTTCCAATAAGAGGTGTTGTTTTGATATTCCAAGAAAAATGATATTTTTCAATATAAATGATCGGATGTTTATTTCATTATAAAGAAGAGGCTATGCCGTTAATAGTGAAAAATACCATCAGGCAAGTGACCACCACGACCACGCTTACAGGACCATATCCTTTTAATGAAATTTTTCATAACCAAATCGCAAAGGGGCTGCCCTATGTCCTCGATAGCCTCACGAATTCCATCTTTGAAGTCTTGAATCGACGCTGGGCTATTGGCGTAGACCTTTTCTTTCACGTGGCCCCAAAGGAAGAAGTCGCAAGGTGTTAAATCACAAGATCTCGGTGGCCAATTGTGATCACCTCATCGAGAGATCAATGGTTTCGTTGCTTGTGTGGCACGTAGCGCCGTCTTGTTGAAAGTAAACGTCGTCCGGATCAATACCATCCAATTCCGGCCATAAAAAATCATTAATCATCTCTCGATTGCGCAATCCATTCACCATAACTGTTGCTCCAGCCTCATTTTCGGAAAAGTAAGGTCCAATGACTCCGCCGGACCATAAACCGCACCAAACAGTCACACGTTCAGGATAGAGAGGCTTTTCAACAATAGCACTTGGGTTTTCCGAGCCCCAGATGCGACAATTTTGCTTGTTGACGAAGCCACCGAGGTGGATATGGGCCTCGTCACTCAAGATGATTTTTCGATGGAATTCCGGATCATTTTCATGCATTTAAACGACCCAATCAGCAAAGACACGACGTTTTTGATGATCAGCCGGCTTGAGTTCTTGTGTTAACTGAACTTTGTAACCCTTAAGACCCAAATCTTTATGCAAAATACGGTGTAATGACGTTTGTGGAATGCCTAATTCCAAAGAACGACGAGGAATTCTTCAATACTTTCGGCTACAGCAGTAATATTCTCGGCTGTTCTTGAGCGACGTGCACGGGTTTTATTCTTCACATAACTAACTTGTCCCAACAGCTCGAATTTTTCCACCAATTCCTTTATTGCGGCCCGACAAGGTGCTTCACGACGACCCAAAAATGTTCGAGTTTTACGAACCGTATCTGACAAATTTTCACCATTTTTATAGTGAATTTTAATAATTTCAATGCGTTCATGAAGCGTGTATCGTTCCATTTTTATTAATGGCGTAGTTTCTACTTGTCAAATGTCAAAAAATGACTGCTTCAGAAGTGACATCTACCGAAATAGCGGACTATTCAAAATAACACCTCTTATTGGAAGACCCTTTACAACTTAGAAGCACAAAAACATTTGCGAAGGCGTTCTAAAGAAACTAACATTGCCACAGAAAGGGTTTTACGTAATGTTCATGGTACCATCCGGAAAACACAATGTTATGGTTGTTCCTATCATATCTTGAAGGAAAATAATTTTAGTATTATTGTAATAAGATTTGGGAATATTCAAGGGAATATTATAATGGATTTCGGTAATTACATGAATTAATTTTTTTCTATTTTGACTCTTGCTATAAACATGAAAGTGATAACATTTCTGAATAGAGAATGACGAGACTTTTCGAACGATGTATCATAAGCTCATACTTCCTGTTTGAAAAATTGTGGGTTGTACCTGCTTTTCGAAGGGGGTTGAAGGTAGGGTTCGCATTTGAATGATAATTTAAAATTAGAATTTGACGTGTTTCGGGATTTTCATAAATATGTGCAGTAGCCAAAATAATGAAAATATTCCATTCAGCTTTTCCACACTGTATAGTGTATAGTATCCATAAGAATAACCCATGGGTACTACCAAATCTTAGTTGAAGCAACATCCAAGCCCCTAATCAACAAGTTACAGGTACGCACAAAATATGCATAATATGAATTCTACAAGAATTCATCAACGGCTTAATTGGTCCATGAATGTTTTCCACCCTCCTAAATGGAGTTGTGAAAACCAATCAACCGACTCGAATCGACCCTAAACTGTTGGGAAATATGCTTCAAAGGCGGGGAAATGAAATTTTAATCCACTATGCATGTGCAATGGGGCAAAACTATCGCTGAAATACGTTAGTTCTAATAACGTTTACGACATTAATGAACTGAGTAGCTCGTAACCCGGATTTATGTAATATTTATGTTAGGGGAAATTTGCAGAACGTAAAACAGTACAGTGGGCTTATTACAGTATTACAGTATATCTGATGTAGAGTGAAAAGTTTACTGCCTAACATCATTGATAGTGTATTATCTGAAATCGAAATTGAATGAATGCATTATTTCGTTTGATTCCGAATTTGGAATGTGTTATACAGCTGTTTGAAAAAGAAGTGGCCTTGTATCAATAGAACGATGAAAACTAAGTAGGGTTAGCTTATTACAATAATTTCGTAAGGATATTCATTCAAGATACAAGGTATTGAAAAAAATATGGTAAATTCGAATTAAGAGTGTCCAATACAGGAGAATTGACAACATAATTTACCATGGTAAATTCGATTAAGGGTGACCAATACAGAAGAATGGACAATAGAACATACGCGCAAAAGCTTCTGACTTCACGTCAGTGCTTGAACCTATTTTTTGAAATTTTCTAGGGGTGCGGTTCTTAAAATTTTTTTTTTCGTCATTTTTTTCAAATTTTCTAGGGTACGGTTCTTACAAAATTTCAAACACGTCTTTATGATGATTTTCTACTACTAGTTACCAAGCTTCAATTCGATCGAATATTTATTTTTTGAGTTTTCAAGGAAATAATATTCCAGGTGGGTATAACTCGGAAACCGTTTGACCGAACTCAACTCTCCCTTTCGGATACACAACCTACCCTGAAAATTGCGAGTCTCTATCTCCTTTCGTTCGAAAGTTATCGAGGCAACGATCACCCATCTACTGAACTCACACAAGAATGCTCGAATCTGCAACAATATTCAACCGATCGTGTTAAAACATGAAACTTGGCAGTAGAGTTAGGTTATGAAGGCTCTTGCAAAATTTCAGCAATTTCGAACGAATAGTTACTGATATATAGAATTTTTTTTTTCCATTTTCAATGATTTCTTAAAAATTTTTTACAAATACCATCCTCACGAAATTTCGCAAGAATCTTCGCGTTGGCATTCTACAACTAATTACCGTGTTTGAATTCAATCGGATTAGCAGTTTTCGAGTTAATGAGGAACAAAAAACAGCCAAATTTCAGATGGCTATAACTCTGAAACCGTTTGGCCAATTATGCTCATAAACAAACTGAAATGTCGCGTTTTGGTGCACATCCTAACCTGAAAACTTCAAGCCGCTATCCCTTTCCGTTCTCAAGTTATCGTGACAACAAAAATATTTTTTAATAATTTTTTTAAAATTTTCTAGCCCTACGATTCGCACAAAATTTCACAAACGTGCTTAGGTTCGTATTCTACAAGTTCTCACCAAGTTTCAATTCGATCGAATTTATATTGGTTGAAAACAAAATTATTACTCGGAAACCACTAGGCCGATTATGCCCATTAACGAACTTGTCCGTCGTATTGGGATGCGCCACCCACCCTGAAAATTTCAAGTTGCTAGCTCTTTTCGTTCTCAAGTTATCTTGGCAACGACCGGACGGCCGGCCGGACAGAATCAAATTTGACGTCGAATTTTTCATTGGGGAGTCGAACTAAATCGTTTGAGACCATTTTCGTCAAAAAATTCGAAAGTTACAGACATTTGGGCAAAACTATAACGCGATGTTCCCCAGAACATACGCGCAAAAAGATCTATCCACATTTTTTTCGAGTATGTCTGATATCACTGTAACAAAATATACAATCTGATTTCGGAAGTTCACTTTATTATATTATAATAGCTTTTTGCCCAAATGTCGAATTTTTCACCGAAAATGGTCTCAATTGGGCTCGACGATTGGGCTCGACTCCCTGATGAAGAATTCGAGGTCAAATTCAATTCTGTATGGCCGGCTATTGCACGATATCTTGAAAACGGAAAGAGATAGCGACTTGTAATTTTCAGGGAAGGTGCGACGGACGAGTTCGTTAATGGGCATAATCGGCCCAAATGTTTCTGAGTGATAATTTTGTTTCCAACCAATGCAAATCCGATAGAAATGGAACTTGGTGAGTTGTTGTAGAATACAAACCTTGGGACGTTTGTTAAATCTTGTGAGAATCGTATCTCTAGGAAATTAAAATAAAATCATTAAAAAATATTATTTATGTCACGATAACCTGAGAAAGGGAAGAGATAGCGACTCGAAATTTTCAGGGTAGGTTGCGGCTCTGAATGCGATATTTGACTTTGCCTGTAGGCATAATCGGCCAAATGGTTTTGTAGTTATACTCGTCTGAAATTTGGTTGTTATTTCCTCAATAAAATCCTCGAAAAATTCAAAACCGATTCAATTTAAATACATGAATATTAGTTGTAGAATGCAAACTAAAAAATTCTTAAAAAATATCGTGAGGATCGTATCACTAGAAAATTCAAAAAATTGGTTCAAGCACTGACGTGAAGTCAGGAGCTTTTGCGCGTATGTTCTATTGTCCATACTCCTGTAATGAACACTATTCTTAATCGAATTTACCATGATGAATTCTATTGTCTATTCTCCTGTATTGGACACTCTTCTCAATCGAATTCACCATGATGAATTCTATTGTCCATTCTCCTGTATTGGAGACTCTTCTTAATCGAATTTGCCATGATGAATTCTATTGTCCATTCTGGACAATAGAATTCTGGACAATAGAATTCATCATGGCAAATTCGATTAAGAAGGAGAGGAGAATGGACAATAGAATTCATCATGGTGAATTCGATTAAGAAGAGAGTGTCCAATACAGGAGAATAGACAATAGAATTCATCATGGTAAATTCGATTAAGAATAGTGTTCATTACAGGAGTATGGACAATAGAACATACGCGCAAAAGCTCCTGACTTCACGTCAGTGCTTGAACCAATTTTTTTTTTATTTTTAATGATTTATTAAAAAATTTCTACGAATGCTATCCTCACCAAATTTTGCAAACATTTTCGCGTTGCCATTCTACAACTAATAACAATGTTTGAATTCCATCGGTTCAGTATTTTTCGAGTTAATGAGGAACAAAAAACCACCAAATTTCAGAAAATTTCAGATTGCTATAACTCTATAACCGTTTGGTCGATTATGCTCATAAACAAACTGAAATGTCGCGTTCTGGTGCACATCCTAACCTGAAAATTTCAAGCCGCTATCTCATTCCGTTCGCAAGTTATCGTGACAACAAAAATATTTTTTAATAATTTTTTTAAAATTTTCTAGCCATACGATTTGCACAAAATTTCACAAACGTGCTTAGGGTCATATTCTACAACTACCCACCAAGTTTCAATTTGATCGGATTCATATTGGTTGAAAACAAAGTTATTACTCGGAAACCACTGGGCCGATTATGCCCATTAACGAACTTGTCCGTCGTATTGGGATGCGCCACCTACCCTGAAAATTTCAAGTCGCTAGCTCTTTTCGTTCTCAAGTTATCGTGGCAACGGCCGGCCGGCCGGCCGGACGGCCGGCCGGACAGAATCAAATTTGACCTCGAATTCTTCATTGGGGAGTCGAACTCAATCGTTTGAGACCATTTTTTTCAAAAAATTCGAAAGTTACAGACATTTGGGCAAAACTATAACGCGATGTTCCCCAGAACATACGCGCAAAAATTATTAAAAATTATTGGAAACAATTCTATATATCAGAAACTATTCGTCTGAAGACACTGAAATTTTGCGAGAGCCTTCAAAACCTAACTCTACTGCCAAGTTCCAAGTTTCAACACGATCGGATCTATATTGTTGGAGATCCGAGCAGCCTTGTGAGAATTCAGTAGCTGGATGGGTGACCGTTGCATCGATAACTTTCGAACGAAAAGAGATAAGGATTTGCAATTTTCAGGGTAGGTTGCGCAACCGAATGGGAGAGTTAAGTTCGTTTTAAGGCATAATCGGTCCAACGGTTCAGGAGTTATATCCACCTGGAATATTATTACTTCGATATCTCAAAAAATATAGACCTATAGAATATCGACATAAAGACTTTTGTAAAAAATTGTGAGAACTGTGCCCCTAAAAAATTCAAAAAAAAATTGGTTCAAGCACTACCGTGAAGTCAGGAGCTTTTGCGTGTATGTTCTATTGTCTAATTTCCTGTATTGGACACTCTCGATCAAATTTACTACGTTAAATTCTATTGAAGTGATCAATACAGGAGAATCGACAATAGGACATACGTATAAGAGCTCCTGACTTCACATGAGTGCTTGTTTAGCATCTGACGTGACATTTCATTGACTTTCATAAAAATTAGACCTCCAAAAAGTTTAACCAATTAAATACATTCATTCCATCGAACTCCGGATACGTTGAAATCAGGTATACATATATGAAATTCAATAAATATATTGCAAAAAATGCTACGTTGGGATAACAACAAAAAACATCTTCACAAGGAAAAAAGAGCATGCGAGACACAATCGAAACAACAACTATTTCACCAATATGCATGATGTATTTCACAAATTTTTGAAGTTGTTGAGGGGAGCTACTCGATCAATCAGGCTTCTGATTTCCTACCTCCTAGATTAATTGATGCATCTTAACTGTTAATACTGAAAAAAAGTAATTCATCATCTGAATTATAACGGTATCATCCCATCCTCGTCGCCATTTACGAATTTTGGGAGGAGAAACAGTATTTAAAAATAAATTATTCAGAAAGTTCTACAAGAGTTTAGGAATTACGTCTTTATATCATTAAATAATCAGCGTCTCACGGGATGTCACATGTATTCATTAGATTTCCTATCGGAAAAGTATGTATCATATTGCACTCGTGAGAAGGTCGCTACGCGGCTCTAATTGTTAGGTCAAAATATAACATAGTCCTACTGAATTCATATAGGCGTTGATTGAATAATTCATTACTAGAATTTGGGGTGCAGATTATGTAATTATATAGACACAATTGTATAGTCACTGTATCCTGCGACCGATTGGAGCGCCCTCTGTGCTACGATAGCTTGATTTATAATCAACAAAACTAATTTTCGACCGAGAATTTTTCATGTCATACAGATGTCCGATGGATTTAACGCTCGCATCAATCATTATTCGTACGATTTTGCGATAACCTGGGGAAAGGTGAATTGTAACGGATATTCCTGGCGATATTGAAGCATAGGGGATGAACTGGTATCATAACAAATGGAAATAGGGTAATTTCCGCACGTGTACATAGGTCGTTCAGTGCATCTTCTGTTCAGATAAAGTTGGAAAAATTATTTTCACAATATTCTCTACCAAATATATATATATATATACATATATACATATTATAGATATATAGAATATAGAGAATGAAAGATAAATCAGAGTTTATTTTGACCACATACCTGATAATAGTGTTAAAGGTTATATAAATATATATACAGGGTGAGTCTTTGACGACTGCATTAATTTTCACCAAATATTCCTCTCATCAAATGAAACACTTTTTTCATTTACCATTTTTCCAGATTCGGCTCAGGTAAAAAGTTACAAGCGTTTAAAGATTTCACAATGTGCTAATACACACCCGCATATAAATTATCTATGACATTGTTGGCGGACGAGAATAAGGCATGGTAACGTGGTTTACAGCTTGATTCGGGATTCCAACGCTCAGGGACGAATCCATAAAAGTAGTGAAATTTCTGGAGTTTTCCATTTTGAAACATTCAATGAAGAATATCTCGAAAACGGTGCGTTTAAGGAGGAATGATGAAGAATAATATAATGTTCTAAAACGATGGAATATTCTTGAAATGACTCAAGAAAAACTTTATATGCTTTCTTTATGCTAATTTCGTTTAGTTTTATGAATCCACGAGTCCATAACTAGAAAACCAGTAGAAGTAGAAAATAACTAATATTTGGAAAATATGTATCATAGTTATAGGAAACTTTACGCCAACATTCATTTTATTCGAAAACAGGATGTCAAAGCTACAAAATAAAAACTGATTTTTTTTCAAAATTTTAACAGCCTGTATCTTTTTACCTGAGCTGAATTTGAAAAATGTTAAATGAAAAAAGTGTTTCATTTGATGAGAGGAATCTTTGGTTAAAATTAATGCAGTGGTCAAAGACTCACCCTGTATATTTGAATCTGACTCTTGTCTTCTGTTAGAAACTAGAAAATTAGGAATTTTCATGCAAAAATCTACAATATATCAACATTGAAGTAAGACCTATTTGAGAAAATTTAAAGGGTTTCCTCAGATTTCACACGAATTTTCTGAGAATAATACATAACTGACACATTAAAACAATGTAGGATTCAATAGGTATTCTGATTATCAATGAAAAAACTGGGTATTACATTTAAAAAACGAAAGTTATCATTTTCGATGAAAACGGAAGTCGAACGAATCCGAAATTTTTTCAAGAATTCATCTATCCTAACAAAGCTTAACTATAAAATGTCAAGTGTTTATCTCGACTCTTTCTGTGAAATATTCTAACGAACGGTCGCCGTGAATCAGCCTGTATTGTATATTAAATACACGACATTAAATATTCCATATTTTATATTGTACATTGCATACGTCAGCTTCAATATGGAATTTATTTAAATCATTGATTAATCATAAGTAGAATTAGCATTTTAATATTGAAATTGCTACCGAGAGCATGATTTGAATTAGCGTAATTTGATGTTTTAGTTGAGTAAATGGACAATGGACATGAGTATGTGAGTGCCCATATTTACATACACCCACATAGTGCACGAAATTATAACTTTCGGTATGATAAGGGTAGGTACGGTGGAAGGTACACCGGGAACATCCTTCCTGTAAATACAACATTGATGAATCCTATTTCTATAGGAATCGAAGAGAGCTCCTGAATTAACCCTTGTTCAACTCGTGGGTTGCCCAGGACTGAGTAAATATTTGATTTATCATCCGGTGCTCTTCTGATTGAACAAGGGGATGAATTAGTTGCTTCTATTGACTGAATAACTGATGAAATGTCTGTCGGTATGGAATATAACAAATCGTTTATTCTGATTGGAAATTAACTATATACAACGCTTGAATTTGCATCAAGTAAAGCCGCAAGCATTAAACTTATATTTTTTCCTGATTGACTAGGAATTCCTCCAGACAAAATACTAGCAGGGTCCTTGCCAAAAACAGTTTGAATCAGGGAAATGAGTATTTGACGAAATGATAGTGTTATCCTCTATGATTAAAGAAACTCTTCTTCAGAAAATTACATCAACTAGAAGATCTGGTGTGAAAATACTTCTCTCTGAATTTGTTCAGGAATAAATAAATAACAGTGTAAAAAAACTAAAAAAACATGCTTTTGTAGATGACAGAACTAAAATGTAGAAAATAATTTTCAATAAATTTAAAACAAGGCCGATTAACAAAAAAATTATTTTACTCTAAGTAAGCTTGGGGTGCTTAATGTCAATAAATATTTTATTGACAGAAATTGGTGAAAGTAGTATATTCATTTGAATATATCTCAAAAAGTACCCGACGCTTTTTTACAACAAAATTAATTGTACTTTTAATCCAATTATTCTTAATTTAAATTTTTGAGAATTATCTACGTTTCAGTTCGTTTATTTATGAATCCATGTTCTTCAGTTTCTTAAACCTTTTTTTATTATCTATTTTATAGTTCGGGTAACTAAAAAAGCGAATTTTTTCGTATTTAACTATTATTTATCTTTGCTTAACAAGTCTTAAAAGGATGATGATTTCGAATCATTGACTATTTGGTGCATCATATGTGAAAACTTGTATAATTGACTGTATAATTAACTGTGGGCGCATTTGTGGATTGTTGATGCCCAACTCAGTATCAACGGTAACATTCTTAAGTTGTTGCAAAACGGCGAAGGCGCCAGTGCTGCTAAAGCATGTAAAAATCGCTGATCCTGAAAATCAATTGGTAAGGATAATGGGACAAAATATTTAAATTACTGCATTGTCATCGGTTCTTGACAAGAGTGAAACATTTCAAATTCATCCGATATTTTGGGCAAAACTTTGAGAAAACCACTGACGTGAAGTCAGGAGCTCTTGTGCGCATGTTTCATAGTCTATTCACGCCTCATACGAAGTCAATTAAGCTGAAATTTAGTTTTCGATTGTAAAATGGTGCCTCGAAGGTATGTGAGGAATTTCAGCGGATTCTGACATAGTTTCTGAAATATAAAATTTTTCAAGAAAAAAAGTTTAATTTTTTTTTAGTGATACGATAATCACGAAATTACGCGATGACACGGTGACTTAGATATTAGCGTGCTCGTCTGACAAGAAATAAATTTTGGTTTGATACCCCGTTAAGTAATTTCACCTCGAGTTTCACCCTTATATTTATTTAAGATAAGAGATGTATTATATTTATTTTAAAATTTGAAATAGTTGATATCCAATGCATTTTTTCCTGTTAACGCTAAAAAGACGACTTGAAGGTTCGTGCAGTATTTAATGAGGGTATGTAAGACGTGAATAAACAATAAATCATGCGCCCAAAAGCTTCAGACTTCACGTGAATACATTTATTGATTTTTTTTCAAAGAATAGAATAGCATTTTCTGATATTATGCATAGTTTTCAGGGGTTTATAAGTCATTTTCGTGACCAATTCTTCTTTTTTGAACTCACACCCTTCAACACTGCAGTCAGGCCACAAGCTGCACCCTAGAAAATTAATTATGTGTTACATATTATCTCATTAACTTTGAATATATTTCTACATATAACATCACTTATGGGAAGCAAACGATTGGGTTACTCAAATAAATATGACGTCTCTTATACGTAGATAAGATGACATGAACGAATAGTGAACACAGATAGAACACATACAGATAGCATTCCATTATGTGACAACATAGAAGTACGATGTATTATTGAAACTTTGAAAAATCATATCTCCGAAAGTGTTAGCTTGCTAGAGTTGAAAATGACAACTCCGAGAGTTATCGTGCCTCCTGTCGGACGGTCAGAATTCATTTCGACCACGGATTCTTGATCGGTGAGTCGAACCAAATCGTTCAAGACCATTTTCATCCAAGAATTCGAAAATTACAGACATTTGGCAAATTGATAAGCACTCTGTTCCGAGGAACAAGAGCGCCAAAAATGTTTCATTAACGAAGCCTCAAAACATTTCACGCGAAAGCCAAGTTTCTTTCTTTCCGAGAATAGACCCTCCTAATCTATGCTGCACCTGTCGCGCAGAAGAAAATAACGAAAGAAGTATATCCCGACGCTAAAAAGTATGCCCTCGAGCCTGGGGGCAGGGGGAGAAATCCGAAGAGCAATTTATTCGACTCGAAAGAAGGGATCGTTTCGGGCGAACTTCAAAGGAGGATTATTCGGAGGACACGGAATGAGGCGGATAAATTTAGGAAAAAAATGGCAGAACACTAATCAATCGAACGATCTTTCGAAAGTCTTAACCTTCGAGAGTTCGAAATAACGGTTGGTTAAGTTGGCCATTAGCAGGGGCTACACGTTTCGCACCTAAGGAGACGACGCCATTTTCGCCGGACTAATGGATTTTTCTAGTCGATTTCCTGGGTAAATTGTCCGGCTGATGGCCGTAATGAATTAGTATTATGGAGCTTATAGGGGATCAATTATTGAGCCGGAAGTGATATTTCAGGATTGATGGGTATGATTGAGTGCCCAATGAGGGACATCCTAAAACAATAGAAGCGGTATAAGTAGAGCTATGGCTATTTTCCGCCTGTATACGGCGTCCTATCGAACTTTTGTGGCTCACAATGATCATAATTTATTGGGCAGATATAAAAGATGTTAGGGAATAAGTGCGACAAACTTAAGGAGGTGATTCTGCATGAAAAAATTATGACAGTTCGCTATATAACTGTAGAATTGGTTGATTGAGTTACTTTCCTAACATTCGTCTTTAACGTCTCTGGTTTTCAATAAAGCACTTGTTTTGCTGTTTAGACACTTGATTTACAATTCAACTCGAAGAAATCTTTACAACTCTGACAGTATTTACTTCCGCGATTACTGAATTTCGTCAACAACCCAATATACTTTAAGATCGTCTGAGTGAGAAATCAATTAAACCGTCTTAAGTATCTGCCGTCTACCGTCTTTTCCTGCTCAGAACACACTCCCCTCAATTGCTCATACTCTGGGTACCTCACCCGTTTTGACCCCCCCGCAGTTGGCCTGCCCCCGATCTTAGAGGGTAGTCCATGATTGGTGATTCTCTGGCTGAACCACCTCCCTTAGACCAATAAATATACGTGGTAAATATTCCACGGTTTTGAGGCAATTCCTGGAATCTATAGCCGTAGTCGATGTTACACGTCAAGTGCTCTTCGGAAAATTATACAACACAGACCTCCTTGGAGGCGCCAGAGTGTCTGGATTTAGTCTTAAATTCTTTATCTCCTATTAATGTTACATCGTTTCCAGGATCTGCATAATATTTCTAACGGTATGCTAATGGATAAATGGCGATAGAGTTTCTAGAGAACGTCTGCTTTATCGATAGCAAGTTGCTTGCACCCTTAGAATAAAATACTAGCTCTAACTATATACAAGTAGAATTCCAATTCTACATAACTTTTTTCCGCAAATGCTTCGACTACCATGGTGAATTCGACTTAGAGTGTCCAATACAGGAGAACATACAATAGAATTCATCATGGTAAATTCGATTAAGATTGTCCAATACAGGAGAATGGACAATATAACATAAACGCAAAAGCTTCTGACTTCACGTCAGTGCTTGAACCAATTTTGATGTAAAGAAATTAAACATCTTAACGCCAATTTTTCATTTCTTCAATACATTATTTAGTAGCGACGCTAATAGGCTATTGTCAACTTTCTGTTAGATATGAATATTTGAACCAAATCTCAAAGTAGTGTTTCATCATCTTTGCGCGCATGTTCGGGGAACAGCGTGCTATAATTTTGCTCAAATGTGTGGGAATGTTCGAATTTTTTGCTTTGGAGTTATACCCATTTGAACTTTTTTTGTCATTTCCTCAATAACTCAAAAAATACGAATCCGATCCAATTCAGTAAAGCTTATTACTTGTAGAATGCCGACGCGCAAAATATTGCGAAATTTCGTGAGAATCGTATCACTAGAATTTTTTTTTAAATCATTGAAAAAACTATATCTCAGAAACTAACCTTCCGGTAGAGCTTAAATTTTGCAAGAGCCTTCAAAACCTAACTTTACAGCAAGATTCCAAAATTGAACACGACTGGATCTATATTGCTGGAGATCTGAGCAGCCTTGGGTGAGTTCATTAACTGGATGGGTGACCGTTGCCAAGATAACTTTTGAACCGAAAGAGATATCGACTTGCAATTTGCAGTGTAGGTTGCGCCGCCGAATGTAGTACTTAGTTAAGTTCGTTGTTGGGCATAATCGGCCAAACGTTTTCGGAGTTATACCCATCTGCAATATTGTTATCTTGATAAGTCAAAAAAATACAAATCTGATACAAGAACTACTCAATAATTACTTTGTAGAAAGCGGACGCACTAATTTTCGAGAAATTCTGTGAATATCTTATCACTTTGAAAGAAATGTTTTCTTCGAAAATTTATATTTCAGAAACTTTGCGTCAGAAATTCGGCACATAACGTCGAGCCAGCATCATCAAAAATGTTCTGAAATTTTAACTCAATTCCTCAACCTCCACAGACTTTTACAAACCCTTGTCATGCCGTACAAGTAGCCTTGGATACTACATCTCAGGTGGCAATAGACAGCTCCAAAAAAGTTGATCTTCGTGCACTATTTGGTCATAATGTTGTGAATACTACAACAATATTGCTTCAAATGCTGCCGTATCAACAAAATTTCATCACGCTGAAATGCAATTCTGACTACGACTAGGGCTTCACGCGAGAGAGAGATTTTTCTCGTCTCGGAAAAGCGAGACGAGACGAGACGAGACGTTTTCAAAAATATTATAGGCGATACCGAGACCACATACAGCGCAACACGAGAGTCTCGTTTTAGGTCTCGTTAACTTTTTGGTATGAAGTTTTATATACGACTCGACTTTTTTCAACACCCGCAGAAAACAATTGAATATGAAGAGTTTCCACTATAATTACCAATATATGTTGTCTATATTATACAACGATCGTTCTAGAAATACACGATTTTTTAGAAGATTATTAATTCGTTATGACCTTGCGATAATTGAGATTATTTTTCAAGAAAAAATAGAATTCACAACCATAAAAACGGATTCCATTATGAATTCAATATTTAACGGACAACTTTTATTGCCCCTAAATCTCAATGCTTTGAAAATTTCGGCTCTATCTGAACATCTGGAGAAATGTATTCTCTTGTGCTCCTTGCAGTGAAGATGTGAACAATTATTGTAGGTATACATCCGTAGAACTACGTATAATAAAACTGGTAAAGAAATGAAGCTATTCAATGTTTCGCAAAATGTTATGAGGAATACGCCAAGAACACCCTAAATGATCTACCCACTCGGGAGGTAACCTTTGAAAAATATACCAAATTGTTCAACTCAATTAAAAAATGTATCGACATCGATTGCCTATTTAAAACATCAACAAAACCTTCGAAATATTGGAAAGCTGAGTTTGAAGAATGTAACGTGCCAATCGTCCACTTATAGACGATTGTCGAGCATGAGAATCTACTTTTAATTTTCTAGGGGTGGGAGGCTAAACTGGCTTAATTCGGCAACAAAACTCCCTCCCAGGTTTTCACAATATATACTAAAATTGAAAAATTACAATAGGTCGACCCTTTTTCACTCTACACAGTCTTATACTAATTAACTTAATAAAAAAAAAACGTCGTGGCCTCCTCGGATTTCGATATTATGATCCTGATCCTGATGTTCCAATTTTAAAGAAACCACTTCTAGATGGCCTTCCAATTCGAAGTAAATTGTCATCTGGTTATTTTTCTATCCAAAGGAAGTACTACGTTGATTCTCCCAATTTCAAGGGTAGTTGGTATATCTGGATGATTCCTCGGTACGAATTCAATTCCAGCCAAGGTATAATTTCAATCCAAACCAAGGTACAATTTCTATCCAAACCAAGGTACAATTTCTATCCAAGCCAAGGTACAATTACCATCCAAGCCAAGGTGCTAATAGGGAAAACGAACAAGGAATTATAATAAGAAAAACTTTTACAACTCCTTCTCGGGTTTCTGAACTTAAATCTGCAATTAATCAATCACAAAATATATCACAAATTAAACCTGAGAAGGAGCCCTGTTCAGAATATCAAACAACTTCTACGGAATTTACCAAATCTGAAATCGCTTCCACAAAATGGATGACACTGAAAAAACTATGATCTTTAAAATTCAATTTTCTTCCCTGGTGAGGATTTTGACCTATAATGATATCAAATTAAGCACTTACCAAGAATTTAAGCACAATTCTCGCCGATAATTCAACTCGTAAATCTAACGATAAAAATGCTGATATATTGAAATCTTCCGGAGTCGTAAGAAGAACAGCATTTCCATCAAACATGAAGATCCCGACGCTCTGGTTTTACGCGCAGGCTCCCGGTAGTGTTCGACGCGTTATAATTCACGCCACTATCAAAACAGAGGCGGATCGTCCACTTGATTTATCCATAGACGTGCTATATCGTTGCAAGAATATTTGCTGTTTGAAAGAGCAAATAGGAATCCAAATATTTTACAGTGGTGGAGAGTAATGAAAAAGTTCTTCCTACATTTTCCAAGATGGCCGATGATTTATTAATGGCTACATCCGTATCTGTTGAAAGATTATTTTCCACAGCAGGTATGATCATGGCAAAAACATGTACATCATTGAAAGATGATGTGATGCAAGCGTTATTATGTTTGAATTCTTGGTCATCGAGTAATTTAAAATTATCAGTGTTTAAATTAAAAATAATTTGTACATGTACAAATATTTTTGTATAAGAGCGTAATAAATATATCTTCACAAATACATTTATTGATATCTACCATTTTGTTTATATATTATAATATTTATTATCGTTATTCAGAATTAAGCGAGTGATAACGAGACGAGAACGAGACTTAATTTTTTGGGAATTGGCGAGACCAAGACGAGATTTTTTATACTCTCGCCTACTCTCGTCGCGTGTGAAGCCCTAACTACGATAGTTCGCAAATTCGTTTTCTGTTATCGCCCAGGGCGATTTGACTAAGAAAGAATATGGCTGAACCGCACTTCGCAAAGATCCTTCGTCACGGAACTTTTTGAATAATTCAAATTTGGTCCAGAATTATTTGGCGTTATAAATTTTCAATATTTACATAATCGTATTTCACACCTAGAGATTAATCTGAGTTCGAGTTTGTTTGGAACTTTTAATTAGTTTTTAACGACTGCCAACTTTGTTCAGATTTATTCGTTCGCCATGGTTGGCAGCCGATCTTGGGATTACTGGACGATAGGTCTGAGTTTTGAGGCTGTTTCTAAGATTGAAAGTTCGTTCGTACGAATTGGTAAGATAGTGTTGTTTCATTACACTCTGAATGCATTCAGAAGTGTATTACACTTTGGTTCGCTTTCATAATAAACGCGATAAAATTAGCCTTTACTAAAGTTACTTCTGACCTTTAAATTAAACTGGAAGTTTCTCGTGTTCATAATAGGAAGATCGCGTAACTTTAACTAAAGTGGACTGTAGTACTTCGAAGTTATGTTGACAATGCCGTACGAGTAGATTCTCTGTGGTTCTATCATTTCTGCCCCTCATTGCTCATCATAACCTAACTCTTTGGGAGGAACTATCAAAAATTATCGGTTTGTGAGATTTTTGGCAATCTTATTCCTCCATAGAGTGCTTATCAATTTGCCCAAATGTCTGTTATTGTCGAATTTTTGGCTGAAGATGGTCTCAAACGTTTTGGTTCGATTCACTGATCAAGAATCCGTGGTCAAAATCGATTCTCTCCGGCCGTAAACATGATAACTCTCGAACGGAATGAGCTAGACAGTTGAAATTTTCAGGGTAGGTTTGGGAAATAAATATCTCGACTAAGTTCGTCACTTAAGCGAAATAGGCCTAATTGATTCGGAGTAACGAACAAAAAAATTTTTTCACATTACAAATTTCAAATTCAATTTTTCATAAGATGCAGTTCCATCATAAAAATCCATTGATATCATTCTCAACTCCAACAAACTGATACTTTCGGAGATATGATTTTTAAAAATTTCTATATTTAATCGTGATTTTATAATTTCATTGAATGATGGAGGTAACACGGTCAATCTGGTTCAGTTTGCCATCAGTCATGGATAGGTGTCAGATTGACAGCAAACTGGTTGTATACACGTAGACTGTTGGACTGATGGTCCGGATTGATGGCAAGATTCATGTCAGATTAATACCAGATTGACCCTGTACCTCCGCCTAATTATAATTTGCTGATGTTTGTAAATCCAACATATGAGGTGGGTCATATACCTACATTTTGAACATAATTTTTTATGATTCAGTTCTGTCATAATAATCCGTTCATATCATTCCCAACTCTGAGGAACCAATTCTTTCGGATATATGATTTGTCAAAGTTTGAATGATCACTCGCTAGTAGTCTGACAAGAATGAAAAAGCCCCTGTCCACAGAGCTCTCCCACTTACTTCTTATAGGTACAATTCTGAAAAAGTTCGGTCGATTATGCCCATAAACGAACTTCACCGTCGCATGTATAGTAGAGGCTCAACATATCCTGAAAAATGCAAGTCGCTATTTCTTACCGTTCGAAAGTTATCGTGGCCAAATGAATTTGACTTCGAATTCTTAATCAGTGAGTCGAACCTAATCGTTTGAGACCATTTTCGGCAAAAAATTAGAAAATTACTGACATTTGGCAAAATGTACCTGTTCATTAGGCATTTCGCGCGAAAATAATTATTCAGTGAAATTTTTTATGTGATGTTTTCCGAAAGTTTCGAATTTAAATCGTTTAATTAACCGCAACCTCATGTAAATTTCATCGTCCAACCACTCATCAAAGTTAGTAATACGAACTATATAAGGTTTTCGACTTCTGATTACGAATATTTCATTACCAGGAACATTATACTAATAATACTAACTAAGATTAGCTAGAAGACATCAAAATACAGATTTTTTTTACAGGCGCTAAGTTTTCAAACGACCGGGGATGGATTGACGGATTTAATTTCATTTCAAAAACGAGACTTCAAATTTGAATAACGTAGCTATACAGGGTGTTTCATGGGTATATGAATATACGTTAACCTGAGGTAGATCTACTCTAGGCGAGTCCAAAAAACCTATATGTCTAAAAGTCAATCAGCCCCATATCCAATATTTTCAATTGCTTATAACTTTTGAACCACCAGGTAGAATCAGTTGATATTTGGAACGTAAAATACACTTCCATGAGTCGATCGATTTATCTTTCAACTGATTAAAAATCCAGGTCCGTATTAGAAAAATTTAGAACTTTTCGCAAGATGAAATTCAACATCCTGTATAAAGTAATATTGGAATTTCATTAAAATTTGTGGGAAAAACGAAACATTTTTTATGGCGATTAGTAGTAATCCCGCACGACATTTGACTACTCAAAATTCTTGTCGAATGATTTAATTCGATAGAGAAATTCTCAAAAATGTCGTACATTAACATTCAATTCGAAAAATCGTCAATTGCATAGATCGCAAATTTGTTTTTATTTTTTAACAAATTATTTCTAGCATTCCTCAAAAAAAATAGACTTTGTATAATTTATTCAAAATGATAGACGGTGAAAAAATAAATAAACAAATAAAAGAACAAGTAAAACAGTTGAAAGAAATCATTAAAGTTTCTCAAAAGTACCACCGTTTTCACGCATGCGGTCCACCTCTGCCTATTCACATATTTGGATATTGCTCATCCAAGAAGTTCCTGAGGCATTATTATAAAAAGTTATGATTGATTTGTAAATAATAAGAGATCAGACCACAATACTGTCAGTTGTCAAAATTTATGCCATATTGTAGCCTACTGGAATGAACACTATAGTGGGATACAACACAAATTAATATGCTGATATGTTGTTCATGTATTTTTTCTGTGACAATCGCTAATGTTTACGAGGGATGGAGTCTTTAATTTGTGGAATTCGCATAGATGGACTGAATAATATCCACATGCACTTTTGTTTAATAATTTGTTTATTTATTATTCACTGTTACTCATTTTGAAAAAAAAAATTCAAAATCCATATTTTTTGAAAAATAATTTGTGAGAATATACAACAACAACTTTAAAATCGGTGGAACAAACAATTTTTCTAATTAAATCTTAATATATAACATTTTTGAGAATTAAGTGGAATCCCATTAACGAATCAAATATTTCGACAATAATTTTGATGAGTCAAATATCGTGCGGGGCACTGAGATTTACAGATTTCTATCGAAAATTTTCCGCTTTTTCCGAAAATTCTAATCAAATTCCAATATTCCTTCGTACATGGTGTTGTATCCCAGCTTGCCAAAGTTCAAAATTTTTCTAATACGGACCTGGATTTTTAAATCAGTTCAAAGATTAACGGATCAACCCATGGTATTGTATTACACTTTCCATATATCAACCGATTCTACTGTGCGGTTCAAAAGTTATAAGCAATTGAAAATATTATCGAATAAATAAATCACCCAGTATCTCGGCTATGCATGGGACTGATTGGACATGTCAGCTACAGGTTTTTCGGACTCGTCTAGAGTAGCTCTCAATCAGGTTAAATTATGTTCATTTACCAATGAAACATTCTGTATATCACTGAACGGTTCCTTTCTAGATTTTCTCCCCTGAACTCTGGAAAATATCTATAAAATAAAAAAAATTGTATTTCCAAATTGCTTCTGCGTTGGAAGAAATACAAGATGTTCGTCAGAAACAATATTTAGAGCAATGTTACCTAATAAACTGAAATGAAACGACATCAACGATGAAACAATACTAATCGAAAGTCGTCAGAATACTGTAAAAAATATTGACTGAAGAGCTAGTGTCTCTGCCTATAGGTATAGGGCTCATGTACCAGTGACCATGACCAGTGACATGTACCTGCATCCTTATCGGATTTTGACCCATATAACAAGGACCAAAGCAAATACTACTGCTACTGAATTTTTTCCATGAACTCCGCCTAAATCTCGAGAATATTAAAATCCGTTGTCGCAGAGCAGCAACATAAAACGAGTACAGAACAGTAACCACAACGTCGTCATAAATGTGTAATTCGCCGCACCGGCAAAAACGCCAGGGAAAAAGGCCATGTTGTTAACGATTTAATTAACACAGCTACATAAAATATCCAACTTTCCAATTACACGCATTATGGTAACCTGAAACTTTTCTGAAAAAAAAAAACGCGGGATTATGCGAAAACTTGGGTTATTCGAGAAGATATTCGTGTTTATATTACAAGGCATTAACAAGCGCGGAAAAAGGCGTGCTTCACAGCTCGTTTAGCCTCCGTCTACCCAGACAGCCTTCTCAATAACGTCTGACCTAATTGCCGGTCCGGGAATTGAAACTTTCCTATGCGAATCTGTTTTTTTTGTGTTAATGTCCGGAACTTCGCATAAACAGAGCCAAAGTTGACGGTTTTGTTTTTGCACTAGAAAATTTGAAAGTTTTTTTTGTTTCTGGAGCTATTCTGATGCGAACAATAAGATTCATAGTTGCGATGTCGGCGTTACTCGGAGAGTACGTTGAAGTTTTTCATGCTGCAGAAACTACCGCCGCAATCTGATAACTTCTGTAGGGTTGAACAGGGTTTCTTTGTTGCGGAGATATCTTCGAGGTGTATTTCAGTATAGTTATTGTGCTATAGGCAACCAAAACGTTGTATTGTGTCGTAACTCGTTTTTGTAAGTGCCACAGAAACTTTATTGTTCTCAGGAAATTCAGGGTAGAACTAACTATGCAGATTTCCATCGGTCCTAACATCGACTCTCAGAGTACATTACATACAATGTTTTGAATATGTCCTCTTCCGTTGTGGCGCATTTCGTCAACACCTTGTGACCTTTGTAAGGGGTAGTTTTTTCAGACCTTGAACCAATTGAAATATAACATATGGACCAGTGCCTTTGAAAATGGTAAAAAGTAAAAAAAAAATAATATCACGATAAACCCATTGGAAAAGAAAGAGAATATAACAAACTTAAAAGGAAAAATAATTTACGGGCGATCTAGATCTGAGTGGAATGGAGTGAGTTTTTGAGGGTAAAAATGGTTTATCTCGATTTCCGTCAAAACTGCATGTTCTATGGAAAAAAATAAATGATGAAGTTGTAGGTAACAAAAAGATCTAGAACTTTTGTTTTTACACTTTTTTCACATTAACTCTAAATTTATGTGAAAAATTGAAATAACCAAGTTTTTGGTTTTTCATTTTTAACTTTTACAAAAAAATTTTTTTTCATGAAATATGGTGAAAGCTTTCCTTTTTATGTCCTTAATACAGTGTAATTTTTTTGATTGGAAATATTAATTTTTTCACCTTATTCTGACTTAATATTAAAAAAGCACCCTTACTTTCAATCGATAAATCTCACGTCGAAATAAGTGCTTCTTTGAAAGAGTCAGTGGTCTTTTTGTTCGTTAAAATCTCTAAATTTTGACGTGTAGAAAAATTTACATTACCGTCTTAGAAAATGCTATGAAATAACTGATAGTAAGGCCCGGACTCTCATAGTCCCTTCCCCACTTCTCTATGAATTATCTTTGGATGAGCTAAAATTTTCCGTAGACCACTCAGGTATATAAGTTATTTTAAAATAGCAATAAATAAGCATCTACGCATACAATTTAGAGAATATTCTAAAATTTGCTCAAAATATTGTAGATGTGTTATAAAATATTAACTTTATTAACTTAGTATTTTCTGAGAAAATTTACCATAGTAATGTATATTTTTTACATCATCAGAAAGTAGAGATTTCAACGAACTAAAAGCCCACCGACTTTTTTAAAAAAGCAGATATTTTGACGCGTGATATTTTCGATTGAATATCAGGCTGCTTTTTCGATTGAGTCAAAATGATGTGACAAAATGAATATTTCAAATCAAAAAAATTACAATGTGTTTGGGACATGAGAAGATAAATTTACTCCAAATTCTGTGGAAACACAAAATTTTTGTAAAAGATAAAAATAAAAACCAAAACCTTGGTTATTCAAATTTTTCACATAAATTTTGAGATTATGTGAAAAAAGTTTAATACAAAAATTGTAGATCTTTTCTTACCTACAACCTACTTTGCCATTCAACTCTTTGCATAGGGATTGTTGTTTTGCGGGAAATCGAGATAAAGTGTTTTTTACCCTTAAAAACTCACCCCCTTCCACTTCCCGACTTCAGATCACCCGTAAATTATTCTTTCTTTCATTTTAGTTATAATCTCTTACTTTTCCATTGGGTTTCATGCTACTATTATTTTTTTTCTGAAAAACTATCAACCATGGTATAATAAACAAATGGATGAAAATTTATATTTTCCTGATTAAGTTCAATGGAATTTATGATTTAAAAAAACTTTGGCCGCCACGACTAATTTTTATGAATCTGTTCCAACAATCCATATTTTACGACTTTTTCCAATGATTGGGAACTTATTTCCTCAATGGCTCGTTCAAAATTGTCATCCAATGCTTCCCGAGTTGTTGCTTTGATGGATTTGACATAATTAAAAAAAAATTGGCATGAGGTGATAAATCTCATCAAACTCACAAAAATACCGGTCAATTAGTTGTAGAATGCCAACACTGAAATTTATGTATAATTTCGTCAAGAACGTCTTCGCACAAATCTTCCAGTCGCCATTTTACAATCGTGTACCAGGCCTCGATCGGCGTTGTAGGTTAAGAATTTTATTATTGTGAAAAGAATATTCTGAACTGGAATTGTGATTGCAATTTTAAATGATGTGAATCTCAGTATATCAATAATATAGTTGATGCAAAAGTATGACATGAGATTGGATCAAAGAAATCTTCCATTTGAGTACGCTGTATGTTTTTATTTAATAACCATAATTTTAATATCTGCTCATATATTGCTGGTTTTAACGAAAAATATCTTGAACGAACACACAAATTTAATTGTAAAAGATCCTGTTCATATTATGCATGTACTCGAAAGACCTATACTCTTCGCTTTGTCTGAACCACAAAGCGAAGAGAATAGGCCTTTCGAGTACATGCATAATATGAACAGGATCTTTTACAATTATATTTGTGTGTTCATTCAAGATATTTTTCGTGGCTGCCGTGATATATTGAAAATTTTCGCAGAAACACTCGATCAACGTCTTGTGTAATGCCTTATTAGGGCAGCTAGATGAATGGTACGTCATAAACTCCAATATGTTTCCTTCCTAGAGGAAGGACGGCTTTCCAAGGAAATTGCACACACATCTTCCCATTATTCTTCAAAAAAAGGCTATTCTTCAAGGGGAACATATTTTTTCGTCAAGTATCCGTTGGTTCCAACGATCGCATCGTTGGAAAAATTTTAGCATTCTCCACCTAATCATTAGAACGAACAACCACCTAAATAATAATATTCAACATTTTATTCTTTTGTTATATTAAATTTATCATACAATGATTGTCACTTGTTTGAATTAAATAATGAATCAAAATGTTATTACCACCAAACATATTCGGGCAATTGAATACTTATTTTATATAGTATTTTATTCCAGATTTATGACTCCAACTAAGTTACTTCAAAGTAATATGAGTTTTGTTTATTTTCGTTGTCTTGTGCGAGATGTTAGTTGATGTCTATGTGCAAATTTTATTTTGGCTTTTCTGATAAATCATTGGAAAATGTGGTGAATTTTGAAAAAATTCCAGGAATATAACGTGAAATACTCGTAATGGTAGAAATTTCTGTAATATTAAACATGCTTCCTGAACTGAGTGCCTATGGATTTGCCCAAATGTCGGTAAATTTCAATTTTTTTGCCGTAAATCTCAAACGATTAGTTTCGACCCATTGACGATCAACTTTTCACAAATGGAATCGAAGAAAAATGGGTTTATGTCATGATAAAATACGCTGAAATACAAACAATTGTGCACTTTCATATTAAATACACATTACTCCATTAACAGATTTCCAGCAAATTTTCTGTTTAGAAGTTTGGAATGATACATGGGTTGAAAGTAAACAATGTACATCTTTCTCAGATAATTCACCCATTACTAGCTGCGAATAACGCCCAATATCGATTACCTTTATCAATTAGATCAATACACGAAGAATGTTGGACAATGAAGAATTTTGAACAATAGTGTAGAATTTTTATATCGTCTAGGAGAATTACTCTTCTAGCATTTTGTGTTTCGGGTCTTTGGGTTTTGAACCCCCTTTTTTTGATATTTACACTTCTTTGACAATATTTTAACTCGATGAAAATCTTTACAAATCGATATAATTTACTTTCGCGATTACTAAATTTCGACAACAACAACAATTTGCTCTAACCTAGCCCGAGTCAGAGTTGTTCTTTTATGAAAAATCGTATTTTTATCAGAAGTAAAAACTTTTATTCCGCTAATTATCTAAATTCTATCGAACTGTCTCCGTCTTATTCGTATTTCAAAAGAGAACTGGTCTTTACCCCGACTGCCCTCAGTGTCTACTGCCCCCACCATCTATCCCTCGATCTCATAGGGTTGTACTCCCGGGGTGGTGTGCATCGATTGGTGATTTATGGCTGAAAATACCCCACCTTAGACCAATTCCACGGGAACGATCCGATGTTGTTACGCAATTCCAGGAAAATAGCCAATTTTAACGTTGCACCAAAATGTATTAGAGCCATGAAGTTTCATCTCCCGGTACAGATTTCCGGTTAACCCCAACCTCCTTCGAGATGCCAGAGGGTAGAGGTTTTGAATTGGTAAATTGATGTCCTGTCGGGGTTACATGCTCTATGGAATTTGTCTAGATCACTACCGATATACTAATGGGTTTTGGGGCGCCTGACAGTCCAGAGAAGGTCTGATGTGTCGGTAATACGTCGTTTGCAACATTCAAATCTAATGTTAACTATATACCAGTAGGAAATGAACAGAATAAGGGTAATTGATATTCAGAACCCTGGTAGATTAATAAAATGAGGTATTTAAGGATATTCTGCTGAAGAATGAGTAAGGTTTGCAGTTTTAACAAGCCTTTGCAGCATTGGGTGAGTTCACTAACTGGATGGGTGGCCGCTTTAGATATGAATTGGAACAAGCGCGTCAAACAAACTAACCTCACGTCATTGCTTTCCCAACATTCTATAGTAAAACAATCCCCTCGAGAGTTTGAAATCCAATCGTATCCCCAAAAAAAAATCACCAAAGTCCATGCGATATTAATCGCCGCTCGGCGACATAGAAAAATTTATAATTCAGAACGACCACATAATAAAAAGTGTTGAACAAATACATGACGAAGGCATGTGCAACTTTAATGTCCGCCTCTTGAGATATGGCTCTTACACAAGTTATCCCCTAGTTTTACGATCGAAACTTTCAGCAAAACGGCCAAAATGGTTTTTCGCAATGATTTACAGATTTTTATGGCATTCGAAACTGTGAGAATCCTGTAAAAATCGGCTTCCGTGGAAACTCAGATTTTATATCCTACATGTGAGATACTACATGAGAAAGATTAAATTAACGAATGAAAGTATAGTTCGAAATAGGTACATATATTTTTTCAAAAGTGAATAAACTTTACTAAATTTCTCGGTTTATGTCTTTCTCTACCTGCTATACATTTTAAAGTTTTTCGTTTGAAATCTATAAGAGACAAAGACCATAATTCGGTTGTAGGTTATGGTCTGTGCAACCTTGCTAAGGTTGTCATATATGTTGTATAGGCTAGACGGGCTAATATTTGATTTAATTTCACTTAAAATAATTTGAATTCAGTTAATAAAAGAGCAGATATCGATGGTAACAGTACTTCATATATCAACTCATCAGGGGGAACAAAACTTGAATAATATGACACGATAGCATCCCATCCTTTATGTTTCCTGTGCATATTTGATTAACAGTCGGTTGTTAGATCTTGTACTGAATGCGTAGATTCCTTACTCATTTTATGTTCCCCTATATATCCTCTAAACTGATTTTATTATATTGAAGAAATAAATGCCTATCAATATTTCTAAATTTCAGCAAATTTTGTGAACAATAGTTACAAATCACAACACTCACGGGGAGACAGGGTTTTTTTGCTGAGGTTTTTCCCTAAGCTCTTGTATCATACGCAGAATTGTATGGTACCCCGTTACACCAACCTCTGCTAACACATATAAAACTCTCAGTCAAAAGAATATATATATCTTGATACCGCGGGACAAACCGGGACCCAATGTACATATCGCACGGATCGTATATGTTGATAAAATTTACTGTTTGCAGGTGTACATTCCTATTCATTTTTCTATGTATATGGTAAAAACAGAAATATATTGCATTTTTTATTTTTATTATCCACCGGTACTTAGCAGGACCGGCAAAAATTCATACAGCGGTACATAGGAGGACCGCTTTGTGATGATTGATATTTCGAAACATACATTGCCACAAGGATACTTACTGGGTCCTCTTTATGATATTACTTCCAGAAGATCTAAAACTTTATTTGTGCCTCTTGAACAAGGATAATATTGTTCAATGATCAATATGCGAATGGATATCTGTTAGTTATAAAATCGAGTATCACGGAAATGTAGGTTTAATAGAGAAGGATTATCAGGATATTTCAAAAAAAGAGCAGGAAAATAAGATGTTGTCAGTACTTGAAAACATGTGTTTCTGCTAATTATTGGCTTCCTCAGGGCAAGGCAACCAAGGAACCAAGGGAAAGATGAATGGAAAGTAAACGAAACTTATAGAGCCACTACTCAAGCGATTCATCTATTAAATACACATATCTTGGGGTAAATAGGAGGACTGCCAAGAACAAACACAAAGGTACAGAGGTGAACCGTTTTGTGAAGATTGATATTACGAAACATACATTGCTACATGAACATTTACTGGTACCTCGTTATGATCTTGCATTCTGAAGTTCTGAAACCGATTTGATTTTTCTTTTAAGAAAAAATAATTCCGGTACAGAGTGATTCGAGAGAATATTTAATTAAAATCGGTAATTTTTTTTACGTCTGGGGCTACTTTTAATCCATTCAACGTCGTGTTAAATAAAAATGGGTTCAAGCCCTGTGGACAGGAGCTTTCTGGCGCTCTAGTTCAAACTGACAAATTATATCTCCGAAAGTATTGGTTTCTCAGAGTTGGGAATTATATCAATGTATTCATATGATAGAACTGCATCATTGTGTGACAACGTTGAAATACGATTTATTATTGAAATTTTGAAAAATCATATCTCCGAGAGTATTAGCATGTTAGAGTCAAAAATGATATCATTGGATTCTTATGGTAAAACTGCTTGTTGAAAAAAATTTAATTTTGAATTTGTTTTGTAAAAAAAAATATATTTTTTTTGTTACTCCGAAACCATCTGTCCGATTTTGCCCAATAACGAACTTGGCAGAGATACTTATCTCCCAAACCTACTCTGAAAATTTCAACTGTCTAGCTCATTCCGTTCGAGAGTTATCGAGCCGTTCGAGAGTTATCGTTACCGGCCGGACGGCCGGACAGAATTATTTTCGACCACGGATTCTTGATCAATGATTTTCGACCACGGATTCTTGATCAGTGAGTCGAACCAAATCGTCTATGACCATTTTCATCGAAAAATTCGAAAATTACAGACATTTGGGCGAATTGATAAGCACTCAGTTCCGAGGAACTAGAGCGCCAAAAAATGGGTTCAAACCCTGTGGACAGGAGCTTTCTGGCGCTCTAGTTCTAACAGACAAATTATATCTCCGAAAGTATTGGTTTCTCAGAGTTGGGAATTATATCAATGTATGGGTGCGTTTTTATTTTAATCAGCTTTTGTGATGGATTCAATCAGCGATGAGAATACGATTGACGTGACGTCATAAAAATCCATCGGAAATTCACTAATCAATCCGATGAATATAAGAACAGAAAGCTGAGAAATGTTGATGATTATTATAGGTTAGGTTGTTATGTTTTGATCAATAATCTAATATTTTGTTCGATTGATGTTTTTCCCTCAATAAAACAACTTTTCGAAGTCAGAAAATATAATTCATATCATATCATTCATATTTCAGGAACATTACTTTCAATGCAATTTTAATTATTTTCGAAGGGGTTTATAATAGGAAATAGATCCAATAATACCTATAGTATCATACCTGTTGTAAAAAGAATCATTATCAAATCGCACTTAAGGCGATAAATATTAGGTATATGAAAGTTAAACTTGTTTGAAGCCCATCTCCTATTATTACCTTTAAAACTGCAGTCCAACAGAAATGTGATTCGAAATACCCGCCAAAATCCGTCCATCTAATCGGTCTCATCGACCTCCAAGTACGATGAACCGATTAGTAATCGTAAATCCATCGATGAAATTATGTTGAAAATAAAAACGGCCCGTTGAAATTCATCGGTATGCACTTGATGAAAATAAAAACACACCGATTCATTTACGATTAATCGATTAGACATTTCGATTAAAATAAAAACGCACCCTATTCTTATGATAGAACTGCATCATAAAGGAAATTCAATTCAAATCTGGCTATCGATACAGTCTGGCTATTAGTTTCACCGTGGATTGAAATGAAAAAAAAATGTGGTTATGGGACCCCGTTGGGAACGCAATTGCTTACGCTCATTCTCCAAATCCGAACGGCACGAACTTCAAAGTACTGATGTGAAGTCAGTAGCTTTTGTGGTATGGTAAACTCGATTAAGGGTGTCCAATACAGGAGAACGGGCAATTGAATTCACCATGGTAAATTCGATTAAGAGTGTCCAATACAGGAGAATGGACAATAGAACATACGCGCAAAAGCTCCTGACTTCACGTCAGTGCATGAACCAAATTTTTTTAAAATTTTCTAGTGTTACGGTCCTCATAAAATTTCACACACGTCTTCATGTCGATACTCAACAACTAGTTACCAACTATACAATTATTCGATCGGGTCTATTTTTTTGAGTTATGGATGAAAGAATATTCCAGGTGAGTATAACTCCGAAATAGTTAGACCGATTATGCTCAAAAACGAACTTAACCCTCCCCTTCGGATGCACAACCTAGCCTGAAAATTGCAAGTGCCTATCTAATTTCGTTCGAAAGTTATCGAGGCAACGGTTACCCAACCAGCTACTGAACTCACAAAAGGCTGCTCGGATCTCCAACAATATAGATCCGATCGTGTTCAAACTTGAAACTTGGTAGTAGAGTTAGCTGCTGAAGGCTCTCGCAAAATGTTCAGCCATGTCAGATGAATAGTTTCTGATGTATAAAATTTTTTTCAATAATTTTTTTAAAAATTCCTAGACATACGATCCTCACGAAATATTGCGAGAATTATCGCGTTGGCTTTCTACAACTAATAACCCTGTTTGAATTGGATCGGTTTTGTATTTTTCGAGTTATTGAGGAAATAACAACCAAATTTCAGATGGGTATAACCGAGGGTATAACTCCAAAACCGTTTGGTCGATTCTGCTTATAAACAAACTCAAATGTCTCATTCAGATACACAACCTAACCTGAAAATTTCCAGTCCCTATCTCTTTCCGTTATCATTACATAAAAAATAATTTTTTAAAATTTTTCGAGTGATACGATTCTCACAAAACTTAACAAAAGTGCTAAGGTTTATATTCTGCAACTATCCACCAAGTTTCAATTCGATCGGATTTATATTGGTTGAAAACGAAATTATTACTCGGAAACCACTGGGCCGATTATGCCCATTAACGAACTTGTCCGTCGTATTGGGATGCGCCACCTACCCTGAAACTTTCAAGTCGCTAGATCTCTCCGTTCTCAAGTTATGGCGGCAACGGCCTGCCTGACATAATTTAATTTGACCTCGAATTTTTCATCGGGGAGTCGAACCCAATCGTTTAAGTTTATTTTCGTCAAAGAATTCGAAAATTACAGATATTTGGGCGAAATTATAACGCGATGTTCCCCAGAACATACGCGCAAGAAATAGGTTCCGAAATTTCAAGCAAAATATTCCGCAAAATAGTAATAATTTTTTGAATTTTTGTCATATGATCCTCAGGAAATTTTACAAAGTCTCAATTCCATCAGAGCAATTTTTTTTCGATTTATTGTGGAAACAAAATTTTATAATTTTTGAAAATTTTGTATGCCATTTTATGACAATCCGATCAGTACAAAACTTCGCATGCATATATAGGTCATGATTCTAGAATTTCATGCAAAATTTCAGATAGATCGAGTGACCGGATTCGGAAATATCCATAAAAATGTTTTTAATAAAAACGGCCATAACTCCGAAAACGCTTGGTGCATTACGCACGTTAACGAGTTCTTTAGAGATATTTAGGTACGCTCCAAACCTACCCTGTAAAGTTAATTCCTCTAACTCCTTTCGTTCGAGAGTTATCGTGCTAACGGTCGGACGGACAGAATTGAATTTGACCTCGGATTATTCATCAGTGAGTCAGTAAATCCCATAAACCCTAAAATTATCAAAAATCTGTGGCCTAACATATAAACACATGATTTTCAGTAAATAATAATTTATGGCAACACAGCGACTTTGGAGGAACGATCCTCAACACATTGACTGCCAAGGAACTTTTCAGCATTCCGTTAAAAACTCCATTTTTGTGCGCATTATCATCTTGCTATCATTTAGCCCAAATGTCTATAATTTTCGATTCATTCTTCGGTTCACAGTTGGCGCGGCGCTGTGGTACAATAAAAATGACGGATACTACAGTGAGTATATATGCTATATATAGATATGCGAATATAGTCACTGTAACGGATATATTTCACCCTATAACATCTAGCGGTGGGTAGTTGAAGTATTGAGTCTTAGTTCCTTTTCACACCAATTACGAAGATCAGGACCGGCGTTTTGGAGTACAGCTAACCTCTTAAATATCATGGTTGAAAATCGATTATTTCGTAAATTGTAGTTTCCGAACCAATAAACTCCATATTATTATTAGTCACCGTGGTTATGCGACTAATTAAAACCATACAATGAGTTCATCTAAGTGGACACATCAAAAAATTGTAATCGCCTGAGGGCGTTGGTATTGGATATAGTGTGATTTGCAGATATTGACTGAAATGTAAAAGTTCAATAGATCTAGAACCAATTAACGGACAGATTTCAAAAATTGCAATTATTACTAATATCACTGATTTCGGCCGCGAAAGAGAGAGATCCACTTCGCTCACCATAAAAATCAGGATTAAAGTCGGATAATTTTGAACATTGCCTATCTTTTTTGGCTTTCTTGTTCCTCGGAACAGAGTGCTCATCAATTTGCCCAGATGTCTGTAATTTTCGAAGTTTTGCCTGAAAATGGTCTCAAACGTTTTGTTAATAAAAGTTCACTCTGTACTCAAACACTAAAGATTCTTCCACTTTTATGAGCAATTCTACATAAATATAAAAAAAAATTGCTTGGCTCTATCATACAAAAGGGGTAATAATAAATTCTAATGTCGAATTAAAATGTCTTATCACTTCATTTTTCCCACTAGGTTGATTGATATTTCACATTATATGAATTTGATTTACCAATTATTAAATTCTTCACCTATTCAGACAAAGAATTGCACAACAATTATTTCGGATTACGGAAAACCGATTTTACGATCAGAAACAAAAATATTGTTAGAAAATGAATTTTTTACTTAAGAAATTGCTCAAAGTTGTTTTATGTTTTGTTTGAATAGCTATAGAACATAAGAATTATTATCAAACAGGTTGAAATATCGACTTGGTTAGGAGAAAAAATGGAGTGAAAATCTATTTTTTCAACAATAAAATTTCTTGATCAATGTGTATGAAAGTGTCAGGCAATTTTTTTGGATTTTTTTGTTGAATCATAAAACATTCGTCCGAAATATTCAGTGTAATATTTTTTCAGATGAATTCTATAGAAGCTCATTCGAAGGATTATTGTCAGTATTGAAAAAACAAAAAAAAAAGATATAACTACGAAGTGTCCCCTGAGTAACTGTAGATATCATAATAAGTCAACTATTAACAATACTAACATTGATTATAAACATTTTTGCCCGGTAATAAACCTAACTGAGATATTTATGCCACAAACCTACCCTGCAAAACTAAACTCTCTTACTCATTTCATTCGAGAGTCCGTACTCACGGACGGACCTAAGTGCGGGCAGATAGGGTGTTTTAAAAAATTGTTTGGGCTGTAATTTGTCTTCCTCTAACAAAACCTCCTACCGAATGTAAATTGATTCACAAGTTTTTAAGCTATGAGTTCGACAAATTTCTTTTAAAATTAAAACACCAGCCTTTATATCAGTAGCGAAATGCTTCCACAAGTTCTGCAGAATTGAATTCCTCGTAGCAAAGCCTATTTGTGGTTGAACCATGTACATACAAGCACTCACCGGACACCCTATCAATATTGATTAATTAGAAATGTATCAAAATTGATCTTGTTGAGATACAACACGCATTACAATACCGGACTATTTCTCTGAGATTTGTGTTAGTTAAGGCTGGTTTATGCTGGCTGGTAACTTTAACTTAATCATATATATATAATATATATAGACATTTATTTTTAGTGTTATGCTTTATAATCAGACGAAATAATCCGTTAACTTATTAATTATTATTATTAATAATAAGTAAACGGATAATTCAGTCTCAGTATCAAACATAGCGTTAGAAATCTATGTTTCAATTTTTAAGTTAGGGAATAAGTTAAAGTTACCAGCCAGCATAAACCAGCCTTTAATCTTGAAAACTTTCAGTTTGGTTTTGGCGCTGGAATGCATTCCTGTCTCCAATTCAGTATCAGTACACCTTTGTTCCTCGACCCGTTGTCCCATTTCTTAGCAGGCTGGCCATGTGCGGAGCACGTGTGAAACCCTTGGCGCGAAACAACTTCAATTTGATGTTGCAATTTCTCCTGTTTTCACAGATATAAGAAATTGGTTCAAACACTGACGTGAGGATATGAGCTCTTGCGCGCATGTTCTATTATCTATTCACCGCTATTTGAAACTAGGGGCGATTTCTGACGCATTTGAATGGAGTTTATCTTCCGTTTATGTACTGAATTCTATTGAATTGAACAGATAAACGGAAGATAAACCACATGCTATATTTCTCAGAAACCGGCCCTTAATCGAATTTACCATCGATATAGACCGTTTTCTCAGTTTTTATACGGCACAAATACATTTCATACCATTTTGATTGAGTAATGAGAGAATCGTCTAAGATCACAGAATTTTGTATTCTGGCACATGTATTCTATAGGAATTTGCATTCATTAAATATCCGATAATATACGAAAAAACTTACGCATCAAGTAATTGCCGGATGCGATATACTCGAAACTCCGTGAAAATTACCATTGTACAATTAATTACCGAATTTTAATTGGATCGGATTTGTATATTTTTGGGTGATATGTTATATCACTCTTGGATAATCCATATGATGATGGTTGGGTAGGTTAATCAAATTGGGTTCCGAATATCCTGTAAAAGCAAAACTGAAATATTGGCTAAAATTCAATTGATATTATATAATTTTCAGAGTAGATTTGAGGAATGAAATTCTCGGATAAGTTCGTTATTGGGTACAATCGGTCTGGTGGTTTTGGATTAATAATTTTTGGCACTCTTGTTAAATTTAATTTCTTTTATGATGCAGTTCTATCATAAAAATTCATTGATATAATTCACAACTTTTGTTCAAACCTTATTTATATATATATTATCAATTATTGGTCTCTGGAAATGATGTAAATGGATTCTTACGGTATAACTGCATCACAAAAGAAATTAAATTCAAACAGACCGATTCTCCCCAATAACAAACTTATCCGAGATATTCATTCCTCAAATCTGCTCTGAAAATTATATTATATAAATTCAAACTTAGACAATAGTGCAGTTCTCTTTTTACTGGAGATATTCTGAACCCAATTTGATTATGTATCTTACCAAGAAGAATATATCTCCATCATCATGTGGATTATCCACGGGCATTATATTATCACCTTAAAAGTATAATATCATATCATTCTCATAATTCTACGATAGCTGAGGTTATTTCATTGGTTATTTTGCATTCAATAATACTTTGTTTTATAGAAGAGGAGGTTTATTTTATATGAAGAATAATGAACCAGAAATAATTTTGACATTTATCGCTCATGGAAAAATCAGATCATATAATAATTCATAGATAGAAAAATTAAGTACAGCACTGTGAAAACCTAGAAGTACGATTCATTATTCAATTTCGAAAAATCAAATCTCTGAAAGTATTAGCTTGTTAGAGTTGAGAATGATATCAGTGGATTTTTATGATAAAACTGCATCTTAAAAAAAAATAGAATTTGAAATTTGTAATGTAAAAAAAAATTTTTTTTTCGTTACTCTGGAACCATCAAGCCGATTTTGCACAATAACAAACTTAACCAAGATACTCATCTCCAAAACCTACTCTGAAAATTTCAACTGCCTAGCTCATTCTGTTCGAGAGTTATTGTATTGAGGTTTCACGGCAACCCTATCAATACAAAACTTCGCATGCATATAAAGGTCATTATTCTGCAATTTGGTGCTAAATTTCAGATAGGTGATCGGTTTCGGAAAGATTCATAAAAAATATTTTTACTAAAAACGGCCATAACTGCGCAACCGCTTTATGGATTTCGCCCGTTAATGAACTTGTCCGAGATATTTATACTCTAAACCTACCCTGCGAACTTCAATGCTTTAACTCCTTTTGTTCGAGAGCTGTCGTGTTAACGACCGGACGGCCGAACAGAATCGATTTCTACCACGGATTCTTGGTCAGTGTGTCGAACCAAATCGTTTAAGACCATTTTCAGCCAAAAATTTGAAAATTACAGACATTTGGGCAAAGTGATAAGCACTCTGTTCCGAGGAACAAGAGCGCCAAAAATATAGTTCTGTTTGTGGCGATTGTAAGGAAGTCGGTGAATATTTCTCAATGAATATTATATATATTATAGTGTTGCAAAACAATGACTGAATTAATAGTCATTCTTATTATAAATTTATAACTGGCAACTATGCTTCAATGTAATGTCTTATTTCTGCGGTAATTGGAATCGTGTATTTAAAATTTCAGGTGTAGTTCACAGAAATGTCCTATGTTTACATGAATTAGTTCATATATGATGCCCTGTGCATTATCGAATATACCGGAGAATATAACGGAGGGAATGAAAAATTGGTTCAAGCACTGACGTGAAGTCAGAAGCTTTTGCGCGTATGTTCTATTGTCCATTCTTCTGTATTGGACACCCTTAATCGAATTTACCATGGTAAATTATGTTGTCCATTCTCCTGTATTGGACACTTAATTCGAATTTACCATGGTAAATTCGAGAATTCGAGAATGGACAACATAATTTACCATGGTAAATTCGATTAAGGGTGTCCAATACAGAAGAATGGACAATAGAACATACGCGCAAAAGCTTCTGACTTCACGTCAGTGCTTGAACCAATTTATTTTTCGGGATTTTTAAAAATTTTCTAGGGGTACGGTTCTTAAAATTTTTTTTTTTCATCATTTTTTTCAAATTTTCTATGGGTACGGTTCTTACGAAATTTTAAACACGTCTTTATGTTGATTTTCTACTACTAGTTACCAAGCTTCAATTCGATCGAATATTTATTTTTTGAGTTATCAAGGAAATAACTTTCCAGGTGGGTATAACTCGGAAACCGTTTGACCGATTATGCCCAAAAACGAAATCAATTCTCCTTTTCGAATACCCAACCTACCCTGAAAATTGCAAGTCCCTATCTCCTTTCGTTCGAAAGTTATCGAGGCAACGGTCACCCATCTACTGAACTCGCACAAGAATGCTCGAATCTCCAACAATATTTAACCGATCATATTAAAACTTGAAATTTTGCAGTAGAGTTAAGTTATGAAGGCTCCTGCAAAATTTCAGCAATTTCAAACGAATAGTTACTGATATATAGAATTTTTTTTTTATTTTCAATGATTTATTAAAAATTTTCTACAAATGCTATCCTCACCAAATTTTGCAAACATTTTCACGTTGGCATTCTACAACTATTAATCATGTTTGAATTCAATCGGTTCAGTATTTTTCGAGTTAATGAGGAACAAAAAACCACAAAATTTCAGAAAATTTCAGATGGCTATAACTCTAAAACCGTTTGGCCGATTATACTCATAAACAAACTGAAATGTCGCGTTCTGGTGCACATCCTAACCTGGAAATTTCAAGCCGCTATCTCATTCCGTTCTCAAGTTATCGTGACAACAAAAATATTTTTTAATAATTTTTTTTAAATTTTCTAGCCATACGATTCGCACAAAATTTCACAAACGTGCTTAGGTTCATATTCTACAACTACCCACCAAGTTTCAATACGATCGGATTCATATTGGTTGAAAACAAAATTATTACTCGGAAACCACTGGGCCACAAGTCGCTAGCTCTTTTCGTTCTCAAGTTATCGTGGCAACGGCCGGACGGCCGGACGGACAGAATCAAATTTGACCTCGAATTCTTCATTGGGGAGTCGAACTTAATCGTTTGAGACCATTTTCGTCAAAAAATTCGAAAGTTACAGACATTTGGGCAAAACTATAACGCGATGTTCCCCAGAACATACGCGCAAAAACAAAACCACCGCGGCATAGAAATTGAACTTTTCGTTCATCTTGTCAACCATAATATGACATACATTATTACAGTACGTTTGAAACATAATGCGATGTTCCCCAGAACATACGCGCAAATATAGTTCCTATAAAAACTGAAAAAAAAGAATCGGTTCAAGCTCTAGCGTGAAGTCAGGACCTTTTGCGCGTATGTTCTATTGTCCATTCTCCTGTGTTGGACACTCTTGATCGAATTTACCATGGTGAATTATATTATCCGTTCTCCTGTGTTGGACACTCTTAATCGAATTAACCATGCTGAATTCTGTCCTGTCGGTCCTGAGCTTCGTAAGCGGTGAGAAAAAGAACTCAATACTTCAACTACTCACCGCCAGATGCTATAGGGTGAAATATATGCGTCATTTATTGTACAACAGTGCCAACTATGAACTGAATAATGAACTTTGGTCTCAGATTTTTCAGAAGTCTGTTGTTTTCTACAGATAAATGCCGACTCAATTTTAAATAGTCTGATAAGATATAAGATATGAATATGGCCAAAAGTAGCATATATCATTCGCATATTGATTATTGCACAATATTCTCCTTCTTGAAGAACGCTAGTACCTTTAGCAATCAATTTCAGCAATATTTTATTCCTTCCTCCTGCCACCTTGATTATTGGGGAAAATGTTTTGTTTTGATTGTAAAAAAAAATTGGTTCAAGCACTGACGTGAAGTCAGAAGCTTTTGCGCGTATGTTCTATTGTCCATTCTTCTGTATTGGACACCCTTAATCGAATTTACCATGGTAAATTATGTTGTCCATTCTCCTGTATTGGACACTCTTAATTCGAATTTACCATGGTAAATTCGATTTTCAATGATTTATTAAAAATTTTCTACAAATGCTATCCTCACCAAATTTTGCAAACATTTTCGCGTTGGCATTCTACAACTAATAACCATGTTTGAATTCAATCGGTTCATTATTTTTCGAGTTAATTAGGTACAAAAAACCTCCAAATTTCAGAAAATTTCAGATGGCTATAACTCTAAAACCGTTTGGCCGATTATGCTCATGAACAAACTGAAATGTCGCGTTCTGGTGCACATCCTAACCTGAAAACTTCACGCCGCTATCTCATTCCGTTCTCAAGTTATCGTGACAACAAAAATATTTCTTAATAATTTTTTTAAAATTTTCTAGCCATACGATTCGCACAAAATTTCACAAACGTGCTTAGGTTCATATTCCACAACTACCCACCAAGTTTCAAATCGATCGGATTCATATTGGTTGAAAACAAAATTATTACTCGGAAACCATTGGGCCGATTATGCCCATTAACGAACTTGTCCGTCGTATTGGGATGCGCCACCTACCCTGAAAATTTCAAGTCGCTAGCTCTTTTCGTTCTCAAGTTATCGTGGCAACGGCCGGACGGCCGGCCGGACAGAATCAAATTTGACCTCGAATTCTTCATTGGGGAGTCGAACTTAATCGTTTGAGACCATTTTCGTCAAAAAATTCGAAAGTTACAGACATTTGGGCAAAACTATAACGCGATGTTCCCCAGAACATACGCGCAAAAAGAATTGGTTCAATCACTGACGTGAAGTCAGGAGCTTTTGCGCGTATGTTCTATTGTCCATTCTCCTGTGTTGGACACTCTTAATCGAAATCACCATGGTGAATTATATTGTTCGTTCTCCTGTATTGGATACTCTTAGTCGAATTTACCATGTCAAATTCTATTGTCCGTTCTCCTGTATTGGATATTAAGAATTTTTTAAAAATTTTCTAGTGATACGATTCTCACAACATTTGACAAACTTGCTTAGGTTCATATTCTACAACTATTCATCAAGTTTCAAATCGATCGGATTTATATTGATTAAAAACAAAATTATTACTCAGAAACCATTGGGCCGATTATGCCCATTAACGAACTTGTCCGTCGTATTGGGATGCGCCACCTACCCTGAAAATTTCATATCGCTACCTCTTTCCATTCTCAAATTGACGTGACAACGGCCGGACGGCCAGGCGGACGGCCAGCCGGACGGACAGAATCAAATTTGACCTCGAATTCTTCATCAGGGAGTGGAACCCAATCGTTTGAGATCATTTTCGGCGAAAAATTCGAAAATTACAGACATTTGGGCAAAATTATAACGCGATGTTCCCCAGAACGTACGCGCAAGAAAATGTTTACAGTAATATTTTATTGAGAATCCTGCCAAATTGAAATTATGAAAATATGTTCTTCATGAACATATTTTCAAAAATAAAAAATTGTAATACTTGGTTTCAAGTCAGAGGGCGGCGGCGTTAGGGGTGGCACTGTTTGAGCAATATTTTTATTAAGAATCCTGCCACCTTAAAAGTTTGAAAATATGATCTATATGGACAGTAAAAGAATTTGTAATACTCGGTTTCAAATAACAGACCGTCAGGGCGGCGTTGGGGTGGCATTTTTTCTGCAATATTTTTATTAAACATCCTGCCACGTTGAAACTTTGGAAATATGTTCTGTATGGATAGAAAAGGATTTTATAATACTCGGTTTCAAATATACAGCCGTCAGAGCACGTTGGGGGTGGCACTTTTTCAGTAATATTTTTATTGAGAATCCTGCCACCTTGAAAATTGAAAAATATGTTCTGTATAGACAGTAAAAACATTGTAATAACCGATTTCAAATATTTTCAAGGCGGCAGGATTCTCAATAAATATATTGCAGAAGAAGCGCGACCTCTAAAGCCGCTCTGACGGCTGGATATTTGAAACCGAGTATTATAAATTCTTTTTTTATCGATGCAGAACATATTTCCGAGCATATTCCCAAAGTTTTAACGGACGATAATAAAAATATTGCAGAAAAAATGCTACCCCCAACGCCGCCCTGACGGCCGGAAATTTGAAACCGAGTATTATAAATTCTTTTACTATCCATACAGAACATAATATTTGAAAACTTTTAAGGTGGCCGGATTTTTAATAAAAATATTGTGTGGTGTACCACCTCCAAAGTCGCCCCCAATGCCGGAAATTATCACCCGAATATAACATCTTCTTTTACTATCAAAACAGAACATTCTCCCAAAAAAATAAAGATGGCTAGAGGAAGGAACAAAATATTGCTGAAATTATCGAACTTGTCCGTCCTATAGGGATGCGCCACCTACCCTGAAAATTTTAAGTCGCTATATCTTTCCGTTCTCAAGATATCGTGGCAATCGGACAATAATATAATTTCTTGATCAGGTAGTCGAACTCAATCGTTTGAGACCATTTTCGGCGAAAAATTCGAAAGTTACAGATATTTGGGCAAAATGATAACGCGATGTTCCCCAGAACATACGCGCTAAAAGGTATTTTCTTCTCGTTTTTGTTTATAATAATCCCGAAAATTATAAAATGAACTTTAGGACGAAGAACAAAATTTTTTTCGTAGAGCCGTGTAATATGTTGCAATTATTTAGCGGAATTTCATATGGAAGGAAAATATTATTACAAAGGAGGACTTATACTGAAATGGAAAATTTCAACTTATATACACTGATCCCAATATGTACCGCTCCATATATTTCTGAAATGGTACCGTAATGTCCCACAACATATCCGAAGACTTATTGGGACCGGTACTGACAATACCCGCTGCATCTAGAAACATATGGGGACCGGTCCAATAAGTACCAAAGATCCCCATTTGTACCCCTAGATATCCGAATCGGTTCTGTTATCTCCCGCTGTATCAAGATATATATATATATATATATATATATATATATATACAGGGTGAGTCTTTGACCACTGCATTAATTTTAACCAAAGATTTCTCTCATCAAATGAAACTCTTTTTTCATTTACCATTTTTCCAGATTCGGCTCAGGTAAAAAGTTACAAGCGTTTAAAGATTTCACAATGTGCTAATACACTCCCGCATATAAATTATCTATGACATTGTTGGCGGACGAGAATAAGGCATGGTAACGTGGTTTACAGCTTGATTCGGGATTCCAACGCTCAAGGACGGATCCATAAAAGTAGCTAAATTTCTGGAGTTTTCCATTTTAAAACATTCAATGAAGAATATCTCGAAAACGGTGCGTTTAAGGAGAAATGATGAAGAATAATATAATGTTCTAAAGCTATGGAGTATTCTTGAAATGACTGAAGAAAAACTTTATATGCTTTCTTTATGCTAATTTCGTTTAGTTTTATGAATCTACGAGTCCATAACTAGAAAATCAGTAGAAGTAGAAAATAACTAATATTTGGAAAATATGTATCATAGTTATAGGAAACTTTACGCCAACATTAATTTTATTCGAAAAAAGGATGTCAAAGCTACAAAATAAAAACTGATTTTTTTTCAAAATTTCAACAGCCTGTATCTTTTTACCTGAGCGGAATTTGGAAAAATGTTAAATGAAAAAAGTGTTTCATTTGATGAGAGGAATATTTGGTTAAAATTAATGCAGTGGTCAAAGACTCACCCTGTATATAAGAAAACACAACTATGAATGCAAGGAGTCATATTTTTTCCGCTCTAGAGGAAAAACCTTTTATAGACGCGTCCTGAGAGGGAACGCTTCTCTCAGGAATGTGAGGCTCCAGTTGTTGATTGGTTACTCACTAAAAAACCTCTCGCACGTTCCTTGGAGTAGTTAATCGTCCTGCCCTTACAGCGTCACTAAACAAAATAGATGAGCTGCAAGCGGCCCTCACAGATGGTTGGACCTGATGACTCGAAGTCATCCGAGCAACATCACTTTCTGCATTCTGTGCGTCAACACCACAGCCAGGGATTTGCAGGCTGGAATAATGTTCAATTCGATCACGTAGTTCTGCCTAGGTATCCCATGATTAGTACGACCATCCTAACCTTATGGCTTGGATATAAGATCCCCAGTTCGAACATTAAATTCTTGTAAGTGGAAAGGAATATTAAATTCTTGTATTCGACGACAAACAATTCCTTGAGTTCTTTGTCCAGAAGAAGTATATCTGGCTTTATGGTATGTATCAGCCGAGTTGTTGGAATCGCAAAGTTCCAGTAGATGCGAGCTCTGTCATTTTCAACAATTGCTTCAATCTCCAGAGGCACATATGGTAGCACTGGTTCGTTGTCTTTACCATAAACCTCTCTCAGATGGAACTAGAGAATTTGGGGTGCTGTATTGTGTCTTCCCACATATGCTGATGGAGCATGGACTCTGCAAGCATACAGAATGTGTATAACAGTTTTCTGCAGACTGTGACATGCTTTGCAGGTTGTTGGGGTGTGTGGTTTCATGATGTTCTTTTTATACCATCTGGTATTTATCACCCAATCTTGACAAGCCATAATAAATCCCTCCGTTTCCGACTTGAGCCAAGCGGACTTCAAAAAGGCGGAGGATAATACATTCATTCATTCAGGAGTTCTCAGTGTTCCAAGTGAATTGTTCTAAGACTTATGAGTCATTGTTACTTCACATCTATTTTTAGATTCTGCTTTTGATGTACCAGGATTTTTCTAGCGGCAAGAGTTCAAATATTCAGCCTTAATTAATATTTGATGATTTCTTCAAGTTATATTGCACAGACACAGATACAAAAGTTGAGTATTACCTTGGAATAGTCTTCTGCACTACATAAGGACGTACAATTTCTTATATTCCTGCAGTGGACCGGAAAAATTGTTGACCTATTTCCCGCCATTTTTCATAACATAACAACAAGAAAGGAAGAGATCAGACCATCGGACCTAGCTATAAATTCCCACCGCCCCTTGCTCATTCCATCACGGAAAGTTTCACAACTTTGTACTGACTAAATTGAGTTAATCCCTGCATTTTCTCACCTCGTCCGGGCGGGATTCAAACAGGATAAGGGATGGTGACAAGGGGGTTGGAGTGGCATAAGATGACAGGTATTTGAACGGAAGCCGGTAGTAAGTCGAGATGTTTTGTGTTACGATGATTTTGATATGATGAACTCGAGGGGAGAAGTTTTGCCGGTAGTCTGAATTTTCCTGGATTTGTCGACGGTTGTTTCGCTTGCTTTGTCGAAGTTTGCTGGATGGAGGGATATAGATTTTATGATTTACAAGTTGGAGAAGTGCTGTGGCCAGGAGCTTTCGCGCGCTATTCGAATTTATAGCCAGAGCCGTCACCTATCCAATTAATGCACACGCCCAAGGCTACTTAGCTCCTGGAAAAAAAAATAATTATATTCCCAATATTTTCAAGAATATATCTAATTGTAAGAAGAAGCATAAAAAAAAAATGTTTCATCTTTTGGCCGAGAATGGTCTGAACGATTGGTTTCGACTCAACATACACAACTGTGGACAACTTACTTTTTCGAGTGTATTCCAGTGGACCAGTACATCTCGATCGTTGGAATATTTGGATATTTCGGCAATATCTTCACCAATATAGATCTGATCAAGTTCAAATCCATAACTTCAGTGTAAAATAAGGTTTTGATTGCTCTCACAGAATTTCAAAGATATCTGACGATTTCAGAGATACAGATTCCTGATAAATATTTCCTCTTATTGTCTAGTCTTGCGATACTTACAAAATTTTGAATGAGTCTTCATGTCGGTATTCTTCAAGTGATGACCGCGCTTTCATTCGATCAGATCAGTATTTGTCGAGTTATTGGCAAAAAAAATGCAAATTTCAGATGGCTATAACTCTGAAACCACTTGGTGGATTTTGCCCATCAACGAGCATAGCTGGAGCATTTGGTCTCCAAACCTACTCTGAATATTTCAACTCTCTGGTTCATTACGTTCGAGCGTAATCTTGCTAATGACTGGACGGGACAGACGGACAGAATCAATTTTGACCTTGGATTCTCCATCAGTGAGTTGAAACTAATCGTTTGCGACCTTTTTTGGCCAAATATTCGTCAGTTTCGGGGTGCCTGATAGTTAAACTTCGGGATTCGTCTCTTCCGTCAATCTGTCTTGGTTAAGGTGTGGATATCCACAGACAGCTCAACAGGTTTTGAGGCGCCTGGAAGAAGAACTTCTTCCAAGGAAACGACCGACGTGGTATTAGAGTATTAGCATAATATATTTTGCTCCGGAGTTTATGAGACAACTAACATCAATATGTTATTAGCGATTTCCTATTCAGAGGGAAGTATTCTGTGATTCTAGATGGCTCAATTGACATCGAGTTGCCTTCAGAGTTGATATTCAATATCATTGGGATGTTTTGGGTTTTCTTCAAACAGGGATATAATCCAGAAACACGTCTGAATTATCGGTAGGAAAGTCTTTAAACGTCATCTGCACTAGTAAAACTAATCCTAACTGCATTATTTACTAGGGTCAAACTAATCATAATTCCTACAATATTTATAGGGGAGTAAATTGAATTCCTACATAAATATCCAAGGATCTCATATTTCAAGTCCGAATAATGTTTCAATATTTGTATCTGTCCCTGTTTCAGTTCAGGAGCCTATTTGCGCATCCTGATATGCGTAACGATATTACCGATGGTTAATCAGAGGGGCGAATGCCATTAATGAGGCCTTCATGTCATCGTTGTTGTAGCCCGAACACCAATTACCATGTCCAATTGAATAGAAAATCCTGATTCCATTTGTTTCCATCCGAATTGTTCCATGGATCTAGCGTATTGATCAAAATTGTTGCCTCGACAACGAGGCCGAGCTGTGGGAGCAAATGAACATTAAGCCTCTCGACTTCGTTAACAATTAGGTAATTACTCGCCAATTTCTGTCCTAGGTAGTCTCAACTTTCATAACTAAAGGGCGATTCAATTACAGCTTCAGGATGTTTAAGTGAAATAAAAACACAAGCCTTGTAATTACATTTATGTTCCGAAAATTATGTCCTTCGATTGTGCTGAATTTGTTGCGAATTCGACTAGCCCGATTTAACTGCATTTGGGAAGGTATACCGCGACTATCAGCCCTAATTTTATTTTGAATTGTTCCTGGATTTATAGCGTAGACCTTAGACTTTACCTTTTATAACCTCATGGGAAGAAGTCAAACTTTATCAACATGCCGTTTTAGCTCAAACGATTTCATCGTGTAACATGACAAAGACAATGAGGAGACGGAATTCAGTATATATTTGGACCACAAGAGCCACAAAAGCAATTTGCCGCACTGCTTCAAGATTGTCCGGATTTTTCACATTTTTTACACGATTTTTTACTGCGTCATTTTTTCCACTCGCGTCAACTCATTTTCAAATCTTTTCACAATACGATTGTCTGTTCACTTGGCCGATCAAGGGGATCATAAACTGCCCGCAATTTGTGCCAACTTGCCTATATAAAGCATCGGCTTTGATAGTAAAATTCAATGATTTTGCAATGCAGTTGTGGAGTCAAATATTTCAAATAATACCTTAGATTATATTAAGTCGAGAATAGAGGTCGCTTGACTATTATGACGGCTTTCAGAACTGCTACTATGTCGCATTCTCATTTTTATTTCGTAGAGCATAGGGAATTCCAATACTGTTAGCGCCATCTATGGATGTGTTGATCCGCATCTCATATTGATCGAGGGTTGATAATAAAGCGATCGTTCTTTCTCCGAGATGACGCCTTAGATGATGAATTAATTACGTCTTAGGTTTCCGTTCAGTTGGACTATTTTTAGATGAAGTCGCCACGTATTTCCAACAAGCTTTTTGCATTTGTAATACCTCAACCTTCAAAACTTTCAAATAATTTTTTTCTCACTTATAACAGTGTTGCCTATTTTTCATTATAAAATCCTAAAGCACCGATTGGACTATCTTTTATGTTGCGAGTCACCACATTTTTGCACCCTCCCAAAGGGCGATCTAATATTTTTCCCTACGTCCTTATTCTGTGAATGTTTAACTCGGAATGGCCTCAAACGGTCAAACTAAATTATTCCCTTCTTCCGAAGGAAATGATTTATCGTGATAATAAAATATTGACCGACAGAATATTGAAGACAATTCAGACAATTTTGAATTGCTATAGATTTTTAATCTACGTGTTTCTAGGGATATCCTGTCGAAATTTCCGAAATTGCTTCATTTGAGTAGGTTCATATGAATATGTCGAACAAGTGCATTTTATCATTATTTTGAACAAGACGGTAGAATTAAAAGGTTTTTTCTCGGTTTTACTCCCAAGCCCTGTAATATATCTATAAAATAAAAATTAATTATTTTGTGATTTGCTTCTTCGCAAGAAACACAAGATATTTGTCAGAAGTAATCAATTGAACAATGTTGCCTAACAAACAGCAACGAAACAACATCAACGAAGAAACAACTATATCGTAACGTTTCGGAGTCTATATCAGAGTCCTTCGTCAGACGCTTAATAAAAATCTTTAGAATTATTTTGCTTCTGACAAATATCTTGTGTTTCTTACGCAGAAGCAAATCACAAAATAATTAATTTTTATTTTATAGATATTTTTCAGAGTTTGGGAGAGAAAACCCAGCAAAAAAACTTTTAATAATGAGTATACCTCCCACAGTATCCTTTAATGAGTACATAAGACGGTAGAAATTCAGTGTGTCCCTTTCGATTAGATTAGATTAGATCTATGTTGGGCGGACGAACACTGCCATGTCGCGACACTGCTACTAGTCAGCCTATTGTGGTAATAAATCAATACTTCATCCATAAGTTCAAGCATTTTGATAAGAGAGATAAGCTTAGAGGGTGAGAACTTGTCCACTTTCTTCAGTCTCAGTTTATGGACTCGTAGTTCATCAATTCAATCGCATAATATACTCGATAGATTCGTCGTCCTCCAGGCATAGTCTGCACTGAGAGTCCTCGATCAATCCCAACTTACCTAGGTGCTTTTTGAGGCCGCAGTGTCCCGTATACGCCGCTATTATTAGTCTCAGATCTTAACTGGAGAGTTTAAGCCATAGTCTGACTCTTCAAGCTGGAGAACCCCTAATTTTTGAGCGAGCATATCTGAGACCAGAAATACTGCTGCATAGTTCTTGGAGATGGTTCTTGAAGATGGTTCAATCATCTGTAGTTCTCCCACCATGCTGCCTTGAGAGGGAAGCCATAGGTCGGTCTGTCTCTCTATTGATTGATTGATTGATTACTGGGGAGATTTTCAGTCCCAACACTACATATATCCGAAGAAAATTCAGTGCTTTTAATCCAGGATTGAATTGAAAACTGCCTGGATTTTTAAATGAATTGTCTGTTAATCGAATTCTTCTATGGAAATGAGTCATCTTAGTCAACAAATCCGAATATGCTAGTTCTAATGCCATACAAAGCCTCACATTTGAAGAGCACATGGCTGGCTATTTCGTCCTCCATGTCACATAATCTGCATTGAAAGGAGTGCTGATGTCTCCTCATCACCGTCAAGTGCTTCTGCAGACTTCAGTGACTGGTAAAGAGACCAACCACAAGTCTGAGTGAAGTTTTGTTCAAACCTAGGAAGCTTGACACCAGCAAATTAGGTGTTCCTGTCAGCATCCCCTTGGTATGAATATTACCTGATGCTGAGTAAGTAAATGAAGGGGCAGCTATGCCCTCACTAACTAAAGACTTCCTACCACTGAGTAGGATTAAGCTCAGGGCAGTAATTGGCCTAATAATAATCGGACACTGTACCATCAGAAAGCACCTGAACAAGATGGGGATTCTCCGAGAAAACCCTGCTTGTAGCAAATGTGGGAAGGCAGGTGAAACTGCTTCACATGTCACATTTGACTGTCCAGCCCGCACACGATGGAGACCTCACTATGGGAGCGACGACACGACCCTGACTACCAGAAACCGTGTGAGAAACCTAGTCGAAGGCCTAATCCTACATGCTAGGAAAATGAACCTTATGTAGGTAAGACACTGCCAAGGCAGTGGGGATCTTACATGAGACCTATATAATGTCAGCGTTGCAGGACTTAGCTTGGTTAAGTAAACTTGTGCTGCAGGAGATCGACTAAGAGACCCTATCTATCGCAGCTATCGACAAGAGCTTAAGGGGACCAACCATAAGACCCTGTCAGCTAATAGGAGACCGGCCGAGGTGCAATAAGCCTCTCTAGGCAAGGAGAGTTTACGAGCTGGTTCAGGGTATATTATAGGAGATACCGCTCGATCTGACACTCTAACTTCAGCTTCTGTTTCAGATAATCATATACCTAATACCCTTCTCAGTCCCACGACAATTCTGAGAAATGGTTTCCAAACGAATAGCGAATTTTAAAGTGAGACTGAATCCTTCCTTGACAAACATATACGAAAATTAAACAAATTATTTCATGCGTACATCCTCGAATTTTTCGGCTGTGTGCCTTCCAAATAATGACATCGGGAACATTAAACATGTCCCTAAATCCTGTCACGTGAAACGCGGCAACGCCTCTACCACAATTACGGTGTTGCTTGTGGTGGAACGGGAGATAGATGGTTGAACGTAATGTCTGTTGACATAAATAAAGTACGGCCCGGCATGGACGACCGACAATGCGACAAAGGTATATCCGAAAATATCCGCAAACCTACTCGGTGAAAAATTAATCGACGGCAATGTTGTTTTTGGCGAAGGGTTGTTTCCATTTGTCAATCGGAAAAACACCAAAAGGTATCTCCAAGGGTTGGGCCTTTTTAGGCAGAATGTTACCTTTTCTCACATGGTCGCATATACAGGGTCATTCAAATGAATGGCCGATTAAAAGTTTCTCGACTCGTTGACAAAAATTCTTGAGAAGTAATGACGTGAAGTCTGGAGCTTTTACGAGGTTGTTCTTCTGTCTATTCACCACTCTCATAGGGTTGTACTTCCAACAAGGTGATGTTCAACGCTTATTGGTGAGTACCCTGACTGAGATGCTTAGTATTAGGTGTCTCTGGATTGATTGGCTCCGAGGTATCTCCAAAGTTAATCTTGACATATTATGGGGATGGTTTATCTTTTCTTCAGATAGATATATGCCCTAGAAATATGTCAGTATTGTTGGCACACTTAAAACCAATCTTATAAGTGTATCATTAATTTAGAAGGGTGGAAATTTAATTCCTACACTACAAACAACAAACCATTCGATAACTACAAAAATAACTACATGCTGGTCTACTACAGTTTTTGTCGTTTGACATATGTTTCGGAAACAAAGTTTCCATCTTCAAAGACGAAGCGTTACTAAAGCTGCAATCAATTTCTACATTCCAGTGGGTTGACAATATACAAATTCATGAGAATAATGGGTTGTTAATAGGCGTTTGATCATTATTGAGAAAAATATACTTTCTCTTATATATTTCGATACCTTAAAGGGTTCCTAAGTACACTTTACTGAAATTTTTCAACAATTTGACGGTATTTTCTGAAATTGAGTGGACAGATTTAAAAACGTGATTTGCAACAGCAGATTTATCGATGCTGTTGTTCGGAATGTGCCTCGTATGCTCTATATACCGTGTGGAAATGTTTCTGGTTGTTTGCCCGACGTAACACTTGTTGCAATCTAAACATTTGATTTCATATATACCCGATTTTAGCAAGTCCGGATTTTTATCGAATGTATTTCCTAGAAGTTGTTTAATTTTCGAGGATGTTTTGAGAGCCAGTTATATATCAACCTTTTTTAAAATATTCTGGAGTTTGTTGTTTGATTTCGGATGGAACGTGAAAGCGTCGAAACCTTTTACCATTTATATTTCTTTTGTTAGGATTATGTTACTGAAGAGATTTATATCTTTATGTTTGCTGATAATTTTCTGAACTAGTTGATGACTATACCCGTTTCTTTCTGCAATTTTGAAAATCATTTTTCTTTCTTTCTGGAAGTTTACATTGCTTAGCGGAATATTAAATAACCGGTTAACGAGTAAATGGAAGCTGGCTGTTTTATGAGTCCAGGGAGCTACCGAATCAGACGAAATGTAAATTTCAGAATTAGTAGGTTTTCTAAAAATGTCAAACTAATTAAATTTTAGTCATTTCTAGATAATTCTAAATCTGAGAATGACAAGTAGCCGTCCTTTTCCATTTCGAAGGTAAACTTAATAGATGGGTATTTACTGGTTAAGATCGTGGTAAATTCGTTAATATCAAAATTTTCATCAACAATTGCAAATATGTCATCTACGTATCAAGCCCAAAATTTTCGAAAGTATTTGAGTTCTTTTTCAATTATGTTAATTAAGTTCTAATTTGCTGAGGAACAAATAAGCTGAAAAGGGGGAAAGGGGATTACCCATGGCCGTACCGAAAGTTTGTTTGTAATATTTACCGTTGAAAGAAATGATATTTTGTTCCATGCAAAGTGAGGTTAGCATCAAGTACTCATTAATTTCTATTTGAGGTATATCTTAACTAGAAAGCCAGTCTTTCAAATTTTCTATTGCGATATTAACCGGGGGGTTTGGAAATAATTAAACTACGTCCCATTGTATTAAGTGGTCTTTATCATTGATTTTGGAATTCGATGTCGTGATCCCATGATAAAACAATTATAACATCACTACATTCTAGTTGATTGGATACAGATCCGACCATGTGAACGAAAATGCAGTTGAGGCCCAAATGAAAAACAAATGACCGTCCGCAAAAAAAAATGTTTATTACGCTATAAAATTACTCTGTTTGTAATTTGCGACCTTGTTCAACTCTGACATTGATGGAGTGCATGCTAATCTATTTCCATCAAAATCAGAGCAGAGGACAAATGAAATCATTTAATCGACTGAAGGGCATATCTATTGAAAATCGCATTTTATGACTTTTGAAACATAGCTAAGTTTGCACCACTATTGATGCTGTTAAATGGACGTGATGGAATTTGTTTTGTCATGTTGTCGCAATCATTTCACTGACCTGCCAGAAATTGACGAAATTGATTTTTTTTCTATATGAAGGGTGTGTTTGATGTGAATGGATATTGTCAAACTATACACTGACTGACAAAGAAAGTGCAGCACCCAGAAGGAGCTGTTTAAATTTCATTTTTTTTTTGGTAAAACAGATAGTATAGCAAGAAGTAAATGATTGAAATTTGAAGAAAAAAATGAAGGGTTTACAATTTTTTTTAATGAATTTGTTAATCATGTGTTTGTCCACCGCGATTATCTATACACTCCCCAACACGTCTTGGCATTGGTGCAATAAGATTGTCTATTTCTTCTTGAGACATACTATTCCAAGCTTCCTATAGTTCATGGATCAGAGCCGCCGAAGTCCGTGGGGGCTGGGGTAAATTTCCAAGCCTTCTACCCATGATGTCCCAAACATGCTCTATGGGCGAGAGATCGGGGGATCTGGGCGGCCATGGCAAGAGATTCACATGGGTCGCTTGAAAAAAGTTTCAACTAACGCTGGCAACATGAGGTCGAGCATTATCTTGCTGAAATATTGGATTCTCGAGCCGGTTAAGGTAAGGAAGAACATATGGCTCCACTATTTCTTGAAGGTAACGCAGCGCTTTCATGTTACCTCGAATAAAGCCTAAATGTGACCTACTTGCATGTGCAATAGCACCCCATACCATAACGCCTACTGTCCGGTGTACATGATGCTCAATATCAAACAGAGATTAACGTCTTTCTCCCCAACGTCGTCTAACCCTTCTTCGGTCATCTTGTGTACCCAAGGAGAATCGAGATTCATCAGAAAAGACGACCTCATGCCATTTCACATTCCAATTTTGACGTTCGCTGCACCATTGTATTCGTTGCCGAAGATGCTCAACCGTCAGAGGTAACACAAGATGGGGTCGATATTGCTGCAGCCCAAAAGACCTTATCCGGCGGTAAACCGTTCTGACAGTTACAGGATGGCCTTGTTCTCCTAACCACTCATCAGACAAAGATCGAGTTGTCGCAAATCGGTCTCTAATAGCCATAAGTCTTAGACTTCGATCTTGAACTTCATTTGCGCCCCTTCGACGCCCGGCGCCTACTCTTCTTCGATTTTGGGCATTATCAAACCACGCTTGACAACATCTCATAACAGTAGTTGGATTTCTGTTCCTACGGTTAGCGATTTCTCGAAATGACAACCCCGCCTCTCGTAGACCAATAATTCGACCTCTTTCAAATTCACTTAGCTGACGATAGATTCCACGTACACGTACTCTAGGCATTTTAACAACAACTAAACATCGACTTTGGATCTCCTCGATTTTTTCTCCAAATTTTAATCATTTATTCCTTGCTGTACTATCTGTTTCACCAAAAAAAATTAAAATTTAAACAGCTCCTTTTGGGTGTTGCAGTTTGTATATATCATTACACACAATTATTACATACAACTCTTTACCAATGTTACATTGGTTCTTCTCTTGGCAACACAGCATTATATTATAGTTCGAAATTTCATTTTCAAAATACTTGGTCAAATGAAAAGCCGATCGGGTTGAAATCCGGTACTCAATTATAGAATGGTGGCTTGAAGGTTTATCCGGAAATTCAGCGGAATCCGACAGATAGTTTCTGAAATATAAAAATTTCTAGTGATAAGATCCTTACGAAATTTTGCAAGAATTTAAGCATCGTCATTCTTCAAGCAATAACCAAGTTACAGTTTGATCAGCTTTGCATTTTTTGAGTTATTGTAGAAAAAATATTACAGATGGGTATTACTCCAGAATCATTTGGCCGATTTTGCCCATCAACGAACATTAATGATGAATCCATCAAGAATATCTCATATTTATTCCGTCACAATTTTTATTTATTGATAAGGAATAAATATTTGGCCTTCTTTAATAAATATATCATAACTATGAATATACTTTCTTCCAGATAATAATAAATATTAAATAGTTTTTATCACAACAAAATTACTGTTTGAATTTATAATGTGGCGAATGTTATCTTGTTTACACTTGTTCCAGATATATTTCTTATTTGTATGTGCTTGTTCACAAGTGCAACTGAAAAATTATCACTTTTGGTAATTAATAATTATTTTGTTTGTTTTAATGATTAGAATTCATTTCGATTTTTTGTGAGAATATATTTTGTGATCATTGATGAATTTTTTTCTCTGTGAACATGTTTCAATTATTGACAAATCTTTTGATTTTATTATTATTATTGAAACCAAATTTCTTCACGAGGATCATGTCAAGATGCTATAAATTTTTAGCATGTGATCTTTATAAAGATACTTGGTGTCAATAAAATAAATTTTCAAAAGTATGAAATCGTTAGATTTATCGATATAACAAACATATTTATTTCACTAACAAAATGATTCATTTATAACACTGAACACAAAATATTTTCTCAGAAAAATAATCCAATCATATTCTGGTTATTACAGAATATAAGATATACCTTAGAATATCAGGCAACATCTTTTAGTTTCTCCTAAATTACCCTCAAAAGCACCCATAATATAGAGGATAGGAAGTAATGAAACAAAATATCTTCCATGTAAGCGATTTATTTTCGAAACTCAAAATTTGCTCAATACGTTGCATAAACTTCCGTAAATAAATAGTTTATTCATCAAAAAGTTACCACAAAAAAAAACAAAGTTATTCACATCATTCTAATATGTGAATACATGTTAAACATGGAATAGTTATTTATGCAGGCGAGACAATATACAGTTTTTCACCGAGGTGCATATTACATTTTTTCGTCGTTCTCCACATATTTGATATGACACATACACTTATGTTTGTATTGAACCGTATCCATAGTGACCACACTATTTAATAACTGACAGTTATTCTTACAGACACTTATGTTTGTAATGAACCGTATCATGCCGTATTCATACTGACCACAGCTTACGAGAAAGTAATTTTGCGGACGAGAAAGTAATTTTTCAACCGCAAAGTACCTGCCTTCAATAATGGTCGATTTTACGTCCGCAAGTTAGTACGGCAAATGTCACATTTCATAGAGGTCGACGAAAAATAGATTTATCAATAGGTATCCCATTATTTATCAATAATTACCAGCACTTGTACATTTATAATTGAACATATTGATAAAAATTATTCTGTTTGGCGCTCTAGTTCCTCGGAACTGAGAGCTTATCAATTTGCCCAAATGTCTGTAATTTTCGAATATTTCGATAAAAATGGTCTTGAACGATTTGGTTCAGCTCACTGATCAAGAATCCGTGGTCGAAATTCATTCTGTCCGGCCGGTCCGGCCGGCCGTCCGGCTGGCCGTAGGCACGATAACTCTCGAACGAAATGAGCTAGACAGTTGAAATTTTCAGAGTAGGTTTGGGAGATAAATATCTCGGCTAAGTTCGTTATTGGGCAAATCGGACAGATGGTTTCGTAGTAACAGAATTTTTTTTTTTTACGTAACAAATTCCAAATTATTTTTTTTTCAATAAGCAGTTTTGCCATAAGAATCCAATGATATCATGTTTAACTCTAACAAGCTAACACTTTCGGATATATGATTTTTCAAAATTTCAATAATAAATCGTATTTGTACGTTTTCACAGAATTATTTATAATTATTCTATGTATGAATTGTCATAATGTCAACTTATTGACAGTTTTCTGGTCTGAAAGTTGACGAAAAGTGAATATAAGGGTAAAAAACAGTCAAATAAACCCCCATGTGGCGATCTTATGTCGAAAAGGGAAAATTAAGAATATATATCCCAGGTACGTACCGACGTTTTATTCCAATACCGGAGATCGACAAGATCGTTCGAGGATCCCGATAGCCGGTCGGTCTGACCCGTCGGGTTTCGGAACGAGAGAAGGCGGCCTTAAATCCCGGAAAGGGAATTACACTTTTTGGCGCTCTAGTTGCTCGGATCTGAGTGCATATGAATTTTTATTTAAGATGCAGTATCACCATTAAATTCCATTGATATAATTTTCAACTCCAACAAGCTAATACTCTGGAGACATGATTCTTCTAAATTTCAATAATGAATCGTACGTACTTCTTAGTTTTCACAGAATGCTATAATTATTCTATCTAAGCTTTATTATATGATCTGTGTTCATACTCGTATATTTCATCCTGTTCTATAAGAAAGACTCAAATTCATTTCGTTTTTTTAATGAATAACTGATTCATTGGTAAATTATCTTATTTGTTATAACTGAATACTGCAGTCACAAATCCTTCATTCATACAAAATATCAAAACATATAAGACCTATTTTCAACTCATATCGAGTTCTTTTTTCAACAAATTACATAACAGTAAAACAAAGGTTTAATAATTATAACTGAGAGGTGTACTTCTTTCTACACCCTAACGCGGAAGAAATTTATACTCATGTGTTTCAATATAAACTGAAATGTCAAAGGAATTCTTTAATTTCAACAGACGTAGTCCGACTGTGTTTTGGTGGTCAGAAGTTTATTATTAAATCCCAGTGGTAATCTGCTTACTGGTCCACATTAAATTAAATTCGCGTCACGTTGAGGAAGGCCCAGATGGAAGACAGGGTCCGTTCATTACCGCATTCGGCCACAGCATATATCAAAAATTAGGCATTTAGGAGGTAGGGCATCTACAGTGGTGTTAATTTAGTGAACATCATATCCGCTTGATGATAGGTCCCGTCTGTATGGAGGATTCCGGGACATAACTAAATTGATGAAGGTTTTTTGTCGTTGTTAAGGGTGAAACACTCTAGGGACTAAAGACGAGGGAAATATTTCTGTGGAGGTAAATAAATATATAATTAAATTCATTGTTGGTTTATCATTGTCTTAGTTGAAAAACATTTGATATTGTGAGAGAGTTCACGCTTTGTATCTTGGATTTATTCAGTTTGAAAAATTCTAATAAGAGGTCAAAATTGGAAAAAAAAATTCCAGAGCGAAATTACAATTTATAAATACAGGGTGAGTCTTTGACCACTGCATTAATTTTAACCAAAGATTCCTATCATCAAATGAAACACTTTTTTCCTTTAACATTTTTCCAAATTCAGCTCAGGTAAAAAGATACAGGCTGTTGAAATTTTGAAAAAAAATCAGTTTTTATTTTGTAGCTTTAACATCCTTTTTTCGAATAAAATGAATGTTGGCGTGAAGTTTCATATAACTATGATACATATTTTCCAAATATTAGTTATTTTCTACTTCTACTGGTTTTCTAGTTATGGACTCGTGGATTCATAAAACTAAACGAAATTAGCATAAAGAAAGCATATACAGTTTTTCTTGAGTCATTTCAAGAATATTCCATCGTTTAAGAACATTATATTATTCTTCATCATTTCTCCTTAAACGCACCGTTTTCGAGATATTCTTCATTGAATGTTTTAAAATGGAAAACTCCAGAAATTTCACTACTTTTATGGATCCGTCCCTGAGCGTTGGAATCCCGAATCAAGCTGTAAACCGCGTTACCATGCCTTATTCTCGTCCGCCAACAATTTCATAGATAATTTATATGCGGGAGTGTATTAGCACATTGTGAAATCTTTAAACGCTTGTAACTTTTTACCTGAGCCGAATCTGGAAAAATGGTAAAGGAAAAAAGTGTTTCATTTGATGAGAGGATTCTTTGGTTAAAATTAATGCAGTGGTCAACGACTCACCCTGAATATAAATACGGCAGATATTCGTTTTGGTATTGTGGAACCAAACGTATAATCAATAATTCTACACTACTAGTCTGAGGTTTTTGATTCTGGATATACAGGGTGATTTTTTTTTATTGTGTGAAATTTCAAAATTCAATAATTCTTGAACCAATCAACTGACAGATTTCAACGTTTTCAGTAATGTCACCCTTTTCGCCTTCATTCACCTTTTCTGAAATCAGAAATGTCAGGACCGGAGTAGAAACATTTTGGACATTTGCTATCTTTGTTTATATTAGTTTACTATACGTGGACACTGAAAATGTCCCCCCTTTTAATGAGTACAGAAGAGTAATTAAAAAAATGGTCCCAAAAATATGGCTCAGTATGTATCTAACAGGGTGATTAATAAATTATTTCTGTGATGTATAATTTATTTTTTCAATCATTTTTAGCTCTCCTGTTCCTCGGAACAGAGTGCTTATCAATTTGTCCAAATGTCTGCAATTTTCGAATTTTTGGATGAAAATGATTTGGTTTGACTCACTGATCAAGAAACCGTGCTCAAAATCGATTCTGCCGACCATTCGTCCGGCTGTTAACACGATAACTATCGAACGGAATGAGCTAGACAGTTGAAATTTTCAGAATAGATTTGGGACATAAATTTCTCAGTTACGTTTATTATTGGGCAAAATCTGCCAAATTGTTTCGGAGTAACAAAAACAACTTTTTAGGTACATTACAAATTTCAAATTAAATTATTTTTAGGATGTAATTTCATCATTGATCCATCCATTGATATCATTTTGAACTCTAATAAGCTAATACTTTCGGAGATATGATTTTTCGAAACTTCAATAATACATCGTACTTCTATATTTTCACAGAATTCGAATTCTATCTAGGTCCGTGTCCTATCTGTGTTCACTGTTCATTCATGTCATCTTATCTACCAGACATGTCAAGTTTATTTCTGTTCTAGAAGACAAAATGACCAATTATAGGATATTACACACCTATATTATATACCCAATATGCCCGTGGATAATCCATATGATGATGGAAATATATACTTTGTTAAGTTAATCATATTGGGTTCAGAATATCTCCAGTGAAAACAAATCTGGAATATTGGCTAAGTTTCAATCGATATAATATAATTTTCAGAGTAGATTTGTGAAATGAATATCTCGGATAAGTTCGTTATTTAATGATACAGTTCTATTATAAGAATCCATTGATATCATTCCCATCTCCCAGAAACCAATACTTTCGGAGATGTAATTTGTCAACGTTTGAACAAGAGCACCAAAGCTACTATCCACAAGGATTTCCCACTTTTTTAAAGAGATTCTAGTGATTTTTGCGTCGGTATTCTAAAACTAATTGCAATGTTTGAATTGGACCGGAGTCTGTTTCTTGAGTTATCGAGGAAATAACCAACATTTCAGATAGGTTTAACTCCAAAACTCTTTTGCTATTGAAAAATTTAAATGTCGCATTCACATGCGCAATCTACCATGAAAATTGCAAGTCGCTATATCTTTCCGTCGTCAAGTTATTGTGGGATACATAATATTCACTAACAATTTTTTTTTATTTTATAGGTATACGATCCTCACGAAATTTCACATAGGCCTTTGCGTGGGCATTCTATAAGTACTTACTAAGTTTCAATTTGATCTATATTGATTGAAAACAAAATTAGTACTCGGAAACCGTTGGGCTGACTATGCACATTCACGATCTTAACTATCGCATTCAGATGCACCACCTACCCTTCAAAGAGAGAGGTGTGAATCAAATATGACCTTGAATTCTTCATCAGTGAATCGAGACCATTTTCAGCAAAAAATTCGAAGAAATTTGGGCAAAAGTAAGAGTGCCATTTGTGGAGATAAAAATAAGATTTCTGACTACCCACTAGGGTGGATCAAAAAAATCGATTTTTTTTTTTACAAGTGACACGGAAAAATGGGTTGCTAGACACATAAAAAAAATTCTCACCAAGCATAAGCTCTAAATTTTAATAGGAAGATCCTCCGCATCGCAGTTTTGTATTTTTTTCTCAGTCCAATAAAAAAAATTCATACCTCATCATTTATCGATTGAACAGAAATATGTTCCAAAAGAATTGTTTAGGAAATTCAATGCTTTACGAAAAAGGTATATTATATTTGTTCCGTAAACCTCACCATTTGAAAGATATTAAGGATTTATTTTTGATTATTTTAAGACAAATTTCATTTTTGTTTATGAATTTTATAACTCGACAATAAATGACTTTTACAAAATGGGCAATACAAATTTTTGTGGGAAATTAACTGCTCTATAAAAATTGTTACTTATGTTTTCGCGATGAAATTAACCATTCAAAAGATATTCATCATCAAACTTTCATTGGGTTTCACAAAGCTCTGAAGGTGCTTACTTCCAAAGTAGTGCGATTCCCAGTTCATTTTTCACGCAACCATCGAATTAATTCCACAATTTAGCTAATCGGAGCTTCGTGAAACTCACCATAAAAATTTTGTAGAAAAACAAAAATGCTCTAGAGGAGAAATTTTCGTGATTTCGTGATCGTGATTTCTAATGATTAAAAATCAAATGTTTAGAATAATTGAAGAAAAATGTTGATAATTTTGAGAATGAAACTCAAATAATACTTATATTAATGACAAGAGATGAAATTCATATGAAATTTAAAAAATTAAATCTAATCAAAAACTTTTACAATCCGTACGCATGAAAGTTTGATGATCAATATCTTTTGAACGGTTAATTGCATGTCCAAAACATAAGAAACCATTTTTATACAGCAGTTAATTTATAACAAAAATTTGTATTGCGCATTTTGTAAAAGTCATTTATTGTCAAGTTATAAAATTCATAAACAAAAATTAAATTTGTCTTAAAATAATCTTAATTAAATCCTTAATATCTTTCATATGGTGAGGTTTACGGAAAAAAAATAAGACACCTTTTTTGTAGAGCATTAAATTTCCTAAAGAATTCTCTTGAAACATTTTTCTGTTCAATCGATAAATGATGAGGTATGAATTTTTTTCTATTGTACTGAGAAAAAAATACAAAACTGCGATGCGGAGGATCTTCCTAGTAAAATTATAAGAGCTTATGCTTGGTGAGAATTTTTTTAAGGTGTCTAGCAACCCATTTTTCCGTGGCGCTTGTAAAAAAAATAATCGATTTTTTTGACCCACCCTACTACCCACTCTCAATCCAATCATTGAGTTGAAGCACCGCAGACTAATGAGAAAGGAAAACTTCGTCCCATAACTTCCAATCAGAATATCGGAATATCAATAATGCCATCCACAAAAGCAGTCACTTCTATTCCATCCCAAAGAATCACCACAAATTGCCCCCGCAAAGAAAGCCAATAACGAAAGAGAATCAAGAAGTCTTCGAGGCATCATTCAAAACTCGCTCGCAGAAACCCAATACGTGAAAGTGCAGACAGAAAAGCGAGCGTCTCTGGGTGTAATGAGATCAACCCCTGGCTCAGCTGATGCTCTCCATCAAGCCAATAGCAATAATTTTTCTTTCAGGCACCTTCCGTTAGAACCCTAACGAGGTGAATTTCGCGAAGGGTTGTTTGATGGTCTTCCTTAAATAAATCGACCAAACTTTACTCAACCCTAATGAGATAGAAGATAAGCGAAAGTGCTTGCAAGCAAACTTTGCGAATTGAATAACGTGAGTCGAACGTAATTTGTTGTCGAGCATGAGATGAGTTGTTTGGGGTGTATGTTGGGAGTTTTCTCTGCTCAGTTCGTTCGTTGTGCAATTTTTAGGAAGTCCGAAGTTTTTTAGATAGATGAGATTAGCAGTTTGTGAAGGTCCGCAGTGTATAGAGCTTTATTTGCTCCGATATATCTCAGTGACATGAGAAAACGGCAGAAGCAAGTTTTAGTCTAGTCAACAAGTGCTTTTTAGGTCAAAATTTTTGCGTATTCTCCGAAAATTATGATTGAGGTATCATTCAATTCGGAATAGCATGTATATAGATGGTTTTTAAGAAAATGCTAAGGCCGCTCGCAGAAATTGCAATAGCTATAAACAATTAAGTAAAAAAAAGAAGGAGGTTTAGATTTTCGTCAATATCTCAAAAACTGTTTGAGATAATCCAAATTTTAACAGAGATTCAGATAGAGGAGGAAATTTTCTAAAAAAACTTCCCTGCTGCCGGAACTGTAGGACCAATAATTATAATTTCACTAGAGGGTTGAAAATACGCCCGAAAACGAGTACTCCGGCTTGCGTAAGCCTCTCCCCATTCAGACCATTCATGAATAAATATTATTCAAACTTATTAAATATGAAAATAAAAATTAAAAATTCAGGCGTCTGCACGATAGATCAATGAACAATAATCCATGATCCAAAAATTTTAATCGTGATTTTTCAATTAGTTATCCATTAGTTAATTAACAATTTTTTGTAGCACGAATATTAATATTGCAAGTACGATAATTGTTAAACTATTAATCTGAGAATTTTTTCCTTTTGTGGGGCTATTTTTCAAAGGTCTTAGAATAGATTTCTATTGGAACATTTTAAAAATTATCGATTTTCGTTTTGTTATGAACAATTTACTTGAGTGAAAAATTATAAAGCTTTAATCTATAATATTACTTAAAAATTATATTTAATAATTATTATCTCCTATTGTTTCAAAAATTGTTATAAACCAATGCGTTGTTTATGAGATAATTAAAAATTTTCTTTTGAAAACATAATTGAAGCTTTATAATTTTTAACTAAGAAAATTGTTAATAACAAAATGAGAATCAATCATTTTTCAAATGTTTCAACGGGAATCTATTCCAAGACCTTTAGAAAATAGCTCCACGAAAGGAAAAAATTCTCAGATTAACAGTTTAACAATTATATCACTTGCAATGTTAATGTTCGTGGTACAAAAAATTGTTAATAAACTAATGAATAACTCGACTATAAGTCGCGATAAATATTTTTGGGCGCCTGAATTTATTCGATTTTTATTTTTATATTTAATAAGTTTGAATAATATTTATTCATGAAAGATCCGAAGAGGGCGAGGCATACACAAGCCGGAGTACCCGTTTTTCAACCCTCTGGGAAAATTATAAATATTGGTCGTAGTTCCGTCAGTCTGGAATTTTTTTAGAAAATGTCCTTGTCTTCTTGAATATTTTTTCAAATTTGAATTATCCCAGATAATTTTTGAGATATTTGCGAAAAACCAAACCCTATTCTTTTTTTTTTCACTTAATAGTTTATTACTATTGCAATTTTTGCGAGAGGCCTTAGCATTTTCTCAAAAACTATCTACATCCCATTCTGAATCGAATGACACCTCAATCATAATTTTCGGAGAATACACAAAAATTTTGACCTAAAAAGCACTCGACTAGACCAGTTTAACACCAAATGGAAATTAACAGCAATTAAATGCCAATTATTTTAATGAAATAAATATATGATAGAGATCAGGAAAATTAATTCTGTTGTTCTCATCTGGATGTATGACTGGTTTATACGATATGTTGCCTTTTATAATTCGTGATTGGACTATCCTAGTGTTGCAAACTGGCAACTGACCGATATCGTAAAGTTTGACATTTTTGAGGTTATGCGTACTCAGAACGTTCTGACATACGAGCGCTATTTGTGTTATCGAAACTAACTTAAAAGAAACATCTCGGCCCAAAAATGGAATTGAATCATGAACATTTTCGTGTGATTATTCTTTACAACTTTCGACGTGTCGTTTTAAAGACTCAATGTTGGCTCCTCCATCTATAAGTAGTGTAGCAGAAGTTCGCCTTAATGAAAGACCCATGTATTCGTTTGGATGATTCAATTGCGAAAAAGTGGCAACCTTTCTTGGTATTCCGATCACAGCTCTGTAGCATTTTCCAGATTGATATTTCAAAAAAATATATTTTCAACGAAATCGTTTGGTCTTAACGCAGTGTTTGTCCGATAAATATTTAGATTATTCTCCTTAATTACTACGAATGTCCGAACTTTTCTCGTTTTACCATCAGGAATATTGACTATTATAATATTTCCCTTGTTTTCATTCTCACCATTTCGTCACATCTGTAGGCACCAGCTACTCCGAATAATAAAACATTCTGAAACAACCACATGATCAAAATAAATAATTAGAATCACTTGAAATATGATAATTACCTTTAATCCTAGATATGAATCATCCAGTGCAGCGAAGAAATCTTCTTTAGAAAAAACTATTGATTTTTTTGCAAGATACCCTTCATTGGATATCTATTTGATGTTTGATCGCTAATTGCGACTTCATCATTGAATATCGGGCCCACAAAGTAGTGAATTTCCATTTTTTTTCTCTAGCCATTAAGTTGAAATATGCCAGAAGCACATTCTCTTGGTAAACTGTCACATTTTTTGAATTGCACTAATTCACCAAGCTGCAGAATATTTTTCAATAGACTTCGATGGTCCAAGGAACGAGACTGCTTCATTCGCCAAAACCTCAATTTCTGAAGACATTTTCACTTTCAACCACCTCTCACCTGCAAATGATAAGTATCAATGATTTTACTTTATATCTGTCAGAATGAATTTTGCGTGGCAACCGTAACTAGGCAAATGTTCAATAATTCTCTCAATTATAACGACCGTAAATGGATATAATTATGTGCGTAAATGTAAATCATCCAAAGGTGGATATTAAGATTTTTATGAATTTCGCAACGGTTGAAAATAAAATAATATAATTACTTCATTCGGAGTAGAAGTGACTTTTTATGGCTCGCTTTCAATTACCCCCGAACGGAGTGAGCTCGCCATGAAAAGTGACACTTCTCCTCCTTGTGAAATAATACACTATTAACCATACTCCAAACAGTGCCAAATACTATAGTAGATGGGTCTGTTTGCCCCCCTAATTTTCTTTAGCAGCCACGTTGTGATGTCAGCTGACTGTGTTTTATTTTATGTAGAAAGATAGCATTGATCCGCAAATGAGCGCTAGTTTTATGTTGGTCATTGTCCAAACTACTTGAATCCGAAATGCGCAACGTATAAACGGGTACTCGAAAGATCAAAGGTGCCGACGCCGAGTTTACCTACCGTTTATTCAGATGTATTGTGTAGCGATAATCGGAATTATCCACATCGTATCAGCCGGGCCGTCGCGCCGAACACCGAACACGCTCCATTTGTCAACCCCCGCTGGGCGGGTGATGGAGAATCGACGAAGCCATCACTTATATTTCATCCCCCGGACATTAGTCATCGTAATGCGTTTATCCATCGAATCGTCGTCGGAAATACCCATTTGTGCGGGGGTTATGCATAATGTATTCGGGTACTTAGGACGGACGCCGAAAGGAACTGATATAATAACCCAGAGGATCGAAGCCTGCTCACGGAATTGGCTAACTTGATCAATGGCGTATTTTTTAGGGCACCGAAGTTTTTTACGATTCCGTTCCAGCCGGGGGGAACTGTCAAGGGATATGAGAAGGGTGATATTTCGCCCTATATGAACTTGGCTAGGATGAAGATTCATGTTAACGGCCTGTCGACGGATTCTTTCACAATTTCGGGAGCTGGGAACTGGTATATGACGTGATAAAGAAGGACTTTATGAAGGGAAACTATGATAACCTGTACCGTCCTATATCAGGTATAATGTCAGGAACAATGTAAGATTTTCGCCATGAACGGCCCAACCTAGGGGTGGTTAGCAAAATAGGGGAAACTGGGAACTGGGAAATAGTTAAAACTTTAGTTTTAGCCCATCCCATTGTATATTGTTGTAGGGGGCAACGTTGCACTGCGACTTTAAAGTCTATTGTGCCCACCCGTCAGTGCTGTCGATGTTATGACCATCTACAGCTCGCCTTCTAGTTCAAGAGTTCAGATGAACTCCAGTATCGGGGATGGCATCAATGAGGCTACATCTTCGCTCCTGCAGATTTCTTGCCCAGAGCATTCCTTGCGTCGGTTTGAGATGACGAGGCATTCCGTTGTCAGGTGGTCAGGAGTTTCAGCCTCCTCCAACAGACTCTACACTCGTCAGTTTCTGCTAGCCCTAATCTCATCATATGCTTCCTGAGGCCGCAGTGCCCTGTAAGGAAGCCAGTGAGGAGGTGTAGTGCACCCACTGAGGTCAAAGTATTTCTTGGATCTAACAGTATCAAAGTTCCGGAGGAATTTCTTGGAGTGATACATTCCTGGGAGAGATCTCCAGAAAATACCTCTCTCAGTTCCTTCTTTCATCCGGAATTCACTCTTGTAGGTTTATCTACCAACCCCACAGTGAGGTTCCGGGCAAATAAAGGGGGTTTGTGCTCCTCTCTTGGCGAGTGTGTTGGCCTGCTCATTTCCTAAGATTTCCGTGTGAACAGGAACCCAGAACAAGTAGACTCTGTTGTTCTTGCCTACTTCATGGAGTTTTCTTCGGCACTCCCATATTAGCTTGGATTCGATAACTTGGGAGCTCAGAGCTGTAATAGCAGCTTGACTGTCAGAGTGAATTGCTATATCACATCTCTGATAGTTTCTTTCTAGGGTCATTTCCACGCTTCTTTCTATTGCAAATACTTCTGCCTGCAAGATGCTCGGATAGGAGCCTAGCGATAGTGAGCATTTGGTGCCTGGCCCATATACTCCAGTGCCAGCTCCTGTAGTGGTTTTTGAACCGTCTGTGTACCATTTAATGGCATTTCTATTAAAATATTGGGGTCGTGCATTCCCTGTCCCAGTCTTTTTTCCTACCAAGCATCGTAGTGTGTTATTTTCGATGCTTCCTTTCTTGATCATTCCGTCACTAGGCAGATTGGCTGATGAAACGTACCTGGTAAGAGAAGACCAGACTTTCTGGTTTTTAATACTCTCATTACCTGTTCCTTTCCTAGATATTCTGAGAATGACTTCAAGGGCCATTTTCTACATCACTAGATGAAGTGGTGTGAGATTTGTTATAATCTCAAGTGCCCTGGTAGGACAGGTTTCCATAGCTCCAGTGATACACACACAGGCTAGCCTTTGTACTTTGTCGAGGGCTTTCCTCGTACTATTCTGGCTTGTTTTTGAGTACCAGACTACTGCCCCATACGTAATTATGGGTCTCACAATCATGACGTACACCTATCGCAGTATCTTGGGGTTGCAGCCCCAAGTCTTACCGGCTAGATTCCTGCACGCCATTAAAGCCTTTGTTGCTTTACTGGCAGTGATATCAACATGACTATTCCACAGCAGTTGACTATCTAGTGTTACCCCTAGATATTTAAATTCAGACTTCCATTCTATAATATCTCCGTTCAAAAATAGGGATCCCACAGCTGGAAGTTTCCTTCTCCGAGTAAGCAGAATCACTCTGGTCTTGTTTGAGTTTATGCTGAGCCTCACTAACAAGCTCCACTGCTCGATAATTCTAAGGCTCTCCTATAGTAAGTTACACAAGGTGCCCTCGAATTTACCTCTGACCATTAGGACAGTGGAATGCTCTCCAGATTGTCCGTTCTTATGTAGTTGTCCACTACCTTCTGCATCGTTTTAAGTAGAAACGATGTCAGACAAATGGGTCTGAAAGATCTTCTTCCCTATTTTTGATATGAAGCTTTGGCCTTCTCATAATCATTACATAAATGTAGGACTTTTATCGCTGTCTAGGACTATGATGATTCTTGCCTACATGGTTGGTTATATAAACAGAACGCTATACGCAAATATGTACCGTTTTATTCACAGAACTCTACAATCGTCAAAGTATCGCCGCCGTAATCAAACATACATAAAAATTCACTTACTGATGTTCCTTACGTCTGGATAGTTCAACTTCTAAGTCACACATCTTAAGACACTCGCCCTTTCACATCTGACCACATTACGCATCTCTAAAAAAGAAAACAGAGACCCTAATCTACTTCCTTAGAGTCTGAAGGATTCCACCGAACTCCAGTACTTAGTTCAACCCCACTTAGACTCGACCACTGCCACCTCTGATGCACTCGGAGACCTGCAATCTGAGCTTTTCACCGCTCTCATAGGGTTGTACTGCCAAAGGAAGTGTTGAATGCTGATTGGCGAATCCTATGGTTGAAATACTTCGCCTAGATTAATGTTTCATCTAACTGGATGAGTTAACAACAGTTTGAGGAAAGGTGTTTTATGATTTAGAAGTTGCGATACCAGTGAATAGCCGCCAGATTTAATAAAAATCGGATCGATTGAGCATTTGTCAATCCTTAAACTTTTGACCTTGCATAGAATTACATCTTTATTAAAACAATTGACACCAATACGTTCCGAATCTTTGATTTTACTCATATTACCTTTATTTTATTTTTTCAATTTACTATAATATCTAACTTTATCACCAATAAGCTTTCTCGTTCCTTCAGAAAATCTCAAAGGAAACTTTTTATTTTTGAACGTTTGCAAGAAATTCATCCATTATATCTTGTGGAAGAGTTGCATATTTTAATTATTGGACATGAAATCCAGCATATCATCACATGAAACGTCACCCTCTGTACGTACCGACTACGAAGAGGAGGGAAAATTGAAATCCCCAACCAACACATGTTGAGACCATAAATTCGAAAATAACAGACACTTGGACAAATTGATAGGTGCTCTGTTCAGTGGAAGAACCGTGCCAACAACACAACCCGTAACCAACCAACCCCGTGCGTATCCCTCACCGTTTCCTATATCTCAATAATATCCCTTCCTTACCTTGGACAAACTTATAAACTCAACTTACCACGGTGTTCTTCATGATTGTTCAATACAACTGGAATGCAGAATTATTCTGCATAATTTCTGTATAATAATGAACCGGAAACGTTCTTGAACTATCTGAAATATTTCTGGACGTGACGAAGAAAATTCTTCATGAAACTGTTAACGTGGTTACATCCTAATCGAATTAGCAGTAAAATCCCGTATCACGAGACTGTCTGGAACTATTTGCATAAAGCAGTCGGGACAATCCGGGATAATGAGGTTGTCTTTCACGAAAAGCCGACTCTATTCTAATAGGATTCCCGATTTATTTCGTTGCTGACCGGCAGACTTCTTGATCTTGGTTATCAACTTTCTGTATTTCCCTCCATTCCTTTTCGTTCACGAGAACGACTCCATATACTTAGACGACAGAAGAAATCTGCTTATTTATCTAGGCAAGAAACGTTTGTTTACAGTTGAAGCTTCAGAAATGGGATTATTTCCTCGGTAGAATAAAGGGTAGATTTGATGAATAATGATTTTTCATGGGTTTTATGTTCGAAGATAATTCTACCCTTGGTAACTAGAGGTCATGTTGGGATTATGGGACACGAGCACTCTATCTTACAGGCAGAAGACACTAGCTGTCTACATTTGTGCTCAAGAGTGTCTGAAAAGGAACCTCAAGTGGGACACATCTATGTTTTAATGGACAGCTAGGCCTCACTGAGAGAGAATCACCCATCCAAGGTTCTCTACTGATCTAAGAATGCTGGAATACAATAAAGCAACTGGCTTGAGGCCCTGAGGTGATTCTTCTATGTATGCCAGGGCAGTATGTTATTGAAGGAAATAATAAGACCGATGAACTTGCGTAAAGGGCCTCCAGGATAACATCTGCTGGAACAGAATCCTTATGTGGGTTTGGAAAAGACCACTACAGGACAGCAGTCGAACAATGGGAGGTGAATAATAGAATAGCTCTATGGAGAAATACCCCAGGACTTGCAGAGTCAGAAATATGAATTTCTCACCATCCTATACCAGAAAGCCCCTGCAGCTGCCAGGATCTGAGCTTCGGGTAATGGTGCGACTGCTGACAGGCCACTGTCGGTAAAAATACCGATTGTACCGCAAGGACAAGTCTTCAGACTTCATGCAGGCTCTATGAATCAGAAAAAGAAACTACCGAATACATAGTCTGCAAATGCATCTATTTCACTTGCTGCGTAGTCCGTATACTAACTCAACTTCAGCAAAGCATCCTACAAGATGTTGGAGTCGTAGAAATTAAGTATGGAATTTTCGAAATGAGAATGGGCTATAATCACATTATGTATAATTTTATGAGCCTATTCAGGGAAATTGGTAAATGAAAAAGGTGTTTTATTTGTTGAGAGGAATCTATAGTCACTAAACCCAATCGGTCCTTCTCTGGAACTATCGACAAGAAATCTTGGATCAAGACTCAAGATCTTCCAGCTGAACATATATTCATACACTTGTATGTGTTTATATCATGTGCAGCCATACGACAAATATATAAATATATGGTTAAAATGGATGTACAACTCGACTCACTCTGTATAGATGTAAGTTGCAGCAAGGGTGAGACATTTCAGTTGATGATTTCTAAAATACTGACTCTTGAACATTATTTCCCGAACAAAGAGTGTGCTCTTATGTTCCAAAACCGATTCGACCCTAGGAATGCCTTTCCGAAGACATCCAACATGTTATACCACACCCCATTCAATGTTGAATGAGCTCACAGGGTTGACATCGTAAAACATACTAATATAGATCCTGGAGGATGGAAGGACATGATTGAACTCGGCATTCTCCCCAATCTAACGAGAATCACGTCAACCTTGCACGACATATGTACTACTCAGGACCCGAATAGCTACATACATTCGAGATTGTTATCTGCATTCAGGTCAATCACGCCCCTTGATAAGACCAGATAGGATGGGTTTCCATGGATGCAGGAGGAGGATGTTTGGGATGAAGTTAGTCGTTTTGCTTGCGAACGATGTGGTTCCTATATTCTATGCTTGTTTCACTGACTTTCCCCAGATTTTGAATATTTGTTGGCAGGTATGCTGATTTGAAGTAGACTATATATTATTCAGGGTACATACTGTCTAGTTTTTTAAATTTGATATCAAACTAGGAAACAATAAAGAGATTTTGAGCCTCTTCATTTGACACCCTTATTTCGTTGTCGTTATTCTGCTTATGCACAAATGATTCACTTCATTAACCATAAGGAACTCCATTAATCACGGAGAAATAAAGGTCTACTCTGATTATGGTTATCGGTATGGTATACTCAAAGAATGGGTAAGTATTTTTCTTTATTCTGTGCTATAAGTGCGTTGTTACACTTGCGCCAGTTTTTCAGATCATGTTATAGCAGCAGTTGTCAGTGAAATTCGTCTGATCCTGGTGATCTCAGTAGATATGGCAACCGTTTATATGATGACAGAATTAAGACCAGAAATTCTAGGTTAGTAAAATGAAATAACCATGATTTGTCAACGGACTTCTGAGGAAGGGTTCAAAATCTCTCAAAATCGATGTCGTGGTTACCTGTACGGTTAGAAAATATAACCATAACGACTTCTAATTAACGGAAACTTTTAAGTGGCTCAAAATCTCTCTAATAATACAACCGGGTTATATGTAAGCAAGCGAGGTATGTACTCTGTGATGGTCGGTGTAAAACTGTGAATAGATACCCTTTTCTACCACCCCACTATTAAGTGGATATCACAACAGTCTCAAGTTTTTGGCGCTGTTGTACCTCGGAACAGAGTGCTTATCAATTTGCCCAAATGTCTTTAATTTTCAAATTTTTGGATGAAAATGATCTTAAATGATTTGGTTCGACTCATTGAACAAGAATCCTTGGACAAAATCGATTCTGTCGTGCCAGCCGTTAACATGATAACTCTCGAACGAAATGAGCTAGACAGTTGAAATTTACAGAGTAGGTTTGGAAAATAAATACCTGGAGTGAGTTCCATATTGGACAAAATCCAAAAAAAAGATGGTTTCGGAGTAACGAAAAAACAATGTTTTTTTACATTACAAATTTCGAATTCAATTTTTTCAAGATGCAATTCATCATAAGAATCCATTGATATCATTTTCAACTCTAACAAGCTAATTTCATTAAAGCATCGTAGTTCTATGTATTCACACAATGCGAATTCTATCTGTCTGTGTTCACTGTTCATAACTGTCATCTTATGTTATATATTAGTGTTCTGTGATCTTATCTTCCTATTAAAGACATGTCAATTCGTAGTTTGAAAATATTTTCTGTCGGAAAACCAGTATCCGTTTCTTGAATTTGTGAATATATACAGGACTGTTTTGAAACCGCAAATAATATTGACTGGTTGCATATTGGATTATTTATGTATAAATATGGGGGATGATGTTTCAGAAGATTCAGAATTGGATTATTTTAATGATGTAGTTTATGAAGGCAATAGGAAAGAAGAACATAATGGAATCATCAAAAGAGATTACTGTTCGTTGACCACTGCGGCTAATATTACCTTTTAATTCCTTAAGTAGTAGTAGGGGAGCCCAGGTAGCTAATTCGGGATTTACTCGAGCGTCATAGAGAGCTATTGGGTTGTCAAGCTTAGATGATAAGAAGAAAAAAATGTTGTATAATATATACCTGTTCATCGGTGGGGTGAGCGGATATAAATTTTCAAAAATGTAAAAAAAAACCGTTACGTGGACATACTCCAGCGCGTCAGATATTGATAGCATCTGTGTCCTACGTATTTTAAAACATGTACATATGTTAATCTGACCGTTTCCATGATGGAGGTGATCATACGTAAGGGTTGAAAATGAAAAAAAAATTTTTTTTATCGAGCTCGTCAGATTTTCTAAGGGGGTGTTAAGTGAACCTTAAAAGATGCTCTTGTATAATAATCTGACGATTGGGATGTAACGCAAACTCGTGGTCATCATTAGAATATGCAAAAAAAAATCGCCATTTAGAAATACTCAAGCGCGTCAGATTAAGATATATGTGGTTCATCAATATGGCCTAGACGTGCTGTCTCTTAATCTGACGATTGTCTGGAGGGATTCGCTAAATCTGACAATAAAATTTTTTTTTTTTTTATTTTTTTAAATAATTGAACTTAATTAATCGAAAAGCTCAGGAAATAGCGTGCAAATGAAAAAGCTTGTGTTGTTTTGAGGAGTATATTTATAAAAATAATAATTATACAAAATTTAATTTTTTAGGGTATTTTTTTTAATCATCTTCATCAGTAGAATCCTCTTCCGGAGTGAGAGAACAATAGATAGAGAAAGAGAGAGAGGAGAATAGAAAGAAGGAGAGGGGAATATAGGCATGGCATAGCTGCACGCATTCAACTTTATCAATTAATTTTTAATACTTCGGCTTGTCAAAATCGTCAGATTATATATTTTTCGTAACTCTTGCATCATTCCCTTCAAAATAAAAAAAAAATTTACCACGCTCGAGAATGTCAAGATGTCGTTTTTTTTTTACAACTTTGTAACCCTCCCCCTTCTTTACGTCACTCTCGAATTGTCAGATTAATGGAATATACACTTTTTAGCATGTAACTAACTCACCCTACCTTAATCTGACGCGCTGGAGAATTTCCGATGATCAACTTTTTTTTACTAATCTGATGCTTCATCCTTGACGGGCGGCCATATATATATGGCTCATGTTTGGTGGAAAAACTTAACCAGGTACAAGGTATCCCCCTATATATTTATCTGCCGCGCTGTAGTAAATCCCAAAATCCCCGCTTGGGCTCCCCTACTATAGTGAGACATGTTCCTATATACAGTATTTTCATAATGTTGCTAGCAAAAAAATGCTGAAATATGGATCTACTTTTGTGTATCATATATTTTTTCTTGAGTTGAGGTTCATAATACAGAATGAATGTATTAGTGGTATAGACTATTAAATTATGAAAAGAGGATTGTATTTTATTAATATATTTTGAACTATTAAAATAAATAATTTCGATGATACATTCCTTAGGTATTTCCAGTTGTGAAAAGCATTCACCGAGAGTGAGTTGCAAGAACGAACAACCCATTCCACGAGGTTGAATCATTGCAGATTGCTCATTTAATCTTGATAAATAAACTATTATTTGAATGTAATTTCTTTTATGATGCAGTTATATCATAATAATCCATTGATATCATTCCCAACTCTAAGAAACCAATACTTTATGGTTTGTTAAAAATTGAACAAGAGCGCCAAAGCTCATGCCTTAGGGATTTCCCCCTTTTCACCAGATATATTACGCTTACCAATATGCTTGGGGAAAGGTTAATTGCCCCCTCCGAAGTCCGCCTAATGTCGCCCTTGGCGATAACCCAATAATTGCAATGAATCTAAGTCGTCGCCTTAATGAGAAAATTGCCTAACTCCATTTTCGTCATGGACTTTTGAGGTGAAAAATATCTAACTCCAATGATATTTAGAGAAACTCGTCAAGTCCTTTTTCGCTACTCTGGATTTACAGAATGATGAATAATCAATACATGGTTGCCTAATATATTATTCATTCAAAGATTTATCCAATAGATATTAATTTTTGCTCCTCCTGTGAAATTATTCAATACGGAGTTAGGCAGTTTTCTTATTAAGGCGACGAAGTGTAAAATACTGAAAACAATTCCTTGGAACAATCTCCAAATGCACATTTCTTTGGTGGCTGATCTGTGTAATTGATGCTTAACTTATAAGGCTCTAAGGCCTAAGGTCTTACTCTCAGTCCCAAACCATTTTGATTCGCTCATTAGAAGGATCTCAGTCAACCCGTGAGGTATTTAAATCGGATGACGTTCCCTTGAATAAACAAACCAACCAAACTCGAGTTAATTCCTATCAGCGACAAATCGGGTACTTCAGCTCGTATGTGTTCATGGAATCAGGTTATTACGCGTGCAAGATTATGAATATTGAGTGATAAAGATCGAGTAGGTACTTACGCAACCGCAACAGCGTTGCAGAGACATGATTTACTACCTCTTATCGAAGATGAACGAGCCCAATTCACGGCTGATTTGTGTTAATTGCGTCGAAATGTCGGTCAATTTGTTATTACATTATCGAGAACGGAAGGCAGAGTTGTGGGCTTATAGATCAGTTTATACCAGAATGGCTTGTCACTGATTCTCGGTTGGTCATAGAAAATTAAGTCGGCAAACGTCCTGAATTTACTGTAATTATGTACTTATATATTATATATATTAACCCACGAAGATTTATTAGTTCCGCTTCAAAATATACCAGTTAACTCGGGTTTCCCTGTGTGTTTACCGATTTTTCCTACGAGCGTGCGCAAAGTAGTACTTCTCTGCACGCATTTGGGTTGCCAAAGTAACACTTTTCCGCATTGTGCGGATTTTTTTTTTGACGGAACGGAAATGTCAAACTGATCACAATTAATGTTGTTAGGGGAATTTTTTATGAATATTTTAGAAACGGGTGATTATTTTATGCAAGTTGACACTCTTTCGAGTGCATAAAACTCCAGTTTTCAATTATTATTCCTGATATTTGTATTACTGCTTGAACAAATAGATATTCATTATAAATTCTCAGGAATAATTTTTCAAGCAACAAGACTTGTAAATTTGGACACATCATTATGTCCTAATTTTTCTCAGATTGTTTAATACCTCAAGCTACACAAACCTACACAAACGTTGTAAACATTGTTGAAATGTGCAGTTCTTGTAGTAATTTTCTACATTCCATATTGCTGGTGGCTAATGAAGCGAGTTTGAGTTCTTTCCTGAAAAATCTAAAGTCAAGTTTGAAGCAGAATATCAGAATTTAAAATACTGCTCTCACAGTAAAGGGACAACAATCCTCGAGGAGCATGTATTGTTAGCATACTTTTTACATTTCGGAAATATTCTTGAAAAAAATGATGTAACTAAAAACGGTGGATTTCGCCCATTGAAGAACTCAATAGAGATATTCATATCCTCCAAACATTCCTACCAAATTACAACTCTCTTACATATTTCGTTATAGAGTTATGTTGCTTAAGACGTACAGAATAATTGGATTTGACCCCGGATTATTTATCAGTGAGTCGGACTCAATAGTTTGAGACCATTTTAGGCAAAAATTTCCAAAAATACAGACGGATAAGTGAATCTTGGAAATGAGATTATATTTTGTGAAATTTCAATTCCGAGATGCGCCATTTGAAAAATAATTTTTTTTAGAATATATGATCACATTTTCTTATTCTACGGCACGTTTCTATGAACGGTATTTTTTGTATCAATCGAAGAATTGTTTTTTTGCGAAAATGGACTTCACCTATTTCAGAAAATGAGGATTATAGGATATTATAATTTTTGGGTGATAATATAATTCCCTTAGATAATCCATATGATGATGGAAATAATATATACTTCGGTAATTTGATCAAATTGGATTCAGAATATCTCCAGTAAAAACAAAACTGGAATATTGCATAAGTTTTAATTGATATAATATAATTTTCCGAGTAGATTTGAGGAATGAATATCTCGGATAAGTTCGTTATTGGGTAGAATCGGTCTGGTGCATTCGGGTTGATAATTTTTGGCACTCTCGTTTTTTTTTAAATCAGTTTTTTGAGTTAATTTCTGTTATGATGCAGTTCTATCATAAGAATCCATTGATATAATTCCCAACTCTGAGAAACCAATACCTTCGGAGATATGATCTGTCAAAGTTTGATCAAGAGCGCCCAAGCTCCACAAGGCTTTCCCACAATTTTCTACTAGGGACGGTATCAGCAACAATCATAACGAACATGTGTGGACATTGCAAAATCCACATGGCATTAGACCGAGATGATTTCAGCAACGTTTTATGGCGAATTCTATTGGCGAAACCAGTGGTGCACTGGTGCTGCACTGAGTGCAATGAATGTTGTACTGGACGTCAAAATGTGTCAAAATGCTCGACGAAATTCTCCAATGGAATACGATTCATGCACTCGGTGCGCACGAGTTCTACCAATGGAATTCGCTATTAGTGTCAACGGTCAGGGTGGGATTTTCAACAATAAATTGATTCCAGCACATGTTATAAATGATCGTTTAAATGCAGATTTGTATAGAATTTTGTTGTACACTACCTTTTAGTGTTAATTGATGCCGTAGAGCTCAACATTGAGAACGATGGTGCACCACCACATAGAGGCAGACAAGTAGTTGCTTGATTAAATCTCTGAAAATTATATTATATCAATTGAAACTTAACCAATATTCCAGTTTTTTTTTTCACTGGAGGTATTCTGAACCCAATATGATTAACTTACCAAAGTATATATTTCCATCATCATATGGATTATCCAAGAGCATATGGGGTAGGGGTATATCGTCCAAAAATTATGTTCGATTTGTATCATTGCCTAGGGGATAAGGATTCTACATTCACACTTTGGAATAAATAAAACACTGTATGCTACTATGTATAAGTTTATTTACACAACTTCTACAAACTTCAACTTAGCCGTCACATCAAATACCGTCATTCTTAACAGTCTCGATACTCTATACTTGTAAATTTAACAGAATTTTTCTCACGTCTAATAAGCTTTTGCAACATTCGAACCTCTTATCAGTTTTTCATCTAAGTAGGAATCCAACTTCCTCACAATTCATATCTCACGTCTCGGCTGCACCCTTCGAACCTCTTTCCATCCACCCTCGATTCACACTTAGTACCTTCCTGACCTCCTCCATGAGCTAAGGGCTGTACTACCACGGTAGTGGTTAACGCTGATTGGTAGATCCTCTACCTTGCGATACTTTCCTAAAACCACTGGGAATGATATCGGGAGCGTTATTGACATGGAAATGGTATTATCAGTTTCTGTTCGACGAAAAGTAGTCTGCCAGTCTAGACGACTTAAGTGCCTTCGACGCGCGTCTAGAGTCAATATTCAATATCGTGTGGATGTTTTAGGATTTCTTCAGACATATAATCCAGAAATGCGTCTAAAATATCTGTTCGAACGTCGTTCAACTTCATCTGCACCAGTAAAACTACTCTTATTACAGGAATCCCTCTCTCCTCTGTCAGAGTTGATTTTGGCAACGTATTTTCCATCAATATGCAACTAACAGACGAAACAATAATGCCCAGGTAGAAAAACGCGAAATATAACATGATCACGAATCGTAAATCAACTTTTTGTAGCAACAAAATTCCGCATATTGTAAAAAAAATCTATATTTACTTTTCGATTAAAAATTTTTTCCTCATTATTTTCGGTCTAGTTTTCGCCTTTTTCACCAACCCCGGAAACCAATATCCACAAGAGATCATTATCCCTGCTCCTATCCTCTCCACCACCTCCAATAATAAGCAAACCTTTCCACTTTCTCGATCTCCAATATCTTCAAGGGTCGAAAAAATATCGTGATCCTCCATACAATCGGTATCTTGTTAAGAACGTGACCCTCCCACCTTTTCCACAAACACAATTCGATCCGGTAGAGTATAAATCCGGGCTTCGGACTCGAGAACCGACCGGGTGCCGGAGCATTTAAGGCTTAATTTTTCTCCTCACGCAATTTCTGGACTCGTCGTCGGTCAGGCGAACCGTGGGCTTTTTTGACTATCCACTTAAAACGTTCGTCCAATTTCACGGCTTCGACTCGTTCCCTTGGAGATCCTGGGACCTTGTTCGATCTTTTGCGCTTTCCGGCTGAGGAAAACAAGCGAGGAATAGTCGTGTTTTAATCGGATTTCGTGGAAAAATACACTGCGAAATTTACACGATGTTATATTTTTTCCCGTCGGAACGTCTCTTTGTTGACTTTATTTATTTAGGACCATCAAACACCTTTCCGTAATTACAAGAACTAAATAAAAATAATCACAATGTCTTTCTCAAATCATAGTATCTAAATAAGGAACAAACAAAAATTGGTTCAAGCATAGAATAAACGCGCAAAAGCTCCTGACTTCACGTCAGTGAAGTCGAATTATAGTCGATACCGAGACCACATTTTATGAAGTTTTATTCGAAGAATTAGGAAAGGTCTACACTAGATAGAGAACAATATATTTTACAAAATATCAACTCTTTTGACTATCTGTGATATATTTTATAGTAAATTGAAGTAATTGTCACATTTTTCTTTCAACTTGGTAACTGTTAACTTATAGTATCGAATCTCTTATCACAAATATTTATTCTTGCACTTTTTATATTTTAGGTTTGAATGTGTTTTTTCCATGATCGATTTTTGCGCTTATGTTCTGTGGAACATCGCGTTATCATTTTGCCCAAATGTCTGTAACTTTCGAATTTTTTGACGGAAATGGTCTGAAACGATTTGGTTCAACACCCCAATGAAGAATTCGAGGTCAAATTTGTTTCTGTCCGGCCGTTGCTACGATAACTTGAGAACGGAAAGAGCTAGCGACTGTTCTCCTGTATTGGACACTCCGAATTTACCATGGTAAATTCGATTAAGAGTGTCCAATACAAAAGAACAGACAATAGAATTCACCATGGTGAATTCGATTAAGAGTGTCCACTAAAGCAGAATGGACAGGAGAACATACGTGCAAAAGCTTCTGAGTTCACGTCTGTGCTTGAATCAATTTTTTACTCTCGGTTGAGTATGTGTCTATAAACTATTGAGTATTAAACGCGTATACTATTGAAAGGGTTTCTTTGGCTCAAAATTTTCTACCTGGAAGATCGTCTTATTTACTACAGATATATACAGTAAACTTTTCTTATATACGACTCGCCTTTTTTTAACACCTACAGAAAACAATTGAATATGAAGCGTTTTCACTATAATGACCAATATATTTTGTCTATATTATACATCGACCAGTCTAGAAATACACGATTTTCTAAAACATTATTAATTATTATGTTTGTTATGACCTTGGGATAATTTAGTTTATTTTTCAAGAGAAAATAGAATTCGCAACAATAAAACTGATCCCATTATGAATTCAATACATAACGGACTTTTAAAGAAATATTATTTTCCACAGCAGGTATGAATCATGGAAAAACACTTACATCATTGAAAGATTATGTGATGCAAGCGTAATTATGTTTGAATTCTTGATCATCGAGTAATTCAAAAGATGGAATTAACAGTGTTTAAAATTAAATATTTTATGTACAATTGTACATGTACAAATATTTTTGTATAGAGGCGTAATTAATATACAAATCATTGAATTGAATCATGGAAAGATGATGTGATGCAAGCATAATTATGTTTGAATTCTTAGTCATCGAGTAATTTAAAATATGAAATTAACAGTGTTTATAAATACTAATAATATATACACGTACAAATATTTTTGTATAGGGGCGTGATAAATATACAAAACTATTCATTGTTATCTACCATTTCGTTTATATATTATAATATTTATTATCGATATTCAGAATCAAGCGAGACGAGACATCTGATAACGAGACGACACCGAGACTTATTTTTTTTTGGGATTTGGCGAGACCGAGACGAGATTTTCTATACTCTCGCCTATTCTCGTCTCGTCGTCTCGTGTGAAGCCCTATTCACTCCTCATACGTTAATACGAAGTCTGTTTTAGACACCGTTGTCTGTTTGCTTGTTAATTTTTTTTTGTGTAAATTTATTTTTAATTTCGAGTGGCTACAGACCCCGACTCCACTCTCTTATACAATAAATAATAATGATAATAAAAACATACGGGTGAGTAAGTCAATGAACAATTAGATCCAATCTTTTCAAGTAGAGAATAAATTTATAAAATCAGTTGTAATGAATTATTGCAGTCAAAGCAGTGTAAGATTATCTAACTTTTTTTACATACATCTATCTAATCTAAATGATCTAATGATCTCCCTATGGAGATCATTACTTTATAAGAATTAGTATCATGTAGTCTGATGAAATTGCTGTGTAGTTCTGGAATGTGGTATATTAGCCAATGTACTTTACAGATTCTCAAAAATGTGTGAAGATTTCTGTCAATTACACTGAAAGAAAGGAAGTTATCGATCGTCCTCGGAGAACAAGTAATATCGGATTAGAAAACCAAAACGCTTCGAACTAACTAAAATTAACCGCAATACTTGTTACAGCCTGAATAGTTCAACATAATATCGCCGAACCAAGACCTCAATAAATTCATTATTAGCAAGAATCCGAGAAGAAACACGCCATTTTACTAATTAAATTCCAAACCCGACCCGGCAACATCCCTGCGCTGCTATATTTAATCAGTTGATGAAATTCCGGCCTCTCTATATACGGCGATACACGTTACAACCGGACTGTATCACAAGGAGCATAAACCCGGAGCAGGAAAGCCCGGCAATAAATTCCGGAAAATGAGAGTTTTATTAGTTTTCCTTTATGTCGGCGAACATAACGTTGGTTCTAGGCCGTGGCGACGAAGGCGCTGCTGCGCTGATAAGACGCGCCCGAAATATGGCCTACATGTATGCGACATGACACGTGCAAGTTGCAGCATGCTTTCGCCGTTAGGAGACGTGGAGTTGACATGTTGTTGTGGATCCGTGAGATCATAACGTGCTTTATCCCTATTTGCTGGGGTCGTGTGTGACATCCGCATTTAGGGGATGATGTGGAGAATACTTTACTGAAATAAATTCCTTATAGAAACGACTTTACTTAATTAAGGGTCGGTCTTTCCACTTCCTTATACAGGGTGTTTGTGAATAAGTGCGACAAAATTTAAGGGGTGATTCTGTGATGAAAATTAAGGTGCTTATTTGGTATGAATTTTTTTGAAAAACCTTCCCTCGGAAAAGTTACACCCCTCCGAAGATTAACAAAACAAATTGTTTCCCTCGTTGTTTCCCTTTTTTATTTTCACTGTATTTTAAGCTAAAGACACGAAACTTGGTAAATATTATTTGTCAATAAAACTATTCATTTTGGAATTTTTCAACTATGAAGTATGCTTAGAAGGGAAAGAAAAGGAAATAAAAATTTTCCTTTAAAAAAAAAAAGGCTGAAAAGTCCATTTCATTTTTTAACTGTTTTGTCCATACAAGTTTTTTCGAAAAACTTGAGCATTTACGAAAAAAAAATGCAATGCATTTTCAAAAAGCAACGAGGTGGAATTTCCCTAACCTAATTTATTTGTTTATATAGTTCGTATAGTTTTGCTTTATTTTCTTCATCATCCATTCTATTACTTTTCTTGAAGACTAATATACAGGGAAAATAAAAAAGACAAACAATTTTTTTTGTTAATCTTCGGAAGGGTGTAACTTTTCCGGGGGGAGGTTTTTCAATAAATTTTATACCAAATACCCACCTTAATTTTCATCACAGAATCAACCCTTAAAGTTTGTCGCACTTATTCACAAACACCCTGTATAGCGGCCAATAGTAATTTCTTGAAATAACCGTCTTTACGGTTTCCAATAGCAACTATTTGACGAATAACTCTCTCTAGTTTCTTAGTTCATTTGTCGAATAAGACCAGCTGCCAACAAAAAACTCTTTCTTCATCAAATTTTGCCAAAACTAAACCCATAATGGAGACAATTCCGTTAGTCTAAAATTTGTAATAGAATTAAACATAAAAAACCTAGTGAGAATAATGAAATAAAAGAGAACATTAAATATTTTTATATTTTTTAATATATTTTTTTTAAATAATACTCGATTGTTTTTATCTTTTAAGTAGAAATAAAAAAAATACAGATAGACAATTAATTTGTTCATAACGAATTGTTTATCAAATAAAAAATGAATATTCAAATAATGATCAATTTTTTTTAAATATGAAATAGCAAGATATATAATGATTTTAAACTAGTGGTAAACAAACTGTTTATTAACAAATCCATTTTCAAGCAATAAAAAAATTTTTTAAATAAAAGGTTTGTTTTTAATCATAATTTTCATCAAAGATTATGTTTTCCAAAAAAAATTAAAATTATCTTACAAACAACGCTTTGCTTTATAACAATTTTTTAAACAATAAGGGATAAAAATTATTTAAAATAATAATTTTTGAGTAGTCTTTGATCATGAGAAAACGGATCAATAGAAATATTATAGAAAAATTGTTTTTTTAAATGTTTAATTGAACTTTATAATTTTTTACCTAAGTAAATTGTTAATAACATAGTGAAAATTAAGAATTTTTTAATTTTTCCATCGGGAATCTATTCTAAGGCGTTTGAAAAATAGCTCCACGAAAGAAAAAAAAATTGAGATTTATAGTTCAACAATTATCGCACTTGCGATCTTAATTTTCGTGCCACAAAAAATTGTGGATTATGGATAACTAATTGAAAAATCGCGATAAAAATTTATTGACCACGGATTATTTTCTTCATTCATCTATCCTGTAGTCGCCTGATTTTTGACAGTTCTTAATTTTCATATTTAATAAGTTTAAATAATATTTATTCATTGAAGGTCTTAAGTGGTCCGGCTTGCGCAAGCCGGAATACTCGTTTTCGTATTTTCAACCCTTTTGGAAAATTATAAATATTGGTCCTGAAGTTCTCGGAGTTGTGAACTTTTTGAGAAATTTCCTCCTCTTTTTGAATCTATTTTCAAGTTTGAAAAATCTCGAACATTGAGATATTGAGATATAAGCAAAAAACCGAGGGGTAGGAACTGCTAGGAATTCTGGTGTACAAGATTGTAGAATTCCATGGAATTCCTATTGAATTCCGAGGAATTCCTATCGAATCCCTGGAATTCCTATTGGATTCCGTGGAATTGCTATTGAATTCCATGGAATTTCTATTGAATTATTGAGAATTCCTATTGATGCTAGAGTGCGACACCTATCGGACAATCATGTATACAGCTCCAAATAGTTGGTTTTAACCGAGGGGTAAACCTCTAGGAATTCTGGTGTGCAATAATAAAGAATTCAAATAGAATTTCAAAAGAATTCCTATTGAATTCCTATTGAATTCCAATGAAATTCCGGTTGAGTTGGATTTCTGGTGTACAAATTTTTGTCAGCAGTTTGCCCCTCGCAAAAAACCAAACCCTTTTTATCATTTAATTGTTTTTAATTGATGAAATTTTTGTAAGCATCCATTGAATTTTCTCGAAAATCATAATTTTCGGAGAAGTTTTGACCTAAAAGGCACTTGTTGACTAGTCTATTAGATGGAAATGTGTTATAATGGATTTTCAGAAAATATGGTAGTTTTCTTACTTACATAATCTGAAAACTTTTTGATGTGTTGGAATATTTTAAAATTTAAGAAATCATTAAAGGATACTTTGGGTTGTGATTTCATCATATTAATCCACACAGTGTATCATCGCCAAAGATGAGACTGGTATCGTCCTTGTTAAGACTCATCAGTGCTACGCATAACTCAGCTATGATGAAAAATAAAACGCTACGGGAAAGAGGAATTTTATGAGAATCAAGCAACCAATTTCGAGTACCAAGTAAACAGGAGCACCACCTGGCGTTCAACCAACAAAACTCTCCGACTGCGGTCACTTGGAACTATAGATCCCTGCTCATATGGATTTCCCTACTTCGCTTGGAGTCTCATGCTGTCCATTGGGGAGAGAAACCTCAGAAAGGAATCATTTAGTGATTTTAAAATTTGTTTTGCATAATCTGCATTTCTTTGAATGTACCTATGTCACAGGTTTCCCAAATTTTCGTATTTAATTTGATAATAAGTAAATTATTGTGAAAGTATATTATAGGGACAGATCTTATCTGACCACTTCTCAATCTGTGGAGGTTTTTGGTAGGTGAGAGATTGTCTTCTCTCAGTAGTTCTTTACTGCGTCTCAGACCTGAGGAAAATTCCCAGAACACTGTGGATAAATCGGGTATATCCGAAACTATTTCACCGCTTAAGTGCAGAACGACTCACTTTAAATCAAAGAGTAAATTGGGCGGGAATATCGCCGAATGTTTCTATGAAGTTCCAACCACAATTTTTGGGGCGAAGATCATTTAAAAATACCATTTCGAGTATTCGTTGAAACGTCCTATTCGCTGAACTCAGAACATATATTTCCTTTTTTGCTAGGATAACTCCCCGATAAAGTTCACAGGAACGGCGACAACTCCCGCAGTATGCCTCAATAAAAGTTATCATAGATGATAAAACGCACCCCCTTTATTCAGTGAAGCCCAACCGATGGCGTCGTTTCCCTCAAACGACTTTTTTTTTGCCCGAGTCGGCTGTGAGTCGACCCGAAGTTCGAGGCAACGAACAGACCGTACGCCGGAAATGCATCCCCTGTGGCTGTTATGAAAAGAGTTTGAAAGAGCGTCTCCGTCTCGTTTGGCGTCGCGGCGTGGCATGACGAGACTTCTACGGACTGTGACAGTAAAAAATATTGGGGAAGTCGCATGTATCGTGTCGTACATACAATGTGAGGTATTATGAAGACAGCTTTGGGGAGTTAAGAAGATGGAAAGGGTTGGTTTTGTTTTTTGGGTTGTTGTGTAGCCAAAATTGCCTTGAGATGTTACTTGATCATGATTACAAACCCTTGGGCATTGTTGGAACTTTCCAGCTTTCTCTATTTAGTCGTATTTCAAGTCTAAGTAAGCTGTTTAATCTGAGAGTGAGAGTTCTTTTATAGTTATATCCTCCTCATTTACGCCGTCCCATCTCTACAGGGCGAGTCTACAAGATGTACACTAATTTCAAACTTATCGCTAAAAAAAGGAGAGGATTCTCCGAAACTCAACCCGGAAAAAAGAAAAGAAAAGAGGAGAAAAAATCTTAAAAAGCACTGATGTGAAGTCAGGAGCTTTTGCGTGCATGTTCTTTGGTTTATTCACGCCTCACATACCCTTACGAAATACTGCCCGAACCTTCAAGTCGTCTTTTTTTAACCGAGTACTAGATTGACGTAGTTAAGCAGAATGAACACAGAATTTTATCTAATTTTTGGCGCTTTTGTTCCTCGGAACAGACTGTTCATCCTTTTATTATTGGCCAAAGTATATTTTTCACGGAAGCCATCAAATTACTTTAACGTTTTACACGAATAAAGATCCAAGTTAGCTCATATGTGATTTGGCATTACAGCAAATATATTAAAACTGAGCGGGGATACCATTGGGACGTTTTCTGCGAATGGTCAAAGAGTTGATTTTAAAACAGATCGTATATATAAAACTCATTTTGACCATTTGTGGGTTGGACGTTTTCTGCTTAACGACGTCCAGATTTCAATCGATGGTATTTGTATTTTTGGAAATATTGGAAAAATAAAATGGTGCTTGAAGGTAATTTTAGTAGATTCTGACAGATAGTTTCTGAAATATAATATTTCTGAATGTTCAGTTATTTCGAATCTTGAATCAATTAATAATTGATTCACACCTTGTTCTGAATTAATCAATCTCACTTTTTGATGCTAAGTGGTGTCTTCTTTTTTTTCAGATATCCAAGAATTTTACGAACTCACATTATTAGATGATAGTAAATCGGTACAAGAAAAAACTGCTGAAACTATCAGAATTGCCAACAAATGGGAATCCAGCGATGGTCCTATCGCCCCAACCTACACCAACAATGATGTGAGTTTTTTGTTGTATTTGTATTTTCATATTTTCCTCTTCTGTTACGACGGGTCTTAAAACTCAATTTTGGTGATCCTTTATATGTAATATTTATATACAGTGCTTCCCAATAACTCTCCACCAAGAAGGACCTTTATTTTCTCTAGATATTTCGGAATTTAATTTTTTACAAAGAGTTGGTGCAAAAAATGATATAAGACTCGGCCAACTGTAACTGTAACCATATAAATGAATAAATACGCGTTCAATATTGAGTTCAAATTCATCTCCAACATCGAAGTTAACGATATTATGGTTAATTTGAATGATATAAGAAAATCTGAAGCACTCACATGTTTATTAATAGACTCATTTAATTCGTATATTAATGATGATCCAATTATATTTTTTCTAGATACATGGAAAAAATGTAATCTAACATATTTTAAGCGTATTATAGATTATTATTAGACAGCATAATCCACAAATATCTTCGATTATAATATGAGGGTTGGATTCAACGAAAACATTCATTTTTACTCAGTATAGTTTCTAGTATATTATATCCAATCAAATTTTCAATACGTAAACATTTTTCTCCAACTATTATATGAAGCTATTTAATTACTCGATTTGAGATGAGGAAAGGAATATAATAGATTTCATTTGGAGTTATTTTCGGGGATGACGAGAAAGCATATTTTTCTTATTTATAATTTTTTGAAAATAATTTATAATTCATTATCTACTCCTTACTCTTAGTAAATGAATATATTTGTTTTAATATATCGAACAGAACATTTTGAGTTGATTTATTTTGTAACTTTGTATTATTTACATTGGATGAATGATATGAAATCAGAAATTCCATATACAGATTTTATTTCGAGTTACATTCAGTGTTGAAGAAAAATATTTTTTATTTTGTATTTTTATTCAAATCTATAAGTAATTCATTATTCCATATCTTATAATATTTTAATTAAATTAATATTATTGCTAGAATGTTGAATTAAACTTTCTTATTTGATTCTATACTATAAATTTTTTGCATTTCGAAAATAATATAAAATAAGTTGAGAGAATTGAGAAAAAAGCATGAGAAACTTTGTTGCGTGCTTTTTCCCCTGAACATTAAAACAAAATTGGTATAGCATGATCATCCGTCGGATATCGCCAAAATTTTGCAGAAATTTTCAAAAGGTTTTAGATTTTCGGATCTATATTATTGGAAGTACATATTAGGAAAATATTATTTTTTTTCCTGCAACTCAAGGAGCCTTGGGCGAATAGAGAACAGGATGGGTGACCACTCTGCTTATCTATCACCCCAAAACAATAATAGATAGATGTGGTATAATGTTGCGTGGTCGGATTGAACGCTATTAATGGGCCGCAACACAAAACACAACAGGCACGCGACTTGATTAAACTAATTTCAGGGGAATGGGAGTTTCTTCATTCCGCAAACAGTGATCCTTTTCGAGAATGCGCCAATTGGGAACAATTATAGACTTCTAGGGAATGAATTCTGAGGCCTGGACGACGTTTTGTTGTGGGGTTTAACCCGCGGCCGACGCTGATGAGTTTTGGATGTGTTATTTCGGCTCTAGTTGGGATGGATTACAGGGACAATGGTCGCTGAATTTCGTTTTCGTTAAATTGCGTATTTAGCTTCGTTATTCATTGCGGCAATATTCCATATTCTAATGCGAAAAGTTTAATCATCTTGTTTCAGAATAATAAAACAGGGTGAGTCTTCAAGCCGTTGGTTAATTATTAAATAGTTTCTTTCTGGGTGTTCTTTCCCAAACTTTGAAATATACCAAATAAAACACTTTTCAGCGATCTGTTTGGGTGAACAGAGTGCTTAACAATTTTTCCAAATGTCTGTAATTAAAGAAAATGGTCAAAACGATTATAGTCCGAGAGCTGGTACGAATTTTAGGGTAGGTATTTGAGGCAAGCTGAAAACTTCTCAGATACCTCTCCTATTATATCCCAACTCGGGATTGCAGACCTGGCTGGTGAGTAGCGGGGCTATATCAACCCCTACATTTTCAAAAATATTATTTTTTTTTTCCAAAAAAATATTTGAGGCACTACGTAATTTATATACGTTGCAGTGTAATACTTAATGAATACGGAAAAAAATAAGCCAGATAATTTAATCGGGGTTTTAACATTGCCAGACGCGTGCAAAAATATTTCGCAAAAAATTATAGAAAATGTTTTTGAGGCAGCTTGAAATTTTAATGGAGTGTTATTCATAACACCATTTGAAAGGTCTCGTTATTCTCTAATCAGAAATGTTATCACTTTCATGTTTATTGCAAAAATTGAATTAGAAAAAAATGAAATCACGTGATTATCGAAATTCATTAAAATATTCCCTTGAATATTCTCAAATCTTATTGCAATAATACTTAACTTATTTGCCTTTAAGATGGAGAGAAATAAAATGATCACTCCTGAGATGTTGAATAAGGTTGGAAGAAACTTTTATTTGAGGTTAGTATGTTGCGGCGAACGTCTTGTTGCCAAGACGTGGATATTTTGAACATCTACTTCATTAGCATTCATAATTTTTTTGCTACAGTTTAGTTTTTTATATTGTACCAGATATCACTAATCACTTTTAATTTTTACCAATTTGATTTTTGTAATATACATGAAAGTGAAAACATTTCTGAATAGAGAATGACGAGACCTTTTAAACGATGTATCACCAGCCCATACTTCCTATTTGAGAAATTCGGGGTTGTACCTGTCTTTCGAGGGGGGTTGAAGGTAGGGTTCGCATTTTTACGAAGAAGAATGACACTTTAAAATTTAAATTCGATGTGTTACGGAATTTTCCATGAATATGCACAATAACCAAGATAATGAATTTATTCCATTTCTCTTTTCCACGCTGTATAAAAGACTTCAGCGTGACGGGATTTTATACCGTTACAAACAAATCTGAAAAATCTTCAAATGAAACTCACAATCTTTGAGTTTAAACTGACATTTGCGAAATTCTACTCCAGTTAAAATCGCTTACATGGGGATAATTTTTCTTCACACAAAACTAAGTGATAACGTGCTGCAAAATATAAGTTTCAATGTTTGCAAAAAAACAATTTGAGGAAATTAGTCCTTCTGAGTGTAACGCTAAAGTCAGTATATCTTCAAACGCATATATTAAAATTACGATGAACATCCATATATGAAGAATTTCCATCGAAAATATCATAGCAGGCGAACAGATTTTCTCGAATAATGGTTTCTCATCTGATTCATCGTTATGGCGTTTCATTTGAATTGAATATTTACTGATGCGAATGGAAACATTAATAAAAGCCCTACTCCAAAAATGAGAATCGACGTGTCGAGGCTGAAACATATTTATACTTTATTCTGCAGAAAGAGTGGAAAATCCGCAAAACATCGATATTCGCAACCGTAACAACCCGCTCTCCTCGTCATGGAAACATTTTACTAATGGATCTCCAGCGGAGTGTTTACGAAAAATGGAGTCATGTGCCAGAAATGCGAGCAATGACAGCAGAACCCACTCGAAAGCCATTTCGGGAAAGTACCTATATTGTTGGCTGAGATGAATTATATATTTAAGCTTTTTCATTTGAGGGTTCGGCGTCATTGCCGGCAAAATTGCATTTTTATCTTTTACCCCGTCAGTCGTATGTATCTCGAGAAGAGGCGGTGTTCCTTGGAAAGGAGTATTATGTTGTGCAGTTCGGGAAGTTGGGGTGGTCATTATGATAATTTCGAGCGCCAAGTTTGGCGAGAGTTTGCTCGATAATGATCTTCGAACTGATGATTTCCCGGAACGAAAATTGAGCTTTGTGTCTGGATTGAGGTCTGCCAGGATACAGGGACCGGTTTTTCGATATGGGAAATAGTTAACCCCTGAAAGATCATTTCCGCTTGTTCGATTATCATAATAATATGTCACTTGGGAAAACTAAATTGGTACAATATTAGGTGATTCACCAGGAACGTTCGTTAGAATATTACAAAGAAAGGCTCGAGATAAACACCTGAAAATTTATAGTTAAGTTTGGTCAGGAGAGATGAATTAAAAAAAAATCAGATTCGTTCGACTTACGGAAATGATACCAACTTTCGTTTTTTAAATGTAATACCCAGTTCTTTCATTCATAATCGGATTACTCATTGAATTCACCTTTGTTTTAATGTGTCACTTACACATTCTCAGAAAATTCGTGTGAAATCAGAAAAATTCCTTTAGATTTTGTCAAATAGGGCTACATTACAATGTTAATAACTTGTAGATTTTTGAATGAAAGTTCCTAATTTTCTAGCTTCTATCAGAAGATATACCGATGCTTCTCCTTCGTTGATTAAAAATTCAATTGAACATACAGGTTGTTTCTATTTCAATGTCAAAGTAAGTTATGACAAAAACCTCAAAACTTATTTTTTTTCAGATGAGAACTGATTTTTTTTATAGGTCAGCTGGAATCTACGTTAAAAAAAAAGTTTGTATATTTTTTATAATACATAATAGTGCTTTACTTATCGACTATCTCGGAAAATACGCATTTTGGAGCAGTAGTATTTATTATAAAAATACACTATTTTTGGCGCTCTTATTACTGGTAACAGAGTGCTTGTCATTTGCCCAAATGTCTGTAATTTTCGAATTTTGGGCTGAAAATGCTCTCAAACGATTTGATTCGACTCACTGATCAATAATCCGTGGTCGACATCTATTCTGTCCGTCCGTCCGGCCGTCCGTTAACACGGTAACTCTCGAACGGAATGAGCTAGACATTTGAAATTTCCAGAGTAGGTTTGGGAGATAAATATCTCGGCTCAGTTCGTTATTGGGCAGAATCGGCCTCATGCAAAAAAAAAATTTTTTTTACATCACAAATTTCAAATTCAAGGATTTTTGAGATGCAGTTTTATCATAAAAATACATTGATATCATTTTCAACTCTCACAAGCTAATACTGTCGGAAATATAATTTCTCAAAATTTCAATAATACATCGTACTTCTATGTTATCACAGAATGCGAATTCTATCTGTCTGTGTTATATCTGTGTTCACTGTTCGTACATATAATCTTATCTACCTATGACAGATATGTCAAATAAATTGATTTCTGTTCTAACAAAGTATGATTGAATGAAAAATGAACAATTATAGGATATTATAATTACTTCTACCCTATAAGCCCTTGGATAATCCATATGATGATGAAAATATATTCATAATATCTTCAGTGAAAACAAAACCGGAATATTGGCTAAGTTTCAATTAATATAATATAATTTTCAGAGGAGATTTTAGGAATGAATATCTCGGATAAGTTCGTTATTTAATTTTAATTTAGTTTCGTTTATGATGCAGTTCTATTATAAGAATCCATTGATATTATTCCCAACTCTGAGAAACCAATAATTTCGGAGGCGAACCGTCAAAGTTTGAACAAGAGCGCGAAAGCTCCAGTACACAGGGCTTTCCCACATTTTTTAACGTAGATTCCATCTGACCAATAAAAAATATCGGTTCTCATTTGAAAAAGAAGAGTTTTGAGGTTCTTGTCATGACTGACTTTGACATTGAAACAGAAACACTGTGTATGTTCAATTGAATCTTCAATCAACGAAGGAGAAGCATCGGCATATCTTCTGATGGAAGCTAGAAAATTAAGAATTTTTATTCAAAAATCTACAAGTTATCAATAATGGAATGAATCCCTATTTGAGGTTTTTTTCAGATCCCACACGAATTTTCTGAGAATAATATGTAATTGACACATTAAGTTCAATTGTAAAGAAGCTCATTACAATTGGAATATCTAAATGCGACACTTGAAATTAATTTGCAAGTTGAAACACTTGCTTCACTCTGCTAACCGAGATTATGAACTTTGGTTTGAAACAGACTGAAGCTCTCAATTAAAAAAAATATATACAGGGTGAGTCTTTGACCACTGCATTAATTTTAACCAAAGATTTCTCTCATCAAATGAAACACTTTTTTCAATTAACATTTTTCCCAATTCAGCTCAGGTAAAAAGATACAGGCTGTTGAAATTTTGAAAAAAAATCAGTTTTTATTTTGTAGCTTTGACATTCTTTTTTCGAATAAAATGAATGTTGACGTAAAGTTCCCTATAACTATGATACATATTTTCCAAATATTAGTTATTTTCTACTTCTACTGGTTTTCTAGTTATGGACTCGTGGATTCATAAAACTAAACGAAATTAGCATAAAGAAAGCATATAAAGTTTTTCTTGAGTCATTTCAAGGATATTCCATCGTTTTAGAACATTAAAGTATTCTTCATCATTTCTCCTTAAACGCACCGTTTTCGAGATATTCTTCATTGAATGTTTTAAAATGGAAAACTCCAGAAATTTCACTACTTTTATGGATCCGTCCCTGAGCGTTGGAATCCCGAATCAAGCTGTAAACCACGTTACCATGCCTTATTCTGGTCCGCCAACAATGTCATAGATAATTTATATGCGGGAGTGTATCAGCAGATTGTGAATTCTTTAAACGCTTGTAACTTTTTACCTGAGCCGAATCTGGAAAAATGGTAAATGAAAAAAGTGTTTCATTTGATGAGAGGAATCTTTGGTTACAATTAATGCAGTGGTCAAAGGCTCACCTTGTATATTTAACGCATCCAGGAATAGTTTAGATAGGTACTTAAAATTGTCAGAAATGAATGAAAGAAAGTAAATCAGAGAATTAATTAGGTACTATGGGCATATTGTGTTTTATTATAATAAATATTTCAATGAATTAATTGAAAATCATATGATCTTTACAGGTAAGATGTACATGTACTTGTTGTAAAAGTTTGTAGACATCTTATTCACAAATCGAAATGATTTATTTTCCGACTGTACACTAATTCGTGAATACTCGATATTTCATGTATCGATACTTTCGAATCGATACGATTCAAGTATCACTTCATTTTGAAGTTTCATGTTATTGTTATGTCAAAAGTTCCGGCTGAGTGATGGATCAAGCTGCGGCATATATTTTCCAAGAAATTCTTTTATCAAGCAGTTCATCTTATGATGAACCATCGGAAGATAATGGTCGAGCCCACTTAGATCAGTATATTGGTAATTATTTTATTTTTGGAATCAGCAATTTCTAATTATGGTGATTGTTCCTACCAATATGGAAGAACATGTCCCTTTGTACCGGCACCAGCTGGAAAAACTCCCCCATGTGCGAGGCCAGGACTAACATTTTGTGAATATCCTGATGGCTATCCTGCGTAAGAAACAAGAGTTAATCACGTCGTTGGCAAAGCAGGAGCGATACAACCATCGATCTCTGGTCACTGACGAAACCAGGGACGAATACTCTTCTTCAACAGGATCCTATCCTGCGGCGAAGTACCCATCTTTCTATAATGGAATCGATTTAACAACATCAGCCCCTTATTACACAGGCGAGCAGAACCCGTGGTATAACGGGGGCTTCAACTCCCATTATTTGAATAAGGCATCGAATTTGTCGGCTCACTTATTCAATGGTTTCGGTGACCACCAAGATGGTTCTGTTTCACCCAATGGAGGTCAATTCCTCAACTACAAATACACATCGAATATTCCCCATCCATACCATCGTGATTTGTCATCAAGATTTCTGGGAACATTGCAAGATTTTTCTAATTTTCGCAACAATTATTTATGGAAAAGGTAAAATTTGCTTTTCGGTTTTTTTGCGCGTATGTTCTGGGGAACATCGCGTTATCATTTTGCCCAAATGTCTGTAACTTTCGAATTTTTTGACGAAAATGGTCTCAAACGATTAAGTTCGACTCCCAATGAAGAATTCGAGGTCAAATTTGATTCTGTCCGGCCGGCCGTCAGGCCGTCCGGCCGGCCTTGCCACGATAACTTGAGAACGAAAAGAGCTAGCGACTTGAAATTTTCAGGGTGGGTGGCGCATCTCAATACGACGGACAAGTTCGTTAATGGGCATAATCGGCCTAGTGGTTTCCGAGTAATAATTTTGTTTTCAACCAATATAAATCCGATCGAATTGAAACTTGGTGAGTAGTTGTAGAATATGAACCTTAGCACGTTCGTGAAATTTTGTCAGAATCGTATGGCTAGAAAATTTAAAAAAAATTATTAAAAAATATTTTTGTGGTCACGATAACTTGAGAACGGAAAGAGATAGCGGCTTCAATTTTGCAGGTTAGGATGTGCACCAGAACGCGACATTTCAGTTTATTCATGAGCATAATCGGCCAAACGGTTTTAGAGTTATGGCCATCTGAAATTTTCTGAAATTTGGTGGTTTTTTGTTCCTCATTAACTCGAAAAATACTGAACCGATTGAATTCAAACATGGTTATTAGTTGTATAATGCCAACGCGAAAACGTTTGCAAAATTTGTTGAGGATAGCTTTTGTTGAAAATTTTTAATAAATCATTGAAAAAAAAAAAAGTTCTATATATCAGTAACTGTTCGTTTGAAATTGCTGATATTTTGCAAGAGCCTTCATAACCTAACTCTACTGCCATCGTGAATTTTTCCGGCTCATTTTTCCATTATTTTATACGATACAAAGTAAAACATCTATCTATGGGAGATGATAGCCCTAAATAAGGGCCCTGTAGCGGTCTTCGAACATCTGAAGTTCTGAATAATCATCGCTTGGACTGTCAGACCTGGTTTTGAAAGAGACCCTCCTGGCCTTACGAGCAACATTTTCCTTTTCGAATTCAAATATTGAAGGGATTTCTGAACAAGAAGGAATATTTTTGAAAACTAGCGGAGGTGATTCTTCTCCAAGAGAACCCATGCGCCTACAGAGAATTATATTTGTGAGAGGAGACTTTTGAAAGGTTATGTAGTATTTATAATTTGTTCGTTCTTCTCCTCTTGTCTTTTCATTTTTCAGGAGTTTCGGGTACCTTGGAGAAACCTCTCCGTTTTTTGACGAAGGAGTCCATATTGAAGAAATAAATGCCTATCAATATTTTTAAATTGCAGTAAATTTTGTGAACAATAGTTACAAATCACGACACTCACGGGGAGACAGGGTTTTTTTGCTGAGGTTTTTCCCTAAGCTCTTGTATCATACGTCGAATTGTATGGTACCCCGTTACACCAACCTCTGCTAACACATATACAGCTCTCAGTCAAAAGAATATATATATATATTTCGATATATTACAATCCAGAGTATTTTCACTCGCCTATACTAAATATAGAGCTCCTAGGTAGGTATCATTTCATAGGTATTCATTTTATTTTGTTTTAGTATGTTTAGAATCGATGTATGGCTGATACTGAATGTTTGTGGAGGTATCTCTACTCGATTTATGTGGAGTTTCTTCAGAGTCAAGCCTTACATCTAATTTCGCATCCTCACACAGTGTATTAGCAGCTGCTTTTTTAATCTGTCTTACATGCCCAAACTCGCGAAATTGCTTCTCTATTTTACTTATTGTCCCTTGGGTTATAGGCGGTAAATTCGGAAATTTCTCATGAAACAAGCGACTAACTTCTTTTTGTGTTCGGGTGTTATCCCCGTAACCAATCATTTGTAAAAGTGTTCTTTTGTGCATTTCCGTTAATCGAACCATTATTCAAAATTGAAGTTGATGAAATTCAAACACAAATTAGACAATTATGAAGTACAACTTCGTTCTAAAGAAACTTACATTGCCAAAAAGTGTTTTACGTAGTTTTCATGGTACGATCTGGAAAACACAATGATATGTGTGTGCTCTCTTGATATTCCACAGTTAATATTTCAATTCATATTATAGAGATTATTTCAGTAGGTATAGCAAATCTATCGTTTTGGTTCTGTGCGCCCACTATAACCATGATACCTTAGGATACCATGATAACCTGAGGAAATCCATTGCTTTTATTCATTATGTGGATTCTCACAGTCAGCACCTACTTCATAGGATAAAGCATTTTTCAACATCGGAAACGGATCTCATATAATGCCGTGATTCAATACAGAGGCAAACTATCGCAAAGTCGTGGATCTAAATGGTGCATCGAGATAAGCCTGAAGAGCACGTATGTACATAAGCTGCTCTATTCGAACAGCACAACAATACACTTCAAAGTTGCTAGTGAATTTGGTTAATATTATTCGGATGAAATGATTTCCCTTTTCATCGATCTGAACCCAATATGGTTGTGATTTTCATCAGATTGAGATAATCCACTTCATTTCATCAACATACTTTGAGGATATTGAGCCATACTATGGATTTGAAAAATCTCCTTCCAGAATCAGCTCACTGTTGCTCCTCTTCAAGGATTTTCCTCGATCCGTCTTTTTGGCGTTCTTGTTCCTCAGAACTGAGTGCTTATTAATTTGCCCAAAGTTTGAAATTGTCGAATTTTTGGCTGAAAACGGTCTTAAATGTTTTGTTTCAAAATCGATTCTGTCTGGCCGTAACGACGATAAATCTGGAACGGAATGAGCTTGACAGTTGAAATTTTCAGAGTAATTTTGGGAGATAAATATCTCTGTTAGATCAGGAATAGCATGTAGATATGTTTTGAAAAAATTCAAGGGTCGCTCGCAAAAATTTCAAAAGTTATTAACAATTAAGTGAAAAAAGAAGAGGTTTTGTTTTCTTGCATATATATCAAAAACTATTTGGGATTCTTCGAATTTGAAAAAAGATTTAAAAATGAGAGAAAAATTCCTAAAAAAAAGTCTCAAATTCCGGAACTATAGGACCAAGATTTATAATTTTCTGCGAGGGCTGAAAATACGCCCGAAAACTGGTACTCTAGCTCCGAGAATTGTATCTCCATTCGTTTAAGAGTTATAGTAAAATTAAACATAAAAAACCAGGTGAGAATAATAAAACAAAAGAGAACAGTAAATTTAAAGTTCAATAAAAATATATCTATTTTTTGGCGCTCTAGTTCCTCGGAACTGAGTGCTTATCAATTTGCCCAAATGTCTGTAATTTTGGAATATTTCGATGAAAATGGTCTTAAACGATTTGGTTCGACTCACTGATCAAGAATCCGTGGTCGAAATTCATTCTGTCCGGCCGGCCGATCCGGCCGGCCGGCCGTAAGCACGATAACTCTGGAACGGAATGAGCTAGAGAGTTGAAATTTTCAGAGTAGGTTTGGGGGATGAATATCTCGGCTAAGTTCGTTATTGGGCAAAATCGGACAGATGGTTTCGGAGTAACAAAAAAAAAATTTTTTTTACGAAACAAATTCCAAATCAAATTTTTTTTAATAAGCAGTTTTATCATAAGAATCCATTCATATCATTTTCAACTCTAACAAGCTAATACTTTCGGAGATATGATTTTTTAAAATTTCAATGTAAATCGTATTTCACAGATTGATATAATTATTATTCTATGTATGAATTCTCATAATGTCAACTTGACAGAAGGGAATATTGTAACTTCAAAAATATTGGGGTTGAAATATTCGTATTTTAGCGATGCAACGGGGACCTCACCCGAAAATGTTTGAAAATATTACGTAAATATTGAAAGCATAATTCTGTAGTTTGTAGAACGTAGATCAGGAAATTTTTGATCGATTACAAGGTAATTTTTTATTATTACTTATCTTCTTTCATATTTGTTTTATGGAATACCTACTATTTGTAGGTACTTTAAACCTGTTTTGGGCAATTGTCATACGAAACTTGTTTTTTTGGCGCTCTAGTTCCTCGGAACAGTGTGCTTATCAATTTGCCCAAGTGTCTGTAATTTTGAAATTTTTGGCTGAAAATGGTCTCAAACGATTTGGTTCGACTCACTGATCAAGAATCCGAGTGCGAAATCGATTCTGTCCTGCCGGCCGACCGGCCGTAGGCACGATAACTCTCGAACGAAAGGAGTTAGCGGATTGAAAATTGCAAGGTGGTTTTGGAGCGTAAATATCTCGGACAAGTTCGTTCGATCTATCTGATATTTAGCATCAAATTGTAGAATCATGACCTTTATACGCATGTGAAGTTTTGTATTGACCAGATTACCGCAAAGTGTAAAAAAAAAATTTGAAAATTTAAAAAAAGTTTTTCCACAATAACTCTCGAACGGAATGAGCTAGGTAGTTGAAATTTTCAGAGTAGGTTAGGGAGATGAATATCTCGGTTAAGTTCGTTATTGGGCAAAATTGGCCAGATTTAATTCGATTTCTTCCATGGTGCAGTTCTCATTCTCATGATTGCTCATTTAATCTTGATAAATAAACTATTATTTGAATTGAATTTCCTTTATGATGCAGCTCTATCATATGTATACATTGATATAATTCCCAACTCAGAGAAACCAATACTTTCGGAGATATAATTTGCCTGTTTGAACTAGAGCACCAGAAAGCTCCTGTCCACAGGGCTTGAACCCATTTTTTTTTTAATAATAAATGCTGATTTGTTTTTTTAAGTAGAAATAGAAAAAATTACAGATAGAAAATTCATTTGTTCATAAAACATTGTCCATTAAATAAACAATGAAAATTTAAATAACAACAATTCATTTTTCAATATCAAAGACCAAGATAAATAATGATTTCTAAAAAAAAATAATTCTTTAATATTGATTACAAGTCGTAAAAAAATAAAGTCCATTTTTTTTTATTAAGAAACAGTATTTTTTAAAAAATCATTATTTTCGTCAAAGATCGTGTTTCCAAAAAAAAACAATAACAAATAAAAATTACTAAAAATCATTTTTAAGTAGCTTCTGTTCATGGGAAGGCGGATCGATAGTAATATTATAAAAAAAATTTGTTTGCAATGTTTATTCAAGCTTTATCATGTTCAACCTAAGTAAATTGTTGATATCAACGCGAAAATTAACAATTTTTTAATTTTTCCAACGGGAGTCTATTTCAAGGCCTTTGAAAAATAGCTCCAGTGAAAAAATATCTCTGATTAATAGTTTAACAATTATCGCACTTGCAATGTTAGTGCTACAAAAAATTGTTAATTAACTAATGGATAAATAATTGTAGAGTCGCGATAAAAATTTTTAGACCACGGATTATTATTCATTGATGTATTCTGTAGGCGTCTGAAATTTCTAAATTTATTATTTTTATATTTAATAAGTTTAAATAATATTTATTCATTAAAGGTCCGAAGTGGGCGAGGCTTGCACAAGCCGGAGTACCCGTGTTCAAGCGTATTTTCAACCTTCTGGGAAAATTATAAAAATTGGTCCTAAAGTTCCGGGAGTTGAAACTTTTTGTTTGGGAAATATCCTCCCCTTTTTGAATATTTTTTCAAATTTGAAAAATCTCTAATAGTTATTGAGATAAATGCAAAAAACCAAACCGCCTTTTTTTTACCTAATTGTTTATAACTTTGGCAATTTTTGCTAGCAGCCCTTGAATGAACTATGAAAGAATGAACCTAGACTTATTTTGCAAACATCTTAATACTTACTGAACTAAAAATTAATAACGAATATCAACGTGACATCTATAGGTTTCCGAGGTATGAGAATAGTCGATGTCCTAATAACTGGGTCAGCGCCTATACATACTAAAAAACGAAACAAATATTCTATAACCTGATTGCGACGCGTCCTATTGGGCCCGATTGTGACTCTAAACAATTCAGGAACCCACTCAAAAACACACACAAAATGTCATCAAAATCTTTCATGTCGTTTAGGAGGAGTTCAACGACTTACACAGAATTTTATTTAATAAGATTGAATAAGAACAGCAAATTCAGAATTTTTTCCTCTTTCCACATGGACAAACTCACTCCATGAAATGTATGTATTATCGATTCGAAAAGATTCATTTATTAGAAATTCGTCTTCCACTTTGGACAGAAAGGCCACATTGTTACCATTGAGTTATACCCAGAATCCATCGGCGTGGGGTCAAATTGGGCGTTTTCTTAGTCGTAATAAATTCAGCGGCGAATTTATAGATTCTGTTATCTTGGCAGTGCTTCCCGCAGCAGTTGCTATCTTGGCAGTAAATTGGCTAAACTTGCAAGCCTCCAGTTCCCTCATATTTATGCGACTTCCTGGAAATAACACGAGACGGCCAAGCTCTAGGCTTCATGATGGAAATCTTATATTGTTTTCTACCAGCAAGTTTGGGGTTCAAAGAATTAATCACTGGGGGAATTGCGGGGCGGTTCGAAGATCTGAATAACTTAGGAGGTGTTCTGAGGAGTGATAACAAATTCCCTTTCGTTGATGTTCGGCCTGGTGATGGTGTTATAGCACCTATTTACGATCTGCATATTCATCAACGATAGCGGTGTGAAGAATTTATGAGGGATTTTATGTTAGTCGGAGGGAAATCTGAAATATTTTGATTAACATCCTGATTTGTGAAACTTTTCATTATCGGAAATCTCAAAGTGAAATATTCTATTCTAGACAGTGTATGTTTACAAATTATGAACGTCTGGAAAACTTTTTTTTTTATTCATCCACTGATGGAATACATTCGCCTCAGAAAATATTTTGTTGCTAAAACTTCTTATGTAATAGCAATTATACATAATATAATGGAGACAAGTCCATTTTCGCAGAGATATGTACGAATAAATATAGCAAATATTGATGCAAAACGAAAGGAGTACTTTACTGCTTTTCCTCTAACGATTTGTATGAATTGTCGTACCTACATATTTCAAAGAGTGCAGAGTTTGCCCTTCATTATCTTTTCTCCGACATAACGAACTATATTCATTGTCAGAACCAGGTGAAAGTGAAACTAAATGAGAATTTCATTGCCTAAAATCAGCTAATGAAATTGAAGCGAAAAAAAACGAAAAAAGATACGTAAAAAATTGATTCAAGCCCTGTGGACAGGAGCTTTTTGGCGCTCTTGTTCAAATAGACAAATTATATCTCCGAAAGTATTGGTTTCTCAGAGTTGGGAATTATATCAATGGATTCCTATGATAGGAATGCATCATGAAAGAAATTAAATTTAGAAAAAGTGTCGTTTAAATAAAATGCTTCAAAAATTATCTTATAAAAAAAAATGCAATCTACAATGCTTCAATGCATTAATGCTTCAAAAATTGTCATTAAATTTATTTATCAAGATTAAATGAGCAAGCTGCAATGATTCAACCTCGTGGAATGGGTTGTTGCAACTTACACTCGGTGCATAGTTTTTACAACTCGAAATACCTAAGGAAAGTATCATCGAAATGTCTAGGCTGGAGACAATCATAGCAGATTGTCCATTTATTCCTGATATTTGACTAGGTAGTGGATTACGAACAAATTATTTTAATAGTTCAAAATATATTAATGGAATACTATCCTCTTATCATAATTTCAAATTTAATATTTCATACCACTCACACATTCTTTTCTGTATTGTGAACCTTAACTCAAGAAAAAATGATTGATACACAAATTTAGATCCACATCTCAGTATTTTTTTGCTAGCAACATTATGAAAATACTGTATATAGGAACATGTCTCACTACTTAAGGAAGTAAAAGGTAATATTAACCTCAGTGGTTTCTTTTGATGATTCCATTATGTTCTTCTTTCCTATTGCCTTCATAGACTAAATCAAAACAGTCTTGTATATATTCACAAATTCAAGAATCGAATTTTTGTTTTCCAAGAGAAAATAACAACTATGATCTGACAATCTCTTATAGCTAGAGAAGATGACATTTATGAATAGTGAACACCGACAGATTCTGTGTTCACATTCTGTGAATACATAGAACTTACGATGTATTATTGAAGCTTTGGAACATCATATTTCCGAAAGTATAAGCTTGTCAGAGTTGAAAATGATAACAATGGATTTGAATTCAAAAGTTGTAATGTAAAAAAAAAAATTTTTTTTGCGTTACTCCGAAACTATTAGACCGATTTTGCCCAATAACGAACAGTATTTTGTTTTCCAATAATTTCACGGTCCATATTGTGTTATATTACGATATTTAATTCAGCATGAATTTAATTTATGTCTGGGGGGCGACCACGGGGGATCCGTTGTAATGATTGCTCAGTGGCCCGAAATTTCCCTCTGTGGGCCTGTCCGTACACCAGACTGACGTAGTAACACGAACAATGTCGTAATAATGTTCATAGAATTCACAGAATATTCTTGATGTGTCCTTGTTCGAAATTCCGATACAACGCTCTCCATTCAACCCGTCCGATCATCTTACGGTTTAGGGAAGTTGTTTTCCTCATCGCCAGGCACGTACGGATGTCGAATATTTTATGAATTTATGCAAATAAACCTAGAACGACGCCCCAGTAATCCGGCAGCCCAGAAGGATGTCGCGATTTTAACCAATTACTCGAATTCCCTCGCAGAATATCGGCCGGAATTTACATCGCACATCATTTGAATAATTCATTAATTTTCATCGAATAGGAATCACGATGCTCGCGTAATTAGCTCAGAGATGTCGGCAATTACCGACGCTTGGAATAATGCTCGGAATACGCGTCGCAGCACGTTAACGCCCCGATGAAGAGGCCTTAACGCAACCAAGCGCGCATGCATCGGCGCCTCGCTTCAAGGCCGGAATATGAATGATTTCCTCCGACGGTGTTGCTGTATGAGTGATCTAATAATGGGATAAACTGTTGGAAAATGTGTTCTTCAATTTTCCAATTTTGTCCGAAAAAGATTTCAAACGATACCGTTGGAATTACTGATGACGACTCCGTAGTCAAATTCATTTACGTCTAGCATTCCGTAAATACCACAACTTTTTCGCATTCTTAATTTTCTATGAAGTATAATGAATGCCAATACTGGTAGCGCCCTCTATGGATGGGAAGCTTCGGCTCCGTACCTCGTATCGATCGAGGGATAATAAAACGATCGTTGTTTCTCTCAGTTGATACTTGTGATCATTATTTCTTTGTCGGTCTTATTACGTCTTAGATTTCTGTTCTGCTGGACCACATTTCCTTTTAAGGTTAGAAATTGAAATATAGTATTTTGTATAATCGACGTATTTTGATCGATCTAATCCATGACGGGTTGAATACTAATCAGTGATTTAGTGGTTCGTCGTTTAGGCTCGTATATTGAGATTAGCATCATTTCAGTCTGAATGATTTAAATCCAACAAAGATTGTGATATTGTATATTGTTGTAGGGGGTATAGTTGCTCTGCTGCCTTAAGGTCTATTGTGACCCCCCCCCCCCATCAGAGGACTTTTTGGAGTGATACATTCCTGAGATAGATTTCCAGAGTATTCCCCTTTCAGTTTCTTCTTTCATCCGAAATTCACCTTTGTAGTTTTATCTACCAACTTCACGGTAGGGTTCCGGGCCAATAAAGGGGCTTCATGCTCCTTTCTTGGCAAGTGTGTTGGCCTCCACATTTCCTTCCAGTTCTATAGCTCTGATGAACTCTAGTATCTGGGATGGCTTAAAGGAGGCTACTTCTTCGCTCCTGCAGATTTCTTGCCCAAAGCATTCCTTGCGTTGGTTTGAGATGGCAAGGCATTCCGTTATCAGGTGATCAGGAGTTTCATCCTCCTCCCAACAGAATCTGCACTCGTCAGTTTCTGCTAGACCTAATCTCATCATATGCTTCCTAAGGGTGCAGTGCCCCGTGAGGAAACCAGTAAGGAGGTGCAGCATGTTCTTACTGAGGTCCAAGTATTTCTTGGATCTGACAGTATCAAAGTCCCGGAGGAATTTCTTGGAGTGATACATTCTGGGGAGAGATCTCCAGAAAATACCTCTTTCAGTTACTTCTCTCATTCGAAATTCACTTTTGTAGGTGTATCCACCCACCTCACAGTAGGGTTCCGGGCCGATAAAGGGGCTTTGTGTTCCTTTCTTGGCAAGTGTGTTGGCCTACACATTTCCATTAATTCCTACGTGACCAGGAACCTACATCATGGAGACCCAGTTGTTCTTGCCTACTTAAGTTTTCTTCGGCACTCCCATATTAGCTGAGTGGATAGGAACCATTTTGTGTCTGCCCCATATACTCTCTAGTAATTTTTGAACCGTCTGTGTACCATTTAAGGGCATTTTTGTTAATAACTTGTGTGGTGGATTCCGTGTCCCAGTCTTTTTTCCTACCGAGCATCGTAGTGAAGTTCAATGCTTACTTTCTTAATCGTTTCGTCACTAGGAAGATTGGCTGATGAAATGAACCTGGTAAGAGAGGACCAGGCTTTCTGGTTTTTGATACTCATTACCTGTTCCTTTCCTATATGTTCTCAGAATGGCTTCATGAGCCATTTTGTCTATCACAAGATGAAGTGGTGTGCCCTGTTAGAACAGGTTACCATAGCTCCAATGATTCACAAACATGCCAGCCTTTGTGCTTTATCGAGGATTTTCCTCGTACTATTTTTGTATACCAGACTACTGCCCCATACGTGATTATAGGTCTCACAATCATGACGTACATCCAGTATCTGGGGGTTGCAACCCTAAGTCTTACTGGACAGATTACATCACGCCATTATTGCCTTTATTGCTTTACTGGCAGTGATTTATACATGCCTATTGCATAGAAGTTTACTATCTAGTGTTACCCCCAGATATTTAACTTCAGACTTCCATTCTATAATATCTTCGTTCAAAAAGAGGGATCTCACAGCTGGAAGTTTCCTTATCCGAGTAAACTGGATTACTGTGGTCTTGTGCTGAGCTCCACTGTCATGCACTACTGCCCGATAATTCTAAGGCCTCCGGCATAGCCTATACACCGAGCTCAGTTAGCCTGTGGGGGAACTCGTCCACTACTAGGCTCCCAAGAAGGGGAGAAGTTACTCCTCCTTGAGGTGTTCCACGAGTGGCTTTGACAGAAGTGGAAGATAATGATGTTATGGCCAAGAGGCCATTGAAGGTTAGTTATGGAAAAAAGGAAAACAACATATTGCAGTCTATGAAACATATATTTGAGCAATAAATATAAAAATAAATAAATCAACAGTCATATGTACACCATTATCAATTAGTGGATCAAGGAGGTAGAGTAACCCAAAGCTGGAGCACCGTATGTAGCTCTGGTGAGAAGAGGTGCAGATTTCAGTAAGGTGGCACCATAAGCTGGTTGGGCCAGAAGGGGACCAGATCTGATCAATGAGGATGCGTAGGCAGGTTGGGCCAAGATTGGCGAAGAACGGATCAGAGGGGAGGCGTATGCTGATTGGGTCAAAAGAGGAGCTGAACGGATCAAGGGAGCGGACAATACTGGAGCAGCATGGGCGGCAACAACGGTCTTGGCTACCAAAGGTTCCTTTCGGACGACAGCGTTGAATCCATTTACTGGATCGGCGGTGTAGTCTACGACACGTCTGGTGCCATCGGGTTCGATCAGGGAGTATTGGCCTTGTACGACATCTCCGCTGCGGGATTCTACCTGGCTCTTTGAGTCACCAGTCAAAGCGTCTTGGACATCGTATCCAAATTGGTATTGTGGATTTGGGTCGTATGGCTCAGCTCTTGCTACAGCAACAGGTGCGGCAACTGCATGGGTGGCAATGCCAGAGTATGCCAGAGGACCGCCGATGATATTACCAGCATTGGCGTAGGCCAAAACTGCGGCGAAGATGATGAACTGGAATGGAAATGATAGCTATAGAGATTATTCAAAGTGGTATTGTTTCAATGTTTTAACTATATTAAGTTCACTATGCGTCATTAAGATAGTTAATATTCCAGAATGGAAAACTTATCAACTAATATGATCGATTGAGATATTGTCGTTCACTGACAATATATGAGTTGCATTCTCTCAAGATCACTTTTCAATCATAGAGATATAATGATGTTGAATTAATGAAAAAAATAGATATCTTGGGGCCACTTATATGAATGTGGGTTATCCTGAATAACTCCGAGTTAAATATTATCCCAGGGTTAACTTCATCATTTGTATTGTGCCTTCAACAGTTACAGCTAGACCCTGAGTTTAAATCTAAATTTAAACCATTTAACCTCGCAAAATGGCAGGGTCAAATCGCTAAATTTAGCAATTTAACTTCAAGTTACTCAACTATGTCCGGAACATGGGCTTTGTTTTCAAAGATAATAGTGGTGTAGACAATTTCACCATCATCTGGGGAACGAGAAGTTTCTAGGGATGAAGTAGATCCCTACAACATTGCCCTGCTAGTGACAAAGTCACGATACTGATCGGGATAGTCGTCAAGAAGGTGGGAATTGGATGTGATGTATACCTCTACATCTGCGGTCATACCATTGAGTCGTCTGAGGGAGCCCTGGATTTCTATAGTGATTAGTATTTGAAGTGCACACCAGTCACTCGGCAATGTGGCTCGGAAAAGTGTTAAACTCCTTCGTGTTAAATCACGTCTGGGTCACCAATCTGTTATTTCAAATGACGCTCTTCGTTTCGTTCTTTAAACTTTATTATACAGTTTGGTAAAGGGACCTGCTGTGGACGTGTATTGCACTGGGCATTGTTCGATACATAGATCGATGCGATGTGGGGTACCTACTTGGATTGAAAGATACCACACTCTTTTATATCGGAAGCTGTCATGATTCAGGGTGCGGTGCAGACAATTGCGCCATCTACTGGGTGGACCAAGAAATGGCTAGGGATGAAGTAGATCCCTACAGTCCAATCAATAAATTTTGTAAGTATTCTTTTTGTTGTAATATTTTAATTCCATGAACTCTATATATCAAAACAACTTATACACGAGAGCACAAGAGATATTTGGCAGTTCTAGATTTATTTCGATGTGCAGGAGTCAGACCAAAGCGGTTTCATGAATGCTTGGATTTGGCTGAATGTTTTATGTTTGTGTGGTGCACCTGCCTTTCTATTATAAAGAGGATGAATTGCTGACTGATTTGAAATTATAGCTGTTGAAATGAATGTAATCAGTCGTCAGCTGGAAATCTCGAGTATATAGACTATACAGTTGTAAATGTGTATTTGGGAGGGATTATTGCAATTACGACTTTGATAACACTCTTCGAGTGATTTGAAATTTCCTTGAGAACTTCTGTCAGATTGACCATAAACCCCTAATTGCGTGCATACAGGGTGAGTGTTTAAGTTGTACATTAATTTCAACCATAGATTCCTCTAATCAAATAAAAGTCTGATTTCAGATGAGAGAACAAGGTGGAAGTTTATCTTGCTATCCATGGCTACGACATAAATTGTCAACAGTTGAATAGATGTTAATTAGAATCAATTATTATCAGAAAATTGTTCCACATACAGTTTTTCTACTTAAGATTTCATTATGGTTTCTCCCACTACAAAATAAATGAGTATATTTCAACTGGTTATCGGTTTAGTGTCTAGCTAAGAATAGGGCAAAGTGGCCTAAAGCGAATAAGCTAAGGTTGGAGGACGAAGATTGGCACTTTTTTGTCATTATGATCATAATTTAATTTTATTCGTTGAAAGATTTCAGTAATGAAACACCAAGTGAAGGTTATTTTTGGCACGGATATCTCTATTTTTGAATTTTTTGCCGAAAATGGTCTCAAACGATTGAGTTCGACTCACTGAGGAATAATTGGGGTTCAAATCCTATTATGTCCGTTTGGCAGATCCTGCCGGCCGGCTGTTTGCAGGATAACTCTCGAAGGAAATGAATTATAGAGTTGAAATTTGCAGCGCAGTTTTGAAGCATAAATATCTGGGTTAGATTCGTTGATGGGATAAATACACCAAGTGGTTTTGGAGTTATGGCCATTTTTAGTAAAATATATTTTATGAATATCACCGGAACCAATTACTCGATCTATCTGAAAAGTAGCAAAAATTAAAAAAATTTGAAAATTTTATTTTCCCGATGAGTCGTAAAATACTGATCGGATTGAATTAAAACTCGATACTAAGATGCAGAATACCAATACAAACGTCTATGCTAAATTTCGTTAGGATAGCATGGCTAAAAAAAATGATTAACTATTTCCGGAAAATTTTCTTGAAATTCCGAAACCAAATATAGGATTGAGTTTAATTTTGGCATTTCGGTGACCAATAATGACTTCTTGGGGTGTGCAAAATTTCACTGAGACACACAGTAGGAGTCTCAAAAAAATATAATAACTCAGAACTTCCAAACTGGACAAATTATTTCAGTTGTTTTCCTACTGGTATTCGACTTTGGTTCCTACACGTGTTTTATCTAATTGCTATCGCTAGCATACGTACAAGATCCACTAATCTGAATATGAACATGACCGATGTTTGGATTTTTAAATTGTTTTTCAAAACTTGTCTGAAAGTTGATAGACTGGGGAGGAAAACGAGGGCCATATTACCACCTCATGTCAATTTTGTGAGTGTGCAAGCCAGTTTCGAAAGAAAATAGTGTAGTGTCTGAGGGTGGGGTGTCTTTAACGTGGTCCTTGAGACAATTCCTTGTTATTTATTGAATAATCTTTTTATTTCGGTGTGTGAGGCGTGAATGGACAATAGAAGGTGCGCGAAAAAGCTCCTGACTTCACGTCAGTGCTTTTCAAGATATTTTTTGATCCATGTGTTGGCTTGACTGCGCTGTAACTCAATTTCTTAAAATCTCGAAACATTTATATTTATTTGTAAATGACGTAAACAATAAGATCGACGATTCGAAATGCATCGGTATAATACAAAACCTCTGAAATCACTGATTATTAGAAAATATAAAAATTCAACGTGTATTATGCGAAGACTTGAATTATATTTCTTTGAATTACCTTGAATGCCATTTTAGTTCGATGTACCAGATTGCACTAAATGAACGATACTGATCAGACCCGCCCGTCCTGACTATATATATGCAACGCTATATCTACTGAATTTTCAATGCACCACCCGAATATTAATTGAATCCACTCGTAACCTGATATCGGACTCTTTTTCGCAACTGGCACCTTGTTAGAGGACGCCCTGTTTACCGCACCGAGGATTCGTATGCAGTTCGATGTTCGGTCCCACTGGAAATCCGCTTAAAAAATCTCGTTGTTGCGTCAGCCGCGCGTATGCCCTCTATTTCGGATTGATCTAGTGGTTATGTCCCGCCCTGATCGGCGACTTTATTTTTTCTCACGCCCACGAATCGATTATTCGTCGTACCACGAATTACACTGACTGATAAAGAAACTGCACCACCCAGAAGGAGCTGTTTAAATTTAATTTTGTTTTGGTAAAACATGGATAGTATAGTATATAAGGACTAATGGATTGAAATTTGAAGATAAAAAAAACGAAGGGTTTACAATTTTTTTTTATGAATTTGTTAATAATGTGTTTGTCCACCGCGATTATCTATACACTCCCCAACACGCCTTTGCATTGATGCAATAAGATGGTCTATTTCTTCTTGAGGGATACTATCCCAAGCTACCCGTAGTTCGTGTCTCAGAGCCGCCTATGTTCGTGGGGGCTGGATTAAATTTCCAAGCCTTCTACCCATGATGTCCCAAATATGCTCTATGGGTGAAAGATCGGGGGATCTGGGCGGCCATGGCAAAAGATTCACATGGGTTGCTTCAAAAAGGTTTAAACTAATTCTGGCAACATGAGGTTGAGCATTATCTTGCTGAAATATTGGATTCTCGAGCCGTTTAAGGTAAGGGAGAACATATAGCCCCACTATTTCTTGAAGGGAACGCAGCGCTGTCATTTAACCTCGAGTAAAGACTAAAGGTGACTTACTTGCATGTGCAATAGCATCCCATACCATAATGCCTACTGTCCGGTGTACATGACGCTCAATACCAAACTGAGGTTCACGTCTTTCTACCCGACGTCATCTAACCATCCTTCGGCCATCATGTTCACCCAAGGACAATCGAGATTCATCCGATAAGACGACCTGATGACATTCCACATTCCAATGTTGACGTTCTCTGCACCACTGTTGCCGGCGATGCTCAACCGTCAGAGGTAACACAAGATGGGGTCGATAATGCGGCAGTCCAAAAAACCTTATCCGGCGGTTAACCGTTCGGACAGTTACAGTATGGCTTTGTTCTCCTAACCACTCATCAGCCAAAGATGAAGTTGTCGCAAATTGGTATCTAATAGCCATAAGTCTTAGACGTCGATCTTGAACTTCATTTGTGCCCATTACTACGTCCGGTGCCTACTCTTCTTCGATTTTGGGCATTATCAAACCACGCTTGACAACATCTCATAACAGTAGTTGGATTTCTGTTCGTACAGTTAGCGATTTCTCGAAATGACAACCCCACCTCCCGTAAACCAATAATTCGACCTCTTTCAAATTTACTTAGCTGGCGATAAATTCTGCGTACACGTGCTCTAGGCATTTTAACAACAACTAAACATCGACTTTGGATCTCCTCGAACAGCTGGTTTGTTGTTAAATTTAAAAAAATTGCAAAAAACGACTACAATATGTAAGTAACAAAAAAAGTTTACATGAAAAAACCTTCACGATATTTTTCTCCAAATTTTAATCATTTAGTACTTGCTATACTATATATGTTTACCAAAAAAAATTAAAATTTAAACAGCTTCTGGGTGTTAAAGTTTCTTTGTCAGTTAGTATATCTGCGAAGCGGTCGACCTGATAAGGTAACCGTATTTTATATTTTGTGAACTTGAACACGATATCTGGACTAATTGGGTGAAATATGGGTCATTTATCTTGGAATCACAATAAAAAGTTGCGTATCATGGTCGTTATTCATTCATTTATTCGTTCGAGGATTCGGTGGACCATTCTTGAATATACTCAGTGATATTAGAAGTGTCACACCCACAAGGATTGATCTCATCGAAACGGGTTCGTGTAAAGGTGCGTTTGTATTAGCGCAATTCCCCAGGTTCGAATTTTGTCCCCAGTGTGAGAGGATATAGTTATTCCCCTAATGAGTGCGCAAAGTGATAAAAGTTTCAGAATAAATTATTATTTTTCAATTTGGATTCTTCTTGTTATTATAAGACGCTCGAAGGAAAAAACATCGTCCCTATCACGTGCGCAAAGTGAGTTTTCCGCACGCAAAAACTTATCCACACTCCGCTTCGCGTCGTTCGTCTAGCTGTCAATGCGTACGGAAAAGTTACTTTGCGCGCGTGTTAGGGACAATGTTTTTCCTTCGTTCGAGCGTCTTATAATAACAAGAAGAAACCAAATTGAAAAATAATAATTTATTATGAAACTTTTAATTAATCCAGAATGAAACAACTCAACTATTCAAAAATAAACAATAACTTGAAAGTTGGTTCAAGCACAGATATGAAGTCAGAAGCTTTTGCGCGTATGTTCTCTTGTCCATTCTCCTTTATTGGACACTCTTAATCGAATTTTCCATGGTGAATTCTATTGTTTGTTCTCCTGTATTGGACACTCTTCTCTCAGGAGAATGGACAATAGAACATACGCGCAAAAGCTCCTGACTTCACGTCAGTGCTTCAACCAATTTTTTTTTCAATGATTTTTAAAAAATTTTCTAATGCTGCGATCCTAGCGAAATTTTGCAAGAATTTTCGCGTTGGCATTCTACAACTAATGTCCATATTTGAATTGGATCGGATTTGTATTTTTTGAGTTATTGAGGAAATAACAACCAAATTTCAGATTGATATAAATCCAAAACCATTTGGCCGATTATGCTAGTTAACGAACTTAAATGTCTTTTTCAGATGCGTAGTCTACCATGAAAACTGCAAGTCGCTATCTCTTTCCGTTCTCAAGGAATCATGAGATACATAATAATATTTCGTAATTTTTAAAAAAAAATCTAGTGTTAGGGTCCCCACAAAATTTCACACAAGTCTTCTTTCCCCAGAATTGGTCAACATAGTAGCCGACGAACTTCTGAAACTATGACCAGTGTACTGTTAGAGTCTTCTCAATTTTGAATATGCTGCTATTTCCGAAAGCATTTTTCCGAACGAATTTATTCCGCTACATGCTCCTTGTCTATATGGGACGAAAAAACGCCTTTGAGGAGTATATGATTCGTTTCATCGGAAATATCAAATATTCTCGATGAATTGTTTTCGGTGTCCGAGATTTTGACCACTATCAAATTGCTGTAATCTACTATAAGTCTTGTTGCTTGATAAAATTGTACCAGAGAATTTATGAAGAATACCTATTTCCTAGCTGTAATACAAATATGTGGAATATTGATTGAAAGGTGGAGGTTTATGGAAGAAACAGACTATGCCCACGTACGCAACGTACGCGACGCAACGTGGGATAGCTTGTGTGCACACTTGTCCCACGTATGCAACGCATATTACTGACATCAGATGTTGTCATTTGTCAGTGTAGGTACTATGTTTTCATAATTCCTAATTATCAATAAATTGTTCATCTCCCATTTTTCCAAATTCAAACTGACGTTTTTCGAATGTGAGTTTCTACAGAAACACACTAGTCTACGCCATTTTGGCGTATACAATCCCCTCCACCTTCCCACGTCGATCTGGATCGGCGGATACCGCGTTGCGTGGGCCGCGTGGGATAGCCTATGATAGCGTCTGTGTAGTGTGTTTCTAGGCATGTAAATTCAAGGGTCCAGATATCATAATGCGTTGCGTACGTGGGCATAGTCTGTTTCTTCCTTTATACAATTACCAGAGTCTCATTATAAAATACTTTCCCTAACAACAAAAATTTTGATCAGTTTGACATTTCCGTGACGCAAAATATCTTTTTTCTACAAGCGTGCGCGTTCAACCCTTTTTCCGCACACATTTCGAATCGTAAAGAGTCACATTTCCAAACAGTGCGGAAAAAACGCCTGCTAATCCATTTCCGCACTGTTAACAGTGCGGAAATGGATTAGCAGGCGTTTTTTCCGCACACTTTTTATATAGAATATACTGAATTATCTAATATTTCTATGCATCGAACGCTTACGACGAGGTTACTATGGAAACAACATGTGAATTGACAATTGTCATTAATTTATTTGAAAATAGCAAATTGATTGCAATCCGTACGTAATATTTTCGGTAAGAATGGATATATCTGATGATGACCTGCCCTCGGACATATTAGGAGCATCTTATGAAGCCAATTTGAAGTTGCTTCCACCCAAATCAATCGAAAAATGCAAGGATTACGCTTGTCATTCATGTGTAGGTATTATGAATTAATAATATCAAATTTTTTCTGTGTGTTGAACTCAAATCGATCTCATACCTATAATAAAAGTGCTTGTAGAAAAAACATTGTTCCTAACTCGAGCGAAAAGTGTCTTTCCCGCACTCAACTGCTTATCCGAACTCCGCTTCGCGTCGTTCGGCTAACGGCCGTTTCGTGCGGGAAAGTATCACTTTCCGCACTTGTTAGGAAAATAACTATTTCGCACGATGCGGAATATTGTGACTTTGGCGACCCTAATCCGTGCGGAAAAGTAATACTTTGCGCACGCTCGTAGGAAAACCCTTTTATAGGCTCACCTTGAGAGGGTGCGCACTCTTAGAGCTGTGAGACTCCATTTCTGGTTGGTTAATCACTAAAAAATCTTTCACACATTCCTTGGAATACTTCTTCGTCCTGCCCTTACAGCGTCCCTCAACAAAGGAGATGAGCTGCAAGAAGCCTTCACAGTAGATGGGACCTAATGAGGCGAAGTGATTCGAGGAACACTGCTTTCTGCATTATGTGCGCCTATACCTCGGCCAGTGATATACAGGCCAGATTATTCTTCAATCCTGTCACGTAGTTCGCTCCCACTCCGCCTGGATATCCTATGATTTGTACAATCATCCTAATTTTATGCATAATTTTCAACAACTACTTTAATTTCCAGAGGAACATATGACAGCATTGGTTCGTGGTATATACCATAACCTTCTATCAATGGAAGTAGAGAATTCATAGTACCGAATTGTGTATTTCTATCCTGATGGAGCATGGACTCTGCAAGCAGACAGGATGTGCGAAACAGTTTCCTGCTGGCTGTGGCATACTCTGAAAATTGTTGGGGTGTCCACTTGCATAATGTTTTTTTGCGCTCATGTTTCACACCGTCTTGCATTTATCACTCCATCCTCACAAGCCATAATAAATCCCTCCATTTCCAACTAGAGCCCAGCTACTTCAAAAAGGCAAAGGATAATTCCCGACAAGGTCTGATCTTTCAAACTCCTAAAATATATGGGGTGCAGATCTTTACGCATATGATCTTAGAGTAGTGTCTTCAGTTATGCCTGTCTTTTATGTTTGCCTATTCTTCTTTGGTCTGTTTGCGTGATAGGTGTTCCTACTAGCTAATGATCGATGGATATGCCTGTTATACTGAGCTCCTCCAAGGCTCTCCGCCCAGACCTAAATAGGGAAGCTCCTTAATTTCTGATTTTATGATAAGCTACCATTTTCAGAAGGGGTCTTTACTTCTCAATAGCCTTATTTCCAACGTTTGTTGATGATGTTGTTATTCCAAACGTTGAAAATCTGTGCCTCCCTGCGTTCGTGGAAGCTATATTATTTGCATCGAGCTGTTGGAATGCAGACTGCACTCCACAGATTTATCTAGTCTATCCACAAGTATCCATAATGCTCGTCTGACCGTGAAATTTCTTCAAGAGGTAGGCGTTGATGTTTGCCGTGGCCATCTCGTTCACCAGATTTAAATCACATAGAACACGTATGAAAGATAATTGGGGGAAAACTGCCCACCATCCTCTGCCGCAGCCAATCTACGAAGTTCAAGTTGCTTGGAACGAGGTGCCACCTCATTTTGTCGTAACCAATGTTCCTAGTTTATGGATTGCAAATACAATATTAGTTCTATTTCGGATTACATGTTGATAAATTTTCTTGCAAATGTTCTTCTTTTATCTTGATATCTAACAACCATATTTTCAAATTATTAAGCTGAATTAATTATTCCTTCTGCGTGTGACATTTTTAATGTCACTTAGTACATATGGTCAAGGTAAATGCGTTTATTTCATGACATGATTAACGATGCCCTTTCCTCTCTCATTATCCCATTCCATCAACGTATAACCGAAAGGGGAGTGCAGAATATAATGCCATGTCCCTCATACATACTCGTTGCATGATCTATAGTGATTCTCAACCTTTGATATAGGTCTACTAGGCCTTTTTCGTTTAAATTTTGAACCTGTGTTGTTTTAGGTTATCTTTTGTTTTTTTTTGTCGGGGAACTGTTCATTTCAGGGATATTTAATTAATCGCACGGGATAGGAAGGATTACTTCACTTTTTTTGGTATATCGGAGTATGGGATCTTTTTTGCAGGTACTGGTGTATGTTTTTTGTCATTTCAAGCAATCAATATAACTGAATGTTTTCTTTCTGGGTTTTCTCTCCCAAACTCTGAAAAATATCTATAAAATAAAAAACTAATTATTTTGTGATTCTCCTCTGCGCAAGAGACACAAGATATTTGTCAGAAGCAATCAATCGAACAATGTTGCCTAACAAATATCAACGAAACAACATCAACGAAGGAACAACTATATCGTAACGTTTCGGAGTCTATATCAGACTCCTTCTTCAGACGCTTAACGCTTTGGGCAAGAAATCTGCAGGAGCGAAGACCTAGCCTCCTTGAAGCCATTCCAGATACTGGAGTTCATCAGAACTCTGGAACTGGAAGGCGAGCTGTAGATGGTAATGACATCGACAGCTCTGAAGGGGGCTCAATAGACCTTAAGGTCGCAGTGCATTGTTACCCCCTACAGCAATATACAATATACAATTGTTTATAGATTCCACAATATGCTAATACACTTCTGCAGTTTCTGTTTATTTGTTTAAAATAGAAAAATGTTACTGGAGTCTTCATTTTAGAATGACAAATAAGCTTAATCATCTGATGCTTGAAATTCAATGAAATTTTTTGAACAAACTTATTTACTCACCCAATTCTTGTAATGCAGCATTTCTAACAGAAATTTTATTCTTATATTTATTCTTCATTATTAAATCATTAAACTTAATTTTCATTCAATTTCCATCAATTGTTTCCACCATAAGATCATATACAATTTGATCATCGTCCATTATCATATCCAATATTCCATGAATATTTTAATTGGCAAGGAAATCTCAATTCGAATACTTGACATGTGATTCCAATGGAGCGAAACTATCTCTGGATAGTGTATGTGTTACCAGTCATTTGGCAGCCAACATAACCTGAACGGTTGAACGGATTCGAATAGATGAGGTGTCATTGGAATCGTCTCAATTCAGTGATTGGGACAGAGTGGATTATTTGCATATTGGGTACAATAATAGACTAGTTGAAGGAAAAAATTGATGTCAAATCCATATTATAAATTGAATAAGTATTTCCGCGTATGTTTTGAGGAATATCGCGTTATCATTTTGCCCAGAATCTCTGTAACTTTAGAATATTTTGCCGAAAATAGTATCAAACGATCTGGTTCGACTCAGTGATGAAGAATTCGAGAACAAATTTGATTCTGTCCGGCTGGCCGTTGCCCCGATAACATAGGAACGGGAGAAGATAGTGACTTGAAATTTACAGGGTAAGTGGTGTGTCTAAATACGACGGACAAGTTCGTTAATGGGCATAATAGGCCCAACGGTTGCCGAGTAATAATTTTGTCATTAACCAATACAGATCCCATCGAATTTAAATCTGGTAGATAGTTGTAGATTACTGACACAAAGACGTTTGTGAAATTTTGTGGTTATCCTATCACTAAAAAATATTATTTATGTTACAATTACCTGAGAACGCAAAGAGCCAGCGACTTGCAATTCTTAGGGTAGGTTGTGCACCTGAACTCAACATTTGTGTTTGTTAGTAGGCATAATCGGCCAAACGGTTTTGGAGTTATACCCATCTGAAATTTGGTTGATATTTCATTCAATAACTCGAAAAATACGAAACCGATCCAATTCAAATATGGTTATTAGTTGTACGATGCCGACGCGACAATTCTTGCAAGATATCGTGGGGATCGTATCACTAGAAAATAAAAAAAAACATTGAAAATAATTGAAAAAAATTCTATATATTAGCAACCATTCGTCCGACATCGCTGAAATTTTGCGAGAGCCTAAAAACCTAACTCTACAGGCAAGTTTCAAGTTTGAACACGATCGGATCAATATTGTCAGAGATCCGAATAGCCGTGGGTGGGTCAAGATCTGGATGGGTGACCATTGCCTCGATAACTTTCGAATGAAAAGAGATAGAAACTTGCAATTTTCAAGGTAGGTTGCGCATCCGAATGGGAGAGTTAAGTTAGTTGTTAGGCATAATCGGTCCAATGGTTTCGGAAGTATACCCATCTGGAATATTATTTTCTCGGTAACTCCAAAAATACAGTTCCGATCGTATTGAAGCTTGCTGACTAGTTGTAGAATATCGACATAAAGACGTCTGTGAAATTTGTTGACAACAGAGAATGGAAAGAGATTGAGACTTGAAATTTTAAGGGTAGGTTGTGCATCCGATTGTAACATTTAAGTTCGTTAATTAGCATTATTGGCATTATTAATGGAGATATATTTATCTGAAATGTTGTTGTTATTTCCTCTATAACTCAAAATATACAAATCTGATCCAACTAAAACTCGGTGATTACTTGTAGGATGCCGATCCACTAATTTTCGCGGAATTTCGTGAATATCGTATCCTGGAGTTACTTGAGGAGTACTTTTTTTCGTATTTAAATTCTAATTAGTTAACAAACCGGCTAACTCCATTTTACGAAAATTCAAATTTCTAAGACAGTGAAGAATTTTTCTTGATGAGGCAGTACTATATTTCAATCTATGTAGAAAACGTATACCAACAAAACTCAGTAATATAAATTGAGTCTAATTAAAATAGTATTTTTCTTCGATCGCGGGAAAAGTGACACTATTTTGACCTGTTTTCTTTGCGCAAAGCTCAAAACTCCCCAATAGTGGACAGTTGCTAAGCAATTAAAATATAACAGTGCGGTAATATTCTTACCGCACAGTGTAGCGTGTGGTAATATTACAAATGAGTTATTACAATAAAATGAAACAATTCAGCAACATACGCCATCAGTAAATTCTCAGAAAAGGATACACTGTTGTTTTTTCCGCAAAAATCCATGAATCCTTGGTACGCAAGTTCATGCTTCTCTCTGGATTTCGCTGGAAGTAAATTAAGTGAAGCTGCGTTCGCGGCTTCTACTAGTTCAGGAGGCGTGCAAGGTAACAAATAATCACTATCAGTGTTCATGTTTATTAATTCTTTTTAATTCCTTATAAAATACAACAAGTCAAACAAAACCAGCTTGAAATTTATTTTACTTTTGTCATAACAAAGTTATTTCCATGGTTACCACTTCTATATTTCAATATGCACATAGAAAAACCTATTTAAACTTACTTGATTACATCTTGAATGAAATATTTTTTAATTAATTTTTTAAATGTAAATCAACGATCGAAGAAGAAATAGTAGGTATGTATAATTCGTGGGAATAGTATATTCTAAAACAAGTTGCAGAATGGGCTCCTATTCAAACACGAATGTGAATTTCGAAAACGAGCGACGTATAGGAGCGAGTTTTCGAAGGCATGAGCGTTGGTATAGCCTTCCGCAACGAGTATTAGAGGATATTTTCTCTATTTCAGTCAAATTTTGTGAAATACTGTTGAAATTCAATGAAAAATTCGGACTATACATCCTAGTGACTTTTGTATTGTATCTTGGCAGTTGGTGTGACTATTACGAAAGTTGAGATATTACGGAATTTGAACCGTACGTAGGTAGTGGAGATCAGATTTAAAACAGTTTCCTAATAACAGGAATGATTCAAAATTAACAAGAAGGAAATATCTAGTACCTTATTTTATAATGAAAATAAAACTTTTCCTGTCAACAATTATTTCACTACATCCAGATTTTATTTTATTGACAATTGACGTGTGTTGAAATTTGATAGGATCGAATGTCAGTGCTGACTACCACAAGACGAAAAATATAACTAGAAACAATGCGGGAATGAGTTTTTAATCTGTTGTTGTTGTTACACTGTTTTTAGTGCTCATTACGATACTGAAATAGAGAATAGTATATTCTAAAACAAGTTGCAGAATGGGCTCCAATTAAAACACGAATGCAAAATTCGAAAACGAGCGACGAAGGAGCGAGTTTTCGAATACATAAGTGTTGGAATTGCCTTCTGCAACGAGTATTAGTCGATATTTTCTCTATTTCAGACAAGTTTTGTATAATACTGTTGAAATTGAATGAAAAATTCGGATTATACATCCTAGTGACTTTTGTATTGTATCTTGGTAGTTGGTGTGACTGTTACGAAAGTTGACTGATTACGGAATTTGAATTTGAAACGTACGTAGGGCATGGAGATCAGATTTAAAACAGTTTCCTAATAGCATGAATAATTCAAAATGAGCAAGAAGGAAATCTCTAGTGCCATATTTTTCAATGAAAATAAAGCTTTTCCTCAACAATTATTTCACTATATCCAGATTATATTGTATTGTCAGTGCTAACTACCACAAAACGAATAATATAACTAGAAGCAATGCGGGAATGAGTTCATTCTAGCACTGTTTTCAGTGCTGGAATGGGCTCATTACGATACTGAAATAGAGAAAAGCATATTCCCAAACTCCTGTATTACCAGACTCGTCGCTACGCTCCTCGTCTGGTAATTATCACAGTCGTTTGGGAATATTATGCTTTTCCCACTAATTATACAATATACTATTTCAATTTCCTGAAAAGTTTTTCATTTCTATGTTTTATTTCCCGATGTTCGCATCCCTAGAAACAACACGACCAAAATCCATCGAAGCTAAGAATTTGAAGTAGTCTCAGTTTATATCATCCCAAGAATCCATGGCTGTGAATCCAGAATTGAGAACATTTCATAGTTGAATTCAAGAGCTCCTTATCCTACCTACCTATATGACGGCTCTTTAGATTCCGATGAAAGACGAACCGGGTAAAAACTCCAAGAGGCATCTATTTATTCTCCGAGCACCGATCTTCACGGCACCCCGCCTGCATTTTTCCGTAAACTACCCGATGAATATAAACATACCCCATTGAAAAATGGAAATATCCTGGTGGAAAACCACGATCGAGATCTGTTTATTTTCGATTGGATAGGTTAGGCGCTTACTGACGCACCCGCTCTCATTTCCAGTCCGGTCATATAAATATATCGGGAAAGATGTTGGCGATATTCGCTGTGGAATATTTCACCCTGGGACCATTCGATATTATTTACCGAAATCCAATATCGAGAAAGGAAGGACATTCCGGACGGGAAAATCTGGCCTGATGGATTTATTCATCGGTGGCGTATCCAGAAGACAACGACATCCGGAAAATTTCGGAATATTCGCCAGATATTTATGTTTTTTCTTTGTAGGGCCGACACTCTAGAGGAATCGTTTCCAGGGGTATAAAATTACGTTTCCGATTTCTTTCGGACGTGCTCATATTTTTCGTCCTGGGATTTTGTGTGAACTGCTCGGCCGCAAATTTAACCGGACGGGCTTCATTTTGAGAGGATATATCTTCAATACCTGTTAAAATTACGATGCAAGATCATTCAAGTTCATTTAGTCAGTTTACGAAGTATAAAATGGTTCCTTAATGAATGTTCTCTCCGATCAACTTATTAGGGAAAGAGGTGTTATTGAAACACTATGCGATAGAGATAATCTAATTTGTTCTGCTTTTGAAATCTAAATACACATAAATACATAAATTGACTTCATCACAAATTTCTTGAAGATATCAGGGGCAATTCACAAATACATCAATCATGAATTTAAATAGAAGATCTTCTAATAAAATAAACAATAATCAAGTACAACAGAATAACCAATAAGAACAGCAGTGCGATTGGCTCAGTGGTAGAGTAATTGACTTGGGAGCGGAAGCCCCAAGTTCAATTCCGAGGCTAGGAAAGAAATTTTCTAGTCACGGTAATCGCCACCATTCGCTCTTGGGTCAAAAATTAACAGTGCTGTGCCTAAGGTGGCGTAAGGACACAGTAACAAAGCCTACACAGAACACAACTGGTTCTCCTAACTCAGGGCAAGCTCTTAAGCCTAGTCCACACTAGTAGACATGTTGCGCGATTTTGGTCTCTGAGACGTGTCTCAGGTTGTCTACGTAGACAGGTCTATAGACCGATCTCCGTCTACGAGCTTGTTGCGAGACCAAAAATCGCAGGTCTAAGGTCTCCCGATTGGAATGGGAGACTCAATGCAACGTTAGACATATTGCCCAACATTTTGACAGTGTGGACGTACTCAGCGTCTAGAGACGAGACATCTTCACTCTGTTTCCACTGTTTCCAGCTACCGAGTGGTGTGGTTCGGCTGTTTATTCAGTTTTTCAAAAGCGTTTTAGTTACTTTGAAACATGTGGCCTAATGAAAAAGTTTTGAGTCTAATTGAAGATTATCACGTATATTATTGTTTGTGGGATGTTACTAGTCCTCATTACAAAAACCGGGTGAAAAAAAAAGCGGCGTGTTCTTTCACTTATAATTACCACTAAGCAGGAACTCATTCCACACAAAACAAAGTCCTCCATGGCGGACTGTGAACATGAGACTGAAATATTTACATTGTAGTGTGGACACTAGACAAGAAAATGAACGGCGTCTCTAGACAGTCTATAGACCGTGTCTCTAAACCGTCTCTAGACCTCTAGACGGTTTATAGACAAATCGCGCAACATGGTCTACTGGTGTGGACTAGGCTTTAGAGCTTATGAGGGGTCTCCTTGTGGAAGACCCAGGAGGATCAGTATAATAATAATAATAATAACAACAACCCAATACGTTGAACGTGATCCCTTATGTTCGTGGCCTTTCGGAAAAAAATCAGTAGAATCGGTTCTAAGTTCAATACAAGAACCGTTTTCAAGACACAAAAGGATCTTAGGTCTTTATTAACAAAGAGAAAACCCATTAATGAAAAACAAAAATTTAAACCTGTGTATATAATATTCCTTGTTTTTGTAGTCAATCGTAAACAGGAGAAACATCGAGACCACTAGAAGTAAGACAGTCGGAACATAAGAAAAACTTAAGAAATAGAGACATACAGAAATCAAAAATAGCAGAACATGGATCAGAGTAAAACAAAGATTGTGATGACAGAGTTTGATTGCATTAAAAGGGAATTTGAGGCGTTGACTTGTATTTTCTTGAACAGTGAATGCAATTTTGCAAATTACTCAATTGGAGTTGACCATATGGAGTTGGAACTATGTTACTATCTATGTTATTATCTTCAAAGACTGTGACAATTTTAGAATTTCAGAATAGCTAGCAACAAAAAATAATTCTGAAGTAATAATGAAAAATGGCGATACCGTTGTTAAAAAATCAACAAGTCAAGAGCGTTCCTGCCAATAGGGTCCTTCATAATGGATTCGTATAATTATTATACTTATGCATATATTTCACAAGCCAAATAGACCCCAGGGGTTCATCGATTTGACGCTGATTGAACGCTAAACAGCGTTCATGGCCATTGGAAGGAACTGTCTGAGCTCTGCGGGACTCGTTTCTCGATTAATATCGAGCGAATGGTGGCATATGATTTCACGCTTCAAATATTCACTGGTGGGGAAAGTCTGAATTCCGTGTTTTGTCTGATAGGTGGCGGGGGTGATAAGGTATGATCGACCAAGCCGGCTCTGAGAGGCTTAACCCGGTTCAGTTTAGTTCAATTCGTTGAGAAGCTACAGTGTACTGATGAAGGCCAAGAAGCCAGAAACGCGTCTGCTCTTGCTTTCTCGGCAAGTCAATGAACCCCTGGGGTCTATTTAACTTGTGAAATATATGCATAAGTATATTAATTATACGAAGCCATTATGAAGGACTCTATTGGCAGGAACGCTCTGGACTGGTTGATAATTCTCAAGAGTTCGTTTGGCGTCTGACGAAGGTTATTTTATGGTTGATGTTGTTTGGTTATTGTTTGTTAGGTAACATTGTTTAATATCTTACTTCTGACGAATATCATGGGTTTCTAACGCAGAAGCAATTCACAACAAATATTTTTTATCTTGTATAGATATTTTTCAGAGTTTGGTAGAAAATCCAGAAAGGAACCATAATAATGAATATGCCTTCCAAAGTACCCTTCCGAATCCGAATGGGGGAGTTAAATTCGTTGTTGGGCAATATCGGGCCAATGGTTTCCGACTTATACCCATCTGAAATATGATTTATAGAATAGCGACATAAAGACGTATGTGAAAATTTGTGAGGACCGTAACACTAGAAAAAAAATTATAAAAATATATTATTTATCTCACGATAACTTGAGAACGGAAAGAGATAGCGACTTGCAATTTTCAGGGTAGGTTGCGCATCCGAATACGACATTTAAGTTAAATGGCATAATCGGTCAAAAGGTTTTGGAGTAATAATAATTTGAAATGTCGTTGTTATTTCCTCTATAACTCAAAATATACAAAACTAATCCAATTAAAACTCTGGAATTACTTGTAGAATGCCAACCCACCAATTTTCGCGGAATTTCGTGAATATCGTATCCTGAAGTTACTTGAGGCATAAGCTTTTTCATATATTATTAGATATTCAACAAATTTCAGTTCCAATAGAATGTCAGAATTAAACATTCTGCGATAATTGACGATTCTTTTTTCATATTCTATAAATTAAAGGTTACTTCAAAGAAATCCTCACATTCAGTAATCTTCCAAATATATTTTACACAAATAAATTACATTTAAAATATGAAATTTACAACAGTTCTCCAAATAATGAGGATATTTAGTGGATCAGTGTGGAGTATCCAAGAGGACCAGCGAGTTTACCATAAGCTGTAGAGTAGCCGAGGGCTGGAGCAGCAGACAAGATTGGGGCTGATCTCAAAAGAGGGGCAGCGTAGGCTGAACGGATCAAGGGTGATGCGTAGGCAGATTGAGCCAGAAGAGGAGCAGAATGGATCAAAGGTGAAGCGTAAGTAGATTGAGCCAGAAGAGGAGCAGATCGGATCAAAGGTGAAGCGTAGGCAGATTGAGCCAGAAGAGGTGCAGAGCGGATCAATGGAGCAGCAGAGAGGACTGGGGCAGTACGTACTGCAGCAATAGCTTGGGAAGCTACCACAGCCTTAGCTACTAAAGGTTCCTTGCGGACAACAGCGTTGAATCCGTTGATTGGGTCGGCGGTGTAGTCAACAGTACGTCTGGTACCATCAGGGTCGTTCAAGGAGTATTGACCTTGTACAACATCTCCGCTGCGGGATTCAATTTGGCTTTTGGAGTCTCCAGTCAAAGCGTCTTGGACATCGTAGCCGAATTGGTATTGTGGGTTGGGGTCGTATGGTTCAGCTCTGGCTACAGCAAGAGGTGCAGCCACGGCGTGTGTAGCGATGGCAGCTGGAGCGGAGTACGCCAAAGAAGCACCTAGTGGTGCTGCGATGAGGTTTCCAGCATTGGCATAAGCCAAAACTGCGGCAAGGATGACGAACTGAAAATAAATGTATTAACATCAACAAAATACAGATAGAGATCATTTAAGTGATTGAGAGGTATCTCAATGAAGAGTTATGATGACATCGAAATTATTCTCGTCAACCTCTTCCTTTGTTGAAGAATCAGAAAAGGTACATCGATTTACCAGTCGACATGGTAAATTTGGTCGATGGTTAGAGATGGATATTTTTAGGAAATTGATGGTGATACTTTCATTCTACAAGAAGAATTCAAATTGTACATGGTTTTACCGTAGCAAGGAACTAAAGATACCGTTTATATCTTCTGTAATATTTCAATTTCTGTGTGTCTGTATAATTTTAAAAAATTCATGACTCGACTAGTACCTTCAGAAGAAATGGTTGGTTTTCAATAGGGAAAGACAAAGCTGATATCAAAACGGGACGACAATTTTACCTCACCACGACTGTTCTTAAAACCTAATCTGCTGAGGCAATTGGCTTGAATGTTAAGATAAAAAAGATAACAAATCACTCGAATAGATCAACTGCTGTTAGCGAATTGACAAAAAGTGGTGTAGAAGAACAACAATTGCTGAAAATTGCATCGAAATTCTATATAACCATACTTAAATCTTGATCAAGAACACCACAACTAGATCATATAAATATTATGCGTGGTGAAAGATCATCTATAGTAGAGAACATCAACGAATCTAAGTTGATTTTTAATAATTATCCTTTTACTAACTGTACTTTCAATAAATAAACATATGTTTCATTGTGTTGAGTTATAACTTTTTTTGTAAAAAAAAATGTCCGCCGAATATCCCTCGGAAATTGACAAATGCCTTATAATGTTATGACAAATTTCTCAAGCTCGTTGCTTGTTAACAAAGAACAAGCTTTGTATTGTTATCAAAATCATCTCGTCTATTATCAATGTCCTAGGGATATTACTACTGATAACAATTTAAAATACTCCTATGTTACCATTTTCTATTTTCACCTCGTCTACAGAAAACCCGTAGCAATCCCGATGACATTGAATATTTACTCTTGCGGTACCTCGAAGCCCATTAAGCCATCTGGAGTCACAGAATAATTTTTCTAAACAGGAAATCGCTAAGACCATATTGGTGTTAGTTGTCTCGTGAATTTGTAAATGGCTTCGTTGGAGAGCAAGTTCAGCGAAGTATTGCAAGGTAGAAGATCCACCAAACAGCGTTGACCACTTCTTTTGTGCACAGCCCTAACTCAGGCCGTGGGGTAAGAAGAAGGTACCATTGTTGATTTGGTACATCCGAGCGCAATTGGGGTATAGGGGTATAGTGTCGTAAAACCTTATTAGAGTGGGGAAAAGACTGTTAGACGGTAGAGATATGCAACGTAAAATAATATAGTATTGAGACGTTAGGATCCTCAGGAATCGACGATATTTGATTGGGATGGTGATGTTGAATATTATCATTGTGTTTCATTTAATCCAAAAGTATAAATGTAGAAACCTTGCCCCTAGACAACGATAAAAATCCTACAGAAATGAGTTTATTATTAAGCATTAAAAATCGAGAGTTTGTGTCTGAAGAAGTGGATAAAACTAGACGTGTCCCAGCGTTTACTTTGATATACCTAAACGGGCTTTTTGGCGCTCTTGTTATTAAATTCAGCCGCTATTTCACGAATGCAGGGTTCAGTTCAAGAAGCAAAAAATAAAGTAATTTGTTCATACCTTGAAAGCCATTTTGATTCGATGACGATATCGATGTGGATGATGATGGTTCTACGATACCCCAAGCTTTTTATACCAATAACATACACAAGACCGAACTTAAGAACGCCCTGCCTCAGACTCGAAATATCGGTTGTTTCATGAACTTTAAGAGGTCAGCAATTCACTTTTGGGGATTCTGGTTTCGGTGTTTATTTTCGTTGTAATTGATCTGGTTTTGTTAAATATCACAGCGTTTCCCGCCAATATATTTTATTTCGTTATTATGCAATAATTTGACCGTATGCGAAGGTGGCGAAGTTATCACTTTATTATGAGCAGGGTCGCGATATTCATGTGCAAAAAGTTAATGGCTGTTTTATGGACCTATTAGGCCGGTTAGAAAAGCAGAACTGGATCAGGTTGATAATTTTGGATAATTTACGATTTGTTAATGGCTCGATTGAGATATTTTCGACGCATTATTCAAACTTTCAGTGCAACTTGAGCTTTATCCTAGCAACAGCTGCAATTCTTTTGCACAAGGAATGCTTCGAGAAGTTTGATTTAATTACAATCATTTTGATTCAATTTCAATCAGAGATATTATTTTGATAAAACGCACCAATTTTATGAAAGGCAGGGAATTTTTGGCGCTCTAGTTCCTCGGAACTGAGTGCTTATCAATTTGCCCAAATGTCTATAATTTTCGAATTTTTCGATGAAAATGGTCTTAAACGATTTGGTTCGACTCACTGATCAAGAAACCGTGGTCGAAATTCATTCTGTCCAGCCGGTCCGGCCGGCCGTAGGCACGATAACTCTCGAACGGAATGAGCTAGACAGTTGAAATTTTCAGAGTAGGTTTGGGAGATAAATATCTCGGCTAAGTTCTTTATTGGGCAAAATCGGACAGATGGTTTCGGAGTAACAAAAAAAATAATTTTTTTTTACGAAACAAATTCCAATTTAAATTTTTTTCAATAAGCAGTTTTGCCATAAGAATCCAACGATATCATTTTTGGCGCTCTAGTTCCTCGGAACTGAGTGCTTATCAATATGTCCAAATGTCTGTAATTTTTGAATTTTTCGATGTAAATGGTCTTAAACGATTTGGTTCGACTCACTGATCAAGAATCCGTGGTCGAAATTTATTCTGTCCGGCCGGTCCGGCCGGCCGGCCGTAGGCACGATAACTCTCGAACGGAATGAGCTAGACAGTTGAAATTTTCAGAGTAGGTTTGGGAGATAAATATCTTGGATAAGTTCGTTATTGAGCAAAATCGGACAGATGGTTTCGGAGTAACAAAAAAAAATTTTTTTTTTACGAAACAAATTCCAAATTAATTTTTTTCAATAAGCAGTTTCACCATAAGAATCCAATGATATCATTTTTAACTCTGACAAGCTAATACTTTCGGAGATATGATTTTTCAAAATTTCAATAATAAATCGTATTTCAACGTTGTCACAGAATGATATAATTATTCTATGTATGAATTGTCATAATGTCAACTTATTTTCCTGAGACATGACATTATCTAATCAATCGAAGAATTGTGAGCGAAGTGAGAAAAATCTCAGTTGTTTGCTCCGAATTTAGTTCTTCTCAGAAAAGTCTTACATTTCGGAACGGAACATGAAGTAAGAGATCTGAGAGTAGTGAGACTGCTTTTCATCCATAGACATAGATATAACTCTCGAACGGAATGAGCTAGGTAGTTGAAATTTTCAGAGTAGGTTAGGGAGATGAATATCTCGGTTAAGTTCGTTATTGGGCAAAATTGGCCAGATTTAATTTGATTTCTTCGGTGGAGCAGTTCTCTTTCTCATGATTGCTCATTTAATCTTGATAAATAAACTATTATTTGAATTGAATTTGCTTTTTGATGCAGTTCTTTCATAAGAATACATTGATTTAATTCCCAACTCTGAGAAACAAACACTTTCGGAGATATAATTTGTCTGTTTGAACTAGAGCGCCAGAAAGCTCCTGTCCACAGGGCTTGAACCCATTTTTAATATATAGATCCTGACTAAATGGTTCCTTTTAGCACTGTTTATTTTCGATCCAACGGAGAATGTATGTATTTGAGTCGAAACTAATCGTTAGAGACCATTCTCGGCCAAAATGTGGACCGATTTTTTGGACGCTTGGTTTTACGGTAGGATTCGTACCCTTGGAAATATTGAGATTATTATTTTATTTCCTGGAGCTAAGCAGCATTGGGCGAGTTCAATATCTAGATGAGTGACTGCTCTGGCTATATATTTGAACAAGCGCGCCAAAGCTCCTGACCACAGTGCTTTTCCAACTTGTTATATGAAATATCAATACAATGAGAGATGAAAATATAAATGGATTTCTAATATAATATTTAGAATTATTATCAATATTTGTACATCTTTCCTGATACAACTACAGTCTAGTCGACGTAAATAACATTTCCCTAAGCTTTTCCGTTGGTGGGGATAAAACATAGTCAAAAAATAACAAGAAAATTCCATGAAAACATTTAAATCGTGAATCTTCTATAAATGGTGTAGACTGTAGGTTACTATTTTGTTCAACGAATCAGTAAACCTGTTCCAATTAAGTGTATACTATTCTTAAAGAATTCCATTATTGCATTGAATGAAACACTTATCAATCATTCTCAATTCACATTCAATAAATCATTCATACGATTTTATGTAATGCGTGAATTTCATAGATACACCTATTCTGATTTATAATGAGTAGGTATTTCTGTTTAAAAAATCTATGAAAATGTGGAAATAATATGGATATTGTCTACCCTTTCCATAATAAAACACCTGGTTATTTATGAATAATAATACAGAGTATTCATTAGTATAGAATGGGAGTTCCTCAACATAATTAATAACACATGAATCAACTTCGAATTCACTCATTCTTTTAATAAAATCAACATACCTGCATTTCAAAAAATATTTTTAGATACATATGTGATTTTATTTAATAGTTAATGTGAGTTTAATGATATTTGTCATCTAGACTTGTCAAATTTGACTTCTGCTAGCAACACAAATAGGATCTTAGTCATTCACTAGAAACTTCACGGGAATTCTGTGAATTCCACGAATAATTTTCTGATCAACTGGAAAAAATTGGTTCACTGAATCGGTAATTTTTCTATATTTCCTCAATATCCCCAATGATAGGTATACAGGGTGTTCCATAATGATGTACATATTTTGAAGTATATGTGCTGGACTTCAGGATGTGATAGCTCGTTCAAAAATATGAAAAAAAGGTACTATTAACTGACTCTCTAAAATGCCCCATTTTCGAGATAGGTGCATTAAAACAGAAAACAAAAATTTGTTGTTTGCGAATATCTCTGGAACCGTTTGTACAACAGAAAACAGCCTTTGTAAGCATTTCGGTCCCATAATAAGCTATGTTTTTGAAGGGGTAGTGGGTGTTTTCTCCCCAACTTCTACATCACTGAAAAGGATATGGTTCTGAAACGCTCATTTGAACCGCCAATGTTTTCTACACAAAAAAGATATTCTTGATCAAAATCTCCAAAGTCGACTGTTTTCGAAAATAATCAACTTTTATGCTGAAAAACATGAAGTTAACGTGTGGTTTTATTACTTGTTTTATCGTTTAAATAAATTTTGTTCAATTAGTAAGAAAAAAAAATTTATTTAAAAAGATTGATCATGTTTGATCTTTCTTACATGTTGTGCAACTGGGTGCTAAAAGAAGAACAGAATAAGTTTTTGTCCGCTTGTTACCCTGAACAGAGGGCCTATCAATAGGCCCAAATGTGGGTTATTGATAAAATCTTCCATTTCGAAAAGGTTATCCATGTTCTTTAGGATACTTCCGACGAAACTAGGTAGCACAATCTTCAACTTATGCAAATTCAAAATAATTACTGTAAGTTCCTCAGAATATTGATCAAGTGTTCGTTGATGTATTGCGAGATGAAGTATACAATTCGGAAATTCAGAAGGTGTATGTATGACATCGTTACGATGACTTTTTTCCGAGTAAAGGAGAAAGCTAGTCAAAGTTGAGTACGAGTGCAGCTAGAACAGACCTTACATTTGTTCTTCAGTTTTCGGCTGATGCGATTATTTCCAAGGGCATATTTCAATCTATTTGGTTTAGGGCATTTACAATAAGTACACATTTTCTGTGTTATCAATACTGATGTTATCACGACTGATTTAATTGGAATTGAAATAGAAATGCATCATGAAAGAAATTAAATTAAAAAAAAACTGTCGTTTAAAAACAATGCTTCAAAAATTATCTTATGAAAAAAGGGCAATATACAATGCTTCAATGCCTTAATGCTTCAAAAATGTTCATTAAATTTATTTATCAAGATTAAATGAGCAATCTGCAATGATTCAACCTCGTGGAATCGGCTGTTGCAACTTACACTCGGTGCATAGTTTTCACAACTCGAAATACCTAAGGAAAGTATCGTCGAAATGTTTAGAGCAAGGCTGGAGACAATAATAGCAGATGGTCCATTTATTACTGATATTTGAGTAGGCAGTGGATTACGAATAAATTATTTTAATAGTTCAAAATATATTAATAAAATACTATCATCTTTCATAATTTAAAATTTAATAGTCCATACCACTAACACATTCCTTTCTATATTATGAAACTTAACTCAAGGAAAAAATCCATATTTCAAAGATCCATATTTCAGTATTTTTTTGCTAGCAACATTATAAAATACTGTATATAGAAACATGTCTCACTACTTAAGGAAGTAAAAGGTAATATTAACGGTCAACGAACAGAAATTTCTTTTGATGATTCCATTATGTTCTTCTTTCCTATTGCCTCCATAAACTACATCCAAACAGTCTTGCATATATTCACAAATTCAAGAATCGAATACTTGCTTTCCAAGAGAAAGTAACAACTATGAATTGACAATCTCTAATAGCTAGAAAAGATGACATTTATGAATAGTGATCACAGACAGAATCTGTGTTCACATTCTGTGAATACATAGAACTTACGATGTATTAATGAAACTTTGAAAAATCATATCTCCCAAAGTATTAGCTTGTTAGAGCTAAAGATGATAACAATGGATCCTTATGATGAAAGTGCATTAAAAAAAATATTTAATCCAAATGTTGTAATGTAACAAAAAAATTTTTTTTCGTTACTCCGAAACTATTAGACCGATTTTGCCCAATAACGAACTTAACCGAGATATTTATCCCTCAAACCTACTCTGAAAATGTCAACTGTCTAGCTTATTCCGTTCGAGGGTTATCGTGTTAACGGCTGGGCGGACGGACAGCCGGACGGACGGCCGTCCTGACAGAATCGATTCCGACCACGGATTCTTGATCAGTGAGACAAACCAAATCGTTCAACACCATTTTCATTCAAAAATTCGAAAATTACAGAAATTTTTTGGGTACATTCATAAGGCACTCTGTTCCGAGGAAAAAGAACGCCAAAAGCAATATATAATTTGTCTGAATTTTGTGTATGCTATTCGGTTAATTTCGAAATTTCTTGAACGTCTATTATTCATGATGACCACCTTCAATTATGAAAATTAAAAAAACGGTAAAATATAAGTTAGAATTTATTCAAATATTGAATTAAATTAATGTACAATCATCATAAATATATTTCACTTAGTGAAGAAGAGTTGGTGTAGCATAGGCTGATTGGGCAATAAGGGGGGAACCGTGGGCAATAAGACCAGCAGATCGGATCAAGGGTGAACCTGACAGAATGGAGGCTTGGCCATAGGCAGGCTGTCCAAGGATCTGAGCAGAACGGATCAGAGAAGGTGCGTAGGCTGATTGGGCGAGAAGAGGAGAAGAATGGATCAAGGATGAGGCGTATGTTGGCTGGGCAATCAGAGGTGCTGAACGGATCAGAGATGGTGCGTAGGCTTGCTGGGCACTAAGAGGTGCTGAACGGATCAAGGGAGCAGACAATACTGGAGCAGCATGGGTGGCAACAACGGTCTTGGCTACCAAAGGTTCTTTGCGTACGACAGCGTTGAATCCATTGATTGGGTCGGCGGTGTAGTCAACAGTACGTCTGGTACCATCAGGGTCGTTCAAGGAGTATTGACCTTGTACAACATCTCCGCTGCGGGATTCAATTTGGCTTTTGGAGTCTCCAGTCAAAGCGTCTTGGACATCGTAGCCGAATTGGTATTGTGGATTGGGGTCGTATGGTTCAGCTCTTGCTACAGCAGCAGGTGCGGCAACTGCATGGGTGGCAATGCCAGCTGGGACGGAGTATGCCAGAGGACCTCCAATGATATTACCAGCATTGGCGTAAGCCAAAATTGCGGCGAAAGCGATGAACTGTAATAAAACATTAAAAGTTAGTAAACTCAAACGGACCATTACTCAAATTAAAAGTATTCGGAAAAATGCAATATTAACTCACTCTGAATGCCATGTTGATCTGTCGAAGATGTCGATGAAACTCTTGCTGATAACCAGTGAACTCAACTTTTTATACTCCAGTAAAATATTCGATCGAAAATACAGGATCAATTCCACCACCGAAACCACTTCGAAGGTTTCGTAACATTTGTCCGACTCCTTTTAGAGGTCAGCAGTTGTCGGACCCGAAATTGTAACACCGCAAGTCTGGTTGATTTGTTTTTGCACCGGTTCGTTGGGTATTGATACACCATTCATTTTTGTTCACATTCCTAAGCGATCAATACCGATACAATTATTGAACTTGAGCCTTCAATAGGTGAGGTACCGCGCTATCAATTTTGATGAATATTCAAATTTTCAGACCGTTCTTCTGATAAACAGATGATATGCGGTGAAGCCTCATAATATGCATACAAATTTGAATTCATTTAAACATTCATAAATCTCGAATCACTTTTGTTGAAATAGAATTATCTAGAGTAGTTTTACAAGTGCACCAAAATTACCGATAACTTTGCATGACAGCATTTGCCTAAAAACCGCTTGAGTTCGTTTTCATATTGGAGAAAGAGCTCGACTCCAAAGGAGGAGGCTTTTTTGACAATGTAGGAAGACGAAAATGAACGAATGCAGTTTTTCTGGCAACACGCTATAATACAAAATTTTTTTTTTTAATTTTGATCCAGTGTAATTCTTATTTTACGAATAAATTATTACTGTCAAAATGTCTTAATTATAATCGATGCAGGGAAGAAACAGGGTAATTATTAAAGGATACTGTGGGAGGTACATTCATTATTAAATGGTTTTTCTGGGTTTTCTCTCTCAACATGGCAACATTGCTCGATAGATTGCTTCTGACAAATATTTTGTGTTTCTTAGTCAGAAGCAATTCACAAAAATTTTTATCTATATATATAAAAGAAAGTCGTGTTAGTTACTCCACTTATAACTCAAGAACGGCTATACCGATTTGGCTCAAAATTGGTGGGGAGGTAGCTTAGAACCAGGAGACGGACATAGGATACTTTTTTGTGTTATACAGGGTGTTTTTCTTTCAACGTCAATTAAAACTTGCTGTTTTTCCTGCCATAATCGTACAATTTTAGTCATGTGTGTTTAAAAATAAACTTTCGAGGCATACACCATTGAAAATTAAGCATTACTATACAGGGTACCCTTTTTCTCATGGCACAATTGTACGTGATTGAAGTGATTTGTGTCACAAACAAAGCATTAACTAAATAGGTACCTTTGATGGATTCTCATAATGCATTCGTCCGAAATCTCCATACAGGGTGTTCTTCTTTTAACGTCAATTGCAACTTGCTGTTTTCCATGCCACAATCGTACAATTTCATTCATTTGTGTTAAAAAATAAACTTTAGAGGGATACATAATTGAAAATAAATCATTACTGTATAGGGTGTTTTTTTTCTAATTGCACAATTGTACGTTATTTATTGCCTCTAAGGCGGAACAGAGTTCGCTGGGTCAGCTAGTTTTATAGATATTTTCCAGAGTTTGGGAGAGAAAACCCACAAAGAAACCATTTAATAATAAACAGGTTGATTCCAAATTAGACGTCAACCTTTGAGGAGGTGTTAGTATGGATCATTTAATGTCGTTTGAGTCATATTAATTTATAAATGAAAATCAACAGTTTCCGAGGTTTTTGAGCTCTGCGGTGATTTTCAAAAGATTTCCCACCTTAGTTCATTTTTCGTCAATTTTTTTCTACGTTGACCAAATTTTAATATAATTTTGTGTTATTTTTATCAGAAAATCGAATTCTTGTAAATATGTTAGGTTACACAGGGTGTTTCCAAATCGATGCGAAAATTCGTTGAGTCTTTAACGAATAGAGGGCCATTCACATAATTGTTTGTTCTAAGCTCCTCTCCCTCCATGTTACTTACTGTTAATGACATACAAATTTTTACGTCTAGAATATTTTTCATTAAGAATTTATTTCACCCCAATCTGCTTGATAGTTAACTTGACCATTTGACAGCAATTTACATACTATAACGCCTCTTTTAATTGACCTGAATGAGTCGGAGTAGTCTTTTATTTTTCTGTAATTAATCAAACAATTTTGAAAGAAAATATCAAGACGCCTTTTTCTGTTCTAATCGATTTTCGATTTCTCAATTTGCAAATTATTGAAGCATCAAAAAGTTCTGTCGCTAAAAATAATGTACAGACTGATTTATCCACCACTTTTTATTTCCCGAAATTTAAAAAATTGTCAAAAAGTGACGTCAAATCAGTCTTCCAACTGTTAATCTTCGAAATTGTTCCATATATGACATATTCATTAAGGACCAATTTTTCTTCCAATTTCAAAGCACTTCAACTTGAAGAGGTAAGGTCTTAGAACAAAAATTGAATGAAAAACCCCTATTGAATTATTCTACAGAACCAATTCTCAAAACCTTTCGTAACAAATAAGGAAACACACTGTATATCGCAAATACGATCCTCGTTCTATCTTGGAATTTTCATTTCAGATTAACTCGATATTTCTTCTGGTTGTCATGATACATTTGGGATTTTCAGTTGGATAATGGAATGGTATAGTCTTTTATAGACGAGTCTGCAAATTGTTATCCGAGGAGGAGCCGAGGATAGCAAGCAGGCGAGACAATAGATAGTTTTTCACCGAGGTGCATTATACTTTTTTCCGTCGACCTCCACATATTTCAATGAATTTCTGACCTCTTAAATAATTTCACAATAGCAAAGGACACATACACTTATGTTTGTATTGAACCGTATCGATAGTGACCACAGCACTGACAGTTATTCTTACAGACACTTATGTTTGTAATGAACCGTATCATGCCGTATTCATAGTGACCACAGCGGACGAGAAAGTAATTCTGCAGACGAGAAAGTTATTTCTCTTTCAAAAGTAAAACAAACTCGTACATAGTTATATTTTGATTACGCTAGATTTATCGATAGTTAAATATTGAAGGAATAATATTTCCAAGGCATGCAAGGTAACTTTCCTGGAAGATTTTTCATAACTCATATTTTCCTCAGGTTTCGTTTTCGGGGTAATCGTATAATATGGAGTATTTGTGCATATATTATATACAGCTAGCCATACCACATATATCTTAGTAGGACTAGACATGCTTTATTGATAGATGCACAAAATATAATGCTCGAAACGTCTATTATTCACGATGACCACCTTCAATTGTGTGTAGATAATTAAAAAATGAAACGGTATATTATAAGTTAGAATTTATTCAAATATTGAATTAAATTAATGTACAATCATCTTAAATATCTTTCACTTAGTGAAGGAGAGTTGGTGCAGCATAAGCTGACTGGGCAATAAGGGGGGAACCGTGGGCAATGAGACCAGCAGATCGGATCAAGGGTGAACCTGACAGAATGGAGGCTTGACCATAGGCAGGCTGTCCAAGGATCTGAGCAGAACGGATCAGAGAAGGTGCGTATGCTTGTTGGGCAATTAGAGGAGCAGAACGGATCAAGGAAGGTGCGTAGGCTGATTGGGCGAGAAGAGGAGAAGAATGGATCAAGGATGAGGCGTATGTTGGCTGGGCAATAAGAGGTGCTGAACGGATCAGAGATGGTGCGTAGGCTTGCTGGGCAATAAGAGGTGCTGAACGGATCAAGGGAGCAGACAATACTGGGGCAGCATGGGCGGCAACAACAGTCTTAGCTACCAAGGGTTCTTTGCGTACGACAGCGTTAAATCCATTGATTGGGTCGGCGGTGTAGTCAACAGTACGCCTGGTACCATCAGGGTCGTTCAAGGAGTATTGACCTTGTACAACATCTCCGCTGCGGGATTCAATTTGGCTTTTGGAGTCTCCAGTCAAAGCATCTTGAACATCGTAACCATATTGGTATTGTGGATTAGGGTCGTATGGTTCAGCTCTTGCTACAGCAACTGGTGCAGCAACTGCATGGGTGGCAATACCAGCTGGGACGGAGTATGCCAGAGGACCTCCAATTATATTACCAGCATTGGCGTAAGCCAAAACTGCGGCGAAGGCGATGAACTGTAATAAAAAAATTCTAAAATTAGTAAACCCAAACCCAAAATAGAATAATTCGGAAAAATGGAATGTTAACTCACTTTGAATGCCATATTGATCTGTGGAAGATGTCGATGAAACTCTTGCTGCTGATCAGTTAACTCAACTTTTTATACTCCAGTCAAATATTCGATCGAACATACAGGATCAGTTCCACCACCGAAACTACTTCTTAGATTTCGTAACATTTGACCAACTCCTTTTAGAGGTCAGCAGTTGTCGGACCCGAAATTGTAACACCGCAGGTTTGGTTAATTGGTTTTTCCACTGGTTCGTTGGGTACCGATACCGCATTTTATTTGGTCACATTCCTAAGCGATCAATACCGATACAATTATTGAACTTCAATAGGTGAGGTACCTCGCTATCAACTTTGATGCATATTTAAATTATCAGATCGTTGTTCTGATAAACAGATGATATGCGGCGAAGCCTTATAATATGCATACTTTGTATTCATTTAAATATTCATAAAGTTCGAATCTCCTATGTTGAAATGGAATTATCGAGAGTAATTATTGCCCAAATTCGTCAAAATTACCGATAACTTCGCATGACAGCATGTAGGCTTAAAACTGTATGAGTATGTTTTCATATGTTGGAAAAGGGGTCTGATTCCGTAGCAGGAGGCTTCATTTCACAATGTATGAATATGAAAATAAACGAATTCAGTTTTTCGGAGGCAACACGTTAGAAAATTTTCTATTAATTTTGATCCAGTGTAATTCATTGGAATGTTTCCCGAATAAATTAGTAATGTCAAAATGTCGTTACTATAATCGATGCAGGGAATATACAGTGTGGAAAAGCCAAATGGAATACATTAATTATCATGGTTACTGTAAGTACATGGGAAGAATGGGTTCGTTATACATCGCTTGAAATATCGCGTAAATCTTTGTTCAGAAATGTTATCACTTTCATGTTGATTGCAAAACTCAAAATAAAAAAAATTGAATCATGTGATTACCGAAATTCATTATAATATTCCCTCAAATATTCCCAAATCTTGTTACAATAATAATAAACTTATTTGTCTTCAAGATGTGACAGAAAAACAAATTATCCTGAGATTGAATAATGTTGGGAGAAATTTTTATTTGAGGTTAGGTTGTTGCCAAGGCGTTCGCGGTGAACACTTTGAACATCTACTTCTTTAAAATTCATAATTTATGAAGCTACATTTTGTATAACATTTTAGTTTTGATATTGTACCAAAAGTCGCTATTCAATTGATTTTATTTTTTTCTAATTTGATTTTTGCAATAAACATAACAGATGATGCATTTTGGATTTATAGTTCGCTAATTGATTGGTAAATATTTTAGATTGTTATCAGTTCACGCCTCAGAGAACATCGGTATATCGGAGATCACAGAAATATTTCTTTAATTTTAGAATTATTATATTGTTTGAACTTTCAATAGAGGTTTTTTGTTGTTCATTATCGAGAATAAATTCAATTTCTATTTCCTGGCTGAGGAATATCTAGTTCGTGCTCTGGTACTTTTCATTTTGCAGATACAAAGCAATTCATATTGAAATTGTTTGAAACGGTGAATGAATTATTTTTTTGATATAGCAAAATAGTTTTATTAAAAGTGAAATAATCGTATATAGGAAATAAGAGAAAATGGTTACAATTTTATACCGGCTATATTTATTGATAGTAGAATATCGAAAGAATATTTTCCCAGGTCAAGAACTTCTCATAATAGGAATACATTCAACAGTAAATCAATTTTGACAAGTAAGTGGAGATTGGTACCATAAGAACCCTGTTGGACCTAACGAGATTTCTAGGTGAACCAAAAGTACAGCAATGCATGTTGTACTGAGAAATTGTATCAAAATAAATGAGATGAATCCATTCGCTTAGTGAAATTATGAAAAACTGATCTGGTATTGATTATCATCGAATAAACCGGTGCAATTCCCAAATAACTCGACTTGTAGTGTTACAAATTCCGACCACTGCTGACCTCTAAATGGATTCGAACGAATGTTACGAAAAAAATAGTGTAGTTTCGGAGGTGGAATTAATCCTGCACGAATGAATATTTTACTGAAGTATAAAAAGTTGATTCCACTGATTATCAGCAAGAATTTCATCGACGTCTTCAACAGATCAACATGGCATTCAAAGTGAGTAAATATTTTTCCAATAGTTCGATATTGGAAAGTTCTGTATTGGAATGTACTAATTTTTCAAATTAACCATTACAGTTCATCGCTTTCGCCGCAGTTTTGGCTTATGCCAATGCTGGTAACATCATAGGCGGTCCTCTAGCATACTCCGTGCCAGCTGGCATTGCCACTCATGCAGTTGCTGCTCCAGTTGCTGTAGCAAGAGCTGAACCATACGACCCCAATCCACAATACCAATATGGTTACGATGTTCAAGATGCTTTGACTGGAGACTCCAAAAGCCAAATTGAATCTCGCAGCGGAGATGTTGTACAAGGTCAATACTCCTTGAACGACCCTGATGGTACCAGACGTACTGTTGACTACACCGCCGACCCAATCAATGGATTCAACGCTGTCGTCCGCAAAGAACCCTTGGTAGCCAAGACCGTTGTTGCCGCCCATGCTGCTCCAGTATTGTCTGCTCCCTTGATCCGTTCAGCGCCTTTTATTGCCCAGCAAGCCTACGCACCTTCCCTGATCCGTTCAGCACCTCTGATTGCCCAGCCAACATACGCCTCATCCTTGATCCATTCTTCTCCTCTTCTCGCCCAATCAGCCTACGCACCCTCCTTGATCCGTTCTGCTCCTCTTATTGCCCAACAAGCATACGCACCTTCTCTGATCCGTTCTGCTCAGATCTTTGGACAGCCTGCCTATGGTCAAGCCTCCATTCTGTCAGGTTCACCCTTGATCCGATCTGCTGGTCTCATTGCCCACGGTTCCCCCCTTATTGCCCAATCAGCTTATGCTGCACCAACTCTCCTCCACTAGGTAGAAGATATTAAAGATGATTGTATGTTAATTTATATAAAATATTTGAATAAATATTAAGTTATATTTTTCCTTTTTTATTTTAATTTTGTACTTTTGAATTGAATATCTCCATGAAAGCTATTTTTCAGGAAATTTCGTAGTTGAAATATAGCGGCACTCTATCGAAATTGAGAAAATATAGTGAGCACATTTATTGTGACCGTAATGGTTCGCCAATGTATCAATACCCAATTAAAAATTGGCTTGACTTCGAAGGAAAATGTTATATTATGCGTTTAAATAGTATAGTTTGAGAGTAAAAATGTTTGCATAATGGGATGAAATATATAATCCTCCAAAAAAATGAGAAATGAACACATTCAAAGTACACACAAAAATTGGGGGAGGGTCCTTCTTTCAAACCTAACCGGGCAATTGAAAAAAATATTTTTTTTTTGAAAAAATCCTAGTACTAGTGGCCGGCTGCCGTTGAAGCTAAATATTGAAATAAAATCCTTCTTCAATCAACATCACTGCCTAGCATGTATCACTAGAATATCTCAATCGAATTTAGAAATAATGATTAATTTCAATATTCTCCATAATTATTACGCATGAGTGTATTCATTTATAATTTTTAGACTCGAATCGTATTTTGGATAATATTTTAGGAGTGAAAACACACAATTTGGATTACAAATTTATTGAACTAGTTGAACAAAATACAACAAATGTTATTTCTAAATTCAACTAATTTTTTTATTATCAATTAAGAATTATAGCCGTTATTATTGTTAACAACATGTTGATGCCTGTGTGTAGACATTGGGGAGCTTGTAATATACACTGGAGCTCTTGACCCACGCATGTTTGCGCCCATGTTTTAAGGAACAGCGTGATTTCATTTTGCCCAGATGTCTGTAATTTTCGAATTTTTCGCTAAGAGTGATCTCAATCGATTAATTTCGACTCACTGGTGAAGAATTTTGGATGAAATTTGATTCCGACCGTCTGGCCGTTGTCACAATAACTTTCAAACGGAATGGGATAGTTATCAAGATGAAATCAAGTATTCTATTGTAGAATGGCTGCTTTAAGGTTTCTGTGGAATTTTAGCGGAATCTTACAGATATTTTCTCGAACAAAAACATTTTCATTATATTTCGAAGAAAATATTTCCTAGCATCCTCATCGATTATGCCCGTTAACGAAATTAACTGTGCGCAACCTACACTGAAAATTTCCAGTTGCTATCTCTTTCCATTCGAAAGTTGTCGTGGAAACGGCCAGGCGTCCGGAATCAAATTTGACCTCAAATTATTCATTGATGAGTCGAACCTAATCATTTGAGACTATTCTTCGCGAAAAATTCGAAAATTACAGACATTTGGGCAAAATGATAGCACGCTGTTCCCTAGAATATACGCGCAAATATACGTGAGTCACGAGCTCCAGTGAATATTACAAGTAGCTCTCCAATGTCTACACAAAAATTATTTTCACGGCTGTAATTTTCATTAAAAAAACATAATAAATAGATTATAATTCAATTTAGAAATAAGTTTTGTTGTATTTCGTTTAACTATTTCAATAAATATTGTATTCCAGATTTTGTGTGTTTTCATTCGAGAAATAATACCCATAATACCATTCGAGCTTAAAAATTATAAATTAATTCGTCACTCATGCGTAATTATGGAAAACATTGAAATCAATAATTATTTCAAATTTTGCTTTAAATATTCTTGTGATAAATGGTAGGTAGTTATACAGTGCGCGTCAAAATTATGGAACAAATTCATTTTCTCAGAAGAAAAATATTTGGCAACAAAATCCTGAAACGGGTCAATTTTTCTTCCACTTTTACCAAATTTTTATGCGTTTTTGAAGGATTTTTGCCATCCCCATCCACCCTCTGAATTTTTTGAATAGGGAAAGTGGGTCAAGTGTACTTTTTTGGCAAGGTCTTTGTATCTTCTTCACAGGCGTGTAGAAAATTTAAAGAAAAAAAATTTCTTTTTTGAAAAATAGTTAGTTCAAAGAGGTTTTCAGTATGTGCTCATTTACTCTGAGACGATGGTACCTGATGAAATTTGTCACCGAATGAAAGTCGACCATTACAGTTTTGTTTATGCACAACTTTTAACCCCTTTCAACCCCCTCACTTTTTTTTTCCATTAAAGGGTTCGTAGGGGTTGTGCATGAACAAATCTGTAATGGTCGACTTTCATTCGGTGGCAAATTTCATCAGGTACCATCGTCTCAAAGTAAACGAGCCATGACAAAGTGCACATACTGGAAACCTCTTTGAACTAACTATTTTTCAAACAAGAAAAAATTTTTCTTGAAAATTTCGGCATGGCTGTAAAAAAGATCCAAAGACCTTGCCAAAAAAGTACGACATGCCTCAGTTTCCCTATTCAAAAAATTTAGAGGGTTGATGGGGATGGCAGAAGTTGCAACAAAAATCCTTCAAAAATGCATAAAAATTATGTAAAAGTGAAACAAAAATTGACCTGTTTCAGGATTTTGTTGCCAAATATTTTTCTTCTGAGAAAATTAATTTGCTCCATAATTTTGACGCGCACTGTATTCATTGGAGGCGGATTTTGTTTCAATACGAACATTACATTCAGCTTCAACAGTAGTACATCAAATGGATTTTGTCCAAAAAATAGTTATTTATGTGCCAACGACGAAAAACTGTCTACTATAGTCGAGACTTCAATTTGCAAGCAGGCGAGACAATAGACAGTTTTTATCCGAGGTGCATATTGCATTTTTCGTCAACCTCTACACACTTTTATGAATTTCGATCTTCTTAAATAATTTCACAACAGCAAATGGCAGTTATTCTCATAGGCACTTATGTATGTATTGAACCGCATCCATAGTCACCACAGCAGACGAAAAGTGTTCGCGGACGAAAAAGTTATTTTACGGCTGAAAAGTACTTTTCAGCAAAAAATACGTACTGGAAATGTTATTTTTCATAGAGGTCGCGAAAAAAAATATTTTTTCAATGGCCTGTTTAGGTGTGAACTTTGCACGCTTTTAATTCTCATTTTATCCCATTATGCAAACATTTTTACTCTCAGTCAACTGTTTAAACAGAATATACAAAGTTTTCGTTCGAAGTCATGCCAATTTTTTTATGATTTTTTAACTGGGTATTGGTACATTGGCGTACCATATCACTAAAAATGTGCTCATGGTATATTCTCAATTTCCATTGATTGCCACTATTCAACTACGAAATTTCTTGAAAAATATCATTCATTCAATTAAGAGTACAAAATGGAAATAAAAAAACGAAGAAATATAACTTAATATTTATTCAAATATTTAATATAAATTAATATACAATCATCTTTGATATCTTCCACCTAGTGGAGGAGAGTTGGTGCAGCATAAGCTGATTGGGCAATAAGGGGGGAACCGTGGGCAATGAGACCAGCAGATCGGATCAAGGGTGAACCTGACAGAATGGAGGCTTGACCATAGGCAGGCTGTCCAAGGATCTGGGCAGAACGGTACAAAGAAGGTGCGTATGCTTGTTGGGCTATAAGAGGAGCAGAACGGATCAAGGAAGGTGCGTAGGCTGATTGGGCGAGAAGAGGAGAAGAATGGATCAAGGATGAGGCGTATGTTGGCTGGGCAATGAGAGGAGCTGAACGGATCAGAGATGGTGCGTAGGCTTGCTGGGCAATAAGAGGTGCTGAACGGATCAAGGGAGCAGACAATACTGGAGCAGCATGGGCGGCAACAACGGTCTTGGCTACCAAAGGTTCTTTGCGTACGACAGCGTTGAATCCATTGATTGGGTCGGCGGTGTAGTCAACAGTACGTCTGGTACCATCAGGGTCGTTCAAGGAGTATTGACCTTGTACAACATCTCCGCTGCGTGATTCAATTTGGCTTTTGGAGTCTCCAGTCAAAGCGTCTTGGACATCGTAGCCGAATTGGTATTGTGGATTGGGGTCGTATGGTTCAGCTCTTGCTACAGCAACTGGTGCAGCAATTGCATGGGTAGCAATGCCAGCTGGAACGGAGTATGCCAGAGGACCCCCGATGATGTTACCAGCTTTGGCATAAGCCAAAACTGCGGCGAAAGCGATGAACTGTAACAGCAGATATCAAATTAGTAAATTTCAACGAAGAACTTTCCAAAATCGAAGTATTGGGAAAAAAATTTACAACTTACTTTGAATGCCATGTTGATCTGTTGAAGACGTCGATGAAACTCTTGCTGATAGTAAACGAATCCAACCTTTTATACTGCAGTAAAATATTCGATCCTACATACAGGATCAATACCACCACCGAAACAACTTCATAGTTATCGAAACATTCGTTCGAATCCTTTTAGAGGTCAGCGGTGGTCGGACTCGAATTTTCAACACCACAATTCTAGTTAATTGGGAATTGCACCGGTTCGTTCGACGCTGATCAATACCACATCAGTTTTTCATCATTTTATCGAGCGAATGGAATAACCTTATCTATTTCGATACAATTTTTGAACTTGAGAGTTCAATAGTAAGGATACACGCAACCGATTCACATAAATATCATGAATATTTTTCAAGTAATTTAAATATGTGTTCTGCTAGAGAGACATTGATCAATAAAGATTTTATTTCACCTTCACATAGAAATATTGATCCATATAATATTCAAATTAGTCTAAGTTGATGAAGGATTTTAATTATGTACTTTGAACATAGTTATGATTTATTTTATGTGAAATAGATTATAAGATATTAGGTACTGATGAGTTTCAAGCGATAACACTATTTAATCTCGCACTAGCTTTTTAGGGGTCATATTTCAAAAACTAGAGAGCTGATCGAATTGAAACTTGGAATTTAGGTGCACAGTGAGGATTTCAAGGCTTATATGAAATTTCAAAAACGTTGTATTACTTGATGCAAAAATGAAATATTTCAAGAAAAATTCAATATTTCGGAAAGTATCGCCTGTATTCTCTTAAATTCTATGAAATAAAAAATTGGTTCAAGCCCTGTGGACAGGAGCTTTCTGGCGCTCTTGTTCAAACAGACAAATTATATCTCCGAAAGTATTGGTTTCTCAGAGTTGAGAATTATATCAATGTATTCTTATGGAAGAACTGCATCATAAAGGAAATTCAATTCAAATAATACTTTATTTATCAAGATTGAATGAGCAATCTGAGAATGAGAACTGCACCATGGAAGAAATCAAATTAAAATAGCAAAAATGAATTTGACTCTCTCTTATAGAACAGGATGACATGTACGAGTATGAACACAGATCATATAATGAATCATAGATAGAATAATTATAGCATTCTGTGAAAAAATAGAAGAACGATTCATTATGAATCATATATCCGAAAGTATTAGCTTGTTGGAGTTGAAAATGATATAAATGGATTTTTATGGTGAAACTCCATCTCAAAAAAAAATTTATTTTGAAATTTGTAAGTTAAAAAAACAAATTTTTCGTTACTCCTAAAACATCTGGCTTATTTTGCCCAGTAGCGAACTTAACCGAGACATTTATCTCTCTAACCTACTCTCAAAATTTCAACTGCCTAGCTCATTCCTTTCGAGAGTTATTGTAGAAACAAAATTTGAAAATTTATTTTTTACACTTTACGGTAACCAAATCAATACAAAACTTCACAGCGTCTAAAGGTTATGATTCTACAATTTGATGCAAAATTTCAGATAGATCGAGTGATCGGTTTCGGAAATATTCATAAAAATGGTCATAACCCCTAAACCGCTCGATGGATTTTGCTGGTTAACGAACTCGTCCGAGATATTTACGCTCCGAACCCACCCTGAAAATTTCAATCCTGTAGCTCCTTTCGTTCGAGAGTTATCGTGTTAACGGATGGACGGCCGGCCGGACAGAATCGATTTCGACCACGGATTCTTTGAGTTGAACCAAATCGTTTGATACCATTTGCAGCCAAAAATTCGAAAATTACAGACATTTGGGCAAATTGATAAGCACTCTGTTCCGAGGAACAAGAGCGCCAAAACAACGATGGATTGGGATATCTCAGCTTTATAGCTATTTTATGTGAAATTAGATTTTTCATATTCTTCATTATAGTCAATATCTATGTAAACCACTTAGGGACATCACGAAATACTTCAAGGACAGGATAGTCCAATGAACGAATATGGTTACATTATGGAAATTAAAGAAATTTTCGTCCTATTTCTATTTATACGATGAATATTTCCTACATTTTAAGAAACCCATCTGAAACGGAGATAATCGAAGTAGTTTTGAAGTATTAAATGTCTAGCAGAGCCATAGGAAGGATCATGAGGTGTGAAAATTAAAAAGTGGGAAAGCCCTGTGGAGAGGAGCTTTGGCGCTCTTGTTCAATCTTCGACAAATTATCTCCGAAATTTATGGTTTCTCAGAGTTGGGAATGATATCAATGGATTCTTAGGCCGGTCTCATAGGTCACTCGGAATGTCACTCTGAATTCATACTCTGAATTCAATTTATTATTTCAGAAAGCATCGAATGGCATACTAATTCACTATTCTTCTCACACATTCTGGTTTTTTCAAAGTATTAATTTCTAGATTTTGCAAGCTTTCAGAATTCAGATTATGATTTTAAGAATATGAATTCAGAGACGTATGAGGCCGGCCTTATACTAGGAGTGATTCATAAAAGAAAACAATTTAAAATTAAATTACGAACTTATACGAGATATTCATTCCTCCCATCTACTTAGCCAATATTCCCGTTTTGTTTCCACTGAAGATATATTTTCATCATCATATGGATTATCCTAGGGCATATATGGTAGGGGTAATTATAATATTCTATAGTATAGTTGGTCATTTTGCATTAAATCATACATTGTTTGTTAGATTTTTATAGATTATCGAGAGATACATTTGACATGTCTGATATAGGTAAATACGATTACATGCATGAACAGTGAACACTGATATAACACAGACAGATAGTCAGTGAAAACATAGAATTACGATGTATTATTGAAATTTTGAAAAATCATGTCTACGAAAGTATTACCTTGTTAGAGGAGAGAAATATATCAATGGATTATTATGATGTAACTTTATCTCAAAAAAAAATGAATTCGAAATTTGTACTGAAAAAAATGTTTTCTCGTTACTCCGAAACCATCCGGCCGATTTTTCCCAATAACGAAATTAAACGAGATATCTATCTCCCAAACTTACTCTGAGAATTTCAACTGTCTGGCTCATTCCGTTCGAGAGTTAACGGATGCTTGATCAGTGAGTCAAACCAAAACGTTTGAGACCATTTTCAGTCCAAAATTCGAAAATTACAGACATTTGGGCCAGAGTGGTCACCCGAACTCATTAAGGCTGCTTTGCTTCCAGGAAAAAAATATATATTTTCACAATATTTAGAACAATATAGATTCTGAATATAGTTTTAATATCTTCAACTTGGCTGTAAAATCAGTTTATGAAGGCTGTCGCAATATTTCAGCGATATCCGACCGATTATTTCAGGCCCCATTATACAAGAAAGTACCGAATTTCAACTCGATCGACTTCGTATGAGGCATGAATAGACAATGGAACATGCGCTCAAAAGCTCCCGACTACACGTCTTTTCTTTTCTCAATTTATTGATCAATCTCTCTAGTAGAATCAATAACTTAATATCTAGGAAAATATTTCTATATTCAAGTAAAGCAGAGCGAATTATATTCACTATTGAACTTTCAATGAATAATTGTATCGGAATGGAAGAGGCGGCTAAGAAAAGTTATGAGAAATTAATGCGGTATAGGTCAGCATCAAATAAACCGGTGCAAAACTCAATCAACCGGACTTGTGTTACAAATTTGTCTCCAACAAATTCCGACCTCTAAAATATCTCGAAGGTACGTTACGAAAACTATGAAGTGGTTTCGGTGGTGGAGTTAATCCTGTATGCATATGTGAATATGTATTCTACTGAAGTATAAAAGGTTGAATCGCACTAACTATCAGCAAGAGTTTCATTGACGTCTTCAACAGATCAACATGGCATTCAAAGTAAGTTAACATTCTATTTGTTCAAATACCTACTTCAATTCCGGAGAGTTCTCCATATTGGTTTATTAATATTTGAAATTACTTATTACAGTTCATCGCTTTCGCCGCAATTCTGGCTTATGCCAATGCTGGTAACATCATCGGCGGACCTCTGGCATACTCAGGCATTGCCACTCATGCAGTTGCTGCTCCAGTTGCTGTAGCAAGAGCTGAACCATACGACCCAAACCCACAATACCAATTTGGCTACGATGTCCAAGATGCTTCGACTGGAGACTCCAAAAGCCAAATTGAATCTCGCAGCGGAGATGTTGTACAAGGCCAATACTCCTTGAACGACCCTGATGGTACCAGACGTACTGTTGACTACACCGCCGACCCAATCAATGGATTCAACGCTGTCGTACGCAAAGAACCTTTGGTAGCCAAGACTGTTGTTGCCGCCCATGCTGCTCCAGTATTGTCTGCTCCCTTGATCCGTTCAGCCCCTCTGATCGCCCAGCCAGCTATCTCAGCTATCCATTCCACTCCTCTTCTCGCCCAGCAAACATACGCACCTTCTCTGATCCGTTCTGCACCTCTCATTGCCCAGCCAACATACGCCTCATCCTTGATCCATTCTTCTCCTCTTCTCGCCCAATCAGCCTACGCACCTTCCTTGATCCGTTCTGCTCCTCTTATTGCCCAACAAGCATACGCACCTTCTCTGTACCGTTCTGCTCAGATCCTTGGACAGCCCGCCTATGGTCAAGCCTCCATTCTGTCAGGTTCACCCTTGATCCGATCTGCTGGTCTCATTGCCCACGGTTCCCCCCTCATTGCCCAATCAGCCTATGCTACACCAACTCTCATCCACTAAGTGAAGAGTTCAAAAGATTATTGTATATAATTTAATTCAATATTTAAATAAATGTTAACTCAAACTTTTCCTATTTTCTTTCAACGTTTTTTAATCTGCTACTCGTCATGAATATTTAAAGTCATAACGACAATATTGAACCAAATATTAGAACAATACGAGCGCGCAAAAAATTAAATTTGATAAATTTGTCATTCGTACATATACATGTAGAACCAACCTAAATATTTTCATGTATATATGTCTTAACGACCAATAAAAGTATACCTGTCTGAAAAATAGCTCTCATTTATTCCAGATTAGTTATGGACTTCACTGAACCTGAAACAATTAAGTCCAAATATTTCAAGAACTGATTACTTAATTGAAGAAACAGTATTTTCGAAACAAATAAACTATAATATAGGAAACAAACAACCTGAATTTTCTGAGTGATCAATAGACTGAAGATTAAATCTCATATAAAATTACTATATATTCGTAGCAAATCCAGTAAATATATGCTTAATTTTATGAATTTAATTTATTTCAAGTCAGTTTATAGGAGATTTCAACTTGAGCTTGTTAATTACTCAAAATATTTTAATTTCAACAGCAAAAGTTAAATCTGATAAATCTAATTTTAAACAGATCTGAAAAGGGAGATCAACACATCTCATTGTATCAGTTATTATTTTAAATGCAGAAAAATGAATTATAATAATTAAAATAAAACTGACACAATTGCTCCTGATAATTTGTTTCCTTAATTCATTCATTCATTCATTGAGGGATAAATTCAATGAAAAATTATATACGATTTACACTCATTTATTTAATATTGTCACGCGTTTCGTCGACACAGCGACTTCATCAGACTACTACATCAGTATGATGAAGTCGCCGTGTCGACGAAACCCGTCAGAATATAAAATAAATTATTGTAAATCGTATATAATTTTTCATTGAGTTAATATGGAATTGCATCAAGTAAAAGCCGCAAGCATTAAATCTGAAAACAAACAAGCCCTGTGGACAGGAGCTTTCTGGCGCTCTAGTTCAAACAGACAAATTATATCTCCGAAAGTATTGGTTTCTCAGAGTTGGGAATTATATCAATGTATTCTTATGATAGAACTGCATCATAAAGGAAATTCAATTCAAATAATAATTTATTTATCAAGATTAAATGAGAACTGCACCATGGAAGAAATCAAATTAAAATAGCTGAAATGAATTTGACTCTCTCTTATAGAACAGGATGACATGCACGAGTATGAACACAGATCATATAATGAAGCTCAGATAGAATAATTATAGCATTCTGGGAAAACATAGAAGTACGATTCATTATTGAAATTTCGAAAAATCATATCTCCGCAAGAAATAGCTTGTTGGAGTTGAAAATGACATCAGTGGATTTTTATGGTGAAACTACATCTTAAATGAAAATTGAATTTGAAATATGTTGCTAAAGAAACATTTTTTTTTCGTTACTCTGAAACCATCTGGCTTATTTTGCCCAATAATGAACTTAACCGAGATATTCATCTCCCTCACCTACTCTGAAAATTTCAACTGCCTAGCTCATTCCATTCGAGAGATATTGTAGAAAAAAAGATTTTTAATTTTCAAATTTTTTTTTACACTTTGTGGTAACCTTGTCAATAAAAAACTTCACATGCGTATAAAGGTCATGATTCTACAATATGATGCTAAATTTCAGATAGATCGAGTGATCGGTTTCGGTAATATTAATAAAAAATATTTTTACTAAAATCGGCCATAACTCCGAAACCGCTTTATGGATTTCTCCCATTAACGAACTCGGCCGAGATATTCATGCTACAAACACACCTTGCAAATTTTAATCCTCTAACTCCTTTCGTTCGGGAGTTATCGTGCCTACGGCCAGCCGGTTGGCCGGACAGAATCGATTTCGACCTCGGATTCTTGATCAGTGAGTCGAACCAAACAGTTTGAGACCATTTTCAGCCAAAAATTCGAAAATTACAGACTTCTGGGGAATTTGATAGGCACTCTGTTCCGAGGTACTAGAGCGCCAAAAAAGGGATAAATTGCTGAAATGAATCTGACACTGAGGAACAACAGTATTTAAAATCAAAAATACGATCCAATTAAAACTTGGTAGTTACTTAACGAATCGTATCACTGAAATAAATAAAAAATATTTTCTTCAAACATTTTATACATCATGAAACTATCTGTCAGAATTCGCTGAAATTCCGTATATTCCTTCGAGCCACCATTTTACAATCGAGTATCGAATTTTAGCTCAATTGACTTTGTATGAGGCGTGAATAGTCTATGACATATACGCGCAAAAGCACCTGACTTGACGACGGTGCTTTTTGCGCGTATGTTCTGGGGAACATCGCGTTATCATTTTGCCCAAATGTCTGTAACTTTCGAATTTTTTGACGAAAATGGTCTCAAACGATTAAGTTCGACTCCCCAATGAAGAATTCGATGTCAAATTTGATTCTGTCCGTCCGGCCGTTCGTTGCCACGATAACTTGAGAACGAAAAGTTCTAGCGACTTGAAATTTTCAGGGTGGGTGGCGCATCCCAATACGACGGACAAGTTCGTTAATGGGCATAATCGGCCCTGTGGTTTCCGAGTAATAATTTTGTTTTCAACCAATATGAATCCGATCGAATTAAAACTTGGTGAGTAGTTGTAGAATATGGACCTAAGCACGTTTGTGAAATTTTGTGCGAATCGTATGGCTAGAAAATTATTAAAAAATTATTAAAAAATATTTTTGTTGTCACGATAACTTGAGAAGGGAAAGAGATAGCGGCTTCAAGTTTTCAGGTTAGGATGTGCACCAGAACGCGACATTTCAGTTTGATTATGAGCACAATCGGCCAAACTGTTTTAGAGTTATAGCCATCTGAAATTTTCTGAAATTTTGTGGTTTTTTGTTCCTCATTAACTCGAAAAATACTGAACCGATTGAATTCAAACATTGTTATTAGTTGTAGAATGCCAACTCGGAAATTTTCGCAAAATTTGGTGAGGATAGCATTTGTAGAAAGTTTTTAATAAATCATTGAAAATAAAAAAAAAAATTCTATATATCAGTAACTAATCGTTTGAAATTGCTGAAATTTTGCAAGAGCCTTCATAAACTAAGTCTACTGCCAATTTTCAAGTTTTAATACGATCGGTTAAATATTGTTGGATATTCGAGCATTCTTGTGTGAGTTGAGTAGATGGGTGACCGTTGCCTCGATAACTTTCGAACGAAAGGAGATAGGGACTTGCAATTTTCAGGGTGGGTTGCGTATCCGAAAGGGAGAGTTGAGTTCGATTTTGGGCATAATCGGTCTGACGGTTTCTGAGTTATACCCACCTGGAATATTATTTCCTTGATAACTCAAAAAATAAATATTCGATCGAATTGAAGCTTGGTAACTAGTAGTAGAAAATCAACACAAAGACGTGTTTAAAATTTTGTAAGAACCGTACTCCTAGAAAATTTGAAAAAAATTACGAAAAAAAAAATTTTAAGAACCGTACCCCTAGAAAATTTCAAAAAAATCAGGAAAAAAAAAATTGGTTCAAGCACTGAAGTGAAGAATGAAACACAATGAACTGTACAAAATAGAATTGGGAAATGAGTATTCCGGGTGGCACCAGAAAAGACATATTATTCCTTTTTTCTTTGACCTAACAAGAAAAAAGCCGGAAGCGAATACCTATACAAGATATAAGATCCGAAATAGAAAAATTTTCCGGAAATTTCCGAGCTGGAGCCAAAAAGAAATATGTACAAGGAAAAATTATACAAAGATTTACCCCAGGGTACAAGAGTTCAATCCCCGAAAACAATTTTATTTGTAGCTCTCGAATAATACGAACTAAGAACCTTACCGTATCTATTTTGTCCACGGATAAAGCTATATTTTCTAGAAGCTTTGTGAATAATTTGCATAATTCCCGCCATGACTGGGTCGATATAAAAGTACAAAATATATTATGTTCTTCGTACAGGAAGAACAGATTGTCCGCGAGGGTTTTGCTTGAATATTGAACTCATGTGCCATACCATATGCTTTATTTCGCAATTTTATTTGTTGGTATTAAGTATTTAATAGTACCAGAAATTGTTTCAGTTCAGTTTTTTGTTAAAATATAAGAAATAAAATATCAAAAATTGGTTCAAGCACTGACGTGAAGTCAGAAGCTTTTGCGCGTATGTTCTATTGTCCATTCTTCTGTATTGGACACCCTTAATCGAATTTACCATGGTAAATTATGTTGTCCATTATCCTGTATTGGACACACTTAATTCGAATTTACCATGGTAAATTCGAATTAAGTGTCCAATACAGGATAATGGACAACATAATTTACCATGGTAAATTCGATTAAGGGTGTCCAATACAGAAGAATGGACAATAGAACATACGCGCTAAAGCTTCTGACTTCACGTCCGTGCTTTAACCAATTTTAAGAATGTTTTCAACCACAAATGTTAGTTGTCATTCGCCTAAAATACACGAGAGTGTGTCTTTAAATATCAGATGATCACCGGACCTGTATCCCTGCGATTAATTTATGTAGGGGTATTTATGAACCAGGCATTAATTGCGATATCTGACACAAAATATAAATTTTATTAGATGGTTCTTGAAACCGCTGATTCAGTTAACGCAGATGCTCCACGTTGAAATGAGTGTTGCCAGTCGATCAATTTTTGGCGCTCTTGTTCTTCGGAACAGAGTGCTTATCAATTTGCCCAAATGTCTGTAATTTTCGAATTTTTATCTGAAAATGGTCTCAAATGATTTGGTTCGACTCACTGATCAAGAATCCGTGGTCGAAAGCGATACTGTCTGGCCGTCCGTCCGTTAACACGATAAAAAAATATTTTTTTTTTACTTACAAATTTCAAATTCAATTTATTTTAAGATACAGTTTCAACATAAATATCCATTCATATCATTTTCAACTCCAACAAGCATATACTTTCGGAGATATGATTTTTCGAAATTTCAATACCTAATGAATCGTACTTCTATGTTTTCACAGAATGCTATAATTATTCTATCTATGATTTATTATATGATCTGTATTCATACTCGAGCATGTCATCCTGTTCTATAAGAGAGAGTCAAATTCATTTAAGCTATTTTAATTTGATTTCTTCCATGGTGCAGTTCTCATTCTCAGATTGCTCATTTAATCTTGATAAGTAAACTATTATTTGAATTGAATTCCCTTTATGATGGAGTTCTATCATAAGAATACATTGATATCATTCCCAACTCTGAGAAACCAATACTTTCGGAGATATGATGTGTCAAAGTTTGAACAAGAGTGCCAAAGCTCATGTCCACAGAGCTTGAACCAATTTTTACTTTAAAACTTAACAACATTCCACAGGCTTAATTTGGTGGAATGGTCCTGCATGCCATTAAAACCGGAGATGAAATCCAAATACACCCATACATTTATTATAGTTCGTGTGAATTGAAATTAGGGTAGTTTCAGAATAATTTTTTTAATAAAATCAGTTGTATTTCGCACCACAGCACTTGGCTTGAACAAATTATTATTAAATTATTTGGAACAGAATTTAAGTTATTTTCTTCATTATGATAATTGTTTCTTATTTTCGTGATTTCTCTGGCATAAGTGTTCATATTTCAATTAAGTATATTGATGGATCATTTTATTTTCACTTATTTTTTCATTATTATTTTATTTTATTTTGAGAAACGTGTATTTAAATTTGTTTGACTCCTAATATTCAGTACTTATATACCGAGGGCATGCTAAATACTCGAATATGTTCCCTCCTGCACGAAGTGCAGGAGGGAAAATATTCGATAATTTAGCAAGCACAAGGGGTGTATGGAGGACTATTTCCCCAAAAATAAAATTCACTCAATTTTGATTGTAGGGCAGAAATAATTCTAACTGTAATTTTAATAAATAAAATATTTTTGACAATCATCCTGAATGTTTTCGATGGTTTAAAACGTCAAAAAATTGGTTCAAGCCCTGTGGACAGGAGCTATTGGGCGCATGTTCATCTTCCTTGTGGCCCGTACTGACCAGTAAAGAAAAAAAGCAGTATCATGTTGAATACCTTAATATTATTCTGGAACACAAATTTTCCATTACAATAATCTTCATCTAGCTTCTATTTAGTATCAATTCCTGTAGAACGTGATCATAATAAGTGTTTTCCATATAATAAAATGTGTTTGAACTTGGTATGTAGGAAATCTGACATCAATTATTGGAATTAATTGATTTGACAAACAGCCGTCAAATGAGGTAAATAGATTTTTGTGACGATTTTCTGTGACCATAGAACGTCAAAACACGCTGGAATGTGAATTTTAAGCAATATCTTCTGGAATTGAGATCGTATCGAACTGAAATTTTGCACACTCGTGTAGAATGCTTGATTTAACGTCGGTACAAATTTTTTTATTAAAAAATTTTCCAACTGCCCGATCCCAACAATACTTAGATAATATTATATCCATAAATTAAGCATTTCATTATTGCATTTCTTGAAATAGGTACCTTTTCAAGTCGATCAACATCGTCCTTCTTTCGACGTCTAAACTATGACTTGATTCTTTATGTTTATGTCTTTGAATTTGTTTTCGGTGGAATTCAAAGAGTTCATAGAATAATCGATGAAAATACTGAGAGAGACCCAGGAAATTTGACACATTTTGTCTTATATCTCCAGAAATTGGAATCGTATAGAGCCAAAGTTTTGCACAATGTTGCAAAATACTACAATTGACGTTAGTACAAGTTTTTGTTGCAATCTGATGAATAGTTCACGAAAAAAAAATTTTTTTTTCGAAAAAATTAAAAGAAATATTTTTTTAAAAATTACCAACATTTCGATCATAACAGAATTTTGCCAAAAGTTGCGCGTTTATATCCTCGAACTGACTACCAAGTTTCGATTCAACATCTTCTTTAGTTCCTGAAATATCAGGGAAATAACCTCAAAATTTTAAATGTCTATAACTCCTAAACCGTCCGGCCGATTTTGCCCGTTAACGAACTTAACCGTCGCATTTTGATCAGAAACCTACCCTGAAAGTTTGAAGTTGATAGGACCTTCGGTGCTCCTGTTATCGTGCCTACGGCCGGAAGTACGGCCGGCCGGACGGCACCCAAAAATCTGACACCGGATTCGTGATCAGGGAGTCCGAATTAGTCTATTAGCCAATTTTCAGCTCGAAATTCGAAAATTACAGACATTTGGACGAAATGATAGGACGATGTTCCCCTAGAACATGCGCCCAAAAATATGTCCTTTGTCCTTTTAAAGGGTGTCAAAGGACGGCAAATATCCTTTGAAATCATTCGAAGATATAAATAAAAAAAATTTTGTAGTAACCCCAAAAAAAATTTCAAAAAGTTCCATACACCATGATACGCCAAAACATAAATACTCTATATTCACGCTAAATGCTAATAAAATGTAAAAAAAAGTATTCAACCCAGATTACTTTACACCCCCCCCTGAACGTTCTTCAGTTATGTTGAAAACATCTGGTTACCTATAAGAGCTCTTGGAAATAAACGTCAGAAAATTTTCGACAACTTTTATTTAAACATTGAATTAAATTAATAAACAATCTTCTTGAATATCCTTCACTTAGTGAAGAAGAGTTGGTGCAGCATAGGCTGAATGGGCAATAAGGGGGGAACCGTGGGCAATCAGACCAGCAGATCGGATCAAAGGTGAACCTGACAGAATGGAGGCTTGACCATAGGCAGGCTGTCCAAGAATCTGAGTAGAACGGATCAGAGAAGGTGCGTATGCTTGTTGGGCAATAAGAGGAGCAGAACGGATCAAGGAAGGTGCGTAGGCTGATTGGGCGAGAAGAGGAGAAGAATGGATCAAGGATGAGGCGTATGTTGGCTGGGCAATCAGAGGTGCTGAACGGATCAAGGAAGGTGTGTAGGCTTGCTGGGCAATAAGAGGTGCTGAACGGATCAAGGGAGCAGACAATACTGGAGCAGCATGGGCGGCAACAACGGTCTTAGCTACCAAGGGTTCTTTGCGTACGACAGCGTTGAATCCATTGATTGGGTCGGCGGTGTAGTCAACAGTACGTCTGGTACCATCAGGGTCATTCAAGGAGTATTGACCTTGTACAACATCTCCGCTGCGGGATTCAATTTGGCTTTTGGAGTCTCCAGTCAAAGCATCTTGAACATCGTAACCATATTGGTATTGTGGATTGGGG